>CM052801.1:20101460-20153861 GCA_028533885.1 Nasua narica
GATACACCTTAAGACCTAAAGACAAGTGAAAAGGAGAGGACAGAGTTGGAGCTGGTTTGGGAGGATCCGGATTTGAGAAGTGTAAGCGCCCGAGGCTAGTGGGTCTGGGGCCTTGGGAAACTGCAAGTCCTTTGGTGTGAGTCAGTTTTACCTGAAGCTGAGTGGTGTATCAGATGAGGCTGTGGGAGTGAGGCAAGGGGCAGACCCTCAGAAGCTGTGTCCAGAGTTAAGAGGCTAAAACCTGGAATGGGGGTATCTGGGTGGCTCAGTCAGTTAAGTGTCTGCCTTTGCAGCTCAGGTCATGATCCCAGGACCCTGGGATCAAGCCCCACATCAGGTTCCCGCTCAGCAGGAAGCCTGCTTCTCCCTCTCCCTCTGCTACACTCCACTCATGCTCTCTCTCCCTCACTCTCTCTCTCAAATAAGTAAAATATTAAAAAAAATAAAGCCTGGGATGGAAAACGATTTCTAGCAATTACTTTTAAGACCATGAATTAGCCAGAAATGGGACAGAAACAAAAGGTGCCCTATGCTCTTGTCTTAGTATAGGTGAACACAGGGCACAAAGTAGATATTTTATGTACATGGTTTCCAGGGAGTTTCTGAGAAATAAGGGTAATTAATAATGCCTTAACCTGTGATGCTCAGAAGCCATTTTGCTGGCAATCTTGACTTGCACCATCAAAGACAGAGCTCACTCTCTTAATAGGGTATTTATTTATTTACTTATTTTTTTTTAGGGTCTTTTTTTTTTATTAACATATAATGTATTGCTGTGGTGGGTGCTGTGAAATGTGTAAGCCTGACGATTTACAGACATGTACCCTGGAGCAAATAATACTTACTTATTTTTAAGATTTTATTTATTTATTTGACATAGAGAGAGAGAGAGAGAGAGAGAGAGAGAGAGAGAGAGAGAGAGAGAGAGATCACAAGTAGGCAGAAAGGCAGGAGAGAGAGAGGGGAAAGCAGGCTCCCCGCCAAGCAGGGAGCTCGACACTGGGCTCAATCCCAGGACCCCAGGATGACCTGAGCCGAAGGCAGAGGCTTTAACCCACTGAGCTACCCAGGCGCCCCTTAATAGGGTATTTAAATTAGGTTATCTTGAGTATAAATTGGCAAACTCAAAGCAAGAGATAGATGTTTTGATGGGAGTGAACCAGGTAGTCCTTGACACATTTTCTATGAACGTTCTATGCATCCAGCTGGGGAAAATTTTCCCAACTCACAATAAAAATCCTCAAATGTTCCTTAGCAGGTAACTTACTTTTACTTGGTAATAAGTATTTTGGCTGATTTGGTATGCTATGTACTAGAGCTCTGTAGTGCTATGTATATTCTCTGACATCTCTAGGATAAAAATATATTTTAAAATTCCAAGACAGGAGGTTGGTAGCATTTGATGTCAGAATTTTAATAGTAATAACTGGTAATTATCAAAGATCCAAAAAAGCCATTCACATACTAGGTGTCTTACATAATTTACATAAATTACTTACATTCCCACAGTTTGACCTCACAAGGTATCACTGAGCTAGACAGCAAGCTGACTACATCAAGCCCATTTTGCAGATGAGAAACCTGAGGCACACATATCTCTGAAATTTTCATGACTTCACATGTTTCAGAAAAGACAACCCTGAGCATAAAGCCCCGGCCTGAATTCCTCTGGAGCTCACGCTGTTGCACTCCTTGCAGCCTGAGGCCAACCTTCTGTCTCTTAATTACTTTCTCTTCTCACTCTTCCATGATGGCTCTCAGACAATGAAAGAAGGGCCCTGTGGCCGAAGTACTAAAAGCAGGTCTAAAGAAGGAAGGTGCAGATGAAAATCAGGCACAATTTGGGGATTGTTCATGGGGTTCATTTTCCTAGGATCCTCCCGCCCCTCGGCCCAGGGTCCCTTGAGAGCAGGCTCTGCTGTGGTCTCAGCACTTGTGTCAAGTCCTCAGTCCTGGCACTTTCCTGCATGACAGCTCCCTCCACTGGGACTTCCCCACTGGGCCTTTGTGTCCAACGAGGACCTAACCTGCTGGTCAGCTCTCCTCTGTGTCCTCCTCTGGAGGCTGCACCTGGTCCTGGTGGGACAGACAGCCACTATCCCTCACCCTCTCCTGACTCCGAGCATTCCAACTCCCTGCAGCTCCCATCTCTCCCCTGATTCCTCCTCTGACAGCAATTGCCCTTCCCTATAATTCTGACAGTGAAGTTTAGACACCTTCTTACCCCCACCCCCCACCCTGGATACCTCCACCATGTTCACAGAAGTCTGTTTTATTTTTTTTTTTAAACCAAATCTGCTGATAGGTATACTCTAATTTGACACAGACTATAGTGGCTATAATATCCTGGAGCAAAAATATATTCATGAAGTTAGAGAGGAAGAGGTAGGAAGAAGATGAAACTATAAATAAAGGAGAGTTAAAGCTGATGAATTATTTGAGACTGGCCACTGAATCCACACACTGAAGGGTGAGCTTCACTGAGTGGTCAAAAACCAAAGCCTCCCTCCTACATGGTAGATGAGGAAGGATGGGAAATCCCTGTTTAGCAACCATTGGCAGACGATGGATTCTAACAGACCCTATAGTTTTTCAGGAAGTTATGGTAGTTTTCTATGGCTGCTGTAACAAATCACCACAAATTTTCTGGTTTACAGCAGCACATGTTTATTATGTCATTAGGTATTATCTACATTTCTGTATGTGTGAAGGCTGGGATAGCTTTGCTAGATTCTGTGCTTAGATTTTTGCAGCCAGAGTCAAGCTTTCAGCTGGTAGGCCTCTCATCATGAGTTCTGGGAAGAATCTCCTACCAGGATCATACAGGTTGTTGGCAGGTACAGTTCTTTGTGGTAATAATACTGAGGTCCTATTTTTTTGTTGTTTTGTTTTTGCTGTCAGCTAGAGCTGACAGTTTCTCTAGGCCTCTCTCCAGTCCCAAACCCATCTACTTTGAGTCAGCAATAAAACATTGCATCCTTCTCACATTTGGAATCTCTCTGTCCCCCCACCTCCCCCCACCAACTCTGCTGCATTTCTCTTCTGTATCCAGCCAGAGAAAGTTCTCTACTTATAAAGGCTCATGTCATTAGGTTGGGCCAATTCTGATAATGCAGTGTAATCTCCTTATATCAAAGTCATTTTCATCACCTCACTACATCTGCAAAGTGTAACAACAAATTCACAGGTTTCAGAGATATGGGTATGGGTATCTTTGTGGAACAATTAGTCTACCACCAAGGTGGAAAATGTCTCCCTGGGAGACATGCTAGCTTTGATAAGAAAAGAAAAACTAACTGGCCATCATTTTCCTGACTCTGGTCTGTATGTGCTGCAAGGAAAAATCCTGGTTTTCAGTGTGCCCAAAAACACCTGTACAAGTGTTCAGTCATGTTGATCAAGTGGTGTATAGCAGAAACTCAAAAGTTGTGATTTGACCATGCAGCAAAAGGAAGAATAAAATTCTCAGTGTATTGGGATTATAGAGGTTATTGAAAAGGTCAGGGCAGGAAAGTGCTATAGAGTGAAGGATGATGCCTTCCTGCTGAGATTTCCAGTGTCCTTTAGAAAAACGGTGTGATGCCGTATTTGAACACCTGTCACATAGTAGGCACTTGGATTTGGAGTGTTGCAAGGCAATTTTGGCCTTCTTGGAAACTTCTCCAAGAATGAAGAGGGCTTTTGTCATACAAATTCTAAGTGTTGTATTCTACTTATGACCTACTGTGTAACTGTTATAGAGAGACTGTAAGTGTTCTTCCACTTCGTGTCTTTCTCCCCTTCCCAGGCTCATGGGATACACTATATTGTCAAATGCACTTGTATTAGAAAAGGTTTTATGACTACCCTTGCCACTGAAATATGAACAGAAACAATGGTTGTCATCTGTAGACCAAGGCATTTGAGAGTCAGTATGCCACTTCTATGCTTTCTGTCTCATATAGCAGAATCTAGGAGATCCCTGTGTAAGCAGACTCTATCCCTGGGTCACCAGACAGGAAAGATCCTGCCAACCCATCAAGCCTTATGTGTATGAGAAGTAAACCTTTGTAGTGTTAAGTCATTCAGATTGCAAGCTTCTTCCATTACATTAGATAGTAGTTACTTGATCTGAATAACATACAGCTACTTTTTCTATTGTTAGCCTTTCTTAAATATACTAAATACAAAATAGTGCACATATTCTTGATGCTAAAGAAATTCTAAAAATATGGATAAATCAGAAAGCCCTTTCATTACTTCATCTTCCAAAATTCAGCACTCCCCAGAGGTAACCACAATTTTAAAATGTTGTATATATTATTTTAAAATATAGTCTGGGGTTTTTCTTACATAGATGTACTAGAAAAATACAATTTGAGGATATTTTAATGTACTTGCATAATGGTGCACATACTGTTTTGTCTCTTACCCATGTCCCTAATAAAATGAATGCAGGATCTTTCTGTGAGAGCACATATAGATCCACCTGACTCTTAATTAGTCCCCAAAATTCTAATGTGCAGATGTGCCACAATTAATTTAATCAGTCTCCTCCTGATGGACACATAAGTTGTTTTCCATTTGTTGCTATAACTAATAAAACTGATATCAACATTATTAAATATGAAATATTGGGCAAATGTGAATGTTTTCTTACAGGAAAGAGAGAAGTGAACATTGGATTAAAGTGGAAGTAGTGTGATGACTGCAAATTTTTATGAGTATTGTTAATATTCTGTTTCAATGATGCTGTACCATTTTATATTCTCACATATTAATGTACATAAATATCCTAAACTCTCCCCAGGCATTCTAATCAATTTTAAATGCTGATCAGTCTTTTGTGTCAAAATAAATTCTCACCACTATTTTATTTGGAATTTCCATGTTTTCTAATTATGTACTTAGAAAAATAATTCTTTACTAATTAATTCTCCATCCACAGCAAGCACAATTTTTTGCAAGGTATCTTGAGTACTGGGATATCTGTGGGTAAGGGTTTTAAAATTCTGTCAATAAGATTTTTTGCACTTACTATAAGAAGCAAGGATTTGGTCAGAGTCACTAGGTCTCAGAAAATAGTCTAGACAGGATGCCGTCAGCTAGCAAAGAGTATGAGGTAAAGAAGGGTAAAGAAATTTCTAGAGCCCATGAGAGAGACCACATACTAAACAAAACCCAGATAGCCCAGGGCAGGCTGGCAGTCCGGATTGTGAATTTATACCTCAGTGTATAATGGTAAGGGACCAGAAGGAGAAAGTGTGTGGAATCTTGGAGGGTCCTGAACAACTTCTAGGAAAAATCTTGGAATATCTATGTATCATTATTACCAGCCTAAACTTGCACAGTGGGTGGATCTTTTGGATGAAAGAACCAGAGGCATACTTGATATTCCACCATGCCTTAGAATCCCTCCTGCCTGCTGTCAGGCAGAATATAGCTAGCTCCCATGCATCACCCAGGGATAATATTAATGAATTTTGGGAAGCCTGTATCTCTTCACTACTTTCATGGTTCTGTGCAACTTAGACTGCCTCCCTTGTTTCCTGCATAGCAAGAATGTCCTTTGGCTCTGTCTTCTGGTTTATGCTGCCACCATATACTTTCTGGGGGTAGAGGGCTGAACCCAGGTGTGTAAACGTTTTATTGAAGGGTTGGAGAGAATCACTGTAAATAGTGCAGGTCCTTGTTAAATTGACTGGAGCTGACGGTGCTATGTAGTGCTTAAAGTTCTTTATTATTATAATAACTCTGGCTTGACTGAATTAAAAAATAAAATTCTATATCAATTATTTTCAACATTTTCATTTTTTTTCTTCTTTTTTTAAAGATTTTATTTATTTATTTGACAGAGAGAAATCACAAGTAGGTAGAGAGGCAGGCAGAGAGAGAGGAGGAAGCAGGCTCCCTGCTGAGCAGAGAGCCCAATGTGGGGCTCCATCCCAGAACCCTGAGATCATGACCTGAGCCGAAGGCGCAGAGGCTTTAATGCACTAAGCCACCCAGGCGCCCCAACATTTTCATTTCTGTAGTAAATATTACCTTTCAATGAAAGATGATGATATTGGACCAGAGTATCAATCTCAGGCTGGCAGAGAGAAGGATCCCAGGCCCAAACAGAAGTAAAGGTGAGAAGCAGGAGGAAAGTCTGGAGGAAATGCCCACCAGAGAACGGACTTCCCCACACAGAGCCTTGCCCCTGCTGTCTGCCTTGGGAGCACTGGATATAGTTAAGCACAGGCACTGCTTCAATGCAACCTCCTGAGATTGGGGTCGGGGAAGGACATATAGGGGGGTGGGGATTTGGCTTTGATCTAAGGCTAGCCAAATTAGTTCAGCAGAAAAGGGAGTCCCAGGTCTGTCTAGGAGTCAAGTTTAGAAATCTGAGTGAGGACTGAGGATATCTTCTCCTGAAAAAAAGAGGGACCAGCTTAGAGCCCCACCCCTGCTGTCAGCCCTGGTAGGCCCTATGCAGGGGTCTCGGGAATTGGCTTCCCTTTACCTCTGCCTCTGCTGCCTCAGAGTAGTGAAGGCTTTGTTATGAGTGCAGAGGAGTCAGGTTAGCAGATGGAGGAGGAGCCCAGGCCCTGCCAGGAGGTAAGGTAAATACTTTGAGTGATGTTTGTGGGGACCACCCACCACAGATTTGAACGGTATCCCACAGATTACCAACTCTGCTTCCAGCCCTGGTAGACTCAGGTAGGTACAACCTGATTAGCACCTTTAAATTCTCCCTGTGTGTTTCTGGCTGCTGAGAGTTTTAGACCAGGGTATTGACTACAGGCCAACAGAGGGAAGAGGCCCAGGCCCTAATAGAAGTAAACACAAGAACTCCAAGTGAAGTCTAAAGAAACGACCCACAGCAGAACAGAGGGATCTCCACAGAATCCCATCTCTGCTGTCAGTACTTGTAGGCTCCAGGAAGGGTGTCTGAATGAGACTTGGACATTGGCGGACACTAGGTAAGTATACCACAAGTTGCCATATTCATGTTTCTTTAAAATCATTTATTACTGTAACACTGAAAAAATAAAATTAAATTAAAAAATAAAATAAAATCATTCATTTTTAAATAAACTTATAAATTAAAAGTTTTATATTTATAGAAAAATTGCAAAGATAGTACAGAGTTCCTTTATGCCTAGCACTCACTCTCTCTTATTGCTAACAGCTTATTTTAATGTGATACATTTGTCACAACTAATGAACCAGTATCTAGACATTATTATTAACTAAAGTCTATACTTCATTCAGATTTCCTTTATTTTTTACCTAATCTCTTTTTTCTGGCCCAATATCCCATCTATGATATCACATTGTATTTAGTCATCATCTCTCCTAGGCTCCTTTAGGTGGTGACAGATTGTCACTTTCCTTATTCTTTATGACCTTGACAGTTTTGGGAAGGTACTTCGTACTGTCCCTCAACTGGGATGTGTTTAATGTTTTTCTCTAGACTGGCACTATGGCTTCTTGGAAGGAAGGCCTCAGGAGTAAGGTACTATTTTCATTACATTCTATCGAGGGCACATACCATAAACATGACTTAACTGATGATATCACCTTGATCAGCTACCCTGGTAGTATCTGTCAAGTTTCTCTACTGTAAAGGTACTCTTTCCCCTTCCTTTCAATACGGTACTCTTTGGGGAAAAAAAAAGGCACGGTTCTCAGCCTACATGCAAAGAGCGGAGAGTTTCCATCTCCTTGAGGGTAGAGTAGCTACATAAATTAGTTGGAATTATTCTATACATACAATTTGTCTATTATCCCAGATTTATTTATTCATTAAGTTACCTATTTATAGAAGCATGGATTCATGGATATTTATTTTATACTTAGGTCAGAAGCTAATATTACGTTATTTCTTTTCCTGCTCAAATTATTCCATTGCTATTAGAATTTTATTGCTTTTAAGCCTCAGAAGATAGAGCTTGGAAAATGTCTGTATACAAGCCCATGTATGCATATATATTTATAATTATTTCTATATTTGTCCATCTGTACCTATATTAAGCTAAACATGAGTTATACTGATGTCTCCAAACTCTAATCTAGTATCACACAATTCATTCTAGGCTCCCCTTTTGCTTACCTCTGTGAGAAAATTGACTCCAACTATCCACCATTCATATACTTATTTATTCAATCCCAGTATACAGGTTTATTGATTTCAGATTCTTAACCCATACCCTTCTGAGAAACAACTTTACTAACTGGAATATAGTATCCGTATACAGTTATTTTTTCTTTGTCATACATCATCCATTCATTTTCAAAGTTACTTATATCAGCACCTCTCTTCCCCCATCCTCTTCATTGATATTATTTCACACATTTGTAATACCACTAGAATTATTTGCTCACAGTCTGCATTCCCTCTTGTGAAACCTAGATCTCTGAACTGATTTTTATTTACATATATTAAGATTCACTCTTTGTGCTCTAACATTCTATGAGACTTGAAAAATGCATAGTATCACACATCCATCATTAGAATATCATACAGGATAATTTCACCATCCTAAAAAATCCCCTATGTTTCAGTTTTTCAACCACTCCCTCCCCCCTGCAAAGAAAACCCAGGAACTACTGATCTGTTTTTTGTCTCTTTAGTTGTATCTTTTCCATAATGTCATATAAATGGAATCAAACATTATATAACATTTGTGGACTGGCTTCTTTTGCTTAGCAACATGGATTTAAGATTCATCCATGTTATCTCATTAATTGATAATTTATTACTTTTTATTGCTGAATAGTATTCCACTGTGTGTATGTGCCACAGATTATTTATTTACTCACCTATCAAAGGTTGGTTTTTGGTGATTATGAATAATGCTGTTGTAAGCATTTATGTGCATGTTGAGATGTTTTTAAGTCAGTTGGAGAAACATCTAGGAGGGTAATTTCTGGATCATATAATAAAACTATATTTACTTTTTTAAAATAGATTTACTTGTTTTAGAGAAAGAGAGAGTGTGTATGTGCACATGAGCAGGAGGGGCAGAAGGGAGAGGGAGAGAGAATCTCAAGAAGAGTCCATGCTAAGCGCAGGAGCCCAACTCGGTGCTTGATTTCAGAACCTCGAGTTGGCGACCTGAGTGGAAACCAAGAGTCTGACGCTTAACTGACTGTGCCACTCAGGAGCCCCAAGACTATGTTTATTTTTATAAAAAAACTGCTAAACTGTTTCCAAAATGACTTCACTATTTTCCATTTTTTATAGAGATTTTATTTATTTAATTGACAGAGAGAGACAGCGAGAGAGGCAATACAAGCAGGGGCAGTAGGAGAGGGAGAGGTAGGCTTCCCGCAGAGCAGGGAGCCTGATGCAGGACTCTATCTCAGGAACCCGGGATCATGACCTGAGCCGAACACAGATGCTTAAAGATTGAGCCACCCAGGCAACCCCCATTTTCCATTTTCAACATCAATGTGTGAGAGATCCAGTTGCATCCTTGCTAGTAATAGATATTTGAGCCTTTCTAATAGGTGCATACTTGTAACGGATTGCTGTTTTACTTTGCATTTCCTTAATACTAAATTAGGTTGTGCATCCTTTCATATGCTTGTTTGCCATCTCTATATCTCTATATCTGCCTTTATATATTTTTGTTCAGATCTTTTCCCTACTTTAGAAATAGCATTGTGTAATATTTTCCTAGGGCAACTATAATAAACACAAACTGGGTGGCTTGAAGAGAAAAGACATTTATTTCCTCACGGTTATGGAGGGCAGAGTCTGAAATCGGAAGAATTGTCAGAAGAATTGGTTCTTCCTAAAGACTCTAAGGGAGAATATATTCCATGCCTTTCTCTTACCTCCCAATAGCTATCCAGCAATTCTTGGTGTCCCTTGGGTTGTAAATGCACAGCTTCAATCTCTGCCTCCACACCTGTCTTCACGTTGCCTTCGTCTCTGGTGTTGTTTCAGTTCTTCCTGAGAAAGATAAAGGCAGGATGATCACATATTGAGATTCTAAACTTAATTACATTTGGAAAGACTTTTTCCAAATAATATCACATTCACAGGTTTCAGAGACTAGGAAATGGACACATCTTTTTAGAAACACCATTGAAACCACTACTGGTTGCTTGCCTTATTATTGTTGAGTTTAAAAGTTCTTTGTAAACATCATTTATTAGATATATGATATATAAATATTCATAGCTTATTTTTTCATTCTCTTCAGAGTATTTTTCATAGAGCAAAACTTTCTAATAAAGTCTAATCTATCATTTTTCTTTTATTGATTGTGATTTGGGCACTGTGTCTAAAATTCATTATCACACCCAAAGTCACATATTTTCATCTAGAAAGTTGCATGTGTTTTCATCTAGAAGTTGTATAGTTTTGCATTTTACATTTAGATCTCTAATCTATATTAAGGTAGATTTTATGTAAGGTGTGAGGTTTGCGTCTTAGTATCTAAGTTCATTTTTTCCCATATAGAGGTCCAATTGTTCTAGCATAATTTGGAGAAAAATATATTAGTCTTTTCATTTATATGCTTTTGCACCTTTGTCAAAAGTTAGTTGATTATATTTGTGTGGGTCTATTTTGAGGCTCTCAAAATGATCTATTTGTCTATTTTTTCACCAACAGTATATTGTCTTGATTACGATAGCCTTGAAATAGGGTAGTGTGAATCTTCAAACTTCGTTCTTTTTCAATATTGTTTTGGCTATTCTTAGGACCTTTGCCACTCCATATAAATGTTAGAGTGAGTTTGTTGATATCTACAAAAAGTTACTGAGAAAAAAAGTTACTGAGATTTTGATTGGGATTGCATTAAATCTATAGCCCAAATTGGAAATAATTGACATCTTAATAATAGTGAATCTACCAATTCATGAAAGGGAATAATTTCTCCATTTATGTAGATCCTGTTTGGTAAGTGTTTTATAGTTTTCTGCAAATGGATCTGGCATATATTTTGTTAGATTTATCTAAGCATTTCGTTTTTTTTAAATTTTATTTTATTTTTTTAGTGTTCCCAAACTGTGGAAAGAGCCGAGATGCTCTTCAACAGACGAATGGATAAAAAAGATATGGTCCATATATACAATGGAATATTACGCCTCCATCAGAAAGGATGAATACCCAACTTTTGTATCAACATGGATGGGACTGGAGGAGATTATGCTGAGTGAAATAAGTAAAGCAGAGAAAGTCAATTATCATATGGTTGCACTTGTGGAGCATAAGCATTTCATTTTTTGTGCAACTGTAATTGTTTTTGCCTTTAAAATTTCTAAATTCAATTGTTTGTTGCTGGTACTGATACATAGTAAAGCAATTATACTTGGGTATTAGTTCCAGGAAGTCTTCTTTGTAGATTTTTTTGAGATTTTTTTTTTATTATGTTAGTCACCATACAGTACATCATTAGTTTTTGATGTAGTGTTCCATGATTCATTATTTGTGTATAACACTCAGTGCTCATTACAACACATGCCCTTCTTAATACCCATCACTGGGCTACCCCATCCTCCCAACCTCTCCCCTCTGAAACCCTCAGATTGTTTCCCAGAGTCCATAGTCTCTCATGATTCGTCTCCCCCTCTGATTTCCCCCCATTCAGTTTTCTCTTCCTTCCCCTAATGTCCACTGTGCTATTCCTTTGACATAGAGAATCATTTCCTCTGCAAAAAATAAAATTTTAACTTTATTTATTTGTTAATGCTTATCTTGTGCTAAATATGACTTTCATTACAATACTGAATAGGATTAATGAGACATTCTTGTTTCATTTCCAATCTGAGGGTAAAAGAATTCACTCTCTGATCATTGGGTACAATGTTAGCTATAGGTTTTCTATATACCCTTTATCTAAGGAAGTTCCCTTCTAATCCTAGTTTTTAAAGTTTTTTTTTTATCATTAATGGGCATTAAAACTTTCAAATTGTTTTTCTACATCTACTGATATGATTACATTTATTTTCTTATTCAGTCTGTTATATGACGAAATACACTAATTGATTTACAAATGTTGAATTTGGCTTAAACTTTGGAAATGAGCCCCACTTAATAATGATGTATTATTCTTTTTATGTACTGCTGGCTTCTATTTGCTATTATTCTGTTAAGACTTTTTCCCTGTCAATGTTCATGAAAAATGTTTGTCTGTCGTTTTCTAGTAATGTATTTATCTGGGTTTGGGCTTAGAATAATGTTAGCCTCATAAAATGAATTGGGAAGGCTTCTTTCTCTCTTCTGTTTTCTGAAAAAGATTACAGATTCTTTGTATTATTTTACCCTTAAATGTTTAATGTAATTCATCAATGAAACATTTGGGCCTAGTGAATCATTTTTTTAAGGTTTTAAACTATTAATTGAATTTATTTAATAGATACAAGGCTCTTCAGATTATCTGTTTCAATTTAAATCAGTTTAGGTAGTTTGTGACATTCAAGGAATGACCCATTTCATCTGTTCTCAAATTTGTACAGAGTAGTTCAGGGGTGCCTGGATGGCTCAGTGGGTTAAGCATCTGACTTTGGCTCAGGTCACCATCTCAGTGGCCTGGGATCTAGCCCGCATAGGGCTCCATGCTTAGCGGGGAGTTGCTCCTCCCTCCACCTGCCCCCTATCCCATTCATGCATGTGTTCTCTTGCTCTTGCTCTCAAATAAGTAAAATATTAAAAAAAAAAAAAGAGTTTTTCATACTATTTCATTTTTATCTTTTCAATGTCTCTGGAATCAGTAGTAGTGACCCGTCTTTCATTCCTGATATTGGTAGTTTATATCTTCTCTTTTTTCTTTCTTGGTTATTCTGGCTAGAGACTTACTAATTTTACTGATGTCATTGAGAATTATATTGACCTATTTTGAATATCATTTATTTATGGTCTACTTGTTAAAGTATTTCCTTTCTTCTGCTCATTTTAGGTTTAATTTTCTCTTCTTTCTCTAGTTTCCTGAGGGGGAAACTTAAGTTATTTATTTTACAACTTTCTCTTTTTTTTTCTAATATATGCATTTAATTTCTCTCTAAGCCCTCGTTTAGTAGCAATTTACAGATTTTGGTAATTTGTATTGCCACTTATTTCAAAATATTTTTAAATTTCTTTTGAGATTTCTTTGACTCATGGGTTATCTAGAAGATTGTTGTTTAAATTTGCAAATATTTGGGAACTTTCCACCTATCTTTCTGTTATTGATTTCTTTTTTTTTTTTAAGAAGTCTTTTTTTTTAAGATTTTATTTTTTATTTATTTGACAGAGAGAGAGATCACAAGTAGGCAGAAAGGCAGGCAGAGAGAGAGAGGGAAGCAGGCTCCCTGCTGAACAGAAGAGCCTGATGTGGGGCTGGATCCCAGGACCCTGAGATCATGACCTGAGCCACAGGCAGAGGCTTTAACCCACTGAGCGACCCAGGCGCCCCAAGAAGTCTTTTTTTTAAGATTTTATTTATTTATTTGACAGAGAGAAAGACATCACAAGTAGGCAGAGAGGCAGGCAGAGAGAAGGGGGAGCAGGCTCCCTGCTGACCAGAGAGCCCGATGTGGGGCTCGATCCCAGGACCCCGAGATCATGACCTGTGCAGAAGGCAGAGGCTTTAACCAACTGAGCCACCCAGGTGCCCCATCTTTCTGTTATTGATTTCTAATGTAATTCTGTCATAACCTGAGAACATACTTTGATTTATGTTTTTTTTTAAATTTGTTAAGGTTTGTTTAGTACTGTTTTAATGGATGAATATATAGATGAAAATGTAGTCTGTCTTGGATGAATGTCACATGTGAGGTGAAGAAGAATGTGTATTCTGCTACTGTCAGATGAAGTACTTTATGATGTCAATTAGGTCAAGTTGATTGTTAGTATTGCTCATGCCATCTGTACCTTTACCGATTTTCTGACTGCTTCATCTACCAATTACTGCCAGAGGAACAGTGATGTCTGCCAACTGTGACTGCATATTTCTCCTTTCAGTTTAATCAGCTTTTGCCTCATATGTTGTGATGCTCTTTTGTTAGGTGCATACATATTTAGAATTGTAATATCTTCTTGGACCTCTGATCCTTCTATCATTACATAATGTATCTCCCTATCCCTGATACTATTCCTTGTTCTGAAATCTGCTTTGGCTGAAATTTGTATAGCTACTTAAGCATTTTTGGACTAGCATTACTATGGTAGATTTGTCTCCATCCTTTACTGATCTATTCTGAAATGAATTTTATTAATTTCAAAGGCAACATTCCTGTATGAGATATAAGAAACTAAAATAAAGTTATACAAGATGCCTCATGAGACAAACCAGGGATGAGACCTGCTCAAAATCAGACCAGACATTAGTTCATACTGCACCCCTCATGAATGTATTTCTATTTAATAGAATCATACATTAATAGTAGCAACACAATAGCTACAAGATGAGACCACACATGCACTTGAACTTTTAGTGACCTCTGGTTAAGCTCTAACAAGTCTAGCAATCTTTTCTTGCCATTCAAGTAAACAGCAGAATTTATCTGTTAATTGCATAAACTTTAAAGTTCTTTATTCATCTGGGAATGAGCACAGTTGAGATCACATTTTTTAGCTACCTGCTTCCTCAATTCAGATTTCCTAACTGGTTCATTTCAACGTAAGAGAAGATGTAATCTACTGGTCTGCATCATGCACTAGTTAAAGGGACAAGTTTAGTATGTTTTGTGCTTAGGTTGCTACGCTTCAAGGTTGGTCCTGTCCTTCCCTGCATCTTCGTCCTGAGTATTCTGAGACTTGGGTCAGCTAAGGATAAAAGATATCTACCAGATGGTTGAGAGGTATGTTGTTAACAAGTTAATCCATCACATCATCTAAGAGTCTAAAGACTATTCCATTTTATGCAGCCGACCCTTGCTTGAAGGGAGGAGGCCATCAGATACTTCCTTTAAAAAGACAGCATTGTGGGGCACCTGGGTGGCTCAGTGGGTTAAAGCCTCTGCCTTCGGCTCGGGTCATGGTCTCGGGGTCCTGGGATCGAGGTCCTGGGATCGAAACCCGCATCCGGCTCTCTGCTCAGCAGGGGGCCTGCTTCCCTGCTGCCCCCCCCCCCCGCCTGCCTCTCTGCCTACTTGTGATTTCTCTCTGTCAAATAAATAAATAAAATCTTTGAAGAAGAAAAAAAAAGACAGCATTGTGGAACACTGACTAGATGTCATCCACCATGCCCCCTAGGTTGTTGGTCTGATCTTGGATGTTCTAAGGTAACTCCTGGAAGTTGAACAGGAGGGTGTGGCAGATAGATTAGAGCTGCTAAATTGGGTTGGGAGTAATATCCAGACTATGGGAATCAATATACTAAAAATAAGACAAATTAAAGAGTTAGCAGGGGATCCAACAGTGCTTTAGTTCAGTTACAAAATAAATTTAGTTCATTCACACTAAGCTAGTTATATGTCCACCATAATTTTATTTTGGTTCAGAATAAATTTGGATTTTATTCACTTTTTTAAAAAAAATAATAGAAGTTATTTTTTAGAGCGGTTTTAGGTTTACAGAAAAATTGAGCCTAAAGTTCTAGGTCCCATATACTCCCACCCCAACACATACCCACCGTTTCCCCTATTACTGACATCTTGCATTAGTATGGTACATTTTTTATAATTAATGAACAATAATTAATACATTATTATTAATTAAAGTCCATAGTTTACATTAACATCCATTCTCTGTATTATATGGACCCTACAGATTTTGACAGATGCATTATATCATATATCTGCCACTATAGTGTCATACCCAAGAGTTACACTGTCTCAAAATCTTTCTTCTATTTACTTTTAAACTGTCAAGAGTCTAGATACACAAAATAGGTTTCCTGTTGACAGACTTAGTTGAGTCTTCTAAAATTCTTTTATCCACTCTGACAATTTCTACCCTTTAGCTGGTGGTATTCCCATTTATTTTATTTATTTGTTTTTTGGTGGGTTATTTTATTTTATTTTTATTTATTTTATTGTGTTATGTTAGTCACCATACAGTATATAATTAGTTTTTGATGTAGTGTTCTATGATTCATTGTTTGCGTATAACACCCAATGCTTCATGCAATACGTGCCCTCCTTAATAGCCATCACATTTAAAGTGATTGTTGATATAATTGTACTAAAATCTACTATTTGTGTAACTGTTTTCCATCTGTTGAATTTGTTTTTTTAAATATCACCTTTATTGTGCTCTCTGGTATTAAGTGAGCATTTTATATGATTCTATTTCTTCTCTTGATATATCACTTAAGCTTTTTTTTTAGCCTTTTCAGTGGTTTTCCTAGGGTTTTTAATACACATTTTAAATGAATCTAAGTCCACCTTCAGAAAGTGCTATTCTGTTTCACATGTAGTACAGAATCCCTTTGACAGAGTACTTTTAATTCCTTGTCTTTTGTGATATTGCTTTCTTTTTTAAAATTTAATTTCATTTTTTCAGTGTTCCAAGATTCATTGTTTATGCAGCACACCCAGTGCTCCATGCAATATGTGCCCCCCTTATTACCCACCACCAGGCTCACCCATCCTCCAACCCCCTCCCTTCCAAAACCCTCAGTTTGTTTCTCAGAGTCCACAGTCTCTCATGGTTCTCCTCTCCCTCTCATTTTCCCCAATTCACTTTTCCTACCCTTCCCCTAATGTCCTCCATGTGACATTGCTTTCAATCATTTCACTTATTCATGTGCTGCAATCATCTAATCCACTATTACTACTGTTGCTTAAAACAAGCAATTTTTTAAAAATTAAGATTGAGAAAAGTTCAAGATTTTACTTTACCTTCATTTATTCCTTCTCTGATGACTTTGCTTTTTAAATGTGCATCCAAGTTTCTGACCTATAATTTCCTTCTGCATATCTTGCAGAGCAGGTCTATTGACAGTGAATTGATTCCTTTTTTGACTGAGAAAGTTTTTATTTCTCCTCCACCTTCGAAGGAAAATTTGTTGGATATAGAATTCTAGATTGACATTCTTCTTTCAATACTTTAAGGATTTCACTTCACTCCCTTCTTGCTTGCATGTTTTCTGATGCTACTTTTACTATAATTTGTATTTTTCTTCTTCTATTGGAAGGTGTTTTCCACCCCTCTGGCTTTCTTCAAGATTTTCTTTATGTCTTTGGTTTTCTGTAGTCTAAATATGATATGCCTAGGTGTAGTTTGTTTGTTTTAGTATTTATCTTGATGTTCTCAAGATGCCTGGATCTATGATTTGGTGTCTGCCGCTAATGTTAAAAAGTCATTGCTTATTGCTTCAAATATATTTTCTACCTTAATTCTTTCTTCTCCTTTTGGCATAACAATTATTTATATATTATTCCATTCAATAATGTTCCATGGTTCTTAGGTATTTTGTTAATTTTTTGTTCTTTCCTTCTCTTTTTGATTCACTTTGGGGGGTTGCTTTCCATATATATTCAGGTTTGCTGATTGTTTCTGTAACTGTGTCACATCTTCTAATGAGCCTGTTGAAGGCACTTTTCATTTCTCTTAATACATTTTTTTTTGTTTCTAGCATTTAGTTTTGATTCTTACTTATAGATTCCATCTCTTAATGACACCATCTATTTGGTTTTGCATGTTGTCTGTTTGTACGATTGAAACCCTTAAAATAGTAATCTATTTAAATTCTTTGTCTAATAATTTCAAAATTTGTACCATGTCTGTTTGGTTATGCAGGCTCTGGGAAGATTACACAATGGTTGTTCTTCCCCTGTCCCTGCCAGAGCCACTAGTGGATTTTCTGGGATCCTCACTGTGCACATCTGGTGTGGTGCCTGGAGGGAAAGCCTGCAGATTTGGAGTTCCCTTTGCAATTGTAGCCTCCGGGAGTTTGGCAGTCTCACACTAGTGGGCATTCAGCCTCCACCTATTTGTCAACATTACTAGTGAATTAATTGGTTCTATCTGTAGAGCTTGTAGCAGCTTCTGCTCTGAATGTGGCTGTCCTGTGACCTCTGTGACCTCAATCCCCTGCTGGATCCAAGGAAAGTTGTTGATTTTCAATTTTTCTAGCTATTTCTTACTGTAAATATGACAGAAGTGATGACTTCTAAGCTCTTTATATGTTGGAGCTGAAACCAGGTCCTTAAGCCCTTTATTTTGAAATTATTTTAGACTCATATAGGAATTACAAACAATACAGAGAGTTCTTTTGACTTTCCCTCATTCCTCTAAATATATCAAGGTACATAATGATAGTGCAATCATCAGAACTTGGGAAGTGATATTAGTATAATGTTAACTAATCTAAAATTTAACTTATTTTTAACCAGTTTTTAACCAGTTTTAACATTCAACCCATCATTTTGTTGTTATTGCTTTGTTTTGTTTCATTTGGTGTATGTACAGTTTATGAAATTTTGCCACATGTACAAATTTTTCTAACCATGATCACAATACAATCACTATACAGACTGTTCCAAACACTCCAAACAAATGCCTTGGTATGCCTATTTATTTATTTGTTCATTTATTTATTTATTAAAATATAGAACGCTTCATGAATTTGCGTGTCATCCTCGTGCAGGGGCCATGCTAATCTCTGTGTCATTCCAATTTTAGTATATGTGCTGCCGAAGCAAGCACGGTATGCCTATTTATAATAATGCCCTTTCCCCAACCTTACCCCTGGAAACCACTGATTTTTTTTCCATGACTTAATTTTATCACTTTGAGAATTTTATATAAATGGAATCATAGAGTAACCTTTGGATATTGGTATTTTTCACTCAGCAACATACTTTTGAGATCCATCCAAGTTGTTACTCATATCAATAATCTGTTCCTTTTTATTGCTGGGTTGTATTCTACTGAATGGGTGTATATCACAGTCTGTTTATCCATTTCCCTGTTGGAAGAATATTTGGGTTGTTTCCAGTTTTTTGCCTATTACAAATAAAGCTACTATCAACAGGTTTCATTTCTCCAAGATAAATACTCAGGAAGGGCCTGCTGGATCATATGATAAGTACATGTTTAAATTTATGGGAAACAGCTGGATTGTTTTCCAGAGAGCCTGGAACATTTTACATTCCCACTAATTTACATTTACCCAAAGGATAATGATATTGAACACTTTCTTTTTCTTTTCAAGTTTTTATTTAAATTCCAGTTAGTTAACATACAGTGTAATATTAGTTTCAGGAGTAGAATTCAGTGATTCATCACTTACATATAATACCCAGTTGTTGTTGAACATCTTTTAATCTGCTTATTTGCCATCCCTATATCCTCTATGGCGATGCACGTGCTTAAATTCTATGCCTTTTTAAAAAATTTGACTTTTTCTTGCTTAAAGGTGAATTTAAAGAGTTTTTGCCTGTACACATCTTTTGTTGGATATGTGATTAGCAAATATTTTCTTCCGGACTGTGACTTGTCTTATTCTCTTATCAGTGTCATTCCCAGACCAAACTTTTTAATTTTGATCAAGTTCAATTTATCCATTATTATTTTTATATCTCCTTGTTTGGGATGCAGGTTTAAAAACTCTTCATTGACTTCTAGGTGAGCAAGATTTTCTCCTGTGTTTCTAAAAGTTTTATATTTAGAACTATGATCCTTTTAAAATAATTTTTATATAAGGTATGAGGTTTAGGCCAAAGTTCACTTTTTAAAAAATCCTATAATAGTCTAATTTTTCCAACATCATTTGTTGAATAAACAACCATTTCTCTATTGAATAGCTTTTGCTATGTTATTCAAAATCAGTTGGCTGTATCAGTGTGGTTCATTTGTTTTCTGTTCCCTGTTTTACACACTTTCTTTTTTCTTGCCATTCTGTGGGTTACTTGAATTTGCTAATTTAAATAAGTTTAATGTAAATATTAAAATTAATTTCATTTAAATAAACAGTTGTTTAGGTATGGGGTGCCTGGGTGGCTCAGTCAGTTAAACATCCAACTCTTGATTTCAGATCAGGTCATGACTTCAGGGTCCTGAGATGGAGCCTGTATCGGGCTCTGAGTCTGCTGGAGATTATCTTCCTCTCTCTCTTCTCTCCCTACACTCTCTCTCTCAAATAAATAAATAAAATCTTCAATAAAAAAATAAAAAGAAATTTAAAGATGAATCTCAGAGATCCAGTTGGAATAATTGGGTGGCTATTGGTATAACTAAATAAGATATAAAATAATCTAGAAGGAAACAAAAATTTGGTTGGGGAAAGAATAGTGCAGTATTCATATATGCTATATTTAAGGTGCCTGGAGATAGGTGGATTTACTGTGCAGCTCCAGGACAGATCTGACTGAATAATATTCCATTGTATGTATGTATCACAATTTGTTCATCCACTCATCCATCAATGGACATTTGATTTGATTTGTTTCTACCTTTTGGCTCTTATGAAGAATGCTGTTATCAGTATTTGTATACAAGTTTCTGTGTGGACATATGTCAACATTTTTCTAGAGTATATATCTAAGAGTGGAATAGTTGGGTAATACGGTATTTCCAAGTTTAACTTTTCAAAGAACTGCCAAACTGTTTTTCATAGCAGTCACATATTTTAAATTCCCACCAGCAATGTATGAGGAGTCGTATTTCTCCTAATCATTATATCATTGTGTATCCATTGTGTATAATCCCTTTTATGTGCTATTTGTTCCATTTACTATTATTTCATTCAGGATTTTTTCATCTATATTCATAAGGGATATTGATTTATTACTTTCTTTTTCAAGAATTATATCTTTATAGCGTGCCCATTAAGAAAGATTTATAATTTTTATTTTTATGCACTTGTCTTTTAAATTGCATAAAAAACAAAAAGAGTAATTACCAAATATACAATACCAAGAATACAATAATGCTGGCTTTTATATTTACCTATACTTACTGATGATCTTTATTTTTTCATATGGTTTCTAATTACCGTATGGTGTCTTTTGATTTCAGCCTGATTGACTTTAGCATTTCTTATAATAACAAATTTTCTTAGGTGATTGAATATCTTATCTTTAGTTCATTTAGATTTTCATCAGCCTAATTATGTGCTAATTATAAAAGCTTTTGTTTCCTATTTTCCAGTCCCTATCCCTTTGATTTCTTATGATTTCCATTATTGTTCTATGTAAAATTTTTATTAAAATCTTGATAGCATGTATATCCTTGTCTATTTTTCAGTATCCAAATAAAAGCTTTTTTTGAGAGAGAGAGAGAGAGAGAGAGAGTGCATGTGTGTGCACAAACAGGGTGGGAGAGAGGGGGAACTGGGGCAGAGGGAGAGGGAGAGAGAGAATCTTAATCTTAAGCTCCATACTCAGCATGAAGCCCAATATGGGGCTCAATCTCAGGACCCTCAAATTATGACCTGAGCCAAAATCAAGAGTTGGACACTCAGCTGATTGAGCCACCCAGGCCCCCCTTCAAGTAAAAGCTTTTAACATTTCCACATTATGTGTCATCTTCTGTTTGAGTTTTGTGTTTTGTTTTACTTTGTTTTTGGCAGATATTCTTTATCTAATCAGATAACATACCTTTTTTTTATTATGAATGAGTGCTGACTTTTATAAAATATTTTCCTATATAAATTTAGATATGATTTTTCTCATTTAATCTGTTAATGTCAATGTTGTATATTAGTCCTATATATACTGTTCCTCACCCTTCCCTTGCTCTATTCTCTATTACACATGGGTTGAATCTATAAATCCTAGCCTCTCCAACATTTGTCTGCCATCACATTTCAGGCCAAAATAAAGGTACTAAGAAAAGGTTTTAGCCCTGAAGGGAAGGAGCATTTCGAGTTCTCTCTCCCTCTCTCTCTCTCTCTCTCTCCCTCTCTCTCTGCATCAGGTGGCTTCTCTTTCAATACCATCTTCTCTTGACTCTAGTTCCCATGATACTGGCCCATTATCATTATATATCCTGCTGACACAGACTCCTAGGTTCCAGGAGCCTAAAGTTGAGAGTGACATTCTCAAATTGCTAAATATTAGCTTTCTCGTTCTTTCCCTATGTGACTTTTTCATCCCTTGAGTAACTAATATATCACATTAAATTCCTTCTGGGTTAAATATAGAGAGAATTATCTCTATAATAAGTGCAAGCCTTGAATGTTACATGTGGTCAATTATATTTACTTTTCTAGCACATGGAATATAATATATATATATGTATATATATATATAAAATATTCAAGTTGTAAAATTTTTAAGAATACATGTAAAGCTCTGTAATACTACCTGTGAGATAAGCCCAAGTGGTATGAAGAGGGATGATTATAGTCTTAAATAGATCTATTAGGAAATAAGAAGTATTTATAATATCTAAGCAATTCAAGAAGGTAGAGAATGAATAGCATATTAAATCTAAAGAATAGACTATATTAACAAAATGAAAGATAAAAATCATATGATCATCTCAATAGATGCAAAAAAGCATTTAACAAAATTCAACATTCACTTATGATAAAAACTCTCAACAAAGTAGGTATAGAGGGTATGTACTTTAACATAATAAAGGTCATATATAACAAACCCATAGGTAACATCATACTTAAATAATGAGAAACTGAAAACTTTTCCTCTAAGATCAGAAACAAGACAAGGATGCTCACTCTCATCACTTTTATTTAACATAGTATTATAAGTCTTAATAACAGCAGTTATGTAGGAAAAAATACGCATCTAAATTGGAAAGGAAGAAATAAAACTGTCACTATAGACAATATGATGCTACATATAGAAAACCCTGAAAACACCACCAAAAAACTATTAGAACAAATAAATGAATTCAGTGAAGTTGCAGGATACAAAATCAGTATAAAGAAATCTGTTGCATTTCCATGCACCAATAATAAACTAACAGAGAGAGAAATTAAGAAAGCAATCCCATTCAAAATTGCATCAAAAAGAATAAAATACTGAGGACTAACTTTAACCAAGGAGGTGAAAGACCTGTACTCTGAAAACTATAATGCACTGATGAAGAAAATTAAAGCTGACACAAATAATATGTACTGTGTTCATAGGTTGTAAGAATTAATACTGTTGGGGTGCCTGAGTGGCTCAGTTGGTTAAGTGTCTGCCTTAAGCTCAGGTCATGATACCAGGGTCCTGAGATTGAGCCCCGAGTGGGGGGGGGGGTCCTTGCTCAGTGGGGAGCCTGCTTCTGCCACTCTCCCTGCTTGTGCTCTCTCTCTCCTGATATCTTTTTCTGCCAATTAAATAAATAAATAAAATCTTTTTAAAAAATGAATTAATAATGTTAAAATGTCCATATTACTCAAAGTAATCTACAGATTCAATGCAATCTCTATAAAAAATACCAATGGCATTTTTCAGAAAGCCAGAACAAATATTCCTAAAATTTATATAGAACCATAAAAGACCCCAAATAGCCAACAATCTTGAGAAAGAAGAACAAACCTGGAAGCAGCACATACTTAGATTTCAACATATACTACAAAGCTACAGTAATCAAAACAGTATGGTACTAACAAAAACAGACACATAGATCAATGGAACAGAATAGAGAGCCCAGAAATAAACCCACACTTACATAGTCAATTAATCTGACAAAGGAGGCAATAGGGAGGAGGCAAGATGGCGGAAGAGCAGGGGAATCTCATTTCATCTTGTCCCTTGAATTTAGCTAGATAACTATCAAATCATTTTGAACACCCATGAATTCAACCTGAGATGTAAGAAAGGAATATCTGGAACTCTCCAAGTAGAAAAGTGACCACTCTTTGCAATGTAGGAGGTGTGAAGAAGTGAATATGAGGGGATATATTGGAAGATAAATGGCAGGGGAGGGAGCCTCAGTAAGCTCGCTTTTAGCCCCAGAAGCCAAAATCGGAACCATTAGAAATCTACTCCAGTAAGAGACATCCCTGCCTGAAAGGTGCTCAGGTGGTGAAAAGGGGTAGAATTCTAGGTGGGACAGCATCATCTCAGGATCCCTGGAGTCACAGAAATAATTGGGGGTGCCTGAGCCAGTAGAGTTTCCAAGCATTGAAGCAGGGAAACTGGTATGGTCAGTGAGCCTTGGAGGGGGCTCTCAGACTGGTTCCTCATAAACCACTAGCTGTGGCTCAATTGGGTGACCACTCTCTGTGTAGGGACCATGCAAATGATAGGAACACAAGCCCCTCCACCTTTCCCCTGAGAGGGGTGAAGCAGGTGGGCCCATGATCAGGCTACAGCTCTCAGGGTGGGGACCTTGTAAAGAACAGTACCAGGTGACTCTCCAGGATGGAGCAGGTGTGCACAGGATCTGACTACTGCTCTCCATGCCAGGGCCCTACAAAGTGCAATAACTTGAGACCTTCCAACTTTCCCCGGGAAGATGGTGTGGGCACACACCACAGGAGTCTGCAGTTTGGTACACTCAAGAGTGAAGACCATTGGTCACTGAGGGTTTACTGAATAAAGGGGACTGTGATCTTTCGGCTCTGGAGCTGGAGATTATTTTTATTCTCTAAAGAGGCGCAGAAAGCCTTCAGGGAACAAAAGCCACACAGAGGACGAGCTTACACTGAGCCTGTCCCCCAGGGCAAGGCAGGGGTGCAACTCTGCCCAGGCAAAGAGACTTGAGAAGCAGCACAGCAAGCCCCTCCTTCAGAAGATCAACTGGAAGAACAGGTGCACAGCAAGTTTACAGACCACACAAGACTGTAAAACTCCAGCAGCAGGAGAAAGTAGTATATAGAATTCTAGCTTTTTCCTCATGATTCGTTTATCTTTCAGTTTACAATCTTTCATTTCTTTTTTTTATTTTTTCCCTTTTCAACTAGTTTCTTATTTTATCAACTCTTTAAGTCTTTTTTAAATTTTATTTTTTACATTTACATTTTATAGACATATTCTTCATTTTTGGTTTTCTTTCACTCTATTCAATTTTATTTTTGTATATATGTAAGTTTTGCTTTCTTTACAATTTTGGGATTTAATGTCTTCTAACACACAGATCAAAATACACTCAGGACCAAGTGGATAACCCTGTTTTGTCCACCTTGTGAGATTATATTCTCTGCCCATGCCCTTTCTTTTTCTTTTTTGGTTTCTGACCTCTTCAGATTGTCTAGTGCATATTTTGCTTTTGTCATGGTTAATATTTTTGATTCTGTTCACTCATTCATCCATTCTCCTCTGGGAAGAATGACTAGAAGGAGGAATTCACAACAAAAGAAGGAAACAGAGGTAATACTCTCTGCCACAGATCTAATCGATAGGGATATAAGTAAAATGTTGGAGATGGAACTCAGGATAACAATTATAAAGTTACTAGCTGGGCTTTAAAAAAGCATAAAAGACACTAGAGAATCTCTTAGTGAAGAAATGAGACCTAATCAGGCCAAAATTAAAAATGCTCTTAACTGAGATGTAGTCTAAATTGGATGCTCTAATAGGTAGGGTAAATGAAGCAGAAGACAGAGTAAGTCACATAGAAGACAAGCTGATGGAAAGGAAGGAAGCTGAGGAAAAGAGAAAAAAATAAATAATAGATCATGAGGAGAGGCTTTGAGAAATCAGTGATGCCATAAAATAAACCAACATCTGAATTATTAGGGTACCTGAGGGTGAAAAGAGAGAGTCAGAGAGTATATTTGAGTAAATCATGGCTGAGAACTTCCCTAATCTGGGGAAGGAAACAGGCATTCATGTCCAAGAGGTAGAGAGGATCTGTCCCAAAATCAGTAAAAATAGATCAACACCCTGACATATAGTAGCATATATGTATATACTTTTTTTAGCGTATATGTATATACGTATATTTTTATACATATATACATATATATATGTATATACTTTTTTAGTGTATATGTATATACGTATATTTTTACTGATTTGGGACCAGTCCCCAAATCAGTAAAAATAGATCAACACCCTGACATATAGTAACAAAGCTTACAAATTTCAGAGATAAAGAGAAAATACTGAAAGTAGCTTGAGACAAAAGGTTCCTAACCTACAGAGGTAGGGACAGTAGACTGATATCAGACCTGTCAAAAGAGACCTAGCAGGCCAGAAAGGGCTGGCATGATATATTTAGAGTACTAAATGAGAAAAAGAGCAGATAAAAATACTTTATCCTGCAAGGTTGTCATTCAAAATGGAAGATAAAGAGCTTCCAGGACAGAAAGAAACTGAAAGAATATGTGACCACCAAGCCAGCCCCACAAGAAATATTATGGGGAATACTGTAGTGAAGAGTGAGCCCAAGAGTAACACGGACCAGAAATAGACAAAATATAGAAATAAGGACCTTGTAGGTAATAAAATGGCACTAAATTCATATCTTTCAATAGTTACTATAAATATAAGACACAGGGTATCAAATTAGATAAAAAAGCAAGACCCATCCATAGGCTGTCTATAAGAGACTCATTTTAGACCGAAGGACACCTTCAGACTGAAAGTGAGGGGGTGGGGAACCATTTACCATGCTAATGGACCTCAAAAGAAAGCTGGGGTAGTGATCCTAATATCAGGCGAATTAGATTTTAAACCAAAGACTATAGTAAGATATATAGAGGGACACTATATCATACTTAAAGGGTCTACTCAATAAGAAGACCTAACAATTATAAACATTTATACTCCTAATTTGGGAGCAGCCAATTATATCAACCAATTAATAAACAAAGAAAGGAAACACATTGATAATATTACATCTATAGTAGGAGAACTTCAACACTCCACTCACAGCAATGGATGACAGATCATCTAAGCAGAAGATCAACAGGAAAACAAGGGCTTTGAATGATAAACTGAATCAGATGGACTTCACAAATATATACAGAGCATTTCATCCTAAAGCAACAGAATAAACATTCTTCTCGAATGAACATGGAACTTTCTCCAGGAAAGATCACATACTGGGTCACAAATCAGGTCTCAACTGATACCAAAAGACTGAGATTATTCCCTGCATATTTTCAGACCACAACACTTTGAAACTTGAACTCAATCACAAGAGGAAATGTGGAAGGAACTCAAACACTTGGAGGTTAAAAAACATCCTAATAAATAATGAATGAGTCAATCAGGAAATTAAAGAAGAATTTTTAAAAATTCATGGAAACTAATGAAAACGAAAACACAACTGTCCAAAACCTCTGGGATACAGCAAAGGTGGTCCTAAGAGGGAAGTACATGGTAATACAAGCTTCTCTCAAAGAATTGGAAAAAACTCATATACATAAGTTAATCTTACACCTAAAGGAGCTAGAGAAAGAACAGTAAATAAAGCCTAAACCAAGCAGGAGAAGAGAAATAATGAAGGTTAGAGTTGAAATCAATGAAATAGAAACCAGAAGAATAGTAGAACAGATCAATAAAATTAGGAACTGGTTCTTTGAAAGAATCAATAAGATTGATAAACCCCTAGCCAGACTTATCAAAAATAAAAGAGAAAGGACAAAAATTAATAAAATCATGAATGAAAGAGATCATGACCAAAACCAAGGAAATATAAATAATTTTAAGACCATATCAACTATATGCAACTATATGCCAACAAATTAGGCAATCTGGAAGCAGTGGATACATTCCTGGAAACTAATAAACTATCAAAACTGAAACAGGAAGAAATAGAAATCTGAACAGACCAATAACCAGCAAGGAAATTGAAACAGTAATCAAAAACATTCCAAAAAACTAGAGTCCGGGGCCAGATGGCTTCCCAGGGAAATTCTACCAAACATTTAAAGAAGAAATAATACCCATTCTACTGAAGATGTTTCAAAAAATAGAGATGAAAGGGAAACTTCCAAAATCATTCTATGAGGCCAGCATTACCTTGATCCCAAAACCAGACAAAGATGACACCAAAAAGGAGAATTAAAGATCAACATCCCCGATGAACATAGATGTCAAATTACTCACCAAAATACTAGCCAATAGGATCCAACAGTATGTTAAAAGGATTATTCACCACTAATAGGTGGGATTTACTGCTGGGATGCAAGAGTGGTTCAACATTCGCAAATCAGTCAATGTGATAGATTACATTAATAAAAGAAAACACAAGAACTATATGATCCTTTCAAATGATGCAGGAAAAGCATTTAATAAAGTACAGCATCCTTTCTTGATTAAAACTCTCCATAGTGTAGGGATAGAAGGAACATACCTAAATATCATAAAAAAATATATGAAAAGCCCACAGGAAATATCATTCACAATGAGGAGAAGCTGAGAGTTTTTCCCCTAAGGTCAGGAACACGACAGGGATGCCCACACTCATCACTGTTACTCAACATAATACTAGAAGTCCTAGTGTTAGCAATCAGACAACTAAAAGAAATAAAAGGCATTCAAACTGATAAAGAAGAAGTCAAACTTTTACTCTTTGCAGATGACATGATACTTTATGTAGAAAACCCAAAAGACTCTACCCCAAAATAGCTAGAATTCATACAGCAATTCAGCAATGTGGTATGATACAAAATCAATGCACAGAAGTCAGTTGAATTTCTATACACTAATGAGACTGAAGAAAGACAAAATAAGGAATTCATCCCATTTACAACTGCACCAAAAACCGTAAGATACCTTGGAATAATCCTACCAAAGAGGTAAAGGATCTGTACTCTAAAAACTACAGAACACTTACGAAAGAAATTAAGGAAGACACAAAGAAATGGAAAAACATTCCTTGCTCATGGAATGGAAGAATGAATATTGTTAAAATGTCTATGCTACCCAGAGCAATCTATACTTTTACTGCAATCTCTATCAAAATACCATTGACATGGGGCACCTGCGTGGCAGTGGGTTAAAGCCTCTGCCTTTGGCTCAGGTCATGATCACAGGGTCCTGGGATCGAGCCCCTCATTGGGCTCTCTGCTCAGCAGGGAGCCTGCTTACCCCTCTCTCTGCCTGTCTCTCTGCCTACTTGTGCTCTCTCTCTTTCTGTCAAATAAATAAATAAAATCTTTTAAAAAAAATACCATTGACAATTTTCACAAAGTTGGAACAAATAATCCTAAAATTTATATGGAATCAAAAAAAAACCCAAATAGCCAGAGGAAAGTTGAAAAAGAAAACCAAAGCTGTTGGCATCACAATGCTGGACTTCAAGCTCTATTTTAAAGCTGTGATCATCAAGATAGCAAGGTACTGGCACAAAAACAGACAGACACATAGATAATAGAACAGAATAGAGAACCCAGAAATGGACCCTCAACTCTATGGTCAACTAATTTTCGACAAAACAGGAAAGAATATCCAGTGGAGCCTAATTATTCACAGAGATGTACCCCTGGGGCAAATAATACATTATATGTTAGTAATAAAAAAAGAATATCCAATGGAAAAAGAACAGTCTCTTCAGTAAATGGTGCTGGGAAAATTGGGACAACCACATGCAGAAGAATGAAACTGAACTGTTCTCCTACACCATACATAAAAATAGACTAAAAATGGATGAAAGACCAAAATGTGAGACAGGAATCCATCAAAATCCTAGATGAAAACACAGGATGCAACTTCTTCAGCCTCAGATGCAGCAACTTCTTGCTAGACACATCTTTAAAGGCAAAGGAAACAAAAGCAAAAAAGAACTACTGGGACTTCATCAAGATTAAAAGCTTTTGCACAACAAAGGAAGCAGTCAATAAAACTAAAAGGAAACCTAGGGAATAAGAGCAGATATTTGCAAATGATATATCAGATAAAAGACTAATATCCAAGATCTATAAAGAACTTAACAAACTCAACATCCAAAAAACCCAAATAATCCAGTCAAGAAATGGGCAGAAGACATGAACTGATATTTCTCCAAAGAAGACATACAAATGGCCAACAGGCACATAAAAAATGCTCAACATCACTCAGCATCAGTGAAATACAAATCAAAACCAAAATGAGATACCACCTCACACCAGTTAGAACAGCTAACATTAAAAAGACAGAAAACAGGGACGCGTGGGTGGCTCAGTTGGTTGGGCGGCTGCCTTCAGCTCAGGTCATGATCCCAGCATCCTGGGATCGAGTCCCGCATCGGGCTCCTTGCTCGGCGGGGAGCCTGCTTCTCTCTCTGCCTTTGCCTGCCTTTCTGCCTGCTTGTGTTCTCTCTCTGTTAAAATGGATAAAATAAAATCTTTAAAAAAAATAAATAAAAAAAAAATAAAAAGACAGAAAACAAATTGTTAGTGAGGATGTGGAGAAAAGGAAACCCTCTTACTCTGTTCGTGGGAATGCAATCTGATAAAGCCACTCTAGAAAACAGTGTGGAGGTTCCTCAAGAAGTTAAAAATAGAGTTACCCCATGACCCAGCAATTGCACTACTGGGTATTTACCCCAAAGATCCAGATATAGTGAAACAAAGGGGCACATGCACCCCAATGTTTATAGCAGCAATGTCTACAATAGCCAAACTGTAGAAGGAGATGAGATGCCCTTCAACAGATGAACGGATAAAGAGGAAGTGGCTCGTATATACAATAGAATATTACTCAGCTATAGAACAGATGAATACCTACCATTTACATCGATGTGGACGGAACTGGAGAGTATTATGCTAAGTGAAATAAGTCAGTTGGAGAAAGACAATTATCATATGGTCTCACTCATACATGAAATATAAGAAACAATGCAGAAGATCATAAGAGAAGGGAGGGGAAACTGAATGGGAAGAAATCAGAGTCAGAGACAAACCATGAGAGACTCTTAACTCTGGGAAGCAAACTGAGGGTTTGCTGAAGGGGAGGTGGTGGGGAAATGGGGTGACTGGGTGATGGCCAATAAGGAGGGCATGTGATGTGATGAGCATTGGATGTTATACGCAACTGATGAATTATTGAACACTACATTTGAAACTAATGCTGTACTATATATTGGCTAATTGAATTTAAATTTTAAAAAAGGAGGCAAGAATATACAATGGGGAAAGGATAGTCTCTTCAATAAATGGTGTTGGAAAAACTGGACAGCCACATGTAAAAGAATGAAACTGGGTCACTTCTTACACCATATACAAAAATAAACTTAAAGTGGACATAAAACTTAAATATAAGTCCTGAAATCAAAAAACTCCTAGAAGAAAAAACAGGCAGTAAACTCTTTGACCTAGTCTTAGGGTTATTATTTTGGATTTGTTTCCTTAGACAAAATTAAAATAAACGAATGGGACAACATTAAACTAAAAAGCTTATGCATAGCAAATAAATAAATAAAGTGAAAAGACAACCTACTAAATGGGAGGAGTATCTGCAAATGATCTATCTCATAAGGGGTTAACAGCCAAAATATATAAAGAAAATTTATAACTCGATAGCAAAAAAATAAACAATCCAATTAAAAAGTGGGCAGAAGACCTGAAGAGACATTTTTTCAAAGAAGACATAAAAATTGCCAAAAGGCATGAGATGATATTCAACATCATTAATCATCAAGGGAATGCAAATCAAAGCTATAATGAGACATCACTTTACATATGTCAGAATAGCTAGAACCAAAAAGATAAAAGTTTTAAGTGTTGGTGAGAACGTGGAGAAGAGTGAACCCTTATGCACTGTTGGTGCAAAAATAAAATGGTGCAGCTACTATGAAACAGTATGGAGGCTCCTCAAAAAATTAAAAATAAAACCATATGACCAGTAATTCTAGTTCTAGGGATTTATCAAAAATAATGAAAACACTAATTAAAAAAGACATGCATTCTTATGTTCATCACAGTAGTACTTATAATAGCCAAGATATGGATGAAACCTAAGTGTCCACTGATAGATGACTAAGCAAGATGTGGTGTGTGTGTATATATATATATATACACACACAGTGGAATATTACTCAGCCATAAAAAGAATGGAATCTTGCCATTTGTGACAACACAGATGGGTATTACCCATCTTAGTGGGTATTACTCTAAGTGAAATAAGTCAGAAAAAGACAAATGCCATATGACTCTACCTATGTGTGAAATCTAAAAAATAAAAAAAACCAAAAAAAAAACCCAAATGAAACACAAATAGACTCACAGATTTGGATAAACTGATAGTAGCCAGAAGGGAGAGGGGTAGATGGGATGGATGAAATAGTTGAAGGGGATTAAGAGGTACAATCTTCTAGTTATAAAACAAACAAGCTATAGGGATTTAATGTATGGTATAAGGAATATAGCCAATAATATTGTTAACAACTGTATCTGATGACAGATAGTAACTATACTTATTGTGGTGACTATTTTGTAATGTATATAAATACTAAATCACTATTCTGTACACCTGAAAATAATACAATATTGTATGTCAATTATTATTTTAGAAAATGAAATAAGTAGAAGATAAAAAATAATAAGCTTAAATGTAGAAATAAGTAAACAGAAAATAGTAAAGCCAACTAACTAAATACAGTTCTTTAAAAAATGTATGGAATAATTTTTATAAATATCAATTACAAAAAAGTACTAGAAATAATTAATGTTAAGTAAATTGTCTAAAATATAGGTACAAAAAATATAATAAATAAAATATAGGTGCAGAAGAGATTTGATATGAGAACACCATATGTTTTACCAATACCTCAAGGTAACCATATGGTGGACCAAGAAGGAAAGGTTCTTCCTGTAGTTTTTCAGATGAAAAACTCACAAGGAATGATAGAATTATAGAATTATCATCCCACAGCTTCTAATGGATTAATGCATAAAGGTAATGATCATCATTATCTGCCAACATCACTAAAAAAAGAGACACACACATGTGCTTTCTAATAGAATTGCACAATGTCACCTCTGAAGTGACCTTGCAAGTAAAGCAACAAAAACCTTATGAATGCTAATCTGATCAAACTTTTACCTCTAACTCTTGATGATTATTGATACTGAGTATCAGGTATACTGAGTTCACTATTTTCTTCTCCGTACTGTTGAATACCCTTAATAATTTCTCTAGTGAAAATGTTTATTATAAATATCATGTCCTTATACCACATTTTCTTTATCCATTCATCTGTTGCTAAACATTTAGGTTGTTTCCCCATTCTGGCTATCATGAATAATACTGCAATGAATATGGGGGTGCAAATATCTCTTCAAGATCCTGATTTCAATTCCTTTGCATAAATATCCAGAAGTAGGATTGCACACACTAAAAATTTTGTTAAGAGAGTAGATAAAATGTTACGTGTTGTTTTTTTTTTTTTTACCACAATAAAGAAAAGTGTATCATGTTTTTAAATTTTAAAGTCCAAGTTAAATAGACTGGTTCCTGGAGAAATGTAAGAATTAAATTGTTCCAAATAGAAATAGAGAACTCCAGTCAAATAATACAAACTGAAACTCTAATCTATGTTCCAGTCCCCCTCAAAATACTCTAGAACCAGTCAGATTTGGAGTCTAGTTGCACCAAATGATCAGGGAAAAACTAATGGCCACCATACATAAACTTTTCCAAATCATACAAAAAGATATCAAATTACTAAACTCATTTTCCCCCAAATATGTTTATTTTATTTTTTCAACGTTACAAGATTGATTGTTAAACTCATTTTAACAAATGTGCTGACCTTGATACAAGGACCAGATGACATCCAAAGAAAAAAGTCACTTGAGTCAAGCTCAGACATGTAGAGGCATCTATCCTAAATAAATTTATAGCATATCAGGCTGAGTTCAAGAAATGCAAAGATATTAAAATATTAGAAAAAACTGCCAATTGGAATTTCTCTACATTAATAGATTAGAGGGAAGAATGCATTCGATCATGTCTAAGGGTGGATTAAAAAGCCTTTGAAAAAAGTGTTTAGCACCAATTCAAGGTAAAAAGTTTTAGCAAAATAGCATTTGAAGAGAATTTTTATTTCCTAAAATCTACAGCAAACTATAATAAATGTGAAATGTTAGAAGCATTCCCATCAAAGACAAGACAAAGACATACATGTTATGGTACTGTATCTATTGTTTAAAGATGGACTGAAATATATAACAAGAGGAATAAGAGTAGCAAAATAAATAAAAAAAGGAATACTGAAATGATTGAGATAATAAATGGTGACAATATGATCCTTAATTAGAAAATCCAAAGGAATCAGTGCACAAAATATTCAAATGAATAAGATACTCCTTGTATAAAAAATTACCAAAATTGGGTGCCTAGTCACACAAAATCACTAACTAATTAAGATAGTTAATAGAAAATATACCAAAAACAACAGCAGCAATATCCAAAATTTACCTAAAAGGAAATCTAAAAAAATGTACACAATATTTTTGGAGGCAACTATAAATATGTACTGATACACTTAGAGAAAAAGTCCCAAGTAAATAGATCGTGGGAGCACACTATGTTTATTCATGGGAAAAAGAATATGGTAAAAATGTCAATTCTCCTTAAATTATTCACAGATTTAAATATGTACTGCTATGGACTGAATTGTGCCATTTTCCTCAACCTCCAATTCATATGTTGTAGCCTTAATCCTCAATTTTGGAGACACTTTAGTAAGGTTATTAAGGTTAAATAATAAAGGGTGAGGCCCTAATCTAATAGAGCTGATATTCTAATAAGAAAAGGAAGAGAAAAAAAAAAAGAGAAAAAAAAAAAAAAGAAAAGAAAAGGAAGAGACACCAGTGATCATTCTCTTTTCATGCATTTTTTAAAATTTTTTTATTAACATATAATGTATTATTTACCCCAGGGTACATGTCTGTGAATCTCTTTCCATGCATTTTAAGGAAAGTCCACGTGAGACATAACAAGACAGGGCCCAAATGCAAAACCAGGAAGAGAGCTCTTACTAGAAACTGAATCTGTCCTCACCTCTATCTAGAACTACTTGTCTTTAAAACTTTGAGAAAATAAATTTTTTTAAAAGTTTTTATTTATTTATATGACATAGAGAGTGAGTGAGAGGGAGCATACAAGCAGGCGGAGGGGTAGAGGCAGAGGGAGAAGCAGACTCCCCGCTGAGCAGGGAGCCTGACGTGGGGCTCAATCTCAGGACCCTGGGATCATGACCTGAGCCAAAGGCAGATGCTTAACTTACTGAGCCACCCAGGCACACCAAGAAAATGAATTTTTGTTGTTAAGGCACCTAGTCTATGGTTATTCATTATGGCAGCCTGAGCATACTAATACACTGCCTTACATACAGCTTCCAAGATGATACCAGACTCAGGCTGCTGTTTCCTGAAATGAACCCGAGAGAAACTATAAAAGGGAGAATGAAAGAATAGTCTTAGCAACAGCAAAACAACATAGATGAGAAATTCCCGAGAGACTGTGTTGAACTAGAAACTGTATGTGGGCAGGTGGGGGCATGTCCTGAAGTTGGAACTGGTCTATAACGACAAGACTGGTCAGAGGGAAGGTTTTAAGTTGAGCCTTTGATTCTTCCAGGGTGTCCTGGGTTAATGAATTTCTCCTGCTTTAGTGAAGGGAGCTAAGGCTGTTTTTCCAAGACTGAATGGCCAGGACCACGGGGTTAATATTAGGACAGCATCAAAGTTTCGGGTTGTCTGAAACAGTATGAGTCCAGAGGCTGTACAATAACCACCTGAAATCTCTTTTAAAGGGTAAGGACTGGCCTTTAAAAAAAATAACATTATGGGCGCCTGGGTGGCTCAGTTGTTAGGCAACTGCCTTTGGCTCAGGTCATGATACTGGAGTCCTGGGATCGAGTCCCGCATCGGGCTCCCTCCTCACTGGGGAGTCTGCTTCTCCATCTGACTTCTCTCTCTCTCATTCTCTCTCTCTCTCTCAAATAAATAAATAAAATATTTAAAAAAATAACATTAAAAAAATAACATAATCAAATATAAGGACTACAAGGATGAATCACACTTAACAAGGGTAAGTATTCTTTCATGAAAAAAATATATATGGGGGTGCCTGGGTGGCTCAGTCATTAAGTGTCTGCCTTTGACTCAGATTATGATCCCAGGGTCCTGGGATCGAGCCCCACATTGGGCTCCCTGCTCTGTGGGAAGCCTGCTTCTCCCTCTCCCACTCCCCCTGCTTGTGTTCCCTCTCTCACTGTCTCTCTCTGTCAAATAAATAAAATCTTTTTTAAAAATGTATACATACATACATATACTTGTTAAAGATGTAAATACAGTTCTCATTTGAATGAGGGTCAAAAATAAAATAAAAGTTACTGCACTGGACTGAGTAATGTTAGACAACATGGAAAGAACTGAATCTCACAAAATCATGCAGCTCAGTCTCTTCCTTTGAAAACAGATCATTTAGAGTAGAAGGTTCTCAAGTCTAAGTTTGGCTGGCAAACAAACACAATGGACCACTGTATTTTTCCTCTTACAGCCTACAACCTGTCCTAGGGTGCTGCCTTACACTGCAACTTCCCCATCTCTTATCTAGCCTGGGACTCCTCAATTTTCTGCAAAGTTTGCCGTAGAGAAACAACTTAGAGCTTTCAGAGATTTGGTATTTTCCAGGGAGCCCTTAAATAACCAGCCAAGAGGAGGACACCTTACTCCCTGCCTCCACCTTGAGGACGGAAAGGACAACACACCCCAGAACAGAGAAGCCTGAAATAGAGTCCCACCCCTACTTTCACCACTAGAAAGCACAGAGCAGAGCTGTCAGCATGAGGTACTGACTGACTTCCACCTCCAGGGTCTCAGGTCTGAGGAAGACAGCTTCAGGTCTGCAGAAGAGACAGGCAATGCTGAGAATCAAGGTGAAGATCCTTACTTAGAACTGCGGGAACATGTCTTCCCAGAACAAAGGAAACCTCGCAGAATTCTGCCCTGATCCGTCCCGCGCTAAGAGGCCCGAGAGCTGGCTGTTAGGCCCAACGCCCCCTCAATTCCGTCTGAGGGTCTGAGAATGAAGACTTTGATCTGAGGCTGGTGGACTCGGATAACAGAGTGAAACATCCCAGGCTTTATTCGGAGTCACCGAGAGGACCCTGAGCGAGGACTGAGGGTATTCTCAACCCCGCACAACCCCTACCCCTGCACTGTACCTTGGGAGGCCCCGGGCGGGGCTGTCAAACTTCGGGAGGTGGGGGATTTGGTCTAACCCAAGCGAGCACATGAGTGAAAACTGAAAACCTCAATCATCCAGGACCATGGGGATCCCATAAAACCCTGCTCCTACTGTCAGCTCTGGAAGGCTGCAGCAGAAGTAGTAAACTAAGGCTTTTCCTCACTTGCTCTGCAAGAATCTCCGGGCGGTAAGGTCACTGGTGTAAGGAGGTTAGCTTCAGACCTGCGGGGGTTGGGGGGTTTGGGGGGCTGCCAACTGTTGACAGGCTGATCCTAAATGTGAACTGAGAAAATTCTCCACCTCAACACAGAGGGAACCACACAGAGCGTGTAACTTGCCAGCCCTTGCTCTCAGCCCCAAGTTCACCCAGACAGGGCTGGAAGCTGCAGCCCAAGGCACACTCTAACTGCTTCTGCAAGGTTCTCAGGGGACAGACTGATTAGAAAAGGAGCCCTGTGGGGTCCTAGAGCAGTGCTCCTATGGAAGCCCGTAAAAGCGGCTTTGGTTAAAGACAAGGTGGAATGTCCCTGCTGAAGGTGCACACACTATCTCATTCTCCCTCCTCTAGGTGCCCTCATTGCCTACCCTCCTGCCCACACTACTGTCTAGTGCCTCTAACCAGTGTCACCATGCCTCGGGGGCAGAAGAGTAAGCTTCGTGCCCGTGAGAAACGCCGTCAGGCCCGGAGTGAGGATGTCCAGGATGCTCAGGCCACTGCAGCAGCTGAAGAACAGCCCCGCATTTCCCCCTTTCCTCCTTTTGGTGGTAATGCTCAGAGCTCCTCAGCTGCTGAGTCAGGTAGAAAATCCCACAGGTCCCATAGAGCCCCATCCACTACTACTCCTGCAGGTGTTTCACACACAAGATCTGCTGAAGGTACCAAGAGCCAAGATGAGGAAAGATCAAGCACCTCTCAGGCACAACCCAGCACTGATTGTTACCATAGAACCCTGCTAGATGACAAGGCAATTCTTTTGGTGCAATTCCTGCTGCGCAAGTATAACATGAAGGAGCCCATAACAAAGGAAGACATGATGAAGTATGTCATCAAGAAGCACAAGGAGCACTTTCATGAGATCCTCAGGAAAGCCTCTGAGCTAATGGTGCTGGCCTTTGGCATTGATCTGAAGGAAGTCGACCCTACCAGGCACTGCTATGCCCTTGTCAGCAAATTTCAGCGCACCTGTGGTGCCAGCCTGAGAGGTGAAGAGATCATGCCCAAGACGGGCCTCTTGATGACTATCCTTTGTGTGATCTTCATGAAGGGCAACTGTGCCACTGAAGAGGATATTTGGGAAGTACTTAATGTGATGGGGATATATGCTGAAAGGAAGCACTTCATCTATGGGGATCCCAAGAAGCTCATCACCCAAGATTTGGTGCAGGAAAGGTACCTGCAGTACCAGCAGGTGGCCAACAGTGATCCTCCACGCTATGAGTTCCTGTGGGGTCCCAGAGCCCATGCTGAGACCAGCAAGATGAAGGTCCTTGAGTTCTTGGCCAAGATCCACAATACGGTCCCCAGTGCCTTCCCATCCTGGTATGAAGAAGCTTTACGAGATGAGGAAGAGCGAGCCCGAGCCAGATTTGTAGCTCTGCTTCGTACTGGTGCCCTTGCCAACATGCACCCCAGGGCCAATTTTGGCAGCTTCTCCCACTCGTATTGAAACCTGAAATACTTTCCTCACTTTGTGTTTGAAGTAGTGTGAGGGCTTAGGTAGTGCTAGAGGGAACATAGTGCATATCATATGTTCTACATGAATAACTTATAATTTGTCTTTTGCTGTTCAAAGTTTTCAAATGTTTCTTATAAAAATGTTTAATTAGCTTCCCAATATAAGTGTATGAATGATATTAGTTACATATTTAATGATATTTATGAGGTTTAAGAATAAGAGTTGTGCTATTTTGTGAAACAAACTGGGTAATCTTATTTAGTGATCTGGAACAAGAGAACATAGCATTGGAATAGCTATTTCCTTAGAAATGTGAAAGAAATTAGCAACAAAATAGCTGGGATCAAAAAATAGAGAAAAAAAGTAAAAGATAGTGATTTTTTGGTTTTTCCTTATTCTTTGTCTTCTGCTGTTCTGTAAAATAAAAGTTATATACCTGAAATTGCTTCATTTATTCAAGAATGTAAGAGAAAATAAATCATAATAAATTACTTACTGGTCATTTTTTAAAGAAATTTTTATTCCTCAAACATTAATTGAGCATCTTCTCTTTGGAATGCTCCTCAGTAGTATCGGGGATAGTAAGAAAAAGAAGATCAAGCCACCACCCAAAAAGGAAGAGGGTGAGGTGAGGGAAGTCAAGTGTAAATGTCCTGAGGCAAGACAATTTGGGGCCTTGGGAAACTTCAAATCCTTCTATGGGAGGTTGAAGTTAAGATGGGTGGTGGGTCAGTGGAGGGTATGAGGGTGGCAAACAAGGGCCAGACCCTTGGGTGGTGTGTCACAGAGTTGAGAAACTAAGTCTCAATGAAGAGCTGCTTTTAGCAGCCACTTTGGGATCATGGATAAACCAGATGCAAATCTCCACCTGGGGAGGGATTGCAGGTGCCCCATGATCTGGTCCCAATGTAGGTGAATAGACAGCACAAACTAGGTATTTTATCCATATCATCACCAGAGAGTTCCTCATAAATAAGGGTAATGCTTCCTTGAGGCTAGATGCCAAGAAACCACTGTGCTGTCACTCTTTGCCATGTGCTGGGAGAAACAGAGCTGACTCCATTCAAAGGGCATTTAACTAGGTTATCTTGGGTAAAATTTAATAAACTATAAGGGAGGATTTGATTTTGGTAGGGGTTAAATGAATTAAAATAGGGGTGGTTTGGATCAAAGGGCAACTGGGAGGGAGGGACAAGTTGGTTCTTGACACACTTTTTAGGAGCTTTGAGTTACATCCAGGTGGGGAAGATTCCCCAACATCCAAATTAAATAATATATGGTCTAAGTGGGAAGATTTACTAAGGCATTTTTTCTTGCTAAGTACAATTTTTGGCTGACGTGGTGTACAGTATCCTATAGCACTGAATAGTCTCAGACATCTCCTAGGCTAAAACAACACAACAAGATAAAAACCAAAAATTTTAGCAGGAAGTTTGGTAGTGTCTGGGGTCAAAAAAGTCATAGCAATAATTGCTATTCTTTAAAGTTTCAGTGCACACCACTCACTGTGCCATGTGCTTCACATACATTGTACACATTCCAACAGTCCTAGAAGACACGGCTTGGTAATGTGTTGAGTTCACACAATAAGCAACAGAACTGGGACTGAAGCTATGGTCTGATTGCAACGGAGCCCACACTGTTTCACTCCTCCCAGCATAAGGTCAAATTTATGCCTCTTTTTTTTTAAATTTTTTTAAAGATTTTTTATTTTTATTTATTTTTATTTGTTTATTAGAGAGAGAGAGACTGAGAATGAGAGGGGAGAAGGTCAGAGGGAGAAGCAGACTTCCCGCAGAGCCGGGAGTCCGATATGGGACTCGATCCCAGGACTCCGAGATCATGAGCTGAGCCGAAGGCAGTCGCCCAACCAACTGAGCCACCCAGGCGCCCCAAATTCATGCCTCTTAATTACCTTCTCTTCTCACTATTCCATGATGGCTCTCAGGCAGTGAAAGAAGGACCCTGTGGCCAAAGTACTAAAAGCAGGTCTAAAGAAGGAATGTGCAAATGAAAGTCAAGCACAAGTCAGGGATTGTTTGTGGGGTTCATTTTCCTAGGATCCTTCTGCCCCTCACTTCAGGGTCCCTTGAAAGCTGGCTCTGCCCTGGTCTCAGCACTTGTGTCCAGTCCTGGCACTTTCCTGAATGATAGCTCCTTCCCCTGGGACTTCCCCAGTGGCCCTCATGACCAAACTGGGACCTGACCTGCTGGCCAGTTCTCCTCTCTGTCCCCCTCTGGAGGCTGCACATGTTCCTGGTGGAACAGACAGCACTATCCCCTGCCTTCCCCTGACATGGAGCATTCCAATTCCTTGATTCTCCCATCCCTCCCCCAGGTCTCCATCTGACGGCAATTGCCCTTCTGAGTAATTTTGACAGTGAGGTTTAGACATCCTCTCATCTCCCCCAGGTGCCTCCATCACATTCTCAAAGTGTTTTCAAATATGTTGGTGACTAGAGTCTGATTTGGCACAGAGCCTAGTGTTTCTTGGGATATAACACTGAAGTTAGAGAGGAGGTTTTAGAAACAAACCACCGTAATATTTTTTTTTTCATTTTCATTTTTTAATTAACATATAATGTATTATTTGCTTCAAGGGTACAGGTCTGCAAATCATTAGTCCTACACAATTCACAGCACTCACCATAGCACATATCCTCTCCAATGTCCATCACCCAGCCACCCTATCCATCCTCTCCCCTCCCCTCCAGCAACCCTCAGTTTGTTTCCTGAGTTTAAGAGTCTCTTATGGTTTGTCTCCCTCCCTGGTCCCTTCTTGTTTCATTTTTTTCCCTCCCTTCCCCCCTACGGCCCCCAGCCCAGCCTCTCAAATTCCTCATATCAGAGAGATCATATGATAATTGTCTTTCTCTGATTGACTTTTTTGCTTAGCATAGTACCCTCTAGTTCCATCCACATCGTTGCAAACCACCTCACACCAGTCAGAATGGCTAAAATTAGCAAGTCAGGAAATGACAGAAGTTGGCGAGGATGCAGAGAAAGGAGAACCCTCCTACACTGTTAGTGGGAATGCAAGCTGGTACAGCCACTCTGGAAAACAGTATGGAGATCCCTTACAAAGTTGACAATAGAGCTACCCTACGACCCAGCAATCGCCGAACTGGGTATTTACCCTAAAGATACAAACATAGTATCCAAAGGGGCATGCGCACCCGAATGTTTATAGCAGCAATGTCCACGATAGCCAAACTATGGAAAGAACCTAGATGTCCATCAACAGATGAATGGATAAAGAAGATGTGGTATATATATATACAATGGAATACTATGCAGCCATCAACCACCATATTTGCAGTAATTTTAATGGCCTGAATTATTTAAGATTGGTCACTGAACACATTCAACAATAAGTGACTTTACCTTCTCCAAAACAAAGCCTCCTCCATTAAGTAGTAGATGAGAAAATGTTCATGGAAATCACTTTGTAAACAAACATGTACATAGACAGAATTCCTAAAAACCCAGGAGTCCTTCTAGTAGGTGGAAAATGGTTCTATGTCAACTGTGCTACCCTTGATAAGAAAAGAAAACATTCTTCCCCTGACTTTTGGCTTTAGGCAATAGTGCAAATACTCTTATTGCCCCCAAATTCTAACAATATGGATAAATAACAATTCCTCTTCCTTACTACATCCCTCCAAAATTCATCTCTCTTTTCAAAAGTAACCACAATTAAAAATTTGTGTTATTTTAAAATTTATTCTAGACTTTTCCGTGTATAGATGTGCTATAAAATACATTGTGAGTTTTTAATATACATAATAATTGTGTATATATTGTTTTGCCTCTTGCCCTTGTCACTGACTGAAATGAATGCTGGAACTTTCCATGAGATCAGATATAGGTCCACCTCACTCTTCTAACTCCTCCAAGTATTCTAAGCTGCATATGTGCTGTATTTAACTTAACCATTTTATTCCTGATAGACACATAAGTTGTTTCCCATACATTGCTATGATTACTAGAAATGATATTAACTTCACTGAGCATTAATTCTTGGGCAAATACACATGTTTTCTTAAAAGAAAGACATCACATTGTAAACTGGATTGAAGTGGAAAAATGTGATGATTATAAATTTTTATAAATATTGCTGAAGTTCTGTTCTAATAAAGCTGGGCTGATTCATTTTCTCACCTTTAATGCATGTAAATACACTTTCACAGGCATTTATTTTATCAACTTTTTAAATTTTGGTCAAACTTTTGGGTAAAAATATATTGTCTCATGGTTATTTTAATTTCCCCGTTTTCTAAGTAGGTTGAGCAGAAAATTAACTTAATCTCTCATCCATAGAAAGTGGGATTTCTTCAGTGATGCCTTGAATACCAGAATTCCTCTGGGCATGCTTTAAAATTTTGAAATGTCAATAAGCTTTTTCCCTTTACTTTGAGAAAGAAGGATATGATCAGAATGATCAGATGCCAGGGAATGGGTCCAGACAGAACACTCTCATCTAGTGAGGAACATCAGGAAGACTTGGGGAGAGTGCAATGACCAGAGCACATGAGAGGGAACATGAAGTCCAGAGAGCACAGAACTTTGAAGGCTAGGATTCCATGACATAATCTGTATCTAAACTGTTATACAGCGGTTGTAAACATTTTAGACATAGGACCTCTTATTCCAATTTAAGCCTTTCCCAGAAATCCAATTCATGATTTGAAGACAGAAAAATGTGTATGCAAAAGGGACTGTAAGCCCACTGTCCCGCCCACTCTCAGGGCTGTGGGCCCTGAAACTCAAACAATTTTGGGGTTCACTAAGTACTGATAGGAAATCTTGGTGTTAGAAAACTCTTCTAGGATTCTTTTAGGTCTTGCTTGTAAACTTTTTTAGTTAGGACCGAAGTAGCATTTAGCATTTGCCTACTGAGGCAAAACACTTCTGAGTACTCTACTGATGGCTTATGAATTCTGTGGTTTTCCACTCTGACTGATGGGAACAGGAACTACTGCGAGTCCTGTGTGAGCTCTGGAACTTATGTGGCTCTCATCTCCCTGGTACTTCGTATGGTGGATTCTAAACAGTTTGGCCTCCCCTAACTCCAAACTTCACCTTTTCAACTCAGGGACATGGCAAGCTCTCCCTGAGTTTCCACAGCTTGCACGAAGGCCTGGAAATTCTCTTAAGGTGGTAAGGTGGAGCAATCATAGGGCTCACTTCTTATGTTTCCCAAATTTCAGTGATCATTCTTGATTTTCATCTTTTTTGTTTTTGTTGTTCTTGTTGCTGTTTCTGGCAGGAGGGTAAATAAAGTCCTTGCTACTAATTGTGACTGAAAGCAGAATGTGACCTTTTAAAAATTTCATGTAAGTGGAACCATACAGTATGTTCTCTTTTGTGTCTGACTCTTTTCACCTAGCCTGTTTTTCAGTTTTGTCCATGCTGTAGCAGGTAAAAGAGGTTTTTTCTTTCCTTATGAGTAATATTTCTTCATTGAGTAGTATTCCATGGTATAAATATTCCAAAATTTGTATACACATTTATGAAGAGATAGTCATTTGGGTTGTTTCAGTTTCATAATGGAATAGATGTACTATGAACATTCATATACAAGTCTTTTTTTCTAGATATATTTATAATTCTTTTGGGTAAATTTTTATAATTTTACAATTTTATAAATTTACAAATGTAAATTTTACAATTTACAAAAATTTTATAATTTTTACAATTTAATTTCTGGGCCATAAGGGATGTGTATGTTTAATTTTATGAAGGACTACTAGAACAATTTCCAAAGTGATTGCAATATTTTGCACTCAAACAAACAATGAACATGTGTTTTTGGGTACTTAACATCTTCACTAACATTTTATGGCATCGATCCTTTTATTTTTAGCCATTCTAGTGGTTAGATGGTCTTGTCTTATTGTGATTTTGATTTCAATGTTCCTGATAGGCTTGAATACTTTTTCAAGGGCTTATATTGGCCATTTAATTATCTTCATTGTGTGTACAAGTTTTTTGCCCATTTTTATTAGTTGTTTTTATTATCGAGTTTTTGAAGTTGTTTACATATTGTGGATATAAGTCCTTTGTCAAATATATGTGTTGACCTTAACTTATATAAGTTGCTGGCTTGCTTAGCATTAATTTTCTTAATGATATCTTTTGTTTAGCAGGTTTTTAAATTTTCTTTAATTTTATCATTTTTTTCTTTTATTGTTAGTATTTTCTGACTTTTGTCTAAACATTCTTTGGCTACTTCTATCCCATGAAGATATTCTCCTATATTGTATTCTAGAAGCTTTTAAAAAATTTTTTTAATTTTAATTCCAGTTAGTTAATATACAGTGTTATATTAGTTTCAGGTGGACAATATGGTGATTTAACATTTCCATACATCACTCTGTGTTCATTGGAAGTGCACTTCTCAATCCCCCATCATCTATTCAACCCCCCTCCCTACCCACTTCCCCTCTGGTACTATCAGTTCATTCTTTATAGTTAAGTCTGTTTCTTGGTTTTCCTCTCTGTCCTTTTTCCCCTTTGCTCTTTGTTTTGTTTCTTAAATTACACATATGAGTGAAATCATATGGTATTTATCTTTCTCTAACTTATTTTATAGAAACTTTAATTTTACCTATAAGTTTTAGGTTTATGATCCAACAAAAATTAATTTTTTGTATTGAGTTAGGTAGTGGTCAAAGTTTGTATTCACCTGGTTGTTCCAAAACCTTTTGTTGAATGATTTTCATTTCCCTATTAAATTTATTTGTTACTTTGGTTGAACACTAATTGATCATACAAATGTGATTCTAGTTCTGGATTTTCCATTCTGTTTCTCTAATCTCTTTGCCTGTCTTTAGGACAATTACAGACTTCCCTACTAAATCTTTTTCATAAATATTGAAGCCAAACAGTATAAGTACAATAACTTTGTTTTCCTTATTCAAGATTTATTGGCTAATGTATTTCCTTTTACTTCCCATATAAATTTTGGAATCAGCTTGTTGATTTTTATAAAACTCAACTATAATTTTAATAAGAATTATTTTGAATCTATGGAATGATTTTGTTTCTTCTTTTAGATTCAATTTCTCTATTGAAATATTTAGTTGTTCCTTAAATATATTTGTGTTTTCCTTTAAACCTTTGGACACATTTACAAGAGATGTTTTAAAGTCTTTGCTATTTTATTGATTTCTGATTTTTCTCCTGATTACAAGTTACATTTTCCCCTTTATGGATCATATTTGCCTACTTCCTCACATACTTAGTTTTTTATTGTATCTTGGGCATTATGAATGCTAAATTATGAAGGCCTAGATTCATTATTTTCCTTAATAAAAAGTTCAGGCAAGAAGTTAATTCATTTATCCATCATATTGTTCCTTTTGAGGCCTATCTTCAAGCTTTGTTAGGATAGGCTATGGTACCCATTATTCTCGAACTACATTAGCCCTGTTTCTACAGCTTAGACTTGTTTAAGATTACTGAATTACTTTGGGTGTTCAAAGATGGCTATCCTCTCTGACCAATATTTAAAATTCAATATTTATATTTAAAAGTTTTAGGTCTAGTTAGGTCTATTGTTTTCCAATAGTTAGTTGTTCAGCTTACTGCTCTCTAGTATTTTTTAAGTTCCCCTGGTAGTTGCTCTTTGCCCAGCCTCACAGAGTCCTGCCCTTCATACAAGCAGCTTAGTGTTCAGTGAAAGAACCAAAGGGTCTTCTATACATTTCTGGAGCATTGACCGATCTCTATTCTCTCCAACAACTTGCTCTGCAAATTTCAGCAGCTTTACTATTCTCAAACCCTGATTACTGTGTCCTCAGTTCAATAAGGCCACTGTGCTCTGCTTCAGCTTATCCTCCTGGCACCAGAGTCTAGACATTGCCTTCGAGCAGAAATACAGGGTAATTCGGGAATCTACCTCACTCATTTTCCTACTTTCAGGGTTCATAATTTTGCACTATTTTCCAGTCACTTTATATATTCTGCCTATTTTAAAAGTTGTTTACAGCAATACAAGTGGAAGTTCTCCTGAATTTTTTAAAATGGCAATTTTATTTATTTATATATTTTTATTATGTTCAGTTAGCCACTGTATAATGGCAATTTAAAATAAAAAAAAATTTCATTTCAAACTACTTTTAGACTAAAGAAAAGCCACAAACATAGTACAGAGAGTTTCAATATATCTCACCCAGCCTCACCCAATGTTAACATCTTAGGAACCATTGTAAAACTGCCAGAACCAGGAAATTAGCATTGTCCTAATAGCATTAACTAAATGAACTACCTCATTCAAACTTCACCCTTTTTTCCATTACTATCTTTTTTCCCTCAAATATGCTTATTTTATTTTTTTCAGTGTTACAAGATTGATTGTTCATGCACCACACTCAGTGCTCCATGTAATACGTTACTATCTTTTTTAAGGATCCTAATTAGTGTCCCACATTGCCTTTAGTTGTTCTTTCTTCCTAGAGTCCTACATTCAGCAACAGTTCCTCAATCTTTCCTTGTTTTTCATGACACTGACAACTCCAAAGAATACAGACCAGTCATTTTGCTGAATGTCCAACAGTTTGGGCCTATCTGATAGCTTCTCATTATTAGATTAAGGGATTACTTCCTTGGAAAGAGAAATGGTAGAAATGGTGCCATGTCTTTTTCAGTACAATGTATCACAGTATCACATATCACAACCTATTTCAGTGTTACTGGTGACATTGGCTTTGATCATCTGATCAAAGTGGTCTCTGATGGACATTTCCACTGTCAAATTACCAAGTCAAAGTCACTGTCAAATTAACAAGTATAGTGAGGAGATACTTTTTACAAATATCTTCTCTCCACAAACCTACTAATTCTAGCACCCATTAGTGGATCAAGTATGCAATAATCACCACTGTGGTACTTACCTAATAGTGTTTCATTTCCCTTCTTTACATAGTTATTAATTGCAATTCCAATACAAGGAGTAACTGTTATATCTCTTCTATCTATATATTTAATCAAGTATTTATTTATATCCTTATAAACTCCAGAATAGTTTTTTATTCTTTGGATTATAATCCAATACTAGCATTATTTATTTTGTTGCTCAAAGCTTTGGCCATTAGGAGCTCTTTCTCCTAATGCTATATTATTTCAATAACACTCCCTTCCCCATATCTTTTGAGAACTTTCTTTTTCTTTTCTGGTTCCACAAAATGTCCAAACTCAGCTTGATTTTTCCTGTCCCAGTCTTTTATTGGTAGAATATTCTTTTATTTTATTTTATTTTTTCAGTGTTCCAAGATTCATTGTTTATGCACCACATCCAGTGCTCCATGCAATATGTGCCCTCCTCAATACCCACCACCAGGCTCACCTATCACTCCACCCACCTCCCCTCCAAAACCCTCAGTTTGTTTCTCAGAGTTCACAGTCTTTCATGGTTTGTCTGCCCCTCTGATTTACCCCAATTCATTTTTCCTTTCCTTCTCCTAATGTCCTCCATGTTATTCTTTATGCTCCAAAGTAAGTGAAACCATATGATAATTGACTTTCTCTGTTTGACTTATTTCACTCAGCATAATCTCCTCCAGTCCCATCCATGTGGATACAAAAGTTGGGTATTCATCCTTTCTGATGGCTGGGTAGTATTCCATTGTATAGATGGACCACATCTTCCTTATCCACTCATCTGTTGAAGGGCATTTTGGTCCTTTCCACAGTTTGGTGATTGTGGCCATTTCTGCTATGAACATTGGGGTACATGTGGCCCTTCTTTTTACTACATCTGTATCTTTCCGGTAGATACCTAGTAGTGCAAGTGCAGGGTCATAGGGTAGTACTATTTTTAATTTTTTGAGGAATTTCCAGACTGTTTTCCAAAGTGAGTGCACCAACATACATTCCCACCAACAGTGTAAGAGGGTTCCCCTTTCTCCACATCCTCTCCAACATTTGTTGTTTACTATCTTATTAATTTTGGCCATTCCAACTGATGTAAGGTGGTATCTCAATGTGGTTTTGATTTGAATTTCCCTGGTTCCTTTTATAGAAGAATGATGCTTAGAAACCAAGATGTTGGCACTAGGTATGCAAAGTTCTACTGGAATGCCATTGCTTCCAGGCCCTCTCAGCAGACAGGTTGTGTATACAGGTAACCCATGTATGCACATATTCTATTTTTATCTGTGTGCATGTATATATAATGAGTTTGTATTGATACCTCAGATTCCAATTCAATGCCACAGGAATCATATTAATTTTCCCACTTCCTTTACTTGTAATTTCTTTCTCCACCAGTAATAAATATTAGTTTTATTATTTATTACCTATTTACTTATTTGTTCAATTCCAGTATACACATAAAATAGTTTCAGAATGTCTTATCAATACCTGTGTGAGAAACACATTTACTGACTATGTAACATCATTTGTGCATAATTTTTTAGTATTTGTCTTTTTGCACCCAGTCAAGTAATTTTTTTCTTTTTTTAATTTAATTTTTTCAGTGTTCCAAGATTCACTGATTATGCACCACACCAGAAGTACTTGTTTTCTGAAGTTATTTAGGTTAGTTCTTTTCCCCCTTATGTTCAGTATGGCTATGGGCTATGTTATTGATTTTTACTAGAGATAGTTTCATTTGTTAGTGTTTGTATCCCATGTTGGGTTTCTTCCATATCCTGACTGATTTTTACTATTTGTTTTTTAATGGCAGCATTTCTTAACTGAGCATTTATTTTTATTTATTAATTCTTTACCAACAGACATCATCATACATACAGTTTGATGTAGAGGGGGTAGCTTTGTAATATCAGCTGGCAGTGATCATAAGGATGTGCCAAAATATACATAGTCTGATAGTTAAATTAGAAAAATCTGTATCTGTCTTGTGCATTCCAGGGGTGCTTTGTTTATTCAAGTGAATTCCTCATATTTATTCACTTTCTTCTACATACTAATTCACATACAACAGCTAAAATGTTTCACAATGCTGCACATATCAGGGCTTAACCTGATCATATGCATTGGGTTTAATTCTTGAAAGCAAGGAATTTAATGTCTCCATATGGCCATTAAAACCAGCTGAGGCATAACTATTTGTCATGATGTTGATGATGGGTCCTTTACTGCTTGTGTCTTTTTTTTATTATTGTTGCCAAGTAACTGAAAAACTCATACAGCATTGCTGAGGATAAGACCTTTCCCTATTAAGAAGAAAAAGATGACAGCCTGCTGTGTGAACAATAGGGAAACTACCCTATCATTCCCGGCACAAACACTTCATCACTAGGGGTGCATCTTTACAAAAAAGGTCTTTGAAATTTTTCTGTAAAATATTCTGTTCCTTTTCACTGACATGAAAGTTTTAGAGCTTTTAAAGAAAAAAAATAATATGTTAACTGGCAGGAAAAATGGAGAAAAAATCCAGAAAATGTATTACACATCTTTCTTTAGCAAATAGTTTCTAAAAACTCCACATTAGGAGAGATAGAAGTGATTACTATCACAAGGCATCTTGGCCTACTTAATTCCAGCAGAATAAGCCTCCTCCCACTGTGTTGTAGAGAAGGATAAAGAGTCTCAAGTCAGATCAAAGGCCAAGTTGTGATTATTGTGAAAATAAGAGAAAGGGCTGCATATTCTTTTTTTAGCTGTCTATCCTCTCAAGATATAATGTCCCATACGAAATATTTGTCCCATGAATGTCAAAAGAGTATCAGGTAGTAAAATAGTATCAGTAGTTCAATTCCATTCAATTCCAGCCTTAAAAATGGAAGCCCATAGAAGCACAGAAACTATGCTCTTTCAAAACTATAAACTTTCGAAACTACTCCTCCAAGAATAAAATTACTGACTTCAACTCTCATCTGACATTTCATCCCTTTTTATAAGTAAGAATATTTTCGAATAACATGGAAATTAAGGAAATTCATGTTTTTAGATTTCTCTCCATGACTTGGACTCTGTTAACAGTTAGAGATAATCTTGCTCTATTGATGAATGAACCATTTAATGCATATGTTTCACTTTACAAGTAAAGAATACTATAGGAATTTAAGATGTATACCAAAACTGATGCATTCCTCTTTAAAGTGCACATTCACTTTTAAGCACTTCTATGTGTAACAAATAATCACATCTTTATTCATATAGCTGTTCATAGGAATAGCTAAATTCTTCCCCTCTCTATCCTTTCTAAAAAGGCAGTTAAATACAACATGCTGTTTTATTGTCAAATACTTGAACAAATACATGATACAGTATATCCAAAAGTAACCTGAACTATTTGTTGTGGGTGTGATGAATGCAAATTAATTCTCCCTTCCCTCATGGTATTTAAGTGCACATTCTTTTACATAAATCACATATTAATATACACAAGATGAATATCTTTGAAGAGCTCTAACCTTGAATATGAAAAATAAAATAAATCCAGTATTGACACCAAGAACAAAATATATTCAAGTCACAGTAGGCACAGTGAGGCACGATGAGGCACAGTAGAATGAATGAGCCTATACTCATCTGTGAGCCAACATTTAATTTCTCAAAGCCAATGTCTCAAACCAAGAACTGTATTTTTTAAAACACTTTATTGTGGTATGATTGACATATAAAAAGCTGTGCATATTTAATGCATACAACTTGATGAGTTTAGAGATATGTATATACCCATGTCATCACCACAAACCTATACCAACACCTCCAAAAGTTTCCCACCACCCTTTAATTAACTAGTTAATTAATTTGTGATAACACAACCTAAGATCTGCCTTCATAGCAGATTTTTAAGTATACAGTAGTGTTGTTAACTATAGGCTCTATGCTATGCAGTAAATCTCCAAGATCTATTCTCTAGCTTCTTTAGGCATAAGGTTAGGCTGCTTATTTCAGGTAGGCCTGTATTGCTATATACTTCCTGCTTAGGACAACTTTTGCTACATCCCAAAGGTTTTGGACTATCTGTTTTCATTTTCATTTGCTTCCATGTATTTTTTTTAAATTTTGTTAATTTCCTGGTTAACCCATTAATTAAGGATGTTCCTTAACCTGTATGTATTTGTGGTCTCTCCAAAAAAATTTTTTTCCAAATTTTTCCTTGTGTTAGACTTCAAGCTTCATAGTGTTAGCAGAAAATAATGCATGGTATGATCTCAATCTTTTTGTATTTTTTGAGGCCTGATTTGTGACCTAGTATGTGATCTATTCTGGAAAATGGTCCATGTGCACTTGAAAGGAATGTGTATTCTGCTGTTTTAGTATGAATGTCCTAAATATATCTGAATATATCTGTTAAGTCCATCTGGTCCAGTATGTCATTCAAAGCCATTGTTTTCTTGTTGATTTTCTGCTTAGATGATCTGTCCATTAATGTAAGTGAGGTATTAAAGTCCCCTACTATTGTTGTATTATTATCAATGAGTTCCTTTATGTTTGTTACTAATTGTTTTATATATTTGGGTGCTCCCATGTTGGGGGCATAAATATTTATAATTGATTTATAATTGTTCAATCTTCTTGCTGGATAGTTGCTATGTATATATGCTATATATATATATACCCTTCTACATCTCTTGTTACAGTCTTTGGTTTAAAATCTAGTTTGTTTGATGTAAGTATTGTTATTCTGGCTTTTTTTTTTTTGGTATCCATTTGCATAGTAGGTGTTTCTCCATCCCTTCACTTTAAATCTGCATCTGTCTTTAGGTTTAAAATGACTCTCTTGATTCAAATCAAAACCACACTGAGATACCACCTTATGCCAGTTAGAATGGCCAAAATCAACAAGACAGTAAACAACAAATGCTGGAGAGGATGTGGAGAAAGGGGAACACTCCTCCACTGTTGGTGGGGATGCAAGTTGGTGCAGCCA
>CM052801.1:20154361-20211162 GCA_028533885.1 Nasua narica
GGGGTGGGGGGGTTAGCCTGGTGGTGGGTATCGAGAGGGGCACGTACTGCATGGAGCACTGGGTGTGGTGCATGAACAATCAATCTTGTAACACTGAAAAATTAAAATAAATTTGGGGAAAAAAAAAAAGAAAAAAAAATGACTCTCTTGTAGGCAGCATACAGATTGGTCTTGTTTTTTAATTCACTCTGACATTCTATGTCTTCTCATTGGAGCATTTAGTCCATTTACATTCAGTAATTATTGATATATATTAATTTAGTGCCATTTTATTACTTGTTTTGTCATTGTTTCTGGAGATTTTCTCTGTTCATTTCTAGTCTTTGTTGCTTTTGGTATTCCCATTCAAAGAGCTCCCTTTGATATTTCTTGTAGGGGTGCTTTAGTGGTCATGAACTCCTTTAGCTTTTATTTGTCTGAGAAACTCTTTATCTCTCCTTCTATTCTGAATGATAAGCTTGCTGGATATAGTATTCTTGGCTGCAAATTTTTCCCATTCAGCACGTTGAATATACCATATAACTCTCTTCTGGCCTGCTATGTTTCTGTGGATAAATAGGCTGCACTGGTACTTAGGCACACTTCCCCAAGAAAAGCAGTACCAGCAGAGTGCAGGTGGCAGGACTTGCTGTAAGCCAGTGTTGGCACTGTGCTGTTTACTGAAGTTGATTTATGCTGTGGGGCAGGGGAGGGAAATGCCACAGCCAGCTCCTTTGTCCCTACAGAAGGGGACTCTCACTTGCTGCTGTCAGGGAAGCCTCCCCAGAAGAGTGAACAATTTCCCCTCGTGCGTCCTAGGTGTTTTTCAGATCACTGCTTTCACGCTATCTGTATCTGGATTGCTTGCCTGCCTGGAGGAACACAGTGTACTTCTGGCTCTATTCCAGCCAGGCCAGCTAAAGTGCAAAACTCCAAACTTTAGGAACTTGGTGTGGCAGGGACCTCGGCTGGTCTTCTGGGGGATGGTTTCACCATGCTGGGACTGATGCATTTTTGACCCTGGAAGGGCAGTTGCACCAGGGTACATGGAGCATAGCAGGCTAAACAACCAGTGTCCAGGTTAGCTGTCCTTAGAAATGTTTCTGTGCCTGCGCTGAGGGGTCGGGGAGGCAAATGTCTGGGCTCTTTTGTCTCTGGAGAAGCAATGCCACCTCTCTGAGATGTGCTCCAAGAAGAGGAAACAGCCTCTCCCAGTGTGTCTTAGGCGATCCTCAGATCATGTCATCTGCCCCAGGACTACCTGCCTGCCCTCTCCACAGGAGGACTGCAGGGCCCTCTGGGCTCTATATCAGCCAAAATGGGGACCTCTAAAACTCCACTCTTTGAGCCCCACTGGTTGCAAAATCTCATGAAAATCAGTCCCTCTTATTTTCCCAGTCAATGGCTTTGGGGAAGTGTTCTTGTGTGATTCCCTGTGCACTCTTCTTTCTCTGTCTCATCTTTGCAATCAGGGCTCCTTCCATAGCACCAGCAAGCTATTTCTGCCCCAAACCATTTCTCTGCACCTCCTACCTTCCACAATGTGGCCCCTTCACCCCCTCTAGCTGGGCAGTTTGTTCTGTCAGTCATTAAAGTGATTTCTTGGGTATTCAGAATGATTTGATATTTATCTAGCTCTGTTTGAGGAATGAGACAAGCCTAGGGTCCTCTTGCTACTCCACCATCTTAGCTCCTCCTCTGTATGCCAAGAACTTTAAAACAGATTCTCTCTCACTGAAGAATAGGGATATCTGTTAGACCTATTCAAAATTTAGTAAATCATATGCATTAATACTAATTGGTTTTTTCTCAAATTGTATCTTGCTACTGAATAAGTGGTACTCTACTGAAGGGATTGCTGTCACTCAATCTGGGAATCCACTATTTTTTTTACGTTTTTTTTTTATGTATTTTTTACGTATTAATGCACTGTTTTTCTCCATGAGAGAGGTTTAGTACCTTTCATTATACTTTTAAAAAGAGTTAGTGATTCTAAGAGAGCTGAGAAATTTTTCCCTAGTGTCTACCATACTACTGGAAATTTTACTGGAATTTTAAGTTAAATTCTAAGATTTATTAATTTTATCTTGTTAATGGTCCTACAAGTAGAAGATGACTCATTCGTATATGTTTAGGACAACTGGCAAAAAGGCAGAATGGATAAATTCTAGTGTAAAGAAATATTTGCTTTTGGATATCAAAATATGAAGTAAAAGAGTAAAAATATTTTTACTGAGTTAAAATTATTCCCCCAAAATTAATTTGTCAAATACAATTGTTACATAAGATAATAAATAGATGTAGCATATAGGTCGTTGTGTGGGGATTTTTAAAATATCATTTAGTATTTGAAATGCTTAAACTTATATATATGTAAATAGAATACATATAAGAATGAAGTACAAATACAGTAAGGTTAAAAACCAGTATATATGTATATCTATATATGCATATTTATGCACACACACACACTTTGTACATTGATTTAAAATGTTTTTGGCAGCCACTGAAAGAAAACACAACTTAAACTATCCTAAAAAACAAAGAATTTTATTTCCCCATATAGCTGGCAGTGAAATTTTAAGTCAGGCTTCAGGTTTGGATTATGCCAATAACTTTTACTTTGTTTTCTTAAAATAATCTTGACATTAGTCAACTCTCTCTCTCTCCTCCACTTCGTTGCAAGGTAGCTGCAGCTTTGGGCTCCACAAGAGCATATAACAATTTGCATAGGATAAGAAAAAAGTCTTGTATTTCAGCACTCCAAAAGACCTTTTTATCCCCACCTCTCCCAACTACTCATTTACGTCACTTGTTCACTCCTGTCCAGTTTCATATGTGTTAATTAGCTTAAGCCAATCAGGCTCTCACACCAACAAGATGGGGTCGGATTCCTCTGAAGTAAATGGAATGAGAGTATTGAATGTTTGATGTAAATCAAGATTCTGTTAGGATTCACGGAGAGGGGAATGGATGTTGTGAGAATTTCAACAAGACCCACTACAATTGTATACTGCTGAATATTTTAATCAATAATATTTAACATTTTGATGGACAAGTACCTATACTAACCTAACTGATAAAATTATATTTTACACCCTGTTCTATCTATGGCTATGGTGAATTTCTAAATGCATCTAATTTTATTACTATTCCATATCTTTTAAAAATGAAAGATTCACTAAATCAAAAAAAGGAAATATTTAATTAGAAATAAAATGGGTTCTAAATCTTTCATGAGTGTATTCTGTGCAGGGAATTCTTGATGATTTCCTGTATTATGAGAGATAATGTCGAGCCCAATTATTTCAAGTCAGGCTGAATCTTTCTACATTAAAAGTGCTGAGATGAAAGCTCTTCAATTTATGGGTATTTTACCTAGAGCATAGGCCTCAGTCTTTGAAATATTTTAAGTGAAGTTCATTTTTCATTATGCATTAAAGTTCTACAAAGTTTCTCATGTGGGGCTTCTAATTTGGTTTGTCTTTACAAGGTTGGAAAGTTTTTTAAAAATGTGTCAGTTGTTCCTCTGTTTGTTCTCAAATACATTTCTCTCCTTTTTTCATTTTATATCATCAGGGCTGACCCCAGGAGAAATATTTCTCCCAGAATCCTCGGTCAGCTGACTTCAACTATAGTCTGATGATGGGAGACATTATTAGAAAGAGGGAGAGTAAAAGGTTTTTCTCACTATCTGCCTGCTAATGGGGCATTTTCAGCAGTAGCTACTTCTCCTCTGTGGCTCTAGTTCTTGTAAGAATTGATACCAACTCCTCTAAGAGACCCTGGATTCTGGGCTCCAGTAACCCCATCTCCTCCCTGTATCTCTTCAGCAAAGGCACTGCAGCATTTTCTGAGATTGCTAATCTGAGTTGCCTCATGAACTCCTGTTTGGTTTTGCAACAATTCCATCAACTATGTAATCAATCCCAATATTAAATTCCCTCTGTCTTAAATATTCTGAAGGATTTCTCTTACCAGAATGGAATATAACTGGTTCATAACTAAACAGTTTTATTTAATTTACCTGTACTTAACCTTCTGTTATATGTTTTCTGCTCCTATACCTCCACACTTGAAATTGCTCTAACAGCATTATTAGTGGCATAAATATTGCTACATCCAATGGACATATTTCACTGTATACTTCTGCTTTGTTTGACACTCCTGACTATTCATCCTCTTAAACTATTTATTTCCTTTATCTCTTGAGTGCTAATTTTTATTACTTCTACCTCTCTGATCATCTTGCTTTATCTCTTCCAGGACCTTCCACCCCTTTGCTCAATTTTTTAAAAACAATGTTATTTCCTTTCACCTTACTTTTATGCTCTACTTGGATAAAACTTCTTAATCTTAAGATTTAAAACACCATTTATATGTTGATGGTTCTCAAATCTGTTTCTCCATTGCTAAACATGTAACTGGACATCAGAAGCATATTATCTAGCATTTATTGGATAATTTCCAAAATTGGACTTATTATCTTCTACTTTCTGGAAACACACACACACACCAGAAAAAACCACAGTAACCCTATCCTTTTCTATTGTTTACCATAATCCAGCTAAACACTGATGACAAAAAATGTGGGATTACTGACCACTCTGTCTGCAATGAGTCTTGCTTTATGTTATTCATACCCATGTGTGGTCATCTCCTACCTATGTAACCAATAGAATATTGCACAAATGACTATTTAACTTCAAAGTTAGATCATAAAAAGGTTTGAAGCTTATAATTTTTTCTATTTCTTAGATAATTGGTTGTAGGGAAAGCCAGCTGATATTTCATGGAGATACTCAAGTAACCCTATGGAGATGTTCATTGGTAAGGAAATTAGTTCTCCTGCCACAGCCAGCTAGGGACAGGCCTCCTGCAACAAGCATGTGAGTGAGCTATCTTGAAAGCAGATCCTTCAAAAAAAAAAAAAGAAAGAAAGAAAGAAAGAAAGCAGATCCTTCAATCACAGTTAAGCCAGCTAATATGCAGCACTGCTGACATCATGACTGCAATCACATGGAAAGTCCTGAGCCTAAACCACCTAGGTAAGCTATTCCAGGATCCTGACCCACAGAAACTGTGTGAAATAATAAACGTGTATTGTTGTTTCTAGCCACTAAGTTTTGGGGTAATTTGCTATATGGTCATGAATAACCAATACAACTCTCTCTTACTCCTTACTAATCACCAATTCTGTCACTCTCATTACCCAAATATTTATGGAATCCACCCTTTAATTTTTAAGTACTATTGTTCTAATTGGGTCCTTATCGACTGTGGCTTGGATAGAGTTCTTTTTTTTTTTTAATGAAAGCAAAGGTTGATTTATTCGGGATAAAAAAAACGCAATAAAAATATTTGGTGAGAGAAGATGATATGAGCCAGACAGAGTATTATTAATGACACAACAGTTCACAGTCAATTTGCAAGACTGAACACAAAGTGGTAGGTTTAAGTATAGTGCTGAGAATTTAATCACTGATTGAACAAGCTGGTTTCACTCCATTCAATATAACCACCACAGCCCTACATATCACCATATTATATAGACAGATGCTCCTGGTTTAAACATGAACAGACCAGTACAATCATGGAAAAATAAAGCTTAGTAGATGGTGAGTCACTTGTACTATGTTAACTTTAAAAGAACAGCATATTTTTTGGCTAGAAAATAACCTTGACTGTTGTAACTGACAGCCCTAAATTTGTGAACTTAAAATAGGTTAATCCTTCACTATAAGTACAGATCCAAGAATATGCTAGAAAACAACAATTACAGAAATAAGACAGTATAATAAAACATTACTCTAGAACTACAGGGTCTTTGACTTGACAAACTTATAGAACAAAAGAACATATTGACCTTATTGTTTCCACCCTGGATAAACATTTGAAAACATGGGCTCGTAGTCAAATTGACTATGGACTCTGAAGGATATTAAAAAAAACCTATTAATTTCAGCAATTAATTTATCTTCTTAGAAATTTAGGACATTAATTCAAAGGGAAAATATCTGTTACAGGACCTCAAAGTTTTAATCTCAACTCAGATTTATGGGATGTTTGACTAATATTCATATTGTTGCTCAGTATTTTTTTTAAATTATATTTTTATTGTGTTATGTTAGTCACCATACAGTACATCATTAGTTTTTGATGTAGTGTTCCTTAATTCACTGTTTGCGTTTAGCACCCAGTGCTCCACGCAATCAATATGTGCCCTCCTTAATACCCATCACCAGGCTCACCCATCCCCCCAGCCCCCTCCCCTCTAAAACCCTCAGTTTTTTTCCCCCAGAGTCCATAGTCTCTCATGGTTCGTCTCCCACCCCAATTTCTCCCCCTTCATTTTTCCCTTCTCCTAATGTCCTCCATGCTATTCCTTATGTTCCATAAATAAGTGAGACCATATGATAATTGACTTTCTCTGTTTGACTTACTTCACTCAGCATAATCTCCTCCAGTTCCATCCATGTTGATGCAAAAGTTGGGTATAGTTCTTAAAATGATCTTTTCTTCTCGTATGGTGCTCTTCAAATCCATTCCCCAACACACTTTCTAAATGATTTACTTAGAATTCAAAGTAACCATTCCACTTTTATACTTAAAAAACTCCAATGTTTCTTCTTTGTTAATATAAAAGTCCTTGCCATGACATACAAAAGTCTTAGATAACTTAAAATCTTTTATTTTCTTTTCCAGCTTTATTTCTTACTATTTCTCTGAATTCATTTCGTACAATAGAAACACTGACTATTTTTAGACCTTGACACCCAGCAACTATATACCTCTGTGCCACTTCTCCCACGTTTCATCTTCTTACAATCCCTTCTGTGACCTTTTTCTTGACTAATTCATTATCAACTTTTGAGACCTAACTCAAGGATCATTTCCTCCAGGTACATTTCCATAACTTTGGAAGTCCAATTAAATACACTACTTTTGTTAACCTATATGACTATTTAAATACCTCTACTATAATACTTACCATGTCCTAACAAAATTTTTAAAGCATCTGTTTCCCTACTACTGTGTGTGCACAGTGGACTTACAGTGTGCATTTCCTTAAAATTCATGTGTTGAAATCTTAACCCCCAATGTAATGGTATAAAGAGCCTTTGGTAGATAATGAGGTTATAAGGGTGGAACTCTCATAAATGGGTCTAGTGCCCTTATAAAAGAGATCACAGTGAATTCTCTAGCTCTCTTTCTAATGTGAAGATAAAATGAGAAGTCAGGGATCTGTAACCTGGAGGAGGGCCTTCACCAGAGTCTGACCATGCTGGCACCTCAAATTCAGACTTCCCTTCTCTAGGACTACGAGAAACAAATGTTTGTTGTTTAAGACACTCGGTTTATGGTATTTTTTTTAAAGGAGCCCAAACTGACTAAGACACTGTGGAAGAACAAATCTTTGCATGGGTTTTGAACAGAAATCTATTGGTTGTATGTTTTATTTACTTGTAGTTTGCAAGTCTGTAAAAGGAACAAACAGACTCAGGGAATTACAGTTTTCTGAATAGCAGAATTTGGGAGATAGAATAGACAGATTTAGATAGAAATAGAAATCGTGGGGCACCTGGGTGGTTCAGTGGGTTAAAGCCTCTACCTTCAGCTCAGGTCATGATCCCAGGGTCCTGGGATCGAGCCCCGCATCAGGCTCTCTGCCTGCTTCCCCTCTCTCTCTGCCTCTCTGCCTACTTCTGATCTCTCTCTCTGTGTCAAATAAAATAAATAAAATCTTAAAAAAAATAGAAATCGTGTTGGATCATATTAATTTTGATCTATCCACACTATCTATAATTTTATATGCTAAGTGACCATTTACATTTCTATAAGAAATGTTTAATAATGCAATAAACCAATAATATTTCTGTGGACAAAGTGTTACATTTATAAATCTTGTTTCATTTACTACTTATTAATAAGCAAAAGGAAAAATTCTTAAAACTAAGACAATAGATTATATGTAGTTTGATCTTAAATAGATTTTTATCACAGTCTTTTCTTCATAGTATCTAAAATTTACTTCCTTAATATATTAACATATTAGATATGAGCTAAGAGGAGTAGATGATCATTCATTTAAGGTTTGAGTTCTGATCCAATTATCTGAAAAAATAAACATTAAAGACTAAAATATATTTTAATAAATGAGACGGTGTAACTTAGCTAAATTTGCAACAAATTTTAATAATTTGCTCAGCGTCCTATACATAGTGATTAGTGACATCAATGTCCACCACATGAAAGAAAAAGTATAACTAATCCTATGAAATACTTTTCTAGGATGGGGAAAATATATATGCAGGGACAATGAGGCCATTCAAGTGGAATGATGTCTAAAATATTAAATAAGATTGTTGATCTGTTTATTTTTTTTAAGATTTTATTTATTTATTTGACAGAGAGAGAGCGATCACAAGTAGGCAGAGAGGCAGGCAGAGAGAGAGGGGGAAGCAGGCTCCCTGCTGAGCAGAGAGCCCGATGTGGGGCTCGATCCCAGGACCCTGAGATCATGACCTGAGCTCAAGGCAGAGGCTTTAGCCCACTGAGCCACCCAGGTGCCCCGATCTCTTTATTTTCTATCAGACTTAGTATCTTTCATAATAAGATAACATTATAGGTGTGGAGGAAAGAGAAATGAGAGAAGCCTCCAACTGAGAGTAACAGTTGGCAAGAACGGGGAAACCACAGATGTCAACAACTATGTCAAAAAAACATTACAATTGGGAGAATTCAGAGAGTAATTTAAACTCTGAAAATTTAATAATTTCAGGGAATATTATTGATTTCTAGGACAATAAAATAATTTCATAATATTTCCTTTGGTCACCAATAAAAAGTAAAATTAGGATTAGAATACTCTGTGTTTATAAAGTTATCAAGAGTGCAGTGAAAAGAACTTATTTCTACAAAATGATGAAGGTTTACTTATACGATGAGTTCACCAAAAAATGCACTATTTTCCAATTACATGATGTCTAAAACAAATATAAAATATATGTAACAGCTTAAAATCAATACATAATATACAATATATAAGACAAAGATAAAACATATTCACCTGTGTTTTAAGAATAACATTTAAATCTGTAAATGTTGATATACATAATAAATGTATATCAAGATAAAGAATAACTAAAATCCACATTTTTCTACTGAATAATTGTCATATTTACCTTGCATTTATTTTTTAAAGATATAAAATATGCACAACTAAAGTTTTACCTTTCATCTCATTCTCATTTCTACCTCCAAAAGTATCACTTATGCAGCAGTTGGTACTTACTCATCCCAAGCAAGGTTTAGAATTTTTAGAATTTTTCATAAGCATGAACATACCATAAAAATCATCATAAAACTGACATTTATTAAGCATAAATTGTAAGAAGCACTTTTCTATATACTTCAAAAGCATTAATTCATTGAAAGTGTATAAGTAAGTCCTCTTGAGGTAAATTCTATTACTATTATTTTAAAGATGAGGAAATTAAGGTACAAAGAAAATAAACTTACCTAAGAAGATCATAGGATATACCCTCATGATTTGAATCCAATGGTCTGTCTGTACAGCCTGGAAGTTTAACCATTAATTACATTAATTTTTTAAATTAAAATATTTATTTTGAGATAATTATAAGTTCACATGCGGCTAAGAAACAATAGAGAGAGATCCTGCGTATCCTTTACCCAGTTTACCCCAATGGTAATATTTGTAAAACATTATTTACTACCTATTGAATAGGATATTGAAATTATTACAGTCAAAATATTGAATAATTTCATCACGACACAGATGCCTCAGGTCATCCTTTATAGTTACCACCCCCTTTCCCCATCTCATAGAAAACACTCATCTCATTTTCATTTCTATAATTCTGTCATTTAAAGAATGCTATATAAATGAAATAATAGAGTTTGTAATCTTTGGGAGATTTTTTTTTCCAATCAGCATAATGCCCTGGAATTACCCACCTGTTTTGCACATCAATATCTCATTCTTTTTTATGCTGAATAATATTCTAAATGATATGGATTACCAGTTCGTTTAACCATTCACCCATTAAATAATAATGTAGTTTTGGCAATTACAAATAAAGCTGCTATAAGCGGTCAAGTAGTGTATAGGTTTGAGTGTAAATATAAGTTTTCATTTCTTTGCAATACATTTCCAAGAATATAGTTGCTGGGTTGTATAGTAATTGCATACTTAGTTGTTGTTGTTGTTGTTGTTTAAGATTTTATTTACTTGACAGAGAGACACAGTGAACAGTGAGAGAGGGAACACAAGCAGTGGGAGTGGGAGAGGGAGAAGCAGACTTCCCACCAAGCAACAAGCCCGATGCAGGCTCGATCCCAGGATCGCGAGATCATGACCTGAGCAGAAGCAGACGCTTAACGGCTGAGCCACCCAGGCGACCCCATACTTAGTTTTATAAGAAACTGTCAAACTGTTTTCCAGAATGCCTGCAACATTTTACATTCACCCCAGTAATGTATGAGTGATCTGGTTTCTCCACTTCCTCAACAGCATTTGGCATTGTTATTTTTTATTTTAGCCATCCTAAGACTTATGTAGTGATATCTCTTTGTGGTTTAATTTTCATTCCCTTAATGGCTAATGAGGTTAAACTTCTTTTATGTGATAATATGCTATGCATATGCCCTCCTCAGTGAAATGTCACTTCATGCTTCGTGCATTTTCTGATTGGATCAATTGTGTTTTACTGTTGAGTTTTGACAGTTCTTATATATTCTAGATAGTAGTACTTTGTTAGATAGATTTTTTTCATTATTTATTTGAGAGAAAGAGAGCAAGTGCATGAGCAGGGTGTGGGTCAGAGGGAGAAGCAGACTCCCCACTGAGCAGGGAGCCCTACGCAGGGCTCTATCCCAGGACTCTGGGATCATGACCTGAGCCCAAGGCAGAGGCTTAACCAACTGAGCCACCCACGTGCCCCTCTTTCCATTCTCTTAATAGGACCTTTCACAAAACAAAGATTTTAATTTTGATAATATCCAATTTATCACTCTTTCCTTTTATGGCTCATGGTTTTGGTCTATAGTCTAAGAACTATTTGTCTAGCCCTAGAGTCCAAAGATTTTCTCCTATTTCTTTTTTTATAAAAAGTTTTATAGTTTTCATTAAACATTTAAGTATGTGATGTTTTTAAGTTAATTTTTCTATAAGGTGTGATGCTTAGGTCAAGATTCTTTGTTGTTGTTTTGCCTAGGTATGTCCAATTGTTGTAGCACTTTTGTTGAAGCATAACCTTTATGCTTCCTCCATTGAATTGCTTTTGCACCTTTGCAAAAATCAGTTGGGTATATTATTTAGGTCTACCTCTGAATTTTCTATTCCTTTCCTTTTCCATACAACACTGTCTTCATAAATATAGTTATATTTTAGGCCTTAATATTAGGTAGAAAGATTTCTCTCACTTTATTCTTTTTCATTGTTTTACCTATTCTAAGGACTCTTCCTTCCCACATAAATTTTAGAATAAACCTTTTTATGTCTACAACAACAACAACAATAACAAAAACCTTGCTGGGATTCTTACAGTCATTATATTAAGCCTATAGATCATTTGGGGGAGAACTGACATCTTTATTGAATTTTTCAATTCATGAAAACAGTTTGTATTCTCATTTATTAGAGTCTTCTTTGGTTTATTTAATAAATATTTTGTAAGGTATTTTGTGGTGATAATGGTCATTGCTCCCCTTTGTCTCATCTGAATCACCTCAGTGTACCGTATGGCTTGTCACTCTGCAATCACCATGCTAAATAAAAACCATAGCACACGTTTCATAAGGTTACACACACACACACACTACACTAAAAAATATTCAAATGCCTATTAAGGAGATCATGGCCATTACAAAACATGCAAATACTCTCCCATTCACTCAGCTGGGTCTGCTAGATCTACATGAACACACTACATCTCAATCCTTTAGGGTATGCACAGGAGAAACAGTGGGACACACACCCCCTTAGAATAGTTGAGAAAGGCAGGAAGAGCCTTGGAGAAAGTAAGGCTGTGCCTGGGAAGCCACAAACCAAGAAACCCAGATGGAATAATATTATTTATCTGTTGCTCTTTTTGAAAAATGAATTGGGGGAAATACTGGAGATTTGTGGACAACAGTCAAGACATTTTTTTCTAGCATGCTGAGCAAAAAAAAGGGAGGGGATAAAATACTGAGGCTCTTGAGCACCAAAAATTCCTTCAAATTCTAGGTAAGTGCAAATATGAACCCTATTGTGGACAGGTGTTCACCTACCCCATCCCTACCCTCCCAAAGAGGAAAATGATAGAAAATAACTAAAGAAAACCAGGAGAGAGATTCAGGGGTCAGTAACATTCTCAGAGGGAAGATGACACTGACAAGAAGAGGTCACAGAGGTAACAACAAAACTGGTATTTTGTCTGCCCTGACATCCTGAGACTATTGACCAGGATAGATGCAGATTTCTCACAGGAATTTTCAGTGTCCATGTTAGAACTATACCTAAATATTTCAGTTTTGTTTTCCACATCTTCATGGTTAATATATAGATACGCAATTGATTTTTGTATGTTAATTTTGTATCCTACATCGCTAATCTCATTTATTAGTTCTAGGTTTTTATCTTTTTTTTTCTTTTAGATTCTTTGGTATTTTCTATATGGACAAGCATGTCATCTGCATATAGTGACAACTTCATTTCTTCCTTTCCAACCAATCTTATACCTTTTATTTTTCTTCTTCCTCCTCCTCTTCCTCTTCCTGTTCTTCTTCATGCTTTATTTCAGTGACAGAATGCCCAATACTAAGTTGAATAAAAGTGGTGAGAGTGGGCATCTTTATATTGTTTCTGATACGAAGGGAAAACATTGTCTTTCAATGATAAATATGATGCTAGCTGTAGATTCTGTGTAGATGTTCTTTATCAAAATTGAAAAAGTTCCACTTTATTTTCAGGAGGCTAAGAGTTTTTGTCATGAATAGATGTTGGATTTTGTCATATCCTCTTATGTGTCAACTGATATGATGCTATGATATTTATTCTTTAGCCTGTTTATATGGTGGGATACACTGATTTTCAAATGTTGAAGCAAAGTAATTGCATCAGTATGCATGTTCATTAATGTTCTTAACGAATAATACTAGGCTTTACATATTTTATATTTTTGGGCCTTCAGAGGAGAGTGATGTAGTATTTAGTTGTATTAATTTGCATTTTCTAAATTTCTAGTGATACTATATTTTTATGTTAAATTCAAGTTTCCTGTTCTGTGAAATTCCTGTCCATATCTTACTTGTATTAGGTCTTTATTAATGATTTATAGGAGTTATTTGCTTTGGTATACTTAACATACATATGTTTATTTTTTTAATTGTATTTTATTTTTTCAGTGTTCCAAGATTCATTGTTTATGCACCACACCTAGTGCTCCATGCAATACGTGCCCTCCTTAATAAGCACCACCAGGCTATGTTTTGAAGATAATATCTGTTGTATATGATATCATACTTTATAAATTCTGCCGTAACTGGCAATTATTTCAACAGTATATTTCTGAGATTCATCCATTTGGATCATGTAGCTTAATTTCACTTTTCACGTATTATGAAAAGAAAACATTTTATGAAAAGCACACATTTTACATACCCATTATTTTGTTGACATTTACATTAAGATTATTTTCATTTTGTCCATTTTTATACATAATTTTCTGCATATGTTTTTGAGTATACTTTTAAGATACTTTCCTCTAGGAGAAAAATTGTTGATTTATAGGCTGTAGGCATTGTGATAGACAGAATACTACAATGTCTCCCCAAGATTTGTATTCCCCCAGTATACACATACCTTCTCTCAGGTACTCAATAAAACACTAATCTAGGTACTGCTGCGAAGAGATTTTGTGTTTGTCGGATAGCCCTGAAATCATTTGACCAAGTGTTCTCTTGGAACTCAGTCAATTGAGCATGGTATAACTGACTGTAGTCCCTACAATTTCTACCCTGTGAGTAGTAATTCTAAATATTCTGCCTCTTCATCTTTACTGTAACAGCCATCCCAACTGTTGTAATCTAATCTCTTCTTAATGGAAGGGTATTTTGTTTTTCTAATTATGACTGAAATACGTTTTTTTTGTGGTATTTGTTTTCTAAATTTTCATATAGTGTCTCATTCTTGCTCTAGATATAACGTGGCTCTGTGTATTTCCATTATTACAGAAAAAATAATTTTCCATTTCCCTTATCTTTCTTGTACTTCATATGCCATCTATTTTTAAATAGCACGCAAACCAAAAAAAAAAAAACAGCATATAGAGACATAGAAATAAAATAATATTGAGAAAAATTCACTAGATATAACTCATATTGTTACTAAAACAACATAATGTCTAATGCCATGGGACAAAACAGTTTTCCTCAATGTATACCCTTATAAGTAGCCTTAATACTGGAAACCAAGAGAGAACTTGAATGACCTTGCAGGGATATTACGTCTAAAGTACACCTGATTCTTTACTTTTTAAGAAAGAAACGGCAAAATTCTTCTGTAAAGCTTTTTTTTTCTTTCTTTTTGTCTGTTTTGAGTTCTTTCTCCTTTTTCTTCTACTTCTTCTTTCCTTGTTCTTCATCTTCACCTTCCCTTTCTTTTTATATGTCCCATCTCAATTATACAAACATGAAGAAAGAAGGCACCTGTAACCTTCGGAGACATACATATCTGCAGTATAATTAGCCTAGCAAAAAGGCTCCTTTCAATATTCCTTGGCTGAAGATCCTACTTACTACGCAGGAGATAAATAAATGTGCCTTAGAGCCAAGGAGCTACATGAGAGAAAAGAGTCAAAACTCTTGCAACATTCCTTTTGAGGTCAAACATTGTGAGAAACTCAGTGATGTTCTGTGATGGTTCTAGATAAGATCTGTCGGCAGGAAAGGCCACCAAGCACAAGGTCATAGGTGCCATGCAAAAAGGAGTAAAGAAGCTGAAGATTTAGACTCTGTACTAGTAGAAGGGCTGTTCAACACAAGAAACAGAAGTTAAGCTCCTGCTGACACACATTTGCAGACTTGAGCATCTGATTTGATTTGACGTTTAAGAAGCAGGACATACCTGGTCCATAAACTTTAAATAAAACACTGCACGTAAAGTATCTCTATAGTTTCTGACAGTCGCCACTCAGTGTCAGTTACTTATCCTACAATTCCTCCTTCATCCACACCAGAGGAACAAAAAAGAATTTGTGTCATTTGTTTGGTTGGAATTTGCAGATTTCTTTTGGGCTTCTAGGCAATGCAAAGCACAAACTCCCAATTAATCCCTTCTCCAATTCTGACAAGTCTTCTTATCATTACAATTACAGCTATAATTCTATAAAACTGTTATAATTTAAGCAACTTTGTATCTTAGAGCTATTTTCTGTCCTCCAACATAAGAAATGACTTCTTGAGCCTGATTAACATTTATTGATCCAAATATTTAGTCTTCTAATAGCAGTAAAATAAAATTATTCTTAATTATATCAATCTCAAAATTTGGGGATTATATCCCTTTATAGATGTACTTTATTGAATTTGAATGATCTAATTATCAAAACATTTATACATTAGGATATCTAAATTCTTGTAACACTAATAAATGTTAATACTGTGGGGAAATAATTCATTTTATGACAGTGTTTATTAACAGCCTCAGTCTGTGTGTGCATCACAGTAGTATACTTAATTAAGCCAAACTTTTTTTTATCCAAATAAATGGGGAAAATAATTAGGCCAATTCTTTTGCTCAGTAAATATCCATTCACTTCAAAAAATTATTCATGGTGATTCCCATCTTATACATGAAGCCAACATCATCAATGAAAAAGTTAGTACTATTTTTGAAATGGAAGTTATATAAACATTTTCCCACATTTTCTTAAAAATAGCCTACCCTTTAAAGATTCAAGACATGCATTTTATTTCAAATAGCATACTTACTACTGTAACAATTTGTTCTATAATGCACAGTCCCTTGCCTGCTCCCTCAAAACTTAAATTTTTTTTTTGTTTAAGATTTTATTTATTTATTTGGCAGAGAGATTGAGATCACAAGTAGGCAGAGAGGCAGGCAGTGAGAGAGGGGAAAGCAGGCTCCCTGCTGAGCAGAGAGCCTGATGTGGGGCTCTATCCCAGGACCCTGAGATCATGACCTGAGCCCAAGGCAGAGGCTTTAACCCACTGAGCTACCCAGGTGCCCAAAACTTAAATTCTTGATTTTATTTAATTCCTCATATTTTTCACAATCTTTATCCCCTCTCCAAGAAGCAGCATTCTTGGTCTTTGGGTTGTTTTTAAAGAAAAATTGCATATATTTAAGGTAAACAAAATGTTGTTTTCATGTAGAAATACATAGTGAATGATTGCTACAATCAAGCTAATTAACATATTAAGCATTCTTGTTATTATCTAAAAAAAAAAATCACAATTTTCTAAAAGGTATTCCCAACTTGCCATAGAGTAAAAACCTCCTTTTGGCTTAAATTACAGGTATTTTACTCCCTCATATTTTTTTCTGAAAATAGAGGAACAACTAATTTCAAGCCTAAAACATATTTATAAATGTTATATAAGGAATTTAAAAGTCTTTTGGATAGAATTATAGTATGTTTTATACATTTTATTAACAATTACGTGCAAATAAAGGTATTTTGGTAATTGTTAAACTGAATTATATTCTCTTTATTACCATATGTAGCTCTACATCTAAGATGAGGCCCCAAAAAACCACAGAGGCATCTTGGTATACTCAATGGGAATAAATGCGATGAAATATTTGAGTCACTAGTAAACACATGCCATTTTGTTTAAAAAAAAACCTGTCAAATATTGTATTAGAAAAAGTACTGAAGGTATTTTATATTTTAGCTTAAAAATAAAAATAAAGGCACTAGCACATTGAAAAGTGACAGTCTATAAAATCAATTCTGATTTGGTAGATGAGGATAGAAATGTTCAGATTAAGTCAGAAATATCTGACTAAAAATGAATATGTACTATGTATCCTGTAAAGCAGTTATTATATTACTGTATGTCTTCATTATAAATATAACTTATTATAGCACAGACTACATCAGCAAGATTATAAAGAAGTATTTATCTAGCTTTGTTCACAGTACTGCCACAAACCAAATACTGACAGCATTTCATTTTATTCTCAATACTAAATCAAAGATGAAGTACCTAGATAGCACACCCGTGTACAATTAAATGAAAACATTCAGGATGAAGGAGCATTACTGTCAAAGTTCACACAGTTTAAATATGCCAGACTAGAACTAGAAATCACATCTTCTGAGTCCAGACTCTTCTTTCTAAAACTGTTTATATATGACTATTGCTTCTAGAATATCTGTGTCCATAGATGATGTCCTCTTCCTCCTCCCTACTGGGTGCCATACACATCCCTTATTCACTTATACTGAGCTAATTTGCTTTCACTTGAGGTAGGAAGTGTAATTCTGACCCTTGACAGATTTAGAGGAGATTTTTATTTCTATTCTTGTTTCACAGGGGAGACAATTAAAAATGTTATTTAAATACTTCTTAAATTAAATGTGCCAAAATGATATGAAGTTATAAACTCTTTAAATGGTTGGTAATTCCAAGTAATCAAACACATTAGGAAATATAGATGAGGTCATTTTACAAAGGTAATAGTGTGAGAACTCTAAGTACATAATTTAAAAATTAATATTTTCTTGTGTCTGTAATAGAATTTGTTCTCTTCCTTTTTTCCTGTACTATTTTCTCTCCCCGTCTTACTTCACAGTCATATATTCAGATATCCAGTCCAGGAGACATGTCAATGAGCCTCCTTAATTGAGCCACGTGGTCTTGGAGGCAGATAGCCTGAAGAAGTGGTCAAAATTCCATCAGGAATGATCAAGTTTAAAGGTAGTGCTTATGTGGATTCTCCTTAAAGTCTTAGAGGCCATTTGGAAATGTGTATTGTCTAAAGACACTTGGTTGTCATAAATAGAGTAGAGTTCTGCTGTCATTTAGGAGTAGAGGACAGGCTTGCTGCTAAACATCCTCTCTATGTACAAGACCAACTTCTCTCCACCCCACCCCCATACGGTGTACATGCAACAAAGAATTATCTGACCCAAAGTGTTAATAGTACAGAGACTGAGAAACTCTGACCTAGGTAGGCATGGATCTCATTTTCTACTTTAAGAATCTTGTAAAAAGCTTTGTATGGTTAACCTTATAGCAAGCTCTAAGCCAAGGGCAATAAGATAGATTTATGATTGATATGATCTTGGTACACTGTCCAACATAATAGCTACTAGCCGCATGAGACTGCTTACATTTAAATTAAATTTGTCACAGAATAAAGTTAAAATTTCAGTTCCTTGATCACACTTGCCAGATTCTGAGTGCTCAACAACCAAAAGTAGCTAGAGGTTACATTATTGGAACATTTCCATCAATGCAGAAAGTTCTACTGCATAGTGCTAAAGACTCCACATATGAATCACAGCGAAAGTAAAATATATGGTAGGCACAGTGATATCTTACATGTGGAGGTTAAGTGGAGGTGGGAAATGTTATCTATTCTGAAGTTTATATTTTTACTTTTAATGATTAATCATATATCTACCACAGTATCTAGAGAGATTAAGAAATTTAGCATGATAACCATAAATAAAATAAAATAAGAGTAAAATTTTCTTGAGCATGATGAAAGCCAAATTCTAGAATTTAAACTGTATACAATTTAATAAGCATATATTATTAAATATGTGCCCATTACAGGTTTATCATAGATTTTGAACATCAGTTTCTATTTTTGTCTTAATTGATGAATTAGGATAATAGTTACGTAGTTAATTTCCTCTTCTGTGTGTCAGAAGCTTCTTTGGGCCCACCTGATGCAATTTGTGCTAGAATATATATTTCTAGTTTATAGTTCTGATGGTGTAAGCCCTACTGGGCTTTCTAAGAACAGATTGCAATCATGAAGTCTGTTCAATTTCACTATAAGAAATTATTGCATCCTTCCAACATGTTTGGTTTAATCCTAATTGTGGTCCTCAGTACAGCCGCAATATCTGATCTTATTCCATGTAAAATTAGGGAGAAACAGCATACACTGTGCTGTAAAAGGAAAACTGCACCAGACCACTTAAACAGGCAAAGGAAAATATATTTAAGACTATTATAATATGAGAGAGAGACTATTGCAATAGGAGAGAGAGACTGAACTCAGATCCTCTGGGAAAAAAAGGAGGAAGATTTTAAAGACTGGAGTGAGCTAATGAAAAAAAAAAAAAAACTGGAGGACAGTCAAGGGAAGTGGGTCAATAAGATTAGGCAATCTGTGTTTGCTAACTGTTGGTTATCTATTTCAGTTTCCAACTATCACAGACAGTCTGGGACACAGGAGTGCATTTCAAAAGGATGGCCCTCACATCTTTAAGAAAGACATTCCTGGCTTGTAAAAGATTTTCATCTCAAAGAAACAAAGAAAAAATTTACAATTCCAAGCTTCCTGAAGTAAAAGTTCTACAAAAAAGGAAATCAAGGGCCTATAATCAGGAAGAAGCCTGTTTAAAGCTTATTCAAGCTGAGGGGAATATTAAGGTCATATTGGTCTGTACCAGTGTACTATGACACTTTGAGCCTAAATTGCTGGAAAGAATCATTTCTTTTTTTATTATTATTTTTTTCTCCCCAAATATGTTTATTTTAATTTTTCAGTGTTACAAGATTGATTGTTCATGCACCACACCCAGTGCTCCATGCAATACGTGCCCTTCTCGATACCCACCACCAGGCTCGCCCATCCCCCCACCCTTCCCCTCCAAAACCCTCAGTTTGTTGCATTTCTGATTTGAATTTCAGTCAAAAAAAATGGAATATCCCATTAAGCAATATCATGCCACCCTCATATAATCTATTACATATTTCATACTCTGAGGTTTAGAATAGCATGCCTTTTTGTTTTATTTTGTTTTGAGGTTTATAATTTCAAAAAACCCAATAGTGATTAATGGAAAGAAGAAAGTAAAGCAGTAAGGGTAATTATATTTAATTGTCAACAAAAAAATTAGGACAAGATTTATTCATCTTCAGATTTTCTAAGAGTATTTTCTGAGTACATAGGTATACTATAGTGAATCATATTTGAGGACAAAATCTCCACTTCAGAAGCTCACAATAGGCTTGAGGGAGAGAAGTAAAGTTGTGGAGAACTCTATATCACACTAAAACTTAAAGAAAGCCAACATTTAAATCAAGAACCTTTTTTTTTTGCATGGAATATAATAGAATGCATGGAGAACCTTAGTAAATCTTTGAATCAGAACCTCACAGAGTAGGACAGATGAGTTTATAGACAAATTTGTCATCTCAAAGAGAATTTGCATGAAGCAGACAAGTAGGATTTCCTTCTCTGTGAACAATAGTTTCATTTTTAACTTCATATAACTATAGCGTTACTCTTCTTTTACACCCTAACTTTACCCCTCCAGAAAAAGACACAACTCTTAGTTTCATTTGCTCATAACACTCTGCATTTAAAAGCATTTATCACAATTGCAACTTTTAAATTATTTCCCTAATTATTTATTTAAAAAATTACCTGCCCTAGTAGCCTGTGAACTCCATAAGAGCATGGATGCTCACAGCTTTCTGTTTCATTGTCCTGTCTCTAACTCTTAGCTTAGCATACAACCAAGAGTGAGTATTTCATTATTAGCATTGTGTCTGATCTCTTTTACCTAAGTACTAGTAGGCAAATTCCTTTTCCTCCTCAACATATTTTTGAAAAATATTTTCTAAAATGTACTATTTGTTTCTTTAAAATAATATTACATATCCAAAATAATCCATAGCACAGTAGATCATTTTATAAGTTGTGAGCATGAATTTTTCTCCATATATATTATTATTAGAGATCTTCCTCTATATTTCAAATAAAATATTTTATAGATAAAGGTGGTGTAACCTAATGCATCATATCAGTTTTAAAGAACGTTCAAAAAGTATGTGGCCAATAGAGTTGGTGTGTTTCCATTGATGGTCTGAAACAACTTTTAAATTAAAAAAATAATGCTGTAATTATGGAAAACAAAGACTTCAAATGAGACACAGAAAAATAAGATTATAAAATTTTCCTATTTAAATATAACAAGGGTATTGTATGCCTAATATATCTTAGACACTTTATATATTGTATTTAATAAAGTAAAAGGAAATTATTTGTTGAGGAAATATTACCCTAAGAAGAATAGCTAGTAAATATTAACAAAACCGAGACAATGGAAAAATGATCATTCAAACCTTATCCCCAAAACCTAACTCCAATAGTTAAGTTTGAAGTGGATGATTTTCCCAACTGCTATTCTTCAAGTATTTAGTAAGCTTTATTTGACTGTCTCTCTCTTTTTTTTTAAGATTTCTATTTATTTATTTGACAGAGAGAGACAGGGAGAGAGGGAGCATGAGCAGGGAGAGCAGCAGTGTCCTCACTGAGCAGAGAGCCCAACGTAGGGCTCATGACCTAAGCTGAAGGCAGATGCTTAATGGACTGAGCCACCCAGGCACCCCAATCTGACTGTTTCTATTTTCACACTCAACAAAAGCTGCTCTTTGGAAATTCTATAGTACAATAATGTTTTATAACACCACTTCCACATTTTTAAGTAGTTCACTGCCAACCAACATGTGTTCATAGTAAGAGTTGGAAAATGATGATAGAATGAATGATATTTTAACTTTGATCTTTTCTCTTCCCTATGGGCATATTATATCTTCACAATGTTCAAAGATGCATCAAATCTTATAATCCTTTGTTATTTAATTGTAAATGTTTTGGAATTACTTGAATATTTTTTAAAAAGTATTTCAAATAAAATTTTATGTATTTCATTTCCTGATATACACTTTTGACCTAAAAAGTATTCCCGAAAATCCTGATATAAAAAGTGATTTAAAAGCAAACTATTTCTGGGGCGCCTGGGTGGCTGAGTGGGTTAAAGCTTCTGCCTTTGGCTCAGGTCATGAGCTCAGGGTCCTGGGATCGAGCCCTGCATCAGGCTCTCTGCTCAGCAGGGAGCCTGCTTCCCCCTCTCTTTCTTTCTGCTTCTCTGCCTACCTGTGATCTCTCTCTCTGCCAAATAAATAAATAAAATCTTTAAAAAAAAAAAAAAGAAAAAAGAACAAACTATTTCTGATAGCCAAGATGGTGGGGGAGTAGGAGACCTTAGTTTCTTCTGGTCCCAGGAATTCAGCTAGATAGCTATCAAATCATTCTGAACACCTGGGAACTCAAATAGAGATCTAAGAAAAGAAGAGCTGCAACTCTGCAAATAGAAAAGCCACCACTTTCTGCAACGTAGGAGGTGCAGAGAAGTGAATCTGAGGCGATATATGGGAAGATAAACCATTGGAGAAGGGATCCTCCATAAGCCAGCTACCAGAAAATGATACAGCAGTGCAGCACAAAATCAGAACTTTTAGAAGTCTGCTCAAGTGAGGGATGTCCTTGCCTGAAAGGTGCTCAGGAGGCAAAGTGAGGTGGAATCCTAGGTAGGACAGTGTGGTTTCAGGATCCTCTAGGTCACCAGAAGACTGGGGTGCCTGACTATGGCAGAGGTCCAGGCACCTGAGCAGGGAATCCAGCTGTAATCAGTGAGCCTAGGAGTTAGCGCTCAGCCCAGGGTTGCCATAAATTGCAAACCACGGCCGGGCAACTCCTCTTCAAGCAGAGGCCCAACAAACAGCAGAAAAGTGAGATTCTCCCCCCGCCCCCAGGAGGAGCAGCGCAGAAGCACGACACAGGAGTCTGTAGGGTTTGGAGACTCCAAAGAGGGTTGCATGCCTGAGATACAAATACTCAGTCACAGGCTGGGTGAGCACAGATTGCAGATGGAGACCAGGAAGATAAGAATGACTGCTTTTCCCTGAGGGTGCACTGAGGAGTGGGGGCTCGAGCTTTCAGCTCAGAGGCTGGAGATTGGGAGGCCCCCATTTTCATTCTCATCCTCTAGAGCTGCGTGGAAAGCCTTTAGGAAACAAAAGCCACACAGAGCAATCTGGAGCAGATTCCTTAGCCAGGACCCCGGTCAGGGCAGTGTAATTCCGCCTCAGGCAAAGACACTAGAAAATCAACACAACAGGTCCCTCTCCCAAAAGATCAGCAAGAACATCCAGCCAAGAACAAGTTTATTGATCATTGAGAACTGGAAAACTCCAGTGCTAGGGGAATACAGCACATAGAATTCATGGTTTTTATCCCCCTCATGATTCTTTAGTCTTTTGATTTTAAATTTTTTCTCTTCTTTCTCTCAAAAAATTTCTTATTTTATCAACTCTTTTTTAAATAATTTTTAATTTTCATTTTTACAGTTACATTCTATCCTTACATTATATTTAATTTTATTATTGTATATATATATAAAGTTTTCTTTCTTTACAATTTTGAGATGTAGTTTCTTCTAACAGACCAAAATACACCCAGAATCTAGTGTATGGCTCTCTTTTCTTCACCTGTCTGATCATCCTCTCTTTTTTTCCTTGTTTTTTCTTTTGTTCTGTTAAAATCTTTTTAAATTTTCATCTTTACAGTTACATACTATTCTTTCAATGTATTTAATTTTATTTTTGTGTATGTATGTATGTGTGTGTATATATATATATATATATATATATATATATATATATAAGTTTTTCTTTCTTTATGATTTTGAGATGTAGTACCTTCTAACAAACCAAATTACATGCAGGATATCGTATATTGCTCTGCTCTGTTCACCTGTCTGTTTATGGTCCTCCTTTTTTATTTTCTCTTTTTTCTTTGTGTTTTAATTTTCACTCTTACAGCTACATTCTATCCTTTCATTGTATTTAATTTTATTTTTGTAGATATATATAAGTTTTTCTTTCATTACAATTTTCAGAACTAGTTTTCTAACAAACAGACCAAATACACACAGAATCCAGTGTATTGCTCTATTCTGTTCACATTTCTGACTATATACTCTTTTATTTTTTAATTTTATTTTTTGGTTTCTGGTCTCTTCTGATTTGTTTAGTGTATATTTCTCTGGGGTCATTGTTGCCAGTTTAGTGTTTTGTTCCCTCATTCATCTATTCTTCTCTAGACAGAATGACAAGATAGAAAAACTTACCTCAAGAGAACAAGAGGCAGTACTAACTGCCAGAGACCTAATCAGTATGAACATAATTAAGATGTCAGAATTAGAGTTCAGAGTAACGATTATCAAAATACTAGCTAGGCTTGAAAAAAGCATAGAAGACACTAGAGAATCTCTGGAGAAATAAAAGACTAAAATCTAACCAAGTTGAAATCAAAAAGGCTATTAATGAGGTGCAATAAAAAATGGAGGCTCTAACTGCAAGGATAAATGAGGCAGAAAAGAGAATTAGTGATATAGAAGACAAAATGATGGAGAATAAAGAAGCTAAGAAAAAGAGAGATGAACAACTACTGGACCACTAAGGGAGAATTTGAGAGATAAGTGATATGAATAAAGTGAAAAAAAATTATAATAATGGGGATCCCAGAAGAAGAGGAAAGAAAGAGGGGCAAAAGGCATATTGGAGCAAATTATAGTGGAGAACTTTCCTAATTTGGGGAAAGAAACAGACATCCATGTTCCAGAGGCACAGAGAACCCCTCCCCAAAAATCAATAAAAATATGTCAACACCCTAACACATAATAGTGAAACTTGAAAATCTCAGGAATAAAGAGAAAATCTTGACAACAGCTTGGAATAAGATGTCCATAACCTAAAAGGGTAGAAACATTAGACTGGAAGAAGACCTGTTCACAGAGACCTGGCAGGCCAGAAAGGGCTGGCATGATATATCCAGGGTGCTAAATAAGAAAAATATGCAGCCAAGAATACTTTATACAGCTGGGATGTTATTCAAAATAGAAGGAGAGATAAAAAGTGTCCAGGACAGAAAGAAAATAAAGGAATTTGTGATCACCAAAACAGCCTTACAAGAATTATTAAAAAGGATCATTTAAGTGAAGAGAGAGCCCCAAAGTAACATAGACCAAAAAGGAACAGAGACAATATAGAGAAAGAGTGACTTTATAGGTAATAAAATGGCACTAAATTCGTATCTTTCAATAGTTAATCTGAATGTAAATGGGCAAAATGTCCCCATCAAAAGACAAAAGAATGGATAAAAAAGCAAGACTCATTGATATGCTGTCAGCAAGAGACGCATATTAAGCCCAAAGACACTTCCATATTGTAAGTGAGGAGGTGGACAACAATTTCTCATGCTAATGGACATCGAAAGAAAGCTGGGGTGGCAATCCTTATATCAGACAATTATATTTTAAACCAAAGACTGTAATAAGAGCTGAGAGAGGACACTAAATCATACTTAAAGGGTCTATCCAACAAGAAGATCTAACAATTGTAAATATTTATGCTCTTAACATGGAAACGGCCAGTTATATAAGCCAATTAATAACAAAATTAAAGAAACACATTGATAATAATACAATAATAGTAGAGGGCTTATCAAATATAAAAAGGACACAAATAAATAAAATCATGAATGAGAGAGGAGAGACCACAACCAACACTGAAAAAATACAAACAAGTATAAGAACATATTATAAGCAACTACATGCCAATATATTAGGCAATCTGGAAGAAATGGATGGATGCCTAGAGATATATAAATTACCAAAACTGAAACAGGAAGAAATAGAAAACAAAATAGAAATAGAAATGAACAGACCCATAACCAGCAAGGAAATTGAACCAATAATCAAAAATCGCCCAACAAACAAGAGTTTAGGGCCAGATGGCTTTCTGGGGAACTCCATCAAACATTTAAAAAAGAATTAAATATCTGTTCTTCTGAAGCTGTTTCAAAAAACAGAAATGGAAGGAAAACTTCCAAACTCACTCTATGAGACCAGCATTACCTTGATCCTAAAACCAGACAAAAACCTCACCAAAAAGAATTAAAAAACCAATATCCCTGATGAACATGGATGCAAAAATTCTCACCAAAATATGAGCCAATAGGATCCGACAGTACATTAAAAGGATTATTCACCACGACAAGTGGGATTTATTTCTGGGCTGCAAGTGTGGTTCAACATCCACAAATCAATCAATGTACTACACAACATAAATAATAGAAAGGACAAGAACCATATGATCCTCTCAATAGATGCAGAAAAAACTTTGACAAAGTATAGCCATCCCCTCTTGATTAAAATTCTTCACTATGTAGGGCAGAGATAGAGGGAACATACCTCAATATTATAAAAGCCATATAAAAAAGGCCACAGCAAATATCATGCTCAATGGGAAGAAACTAAGAGCTTTTCTCCTAAGGTCAGGGACACGGCAGGGATGTCCGTTATCACCATTGCTATTCAACATAGTCCCAGAAGTCCTAGCCTCAGCAATCTGATAACAAAAAGAAATAAAAGGCATCTGAATTGGCAATGAAGAAGTCAAACTCTCACTCTTTGCAGATGACATGATACTCTAGGTGGAAAACCCAAAAGACTCCATCCCAAAATTTCTAGAACTCATACAGGAATTCGGCAAAGCAGCAGGATATAAAATCAGTGCACAGAAATCAGTTGCATTTCTATACATTAATGATAAGACAGAAGAAAGAGAAATTAAGGAGACAATCCCATTTAAAATTGCACCCAAAACCATATGATACCTAGGAAAAAACCTAACCAAACCTAACCAAAGAGGCAAAGGATCTCTTCTCAGAAAACTATAGAATACTCATGAAAGAAATTGAGAAAGACACAAAGAAATGGAAAAACATTCCATGCTCATGGATTGGAAGAACAAAAATTGTTAAAATGTCTGTTCTACCCAGGGCAATCTACACATTCAATGCAATCCCTATCAAAATACCATCAACCTTTTTCACAGCGCTGGAACAAACAATCCTGCAATTTGTATGGAACCGAAAAAGACCCCAAATAGCCAAAAGAATGTTGAAAAAGAAAACCAAAACTGGTGGCATCACAATTCCGGACTTCAAGCTGTATGACAAAGCTGTAATCATCAAGACAATGTGGTAATGGAACAAAAACAGACACACTGATCAATGGAACAAAATACAGAACTCGGAAATAGACTCAACTCTATGGTCAAGTAAATAGGAAAGAATGTCCAATGGAAAAAAGACAGTCTCTTCAACAAATGGTGTTGGGAAAATTGGACAGCCAAATGTAGAAGAACACAACTTGACCATTTTCTTACACCATACACGAAAATAGACTCAAAATGGATGAAAGACCTCAATGTGAGATAAGAATCCATCAAAATCCTAGAGGAAAACACAGGCAGCAACCTCTGTGACCTTGGTCACAGCAATTTCTTATTAGACATGTCTCCAAAGGCAAGGGAAACAAAGGCAAAAATGAACTATTGGGTAAAAAGGTAAAGAGCTTCCACATAGCAAAGGAAACAGTCAACAAAACCAAAAGACAGAATGGGAGAAGATATTTGCAAATGACATATCAGATAAAGGGCTAGTATCCAAAATCTATAAAGAACTTATCAAACTTAACACTCAAAGAACAAATAATCCAATGAAGAAATCGGCAGAAGACATGAAGTGACATTTCTCCAATGAAGACCTACAAATGGCCAATAGACACAGGAAAAAATGCTCAACATCCCTCAGCATCAGGGAAATACAAATCAAAACTACAACGGGATGCCACCTCACAACAGTCAGAATGGCTAAAATTAACAAATTAGGAAACAACAGGTGATGGCAAGGATATAGAGAAAGGAGAACCCTCTTACACTGTTGGTGGGAATGTAAGCTGGTGCAGCCACTCTGGAAAAAATATGGAGGTCCCTCGAAAAATTAAAAATAGAGCTACCCTATGACCCAGGAATCGCATTACTGGGTATTTACCCCAAATATACAAATGTAGTGATCCGAAGGGGCATATGCACCCCAATGTTTACACCAGCAATGTCCACAATAGCCAAAATATGGGAAGAACCTAGATGTCCATCGACAGATGAATGGATAGAGAAGATGTGGTATATATACATACAATGGAATACTACTCAGCCAGCAAAAATAATGAAATCTTGCCATTTGCAATGATGTGGATGGAACTAGAGGGTATTATGCTAAGCGAAATAAGTCAGTCAGAGAAAGACAATTATCATATGATTTCATTCATATGTGGACTTTAAGAAACAGAGAGGATCATAGGGGAAGAGAGGAAAAAATAAAACAAGACAAAATTAGAGAGAGAACAAACTATAAGAGACTCTTAATCATAGGAAATAAACTGAGGGTTGCTGGAAGGGAGGGGGATGGGGTAACTGGGTGATGGACATTAAGGAGGGCACATGAAGTAATAAGCACTGTGTGTTATATAAGACTGATGAATCACTGACCTCTACCTCTGAAACCAATAATACATTAACTAATTGAATTCAAGTTAAAAACAGAAGAAACTATTTCTCATATAGGAAATATTGTCCCCAAAACGTTTTCCAGCTTTATTGGGATATAATTGACCTATAACATTGTGTAAGCTTAGCATGTACAATGTGATGACTTGATATATATCTGTTTTATTTATATATTGCAATATGATGACCACAATAAGGTTAGTTAACACATCCTTCAGCTCATAATTATCACTTTAAAAACTATTTTATATGGTCAATTACTTTTCCAACATTCACATAAACTTATATATATATATATACACACATATATATGTATATACAATATATATATATTGCACTATATATATATATGTATATACACACACACATTCTTTCTGAAAAGTACTACTTCTGGCTAGATAATACTTATTACTGCATATTGCATCATATGCTGCGTTAATTTTCTCTAAGATAAAAATAGTTCACATTTTGTTCTTAATAAATAGATAATATGTTAATTTGAAGTTTTGAAGAAAACCATGACATTCTCCTATTAACCAAACATCCATATCTCTCTCTACTTTCTTCCCTCCTCCCTCCATCCCTCTTTTTTTTTCTCCTCTCTCTCTCTGATTATGGCTGAAATATGTATGAATATATTGTCTTAATAGCCATATATCCAGATGTCTAGGACTTTTTGCCAACTTCCAAAAGCTTTGCATTTTTCTTACTCTGTAAAATTTTTCTATTTTCCCTTTGATTACTACGATTATATTTGCTTACTATATACCATTAAGTTTCTGTCATATCATCCAGGGCTCAGCTAAGTACCTCCCATTGGACAAATTCACCCACCACCTGTCTTGTTTAATAAAATTTTACTGGCACACAGCCATGTGCATTCGTTGGTATATTATTTTTGGCTGATTTTATACTGCAACAACAAAGCTGAATAGCTGCAACATAGCTGTGACAAACAGCATATGACTTGCAGGGCCTAAAGTATTTACTATCTGGACCTTTGCAGCATGTTTGCTATCTACTGTCCATTGCCTGATATACAGTAGATGCAGAATACATATGCATATGCTAACTATATTAATATATGTATAGATGGATAAATAGCAAGTGATAGAAAAATACAGGCTTTATGTAAGAGAAGACCACTTCACTTCATTCAGAAAGTTGAGATCCAGGGATGCCTGGGTGGCTCAGTTGGTTAAGCATCTGCCTTTGGTTCTGTCATGATCCCAGGGTCTGGGGATTGAGCCCTACATCGGCCTCCTTGCTCAGGGCCTGCTTCTCCCTCTCCCTCTGCCTGCTGCTTCCCTGGCTTGTGCACTCTCTCTCTCTCTCACTCTCTCTCAAATAAATAAGTAAATAAATAAATAAATAAATAAAATCTTAAAAAAAAGAAAGTTGAGATCCAAATTTATTTCTGGAGTTCAGTGGGTTTTTTTATGATTAGAAACAAAGGAGAATGTATCTCTTCATAGAAACAACAAATACTGAGACAAAGTTCTGAAGTGAATTAAAAGATTTAGTTCTTGACTGTTGTAAAGAACATTTAATTTCAAATCAAAAGAGTGTACTAATTTCTGATTGCCTCTAACTCCCAAAAACCAGATGCTCAGTAAGATCATTAAATGTGGTAGAGTTCACTATTACCTAATTTAAGAAATTTTCACACCCCATTATGTTCTTTATCTTGGGATAATTTCATAGGTACTTCTACCTTCTGTGTGGAACTGTTAACTAGTCAAAACTGAAAATAAACAGTCTTAACGAATTTCTTTCTGAAGACTGCTATAAAAAATTCTAAGTAGAAGAGCTTGGAATACTTAAGATTTTTAACTATAGCATTATATTACAGTCCTTTGAAATATGGATAAGTGAGACCTGGTTTGAATAAGTTTAATGGAGACAGAAGTTAGCTACACTTCTGGTGAGCATAGCATAACACATCGTGAACTTGAATCACTATGTTGTACACTTGAAACTAATATAACATTGTGTGTCAACTACACTCAAATAAAAAAAAAGAAGTTTAGTGGAAATTAAGAAGCAGAAATTCAGAGAAGGAGAAAGAGTGTAATTTCTTCAGTTAGTAAAACTTAATTTCTTGGATGTCTCCAATAGTTACTGGACTATGGAATCTCTGGGAAGTGGTTGAAGACCAGAAATTTTCATGGTTGATAGGAATTCATTTTCTTTGGTTATCTATGAAGCAATCTAGAGGATGGGTAAATAGAGCATATAATGAGATTGTCGACCTTGATGTTTAAATTTTATTGCTTTTGTGGATTTTAAGCAGGTTTATATTTTAATATACCTTGTATAAAAATACAATGTATAATTGGATTCTTCAAAATATAGAAATGATATTTATGTCTCATTTCTACTCTCAGAATTCCTTATTTCATTTTTTCATTTAGATTTTCTCTGTTATGCTGTTTTACATTCTTTTTATCTGCTGTTTTATGTATATTTATACTTATCTATGAAGATAGAGAAATGCATAATAAAGGATGTAGTTGGCAATAAATAAGCTGTGAGACTGAGTATTTTTTAACAATGGAAGTTTGGGACATGAAACAGAAGTACTATGCATTAAACTTTCCCTCTCTCTGGCTGTAGAGGAACACTGCATGACCTCTTGAATAAAAGAAAACAGGGCTACGGAGCTGAGAGGACTAAAAAAATATCTCTCTTTGCAAGCATGGTGCCCAACTTGAGGTTAAAGTGGAATACAGATGGACAATAAATTTAAGAAGCAAATCTACCTGCCATAAAAGGCATTACTCTTCTTAAATAAAGAGACCAGAGAAAATTAATAATTGGGAAAGTCCTCATCTTAGAAATCAGCAGTTTGAATACAAATTATTAACATCGGAGAGAGAAATGCCATATATAATGCTTATATCAAACCATCTGGCATATCGAGGCATGAGAAATTTGTGGTACAGAAAGTAAAATATCAATTCATTGTTAGAGTATCTTTCATCCTCTTCCAAGAATGAAAAAGATATTGAAATGTCAAAAATGGCCTACAAAATAACTTTTCCTTCTTTCCTTCCTTCCTTCCTTCCTTCCTTTTATTGAAGATTTATGCAATCAACAAGCACTGAATAGCAATTATAATTCATTGCAATAAACACTGAAGATAGATAAATAATAATACAGTAAGTGTAATAATAAAAAGGTGTACATAGTATTATTGGACACCTAGAGGAATCATGTAACAACACTTAAGATGAGGAATTCAGGTAAGAAATATCCCACATATTGATTCATGGTATGAGTATGAATTGGCTGTGGGAATGGAGGCAAGAAACAGATTTAGTAGATATTGGGCAGAAGATATTTCTGGCCATTAGTGCGTTACAAGAAATATTTTTTTTTAAGATTTTATTTATTTATTTGACACAGAGAGAGAGAGAGAGATTACAAGTAGGCAGAGAGGCAGGCAGAGAGGGGGGAAGCAGACTCCCTGCTGAGCAGAGAGCCTGATGTTGGGCTTGATCCGAGGACCCTGAGATCATGACCTGAGCCGAAGGCAGAGGCTTTAACCCACTGAGCCACCCAGGTGCCCCACAAGAAACATTTTTGAAAAGCAAAACTGCATAGTGTATGAAGGAAACAAATGACATTCTGGATTACTGGAGCTTGAAATTCAAGGCAGAAAATGGTCAATGATAGGAAATAGGGTCAAGTCATAGAAAGCCTTGTATAAGTCTTTTAGAAATTGTGGAGGGAAAAAAAAAAAAAAGAAATTGTGGAGGGATGCCTGGCTGGCTCAGTCGGTTAAGCGCCTGCCTTCAGCTCAGGTCATGATCCCTGGGATCAAGTCCTGCATCAGGCTCCTTGCTCAGCGGGGAGCCTGCTTCTCCCTCTGCTCTTCTTCCTGCTCATGCTTCCTTTCCTTCTCTCCCTCTCAAATAAATAAATAAAATCTTTTAAAAAAAAAGAAATTGTAGAATCCATTTTATGAGTAACTAGGACACATGAGAGCACTATAAGCAGCTAAATATTTGAAGTAACGCTTTTTTTAAAAAAAAGATTTTATTCATTTGAAAGAGAGAGAGAGCATAGAGAGTGAGTGAGAAGCAGACATGCCACTGAGCGGAGAGCCTGATGTGGGGCTCCATCCCAGGACCCTGAGATCATGACCTGAGCCGAAGGCAGACACTTAACCGACTTAGCCACCCAGGTGCCCCTTGAAGTATTGCTTTTTAAATCAATTATTTTGGTGGCTTTTTGCAAGGAGGGTTTACACAGTTTGAGTGGGAAGCCATTGATTACTGATTACTCACCCAACAAGCATATTTAGGAAGTTGTTGTGATAGTGAGTTATTAAAGTCTGAAATGAAGAAGTTGTTATGAGAATGAATAGAAGGGAGCTTAGTAAAAATATTTAGAGGGTAAAACTGAAAGACTGTTGTAACAAATTTGACAGCAGGGTTGAAAGAAAAAGAGATTTAGGAATGCCTGAGTGGTTCAGTCGGTTAAGCGACCAACTCTTGGTTTCAGCTCAGGTCGTGATCTCAGCGTCCTGAGATCAAGCCCTGCATCAGGCTCTGAGTCTGCTGGAGATTATCTTCCTCTCTCTCTTCTCCTCTCCCTGCACTCTCTCTCTCAAATAAATAAATAAGATCTTCAATAAAAAAAAGAAAAAAATTAAAGATGAACTTCAGATATCTAGTTGGAATAACTGGGTGGATGTTGGTATAACTAAATAAGATATAAAATAATCTAGAAGGAAACAAAAATTTGGTTGGGGAAAGAATAGTGCAGTATTCATATATGCTATATTTAAGGTGCCTGGAGATAGCTGGATTTACTGTGTAGCTCCAGGACAGATCTGGACAGCATAATGGTAAGGATGAAACAATGCCTGAATAGAATGTCACACATAGAGCAGTGGGTGAAGGGAAGACCATTAAAAATTTTCAGAGTTTAACAGACATATTCAGAATTGGAAAAGAAATGGGAGAAGAATAGGAACCAATATTAGAGCTAAAGATCCAAGGAAGTAAATCACTGAAATGAGGAAACAAAACATTTGCAGCAATTTGTATGTAGATCAATCCAGACTAGCTTCACTATATCCTGCTCTGCTTACTCTTAAACTAAAATTTGGCCAAGATAGAAGGCCCATTTTTCATTTCATTTCTCTTTACTTTCTCACTTCCATCCTGAATTTATATCTTTGCTATAGTCCCCTATATATGTAAATATATATGTATGCATGCATATACACAATTGTTATCATTATTCTAGAAAAATACTCTTTGGTTTGTTTAAAAGTTTTGGTAATTATCCAAATATCCTGGCAGTCTCATTGTGAGGTGATTTTGTTGTTTACTTGGCTTTACCATATTTGTGGCAGACACTGTGACAGATGTTGAAGAAAGCAAAAATTAGCAGATAGTAACCCCCGTTCTTTGAGGGTTTAAAATCTAAGTAATAAGATATGCTTAAAAATCACTATCATTTGCTACAGTAATTACAGTGAGATAAGTGAAAAAATGTAACATAAGAGCTCAGTAATTTTAGTTTCCTTCCTTTTCCCCATTTTAGAAATAATAAAACTGAAACCCACAGAGCTGATCTGGACTTTCCCAAGATAATGGAACCAGTTCATGTGTAAATACATAGTTCTTTGGTGAACAAATAAATGTTTCATGGTCTAAAAATTCAGATTTAGGAGATAGCTTCAGGATTAACTATATGCCAAAGAAATGCATGTTGACGTAGAGAGGTGACTATTTAATTGCTCTTTTCTGGAAAAAACATATCATTTAATATAAGATTCAAAACACATGACATATTCATTTCTATTCAGTATACCTTGCTACACTAATTCCATACGCTTAGTAAATAAATGGAAGTCAAGCTCTTTAAAAAGCACAGGTCACTCTATTCCCATGTCAAAAACCCACTTTTCTTTCAGCACAAACAGCACATCATCCTGGTTGATGTTGAGCTGCAAATAACAAAGTAAGTTATTCCTGCTAGACTTCACAAAGAGGTAACAGAAGCCCAGGCATGAGCACACAGCCATGGTCTCTGACATGGTAAGATAAAACAGTCCCTCCATTCTGCATAGAGTCACACACTGACTGTATATCTATTGAAATGTTGCTACCTCTAGTCCTGATGTACAAAACACTGCGAGGATAGTTCTGAGCAAACTATGTTCTGTGTTCCAAAACCAGGGGATTTTTTTATGGCAATGATGTAGAGGAAAATATCTCATTCACAGTTTTCACTGGCTACAGTAACCATCCCACGGGACTTGGTCTTCTGGAGGGAGAACTCACAGATCTTTACGGCATGCCCATAAATGTCCAGGCAGCCATCATGAATCTCCAGAAAGAGCTACTTACCTTGCTGGCTACCAATCATATGGCACGATCTTCAAAGGCTTTTAAATATTTGAGTCAGTACACTGAAATTGGCTGGCTGCAGTTGGTTCTTAAGTATTACACTGGAAGGACATCTTTGGAACAGCCATTTGGCTTAACATGGGTTCATAATGACGTGTTCTGGCAGGTTCACTGTGTTAGTAATGGTTCAGATCACAAACTGGGCCTTCTTGTGATTTAGCCAGTGCAAGAAATTATATATTATGTCTTATTTTGAGTCCACAGGTTGAAATCATCCACAAGTAGCTCCATAGTCTCCAAAGGTAGTTTCCGAGTTATGTTATATTGGCTTTATTGTGAACTACAAATGTTGGCCTTTACACATTATAAAGAGAAGCTCCTCTAGAGCAAGGTTTCTGAGCCTCAGGACTATTACCATTTGGGGCTAGATAATTATTTGTTGTTGGGAGACCATCCTGTGCCCTGTACAATGTTTAGCAATGTCCTGGTCTCTGCCTACTAGATGTCAGTTCTGACAACCAAAAATGTCTCTAGACTTTTCTAAACATCCTCTGGGAGTAAAACTGACCCCAATGGCAACCATTATTCTAGAATTTTATTGGTAAATATATTTGAATGGCTATGTTTTGTTTTTCCACTAAATCAACTCATACTTTAAATTAATAGATTTGGGCACCTGGGTGGCTCAGTTAGTTAAGCATCTGCTTTAAGCTCAGGTCATGATCCCAGGGTCCTGGGATAGAGCCCTTCACTGGGCTACCTGCTCAGCAGGGAGCTTGTTTCTCCCTCTCCCTCCGCTGCTCCCCCTGCTTGTGCGTACTCTCGCTCTCTCAAATAAATAAATAAATTTTAAAAATTAACTAATAGATTTTGTAATATTGATATTTCCAAGTTTTTTATTCTCTATGTACATAATGATTCTTTATCCAAATTTAGCAAAAATGTAAGTAAGAATTCCATGAATACCAAGCTTAATCAAAATTCCCTTGTCTAGAGAGGAAGATATGAGCAAACAGAGTAGGACCAAGGTAACAGCACTGGTCATGTGTAAAAAAATTGTGCTATTACATATGTAACCATCACAATTTAAAGTGATGTAGATCAAAGCCATTCAAAACTTAAAAATTTTAGTGTAACTCTGAAAACTACTTAGCCTTTTAGGAGTGTTGAATTTAAAAAAAAATATTTAATTCTAGGATAATTAAAATACAGTGCTATATTAGTTTCAGGTGTGCATAGTGATTGGGCAATTCTGTACATTCCTCATTGCTCATCATGATAAGTGTACTCTTAATCCCCATCACTTATTTCCCCTCCACTAATCTCCACCAACCTCCCCTCTGGTAACTGTCAGGTTTCTCTCTACAGTTGAGTCTGGTTTTTTTGTTTGTCTCTTTTTTCTTTGTTTTTAGTCATTTGTTTTGTTTCTTAAATTCCACATATGAGTGAATTCACATGGTATCTGTCTTTTTCTGACTGACTTATTTCACTCAGCATTATAGTCTCTAGATTCATCCATGTTGTTGCAAATGGCAAGATTTCATTCTTTTTTTTTATGGCTGAGAGGAATGTTGAACGTTTTCTTAAGACTGAGATTTATGAGTATCACGTTAACATTTTCTTCTGCTTTCTTTTAATCTCCCATATATATATATTGTCATTTCTTACTGGTTTTTGGTAAAACAAGACTTTTACCAGGGAGTATGCTTTTTCATCAATATAACAAGCATGCATTTTCACATTAGAACTTTCTAAAAATAATATCTCACTAAATAAAGCAAATTTAGTAAGATGCTTAACATTTAATTGGCAACAGCCTTCAGAGCTGTTTCACTGGATAATTTTTCACCAGGATATTTTTCAGAATCACTGGTATCAGAGAATGCTTATAGTAAAGAAGCAGCTGATTTTATTTACACTATGCTTTAAAGTTATTTAACGCTTAATTCGTATTTTTATTAATAACATCCAAATAACTGTAGCAGAAATATACAACTATTAATGTTATATAAAATTAAGGTGCTTGCTATATAATTAGTAACAATATAATTGTATATAATATATAATAGTCACCATATAACTATCTTAATGATAATTCATTCCTTACAATAAAGATGATGTCAGTTTTTAAGTAATTTTTGAATTCTGATAAATATACGTAAGTTTATCATCTTAACCATCTTAAGAGTAGTGCACAGCAGTATTAACTATATGTACACTGCTGTGCAACAGATCTCCAGAACATCTTTGCAAAACTGAAACTTTATACCCATTAAATAACAATCCCCTTCTGCCCCAACCCTAGCTCCTGGCAATGACCATTCTACTTTTTGTCTCTATAAATTTGACTGTACTAGATACCTCATATAAATAAAATCATACAGTATTTGTCTTTTGGGACTGGCTTATTTCACGTGTCATAATGTCCTCAAAACTCTTCCATATTTTAGCATATGTCAGAATTTCATTACTTCTTAAGTCTAAATAATATTTCACTGTGTGTATATACCACATTTTGTTTATCCATTTATCCATCAAAGAACTCTTGAGTTACTTTCACCTTTTGTTTATTGCAAATAATGTCTCTATGAACATGTCCAAAATCTTTTTGAGATCCACCTTTCAGTTATTTGGGGTATATACTCAAAAGCAGGATTTCTGTATCATATAACAATTCTATTTTTTTTTTTAGTTAACTCCATACTATAGATACACAATTTTATATTCTCACTGACAGTACATAAGAATTATAATTTTTCCACATCCTCAACAATTATTATTCATTCATTCATTCATTTATTAATGATAGCCATCCTAATAGGTAAGAAGTGGTATCTCATTGTGATTTTGATTTGTACTTGCCTAATGATAGTGATATTGAGCATCATTTGATGTGCTTGTTGACTATTTGCACATCTTCTTTTGGAGAAATGTTTATTCAACTCCCTTGCCATTCTTAATCTGGTTGTTTGTTTTTTTGCTGTTGTTCCTGAGTAGCAGTTCTTTATTTTTTTTCAATTTATTTGTTTTAGAGAGATAAAGAGAGAGAGAGTGAGTAGGGGGAGGAGCAGAGGGAGAGGGACAAGCACACTCCATGCTGAGCATGGAGCCCAATGCAGCGCTTGATCCCATGACCCCAGTTCAACACCTGAGCTGAAACCAAGAGTTTGACACTCAACTAACTGACTGAGCCACCCAAGTGCCCCAAAGTTACAGTTCTTTATATATTCTGGGTATTGACCCCTTATCAGACATATGATTTACAAATATTTTCTCCTCTTCCATAGGTTGCCTTTTCACTCTTGATTGTGTCCATCGATGCATAGAAGGTTTTTTTCCCAATTAATTTAATTTTATTTTTTCAGTGTTCCAAGATTCATTGTTCATGTACCACACCCAGTGCTCCATGCAATACATGCCCTCCTCAATACCCACCACCAGGCTCGCCCACCCCCTCACCCCCTCCCCTCCAAAACTCTCAGTTTGTTGCTTAGAGTCCACAGTCTCTCCTGGTTCATCACCCTCTCTGATTTCCCCCCATTCACCCTTCCCTTCCTTCTCACGATGCCCTCCATGATTTTCTTTATACTCCACACATAAGTGAAACCGTAAGATAATTGACTCTCTCTGTTTGATTTATTTCACTCCGCATGATCTCTTCTAGTCCTGTCCATGTTGATACAAAAGTTGGATATTCATCCTTTCTGATGGAGGCATAATATTCCATTGTATATATGGACCATATCTTCTTTATCCATTCATGTGTTGAAGGGCATCTTGGTTTTTTCCACAGTTCAGCAATTGTGGCCATTGCTGCTATGAACATTGGGGTACACGTGGCCCTTCTTTGTACTGCATCTGCATCTTTGGAGTTAATACCCAGTAGTGCAATTGAAGGGTTATAGGGTAGCTCTATTTTTAAGTTCTTGAGGAATCTCCATACTGTTTTTCAAACTGGCTGCACTAACTTGTATTCCCACCAACAGTGGAAGAGGGTTCCCCTTTCTCCACACCCTCTCCAACATTTGTTGTTTACTGTCTTGTTGATTTCGGCCATTCTAAATGGTGTAAGTTGGTATCTCAGTGTGGTTTTGATTTGAGTCTCCCTAATGGCTAAAGATGATGAACATTTTTTCATGTGTCTGTTAGCCATTTGTATGTATTCTTTGAAGAAGTGTCTGTTCATGTCTTCTGCCCCTTTTTTGATGTGATTATCTGTTTTGTGAGTGTTGAGTTTGAAGAGTTCTTTATAGATCTTAGATATCAGCCCTTTGTCTGTAGTGTCATTTGCGAATATCTTCTCCCATTCTGTGGGTTGCCTGTTTGTTTTGTTGACTGTTTCCTTTGCTGTGCAGAAGCTTTTTATCTTGATGAAGTCCCAAAAGTTCATTTTCACTTTTGCTTCCTTTGCCTTTGGAGACATGTCCTGAAATAAGTTGCTGTGGCCGATATTGAAGAGGTTACTGCCTATGTTCTCCTCTAGGATTTTGATAGATCCCTGCCTCACGTTGAGGTCTTTTATCCATTTCAAGTTTATCTTTGTGTATGGTGTAAGAGAATGGTCAAGTTTCATTCTTCTATATATAGCTGTCCAGTTTTCCAACACCATTTATTGAAGAGACTGTCTTTTTTCCCCAATGGATGCACAGAAGTTTTAAAGTTTGAGGCAGTCCAATTTACCTACTCTGAGTTTTTATTTTATATCTCAAATCTAAGTTCAATGACTTGCATCATTAGTCCTCAAACTATATCATAAAAGAGTTTGGAAATCAACCAAGAATGGTGCACTGGCATATGAAGATCTAGTTTGCCTGTGAATATAGTTTTTGGTGGTTTTTTTTTTAATGGTAACTATAGTCAGTTTTGAGGCCCTGACTAGAGGCCAGTCAGTTCTCCTTCCTAAGCAACTGATTAAATCCACACACCAATCTCTTTTCTTTTGTGGTCTCATACTGTAGGTCACTATGTACTAGCCCCAATCACCTTATAGCCAGGTACCAGAAAACTAGGGGAAGCTCCTATGCCCCAGGGCCTGTGAAATTACTCAAATTAGCCAATCCACAGGGAGCCTGAGAAATCTAGTTAAACTCATCCACTTTCCAGACATAAACTGCCTCCTATCACCTTGTCCCTTTGTGTAACTTTCTATGTGGCCCTGCCTGACAGCTTTCTCTCACGTAGAGCTGTAAATAACAAAAAGTTTCTTTAAAAATCACCCTACTGTCTTTTTGTTGTGTCCTGCCAACAAAAGAATCTTTAAATATTATAAGGAACAGACCAAGAGAAAGTAGGGTGACATCAGACCAAAAATGAATGATATAATGGTAAAGATGTCAATTTGAGTCGACAACACAGAAAAAAAACATAAGAGGCATTTTCAACACTCCAAATGCATAGAAAAATAGATAATATAACCATGGAAAAGAAGAAATAGTAGGCTTAAAATAAGTATCTTCATAGACCAAAGACAAAACAGAAATATTTAGCTTGAGCCACATACGTCCTACTCTATAACCAGCACTGGAAACAAGCACTGGTTTACATTCTACCTATAAAAACCATAACCTACCAAAGGCAATAAATAAGAAACATACATGTATACATATATATGTTCCTAAGGAATATTGTTATAAGAACCTTCAGCAATATATTAGCAAGTTGGAATCAATTCCTTAAAAAATACTTAATAAACAAATATTATTTATATAGGGATTGACCAAAAAATCAGATGAAAAAAGCTCAAAATAATTAGTAATCTGGAAAATGAAAATTAACGTAACAACGAGATACCACTAAACCCACCAATTAATACTAAACACAACTAATTTGTCAAGGTTGTGAAGGGTGCCTGGGTGGATCAGTCGGTTAAGCGTCTGCCTTTGCCTCAGAGTCCTGGGATTGAGTCCTACATGGGCTCCCTGCTCAGTGGTTCATGATCTCAGAGTCCTGGGATTGAGTCCTACATGGGCTCCCTGCTCAGTGGGGAGTCATGCTTCTTTGGGAGAAGGAGAAAGTCACCTTTCTCCCCCTCCTCATGATCTCTCTCACACACTCTGTCTCTCAAATAAATAAAATATTTAAAAATAAAATAAAATATGGAACACTCTTTTAAAAAAATTTAAAAAACGATGTGAAACAACTGAAACTCTCATATATTGTTGGGTAGGGTCATAATATTATACAAGTACATTAGGAAAAAAGGTCAAGCAGTTTTATATAAAACTAAAGATATACCTATGCTGCAACCAAGATGTATACTACTAGATATTTACCCAAGTTATATGCAAACATATATATTTACACAAAGTCTTGTACAAGAAAGCATGTAGAGCTTTATTCATAAAAGCCAAAACTGGAAACAGCTCAATTATTGATCAAAGTGTCTATCAATATGATATTGAATAAAGTATGGTATAATCATATAATGAAATACTACTTAGTATTACAAAGGAGTAAGTTTCTTCCAAAGAGTGACATGGATGAATGTCAAAAACATGATGCTGAGTGAAAGAAGCCTTAAACAAGAGAGTACAGTGTATGATACAATTCAAAGGAAGTGCTGGAACAAGCAGAGATAAACTAATTTATGGTAGAAAAAAAGTCAGAATAGTGGTTATCTCTGAAAGGAGGCCTAAGGGTGGATAATGACTGGAAAGGAGCATTTGAAAACTATTCTGGTGTGATGCTAACATTCTACTGTGATAAAAGTTTGGTTATTTAACAAAACTCATCAAACTGCACGCTTAAAATTTGTACATAACATTGTAAGTAAATTTTACTTCAAATAAAAAAAACTAAATAAATAGTGAACATAGCTTACAATTTGCAAGCTAAAATGTTTAGGACTTTATGATTTGCATGCTAAAACGTTTAGGACTGAAGTAAACTGATATGTGCAATTTACAATAAAAATTCTGGTAACATTATGGATGGGTAGGACTCATAAAGAGATGTGATAAAACATGTATAGCAAATGTTAACTGTTGAATATTGGTGTTGGGTATGTGAATACTGAATGTAAAATTCTTTCTAATTTTCTATATGCTGGAGATACTTCATAATATGTTAGGTAGTAAGTTGTGAGTCTCATGCTTTAGAAATTAACACCAGAAAGTGGCAATACGTTCTTTGGTTCTGTGACTAGATCTGTGTTACCCACCATTTCTGTCGAGGCAGGAACTCTGAATCATCAACATGATGGAAGCTTCTGAGGATGCTCTGGGATGGCAACTTTAAATGTTCTAGAAAGACATAGAGAAAAAGAAGAGGAAAAATCATTCAAAATCAGATTCCTAATCAAACACAAAACATGAATAAATGGCATGTGAGAAAAGAAATCTATCAAAATTTGCCATTCAAAATATTCAATAAATTCCATGAAGGCAGATGCAAAGCCCTAATGAAAGACAACCAGGTATTCTAAATGGTGTTAATCACCCCTTTTAGAAAAAAAAGTATAAATTAAACATTAAATTGTCATTTTACAATGACAAGACATGTCCCTGATGGGAGTTTATTTTTTTAAAGATTTTATTTATTTATTTGACAGAGAGAGATCACAAGTAGGCAGAGAGGCAGGCAGAAAGAGAGGGGGAAGCAGGCTCCCTGCTGAGCAGAGAGCCTGATGTGGGGCTCTATCCCAGGACCCTGAGATCATGACTTGAGCTGAAGGCAGAGGCTTTAACCCACTGAGCCACCCAGGCGCCCCCCTGATGGGAGTTTTGATCAGCTGTTTTAAGCATATATATAAAAGTGCTAGAGAAACAAATATATCCAATTATGACCTGGTCTTAGAATGCTTCAGAGACTAGTCAGCTCTTGATGTATTAAATTAATGTATTCATTCATTCAACAAAGATTTATTTATTTATTTACTTAGTTACTTATTTATTTATTTTTAATGATTTTATTTATTTATTTGAGAGAGAGAGAGAGGATGAGAGATAGAGCATGAGCAAGGGAAAGAGGGAGAAGCAGGCTCCCCACTGAGCAGTGGGCCTGACGTGGTCTTTGATCCCAGGAGCCTAGGATCATAACCTGAGCCAAAGGCAGACGCTTAACAAACTGAGCCATCCAGGTGCCATCAACAAATATTTATTAATCACTTAGAATGATCCAGGTACTTCCCCTGGTATGCAGTAATGTAAAAAACAGCTAATAACAAGGGCCATAAAGAGAATACTTTCTGAGACTCATCTTTACTTCTGAGGCATGATGTAGGACAAAAGTTGAAGGAATGACAAGGGTAAGTCTAGAAATAAAACACTTAGTGGGCCTCCCAGATTAGCTAATCAAGTTAGCAAGAATGATGTATAGAGAGAACATGTTAGATGCTCTTTTTCATTTTGTCTCCAAATGAGGCTAAAAGACATGGGTGTGTGTGTGTAGGGGGGGTTTCAGGGAGGCATCTGGCTGCCACTGAATGCAAAACACGTTTTTATTGGGAGACCTAAAGTTGGTGATTTCTTACATGAGTTCAGAAAGAATTTTTAGGAGTGGGACATGTGGTCATTCAAACAGTTTAAAAAGTTATGGTGTTGAAAATATTAATAGATTTTATTAATTGAACTGAATTGTATTGAGCCAACGGTTGGTTAAAAATTCTAGTCTACTGGGATGCCTGGGTGGCTCAGTTGGGTTAAAGCCTCTGCCTTCGGCTCAGGTCATGATCTCAGGGTTCTGAGATGGAGTCCCACATCAGGCTCTCTGCTCAGCAGGGAGCCTGCTTTCTCCTCACTCTCTGCCTGTCTCTCTGCCTACTTGTGATCTCTCTCTCTGTCAAATAAATAAAATCTTTAAAAAAAAATTCTAGTCTACATGTTAAGGGAGAAATGTAAATCTATTTCTGTAGACCTCAACATATTCTCATTTTGCCTCTAAATAATACACTCATGTGAAAAGTATTAATCACTTATGTATTTAAAATATTATTGATCAGTAACTATTTTCTATGCTAAAGTTTCTCCACTATATAGCTATATATACAGATATATAAAGTTTCTCTGCTATATATACAGATATAATTCCTGAATTTAGGGGGCTTATATTCTTCAGAAGACTGACAATAATTAAGAGGATAAAAAACCAAAATAATTATGAAATATGATAATCTCTACGTAGTAAATACATTTTGTAGTGCCTATTGAATCCAGGAGCCTTCTTACCCTGACTTAGAATTAATCAATGGAGAGATTTTTGAGGTCCTTAATTTAAAGAGAAGTACATGTCAACTCAACTGTGCTTTTCACATCTTTAATGGAACTTAGTAATATCACTTTTTTTCCTAAGCATAATGGGTACTGAAATAGTATTTCACTGTCTTTTGTCATTTTATTGGGGTTTAATTCATATTTTCCTGGTAACCAATGAGTACGCACATCTTTTCATGTTTATTGGCTGTTTGAGTTTCCATTCTGTGAACTCTCCCATCCTGTGGTTTGTATGTGATTTTGTCTATGCAATTTCTGTATATTTAAGATTTTTTTAACACTGAAGAATTTTTTTCTCATCTTGTTCATACACACAAGTTTTGACTTTGTCCAATATTCTCAAATCTTACATATACAAACCCAAGTATTTAGTAGACAAAAGGTATTCCAGTCTTTGGAACCCATACATTTTATAAAGTATACAGAATGCTAAAATTTAAAAGTAAATTTTCGACAGAGCACATTTTTAATTTAGATAAATGACAGAGATTTTATAAAGTGTATTTGGTTTCAACTTATTTACCACAGGGACAATGTGTGCAGCATCCTATTGAAAACAAAATGTGGGAGGTTGAAGTCTGAGTTGGAGAAATAATGGAGGGTCTTTTTAAAGAACAAATATTTCACTATTTACTTTTACATTGCATCTCTTAAAACACGCTATCTACCCCATATTTCAATAAATTTTGATTACACAACAGTCTTTTGTGTGGAAAAAGGAAATAAACTGATTTCTGTATCTAAGCTAACATGGTGAAGAACAGGGAAAGCATGAAAGACTTTAGATCATCATCACCTGAACCAATTTAGGGAAATGGAGTTTAGGATTAGAACTGAATATGAAAACACTAAACTTGAGATAGTTCACTGAAATAGAAATTGGACTTTCTACATACCAAGGAATGGTGTTTTGAGCTAATCTTTATATTTAAAGGAACAGGGGAATTCCAGATTTGGTTTCCTATGCTTGGTTTTCCACTCTCAAGATCAAAGACGAATTGAAATACCCAAATAATGCAACAGAGTAGCTGAGTGTTTTAAGACCATTCAATTAAAGATTTTTGTATGTCATTAGGGCATCAAACCAATCCTTCCACCTCCTCTTAGTACAGTCTGTTTCATTTTAGTAAAGTTCTATTCAGGAAAGTGAGGAATGAGTCTGAATTCCACATTTAATTTGGATGCCTAGACATACAGAAAGGAAAAAATTGAGGCTGAGCATACAGAACAAAATATCAGCAAAGGAAAAAATATAGTCAAAGGTGACCAAAAAGAAACTAAGTTCAAACCACCCCATCTACCGCCATGAAACGCAAATAAAAATGTACGGAATATTGAGGGCAGGGTGGGACTGAAATGTCAACTGAGAAAAGAGAACTGAAAACACAAGCATTTATCTGGGGTCTTAGAATTACAATTCAGTTAGCACAGATTTGGGTAGCAACCCAAACTATATTCTGTCAGAGGAAAAAAGTTAGGAGTTTTTATGGGAAAAAAAAAAGAGAAAGTATAAGATTCCTTACATCAGTTGTTTACTAAGAATTACGATCGGGAAGTCTTATTACAATTTACAGGGGCACCTGGTTGGTTCAGTTAAGCATCTGCCTTCAGCTCAGGTCAGGATCCCAGGCTCCTGGGATCAAGTCCCGTGTCTGGCTCCCTGCTCAGCAGGAAGCCTGCTTGTCCCTCTGCCTGCCACTCACCCTGCTTGTGCTCTTTCTCTGACAAATAAATAAAATCTTAAAAAAAAAACCCAACAATTTACAGTTCATTGGTTTTCTAGGTATATTATGTTAGCTACTAAGAAAGTTTCTTTTGCAGATTATCCAATTTTTATTTAAAATGTACACAGACATCAGGTGCTCAATTATATGTCCTTACTTAGTTCAAGGATTCAATGCAGCTTCTGTTTAAAAACAGGATGATGAAAAAAACCACTACTCTCTTAAATAAAATCTGCCCCATTGCTAATGTGCAATAAATAAATACATACATACATACATACATACATATAGGATGATGTGCATGAACAATGAATCTTGGAACACTGAAAAAATAAAATAAATAAATAAATAAATAAACAACAAACAAACAAACAAAAACAGAATGATGTCTCAGTCACAAAATGGAGTCTCTTAATGCTCAAAGGTTTCACAAGATTTCACAGGAATTTGACCTATTCTCTTTTAGATCTTATGGGACAGACAGATCCTGCTAACCTCATTCTCTTTAAGAAGCATAATATCTGCTAAAATTGCAACTGCTTATTACATAAATCAACCGTGATATTTCTCAAATCTGGTTTCATTTTGGAACCATATAGGAAAATTTAAAAAATAAAAATATCTAGGTCCTATTACATACCACTTAAATAATACCCTCTGGGGCTCAGTCGTCTGCACTGGTATTTTTTAAGCTCCCCAGACAATTGTAATATGAACAGTTGAAAGCTACTACAACTTGAGTCTGTCAGGATAAGCAAACCTAGGCAGGGATATAAGCATTTTATTTCTTTGCAGGTGGATATATTGCAGACTTTCTGCACAAGCCACCTCCCAGAAGCAGAGCTAACTGATGGCAGTAAAAAGATGTCTGTGGGGGCGCCTAGGTGGCTCAGTGGGTTAAGCCTCGGCCTTTGGCTCAGGTCATGATCTCAGAGTCCTGTGATCAAGCCAAGCATTGGGCTCTCTGCTCAGCAGGGAGCCTGCTTCCCCCTCTCTCTTCTCTGCCTGCCTCTCTGCCTCCTTGTGATCTCTGTCTGTCAAATAAATAAATAAAATCCTTTAAAAAAATGTCTGTGTGTTCCATACCTAGTTAAAGTAAAATGTATTAGCTGAGAGAAGTGTTTCCCAAACTTGGGTTTTCATGAGAATCATCTAAGGAGCTTGTTAAAAACACACTAAGGGTTCCACCCAGAACCTACTAAATCAAAATGTTTAGGGATCTCCAGCAGAGTAGCTCAGAGCTTGCTTTTTAAACAAATATCCTAGGCAAATCTCATGGTGAGGCAAATTTGCTAAACACAGCTTTAGAAGAACACTATTATACATTAGGATCTTAGACTTTCAATATCTCTTGTCTTTCCAAGAAGGCATCTTGTTGTCACATTGAAATATGAACACAGTCTACTCTCCATAAAATCTGGTAACTTTTTGAGATAAAGTTAAGACATAGTAAAGAGTCAAGTGGAATGCCAGTCTGATTAGACTTTAGCAATCTTTGTAAGGCTGAGATAACAACTATGACTAACTCCTTTTAGGGACTTATTCTAAACAGAAAAACCAAAGTAGTTTCATTTTTTTTAGATTTATTTATTTACTTGAGAGAGAGAGAGAGAGAGAGAGAGCCTATGTGTATGTGAGGGGGGGAGTAGGGGGAGAGGGAGAGGGAGACGGAGAATCTCAAGGAGACTGCTGCTGAGTGCAGAGCCCAACACTGGGCTCCATCTGACGACCCTGAGATCATGACCTAAGCTGAAATCAAGTTAGGCGCTTAACTGACAGCCACACAGGCGCCCCCAAGGTAGTTTCATTTTTAAATCCTACTGAAAAGTTGATGTGTATACTTAGAGTTTGTACACTGAATCAATTAATAGTGAAAAACAATAGTACCAAGATAACCCCAACAATAACCAAGTTTGCCTAATTCTTCAAAATATAAGTAAGGTGATTTGCATGGTGACACATACAGAGATCTTCCTTCCATGCTAAAGGTTTAATAGGTCTAATTTCAGATAAATATGTGAGACCTAAGAAGAAATGATGCTAAGCATCCATTTAGGAATCATTCACCACATGAGTAATTACATCTGACCTATGGGCAGATTGATGTGGGAATAGTTTTAAATACACAGATCTCTGAGCTGTGAAAGAATAAACAAAACTCAACAATAACAGCAAAACTAAAATTAAGAAGGAAAAATGATATTATAAATTTATTTAAAAATTTTTCACATATACACAGAGTTAGAGAAACTAGTATATTAAACCCAGTCCCAGGGACAGTGATTATGGATTTTAAAATCTCTAATATGTTCGGAGCTAGAAATTTTAAAATAAATACATGACATTGTTATTTTAAATGTAAATGCTTTATTATACATGCATAAATGATAAAGATATTTCTATTTTTAACATAATAATCGAACTATTTTTATATCTATCAAAATTTGTAGTAATTTCTTTTTCTTTTTAAAGAATTTATTTATTTGACAGAGAGAGAGATCACAGGTAGGCAGAGAGGCAGGCAGAGAGAGAGGGGGAAGCAGGCTTCCTACTGAGCAGAGAGTCTGAACCGGGGCTCGATACCAGGACCCTGAGATCATGATCTGAGCCGAAGGCAGAGGCTTTAACCCACTGAGCCACCCAGGCGACTCAAAATTTGTAGTAATTTCTTAATGCCATCTAATAATTACACAATATTCAGATGCTCTAATTCTCTCAAAGATGACTTATAGTTTGTTTTGCTTTTTCTTTTTAATTAGGTTCCAAACAAGATCTGATTATCGTGTTTGGCTCTTTTGTCCTTTAAGTCTCTTTTATTCTTTAAGCTGCACATCCCCACCTCTTTCTCCCCTTGCAAGTGATTTTCTGGAGAAACTAGGCCGTTTGTCATATCAAGCTTTTTACATTTTTTTTTTTTAGTTCCATGCTTTCTAGTACTATCATTTAACTTGTTCTTTAAAGTGTATTTTCTATAAACTCTAAATTAAATCTAGAGGCTGATTTTATTTAGGGTCAACTTTTTAAAGCAAGGATACCTCATTATATCACATCATAAAGCACATGATGTCTGATTTTACCACATATAGTGAGGCTAAGATCGATCTTAGTGGATTCGGGTGAAGCAATGAAGGAACTAATGTGAGAATGTATTCTATTATAAATATGGGATGTATCCCATTCCATTATAAAAGTGTGTCAAATAATAGAGAAGTAAGAGATTTCTTTGGAGATTTGTTATTCCTCACCTTCCCCTCTTTTGTCATTAGTCTAGTAATGGGAAGTTCCATATGGACACTCAGTCTATTTCTGTAGTCCTGAGGTATGGAGAACCTGGGCTTGATTCCTGCTTGAGAAAGCTTAAAGTAACTGAAGTATTAGGTGGCTGCATTAGGATCAGCCTACAACCTTTGGAAGTATAAAATGTTCACATGTGTCCTGTGGACGAGATATAAGAAAGAGCCAACATGAATTTGTGCTGATTTACTTTTCAAGGGCAGTATTACATTATTCCACTGAATAAAATATTCAAGATGAGACCAAGATAAAATTACATTGTGATCACATCCCCTGAGTTGTTCATGCTTTCTTTCTTTTTTTTTTTGTAACACATGAAGATACAGATTGAGTAGAAATAGTTATTGAAGATGACTGGTAGATAAGTAAGTATGAACACAGTGGGAAGATACTTCTCAGAAATTTGGGTTCAGTGGGGCCAGAATAATGGAATAATCCCTGGAGGAAAATGAAAGGAGGATTTTTTTTAATGTAATGAAGAGATGTGAGTCAAATAGAGATTGAGACTACTCAATAGAACCATCTAGGGGGAGGCAAGACACCATCGTCAAGTAACTGCATGTACTTTGGACGCTTAGGACTTTAGAAAGAGCTACAAGTGATGATCTGGAAGACAGAAAAATCCACTTGGATCAAGGAAAATTCAGGAGTAATCCCTAATAACGGAAATTTCCAAAGAACTCAGGAAATTGGCCCAAGAGAGAAGTTAAAGTTAAAAGGCAGGTAACCTGGTATTAGCAGCCAGCATTCTAAAACACTACATGTTGGAATCACTTGGTTCACAACCCAGAATAATTCAGTTAGAATCTCGGCAGGGGGTGGGGGGTGGGGGGTAAGGCAGACATTGGTATTATATTAATGATTTCCACATGATTCCAAAAGGTAGTCAAGTTTGAGAACCACTGCTATAACTGATACATTCACTTCCAAGGAGAATCAAGTTATATGAAAGGTATATAAAGATGTGGTATGGTGATTTCAGAAGTTGGAGCAGAAAGGGTAAAAGACGAAGGCTGCAGAGGGGAAGTGTTGCAGAGATCATAACACCCATAACAGAATGGGGATGATGACAGGTTTAAAATTTGGGCTTTGGAATACCATAAAAATGGATTCTAATCCAGGCTCTACCACCTTTTAGCTTTGTAAACCTAGGTGATTTACATAAATTCAATTCAATTTTAATTTCCTTATTTATAAAATAGGGTTTTTTTACTAGTCCCTATCTCTTTTATCTGCTTATTGTTTGTCATCCTTCACTGAAATGTCAACTCCATGAGAATATGATCCTTACCTATCTTGTTCAAAATTAAATTCCTAGTCCCTAGAATAGTGCTTGGGCATGTATTAGATGTTTATTAAATATTTTTTGAATGAGTGAATGAAAATTCTTTGTATTTCCCAAATGTTACCATATGCTTGGCACTTTTTTTCTAAGCACTTTATATCTATCATTTTATTCAGTTCTTAAAACAACCCCAGGAGATGGGTACAATGATAATTTCCAATTTTCAGATGAAGACAATTAAGCACAGGTCAGTTAATTAGTAGATAGTGCACATGGCATGATGGATGGAAAGCACTTAGCTAATCTAGAAACTCTCGCTAAATGCTAGCTAAGAATTGGAAAATGATGAGAGGCACAGTGGAATTAATTGCCCTTAAGATTCTGAGAGCAATTCAGGTGTTACTTTATGTCCACATGGTCTTACACACGGGCATTGAACACTGGGATATCAAAAGTAAGCTGATGCTTAGAAGTATTCAACTTTGTTTACATTCCAGATACAGCATGAGTGAAAAGGGTATTTCATGCTACTATAGAACTAGCAGAAGAGGCTGGGGTTGCAAGCCCTATATACCAAGAGAGAGAATACTGCCCGCTTTGGATTTTGGCTCAACCTCTTATATCTTTTATTGAAGAACCAATGGGTCCCTGTCAAAATTTATCTTTGATTATCATTACATAGAAGGAAGCACTGAAGGAAGTGATCGTGTTTGAGCCAAAAAATATAATATTCTTTGGAAAAGCTTCTCATAGACAGCTGTCCTTCTGGTAATAGAATACAAAAAAAATGCTATGTAAAACTTAACTCCACCAGTTCCTATAGAAGGTGTGATGTGACCTCTCAGCACTTTCTAGCTTTAGTATAACCTACTATAGGAGTGAAAGATATTTGTCTCAAAATCCATCTAGAATATAACCATTCTGTTGAGATTGACAACAATGTAGAGAATTAATCCTTTAAACATTTTCATGGGGAGAATTTTTTTAAGGGGAGAATTATTTAAGTGAAACATCTGTATTATTTTTAAAGTGTCAAACTTCATTATAAATCACAGCCTCTTTCATTCTGATTTGTAACATTTTTCCTTTGTACAGATACTGTGCCCTTAACTTGGCAATGTAGTCAAGGTATCTCTTCACAGTTCATCCATAATATCACGGCGTAACCAATGACCATTAGAGGATCAGAGTTGAAATGCATGGGAATACACAAGCAATCTCTAGACAGATTAAAACCAAATTGCCTGCCAACTTGGTACCAATAGGTACAGCTTTGCTTTCTGCACTGTCCAGTAAACTACATGCCTTATTTAGCAAAGGAAATATGTAAAACTAAATTAAAAATCATACATCTATTCATACAATCCTTTGGTTTCTGTAAGATTTCAATTTCTTGAAATAAAGTAAATAATATGACAATGTTGAGGAAATGATTAATGCTAACAGAGCCTCAAAATATGTATTTAAAACTTAATCCTCTAAAATAAAATATATTTTTCTAATGGGAATTTTCCTATCACCCTGTAAATAACATACCAGACTTGTACATTATTTCTAAAATTACATGTAAATATGTAGCACCTTAAAATAAAGTTGGTTGGGGGTGGAGGAGCAAGATGGTGGAGGAGTAGGAGGCTGAGATACTATCAGATCCCAGAAGTTCAGCAAGATAGTTATCAAACCATTCTAAACATCTACAAACTCAACAGGAGATAGAAGAGAAGAATAGAAATTCGAGGAAAAGAAAATCGACCATTTTCCAGAAGGTAGGATGTGTGGAAAAGTGAATCCAAAGCAACAGGAAGATAGACTGCGGGGGGAGGGGCTGGCTCCCAGCAAGCTGCAGAGCAGCAGAGCACAAAATTAGAACTTTTAGAAGTCTGCTCCACAGAGGGACAGCGCTCCAGAGGCTAAGCAGGGGATTTAGCCCTCACGGGGACAATGTGGATTCAGGAACCGTGGGGTCACAGAAAGACCGGGGTTGTCTGATGGTGACAGAGGTGCCAGGTATCAGAGTGGAGAAGGCGACTGCAGAGAGGGAGCCGAGCAGTGGGCTATCAGCTTGGGCTTACCTTACACCGTGATCTGAGCCACAGTTGGGCCACTGCTCTTTGAGCAGGGACCCCACAAGTGGCAGATCCAGAGAGACTCCTTTGTTCCTTCTTTGGGAGGAGCAGCACAGGAGTGTGGAGCAGGAATCTGCTGGGTTTGGAGACTCCAAAGGGGACTGTGCGCCAGAGATAGAAACGGCTGAGCTCAGAGTGCGGCTGGAGACCAGGGAGAAGGGAGTGATTGACTGCTTTTCTCTGAGGATGCACTGAGGAGTGGGGCCCTGAGTTCTCAGCTGCTATGGGGCCAGAGATTGGGAGGCTGCCATTTTCATTCTGGTCCTCCAAAACCGTACGGAAAGCGTTCAGGAAACAAAAGCTCCCGAGAGCGAACACAAGCAGATTACTCAGCCTGGCCCCCGGCAAGGGTAGTGCAATTCTGCCTCAGACAAAGACATCTGAGAATCCCTGTAACAGGCCCCTCCCCCAGAAGATCAGCAAATATATCCAGCCAAGACCAAGTTCATCGATCAAAGACAACTGTGGAACTCCAGAGTTAGGAAAAAGCAACACATAGAATTCATGGCTTTTTCCCCCCATGATCCTTTAGCCTTTCAGAGTTAAATTTTTTTAATTTTATTTTTTCTTATTTATTTTATTTTACTTTTCCTGTTTCCTATTTTAACATTTTTCATTAGTATCTTATCAATACATTTTAAAAATCTTTTCTAATTTTCACTGTAACATTCATATTTTATCCCCTCGTTGTATTAAACCATATTTTTTGTGTACATATAGGGTTTTTTCTTTAAAATTTGGGGATACAATTTCTTCTAATAGATAGAAACATATCCTAAATCTAGCACATGGCATGGTTCTAGTCTCCAGCCCAATAACATTCTTTCCTTTTTTTTTTAACTAACCTCTTACCCTTTTTTAGAATCTTTTTTAATTTTCACCTTTACACTCATATTCCATCCCTTCATAGTATTAAATCTAATTTTTTTATATTTTTTGTTTTTCCTTCCTTAAAATTTTGGGAGGTAGTTTCTTCGAACAGACCAAAGAACACCCAAAATCAGGTAGGGGCTCTGTTCTAAATACAAGTCTAAAATATATATATATTTTTTTTTTCTTTTTCTCCTTTTTTATTCTATTTTATTTTTATAGTTTTTCTTCTTCTTTTATTCTTTCCCCTCCCTTTTTCTGGGGTTGTTGCTACCCTTTTAGTATTTTGTTCTCTCATTCATCCATTCTTATCTCGACAAAATGACAAGGCAGAAAAACTCACCACAAAAAAAAGAACAAGAGGCAGTACCGATGGTTAGGGACCTAACCAATACAGACATTAGTAATATGTCAAAAGTAGAGTTCAAAATACAATTATCAAGGTGGTAGCTGGGCTTGAAAAAAGCATGGAAGATATTAGAGAATCCCTTTCTGGAGAAATAAAAGAACTAAAATCTAACCAAGGTGAAAGCAAAAAAGCTATTAATGAGGTACAATAAGAAAATGGAGGCTCTTACTGCTACAATAAATGAGGCAGAAGAGAGAATTAGTGTTATAGAAGACCAAATGATGGAGAATAAAGAAACTGAGAAAAAGAGAGACAAACAACTACTGGACCATGAGGGAAGAATTCGAGAGATAAGTGATACCATAAGAGGCAACAATTTTAGAATAATTGGGATTCCAGAAGATGAAGAAAGAGAGAAAGGGGCAGAAGGTACATTGCAGCAAATTATTGTAGAGAATTTCCATAATCTGGTGAACGGAACAAGCATCAAAATCCAGGAGGCACAGAGAACCCCCCTCAAAATCAATAAAAATAGGTCTACAACACGTGAACTAATAGTAAAACTTACAAGTCTTAGTGACAAATAGAAAATCCTGAAAGCACCTCGGGACAAGAAGTCTGTAACATACAAAGGCAGAAATATTAGATTGGCAGCAGACCTATCCACAGAGAACTGGCAGGCCAGAAAGGACTGGCATGATATATTCAGAGCACTAAATAAGAAAAATATGCAGCCAAGAATACTATATCCAGCTAGGCTGTCACTGAAAATAGATGAAGAGATAAAAAGCTTCCAGGACAAACAAAAACTAAAAGAATTTGCAGACACCAAACCAGCCCTACAGGAAATATTGAAAGAGGTCCTCTAAGCAAAGAGAGAGCCTAAAAGGAACATAAACCAGAAAGGAACAGAGACATAATACAGTTAACACTCACCTTACAGGCAATACAATGGCACTAAATTCATGTGTGTCAATAGTTAACCTGAATGAAAATGGGCTAAATGCCCCAATCAAAAGACACAGAGTATTAGAATGGGGAAAAAAAAAACAAGACCCATCGATATGCTATTTACAGGAAACTCATCTTAGACCCAAAGACACCTCCAGCTTTAAAGTGAGGGGATGGAAAACAATTTATCATGCTAATAGACATCAAAAGAAAACTGGGGTGGCAATCCATATATTATATAAATTAGACTTTAAGCCAAAGACTATAATAAGAGATGAGGAAGGACACTATACCATACTTAAAGGGACTGTATAACAAGAAGATCTAACAATTGTAAATATCTATACCCCTAAAATGGGAGCAGCCAATTCTATAAACCAATTACTAACAAAGAAACATATCTACAATAATACAGTAATGATAGGGGACTTTAATACACCCCTCACCAAAATGTACAGATCATCTAAGCAAATGATCAACAAGGAAATAAAGGCTCTAAATGACACACTGGACCAGATGGACATCACAGATACATTCAGAACATTCCACCCAAAGCAACAGAATACACATTCTTCTCTACTGCACAGGGAACATTCTCCAAAATAGATCACATCCTGGGACACAAAGCAGGTCTCGATAGGTACCAAAAGATTGGGATCATTTCCTGCATATTTTCAGACCACAATGCCATGAAACTAGAATTCAATCACAAGGGGAAAGTTGGAAAGAACTCAAATACATGGAGGCTAAAGAGCATCCTAATAAAGAATGAATGGGTTAACCAGGAAATTAAAGAAGAATTTAAAAAATTCATGGAAACAAATGAAAATGAAAACACAACTGTTCAAAATCTTTGGGACACAGCAAAGGTGGTCCTGAGAGGAAAGTATATAGCAATACAAGTCTTTCTCAAGAAATAAGAAAGATCTCAAATATATAACCTAACGCTACACCTAAAGGAGCTGGAACAGCAAAGAAAGCCTAAACCCAGCAGGAGAAGAGAAATAATAAAGATCAGAGCAGAAATCAATGAAATATAAACCAAAAGAACAGTAGAACAAATCAACGAAACTGGTAGCTGGTTCTTTGAAGGAATTAATAAAATTGATAAACCCCTGGCCAGTCTTATCAAAAAGAAAAGAAAAAGGACCCAAATTAATAAAATCATGAATGAAAGAGAAGAAATCACAACCAACACCAAAGAAACACAATTATAAGAAAAAATTATGAGCAACTATATGCCAGCAAATTAGATAATCTGGAAGAAATGGATGCATTCCTAGAGACATAAATACCAAAACTGAACCAGGAAGAAATAGAAAACCTGAATAGACCCATAACCAGTAAGATGATTGAAACAGTCATCAAAAATCTCCCAATAAACAAGAGCCCAGGGCCAGATGGTTTCCAAGAGGAATTCTACCAAACACTTAAAAAACAATTAATACATATTCTCCTGAAATTGTTCCAAAAAAATAGAAATGGAAGGGAAACTTCCAAACTCATTTTATGAGGTCAGCATTACCTTGATCCCAAAACCAGACAAAGACCCCATCAAAAAGGAGAATTACAGACCAATATCCTTGATGAACATGGATGTAAAAATTCTCACCAAAATACTAGCCAATAGGATCCAACAATACGTTAAGAGGATTATTTACCACGACCAAGTGGGATTTATTCCTGGGCTGCAAGGTTGGTTCAACATCCACAAATCAATCAACATAATACAACAGATTAATAAAAGAAGGAACAGGAACCATATGATACTCTCAATTGATGCTAAAAAAGCATTTGACCTGGATAACAGACACATGAAAAAATGTTCATCATCGTTAGCCGTCAGAGAGATTCAAATCAAAACCACACTGAGATACCACCTTACACCAGTTAGAATGGCCAAAATCATCAAGACAGTAAACAACAAATGCTGGAGAGGATGTGGAGAAAGGGGAACCCTCCTCTACTGTTGGTGGGGATGCAAGTTGGTGCAGCCACTTTGGAAAACAGTATGGAGATTCCTCAGGAAATTAAATATACAGCTACCCTATGACCCTGCAATTGCACTACTCGGTGTTTACCCCAAAGAAGCAGATGCAGTACAAAGAAGGGCCACATGTACCCCAATGTTCATAGCCACAATGGCCACAATAGCCAAACTGTG
>CM052801.1:20211662-20227040 GCA_028533885.1 Nasua narica
ATGCAAGTTGGTGCAGCCACTTTGGAAAACAGTATGGAGATTCCTCAGGAAATTAAATATACAGCTACCCTATGACCCTGCAATTGCACTACTCGGTGTTTACCCCAAAGAAGCAGATGCAGTACAAAGAAGGGCCACATGTACCCCAATGTTCATAGCCACAATGGCCACAATAGCCAAACTGTGGAAAGAACCAAAAGGCCCTTCGACAGATGAGTGGATAAGGAAGAAGTGGTACATCTATACAATGGAATATTATGCCTCCATCAGAAAGGATGAATATCCAACTTTTGTATCAACATGGACAGGACTAAAAGAGATTATGGGGAGTGAAATAAGTCAATCGGAAAGAGTCAATTATCTTATGGTCTCACTTACGTGTGGAGTATAAAGAAAATCATCGAGGGCATTGTGAGAAGGAAGGGAAGAGTGAATGGAGGGAAATCAGAGGGGGTGATGAACCAGTAAAGACTGTGGACTCTGAGCAACAAACTGAGGGTTTTGGATGGGAGGGGTTGGGGGGGTGGGCAAGCCTGGTGGTGGGTATTGAGAAGGGCATGTATTGCATGGAGCACTGGGTGTGGTGCATGAACAATCAATATTGTAACACTGAAAAATTAAAATAAGCATATTTGGGGAGAAAAAAAAAGCATTTGACCAAGTACAGCATCATTTCTTGATCAAAACTGTTCACAGTGTAGGCATAGAGGGTACATTCCTCAACATCATCAAAGCCATCTATGAAAAACCCACAGCGAATATCATTCTCAATGGGGAAAAGCTCTCAGTTGAGTCCCTGAGATTAGGAACATGGCAAGGATGCCCACTATCTCCACTACTGCTCAACATAGTACTAGAAGTCCTAGCCTAAGCAATCGGACAACAAAAAGAAATAAAAGGCATCCAAATTGACAAAGAAGAAGTCAAACTCTCACTCTTTGCAGATGATATGATGCTTTATGTGGAAAACCCAAAAGACTCCACTCCAAGACTGCTAGAACTCATACAGGAATTCAGTCAAGTGTCAGGATATAAAATTAATGCACAGAAATCAGTTGCATTTCTATACACCAACAGCAAAGAGAAGAAAGAGAAATTAAGGAGTCGATTCCATTTACAATTGCACCCAAAACCATAAGATACCTAGGAATAAACCTAACCAAAGAGGCAAAGAATCTGTACTCAGAAAACTACAAAGTGCTCATGAAAGAAATGGAGGAAGACACAAAGAAATGGAGAAACGTTCCATGCTCATGGATTGGAAGAACAAATATTGTGAAAATGTCTATGCTACCTAAAGCGATCTACACATTTAATGCAAACCCTACCAAAATAACTTCAATTTATTTCAAAGAAATGGAACAAATAATCCTAAAATTCATATGGGACCAGAAAAGACCACAAGTAGCCAGAGGAATGTTGAAAAAGAAAACCAAAGTTGGAGGCATTATACTTTCAGACTTCAAGCTCTATTACAAAGCTGTAATCATCAAGAAAGTGTGGTACTGGCACAAAAACAGATACATAGGTCAATGGAATGGAATAGAGAGCCCAGAAATGGAACCCCAACTCTATGGTCAACTAGTCTTCGACATGGTAGGAAAAAATATCCAATGGAAAAAAGACAGTCTCTTCAACAAATGGTGTTGGGAAAACTGGACAGCCACATGCAGAAGAATGAAACTGGGCCATTTCCTTATACCACACACAAAAATAGACTCAAAATGGATGAAAGACCTCAATGTGAGACAGGAATCCATCAAAATCCTTGAGGAGAACACAGGCAGTGACCTCTTCGACCTCAGCCACAGCAACTTCTTCTTAGAAACATCACCAAAGGCAAGGGAAGCAAGGGCCAAAATGAACTATTGGGACTTCATCAAGATAAAAAGCTTTTGCACAGCAAAGGAAACTGTCAACAAAACCAAAAGACAAGTGACAGAATGGGAGAAGATATTCGCAAATGACATATCAGATAAAGGGCTAGTATACAAAATCTGTAAAGAACTTCTCAAACTCAAAGAACAAATAATCCAATCAAGAAATGGGCAGAAGACATTTTGACAAAGAGGACATCAAAATGGCCAACAGACACATGAAAAAGTGCTCAACATCACTTGGCATCAGAGAAATACAAATCAAAACCACAGTGAGATACCACCTCACACCAGTCAGAATGGCTAAAATTAGCAAGTCAGAGAACGACAGATGTTGGCGAGGATGCGGAGAACGGGGAACGCTCCTACACGGTTGGTGGGAATGCAAGCTGGGACAGCCACTCTGGGAAACAGTATGGAGGTTCCTCAAATTGTTGAAAATAGAGCTACCCTACGACCCAGCAATCACACTACTGGGTATTTTCCCTATGATTCAAATGTAGTGATCCGAAGGGTCACATGCACCCGAATGTTTATAGCAGCAATGTCCACAATAGCCAAACTATGGAAAGAACCTAGATGTCCATCAACAGAAGAATGGATAAAGAAGTGGTATATATATACAATGGAATAGTATGCAGCCATCAAGAGAAACGAAATCTTGCCATTTGCAATGATGTGGATGGAACTAGAGGGTATTATGCTAAGTGAAATAAGTCAGTCAGAGAAAGACAATTATCACATGATCTCTCTGATATGAAGAATTTGAGAGGTAGGGCAGGGGTCATGGGGGGTGGGGGAGGGAAATGAAACAAGATTGGATCACGAAGGAGACAAACCATAACAGACTCCTAAATTCACAAAACAAATTGAGGGTTGCTGGGGGGGGAAGGGGGCAGGGATAGGGTGGCTGGGTTATGGACATTGGGGAGGGTATGTGCTATCGTAATTGCTGTGAAATGTGTAAGCCTGATGATTCACAGACATGTACCCTGAGGCAAATAGTACATTATATGTTATTAAAAATAATAATAAATTAAGAAAAACCAAAAAAAATATATCTCTCTCTCAAATAAATAAATAAAATCTTAAAAAAAGAAGTCTTCATTTAAACATTTTCCTCTTCTTAAAAATAAAAGAACATATTCAACTTTTACTGAACCTCATTTGATTCCTTCTCTTTCAACGTAAAGAAAACCTTGTCACTTAATTTTTTTATAAAGCGAATGATTACTTTCCTGATTTGAAATGTTCCATAATTAGGTCCATTTCTAAAAGCTATTTATATAATAATTGTGATCATCTCTTCCTTGTAAGTGACTATAAGATAGCAATTATATCTGGTTAAGTGCTTTATAGTCAGTCTATTTTAGTAATTTGAGTGAGAAAGAAGAAATGGCATATCCAAGCAGGTGCTTAGTAATATAATTAACATGATCAACATAATCTTAATTCTCCTTTTTGAAATACTATTTCATTAAACTGTTACTATGACTAATCATGTAGGTGAAATCATTGTTGTCTAGTAGCAAAACCAAATGGTAGTAAAAACATTAATGTTCTAATTTGGTCATTGCACATTGTTGAATATCCTAAAGTATGCTGCTTAACTTCTCAGGCCTTTGATTTCCTTACCAATAAAATAAAATTGCTGGTACAAATTATCTGGAAGGTTCATTATAGCTCCTAATGATATCAAGTCCTAGGACACAATGTTTATTCCTTTGCTTTTTCTGACACCACTAGATCTATATGCCATATATATATATATATATATTCTGACACCATTAGCTCCATATGCCATAGGTGTATATGTGTATATATTATGTTGTATAAGTGACTTTATGGAATTGGTGTTAAGTTTCTATGGTTTTAGAAACAGTATGAAAGTAAAGACGGTTGCCTTTATATACTTAGATGGGAAAGAAAGAAAAATACCCAGGTATATATAGGCCAAAGAAATAGAAGTCCAGAGGATAAGTGCTTTTACTTTGGACTGGATTTATTTAGGTTGTGGCCATGGGGATGTCAATAACATCTTTATTTTAGTCATTCTTATTTTTAAATCTATGTAAAAGCCAAGGGTAGGATCTAGATTCTTTAAATAAAAAAACGAGGATAATGATGATGTTGATGATGATGATGAAGATGACAATGATGACAATGACAGATGATGAATAAATCCAAAGAGGAAGAAGAGAAGTTAACAACTGCCTGAATAGAAATGAAAAAAGAAAACAATAGATGCTACTTTTTAAACACCCATTAATGTGAAAATAATCTGAACAATAAAGAAAAAGTTTTGTTTAAGGAACAAGTACCACACAAGAGGTCTATTTAAATTACATGAGTTTATAAATATCTATGATCATGAATACCTATAATAGTCCTTTAATTAGGGAGTAATGTTATACAGATAATAAGAAATTTCAAGAGATCTCAATACTTAATTTGTTTGATTCTAACATTAAAAAAAGGAAAAACATTTTTAAAATATTGATTTTCTTCGAAAGTCTTCAGCTGGCTATTTCAAGCTTAATAATGTAGAAAGATCCTGGAAGTTGAATTTCAGATCTCAGTGAATTCTAAAGAGATTAAAAGGACCTCTGGATAAATTTTTACTTAACATAGAAAATAGTTTGAAGACTATCCTTAAATTGAAGAATCATGTATTACATAATTTGTCGTATTTAAAAAAATAGAGACATCATGCAGAAAAAAAATGTTACTGAATTTGCGGAAAATATTTTGCAAATGTTGATTAGTCAACCAATACACATTTCGGTAATATTTGAGAAACTGACAAACATAACTTAAATTTTGTCAGATTGTAAACACGTAAGAATTTCCTTCAGTATATCCCTCTTTAATCATAATCACAAATGTTACTACAAAATGAATTTGGATGTGTAAGTTCTATCTTTCACTCTATATGTTTGTGTACTTAATAAACTATCAAGTAAATTCCTATGTGAAAAACACAACTAAGAGAGTTCTTAGTGACTCATTCTGTCATGGTCTCAGCCTATCTTAGGCAAATGTGTAGTTGTTTTCTATAAGAAATGTCAAAGAAATGTTTCCTAAGCAAATGTCTTTCAGATATCTTACAGTCAGCATTTTCTATTACATCGTGTCATAAACGTACTAAACTATAACCCCTGTAAAATTTGTTTAAAAAACATCTTGAAAAAAAAAAGGATTTTAAAACTGTAACAATAAGGCAAAGTAGGGAAGTTTTCTCCTGTTTAGTACCATTAATTCAGCTGAATTCGTCTCCTTTCTGGTCTCTCTGCCCCTGCCCTAGCCCCACTGTACTGTATTCTCAGCTGATGTGAACTTTTTAAAAATATTTGATCATATCAGTCATTTTCTGAAAACCAAGAGTTTCTGATCTCACTTACAGGGCTTTTAATAACCTGTCCCCTTCCAACTGTCTTTCCTCCTTGACTCAGCGCCAGTAACATATCTCCCCTGTTGTTACCCAAATATACAGAGTCTTGCCTCAGGTACATTTTACTTATTCTTCCCTTACTTATATGCTCTTTCCCTAGATATCATTGTAGCTTACTCTTAGGGTTCTTCAGGCATCTGCAAAAATGAAAACCAAAACAGAAGCCCTTATACCCTCTTCCTTACACATTTTCCCCCTTATCCTGCTTTGGCAGTCTGCATTGTATATATCACAGGTTGACATTTTATCTATTTTTTAATATTATTCTCTTTTCTACCCATTAGAATATCAGCTTCCTGTGCGCAGGGACTTTATCCATTTGGTTCATTGCTTTTTCCCAGCCTCTGGAGTATTTGTTTAAGGAATGACTGAGGTTCATACTGCATTTTGATAATAAATATATCAATAAATATTAACACTGCTGGCCCTTTAGCTCTCAGCCAAATTATCTGCCAATTGAATCAATCAAGAGTATATTTAACACAGCTAGATTATATATCTTAATGTTCGATGAGACCTTAAAAGTATGTATATGTTCACTCCTTGGTCTGAAACACAGCCGAGGGTGGCAGAACTGGAGATGGCACCAGAGAAACTGAATTTGAGAGGCCTTGGTTTTATTTCTTCTTAGAAGTGTACAATTGGACAACTCAACTGGCTTCTCCACATCTTATTTTCCTTATTTAATAAATTGGACCAATAGAAATAATTATCTCCTTGCTTACCCCATTGTTATGAAATTCAAGTAAACTAAAGCATTTGTATATATTGTATAAAATTTTCTGTGTGCTAAGTGTGCCTCATATTTACAAGTGTTAGGGAAAATACAAATTAAAACTTTTTAAATATCAATTCTTCCTGGTGCAAATAGGTTCCTCCCCCTTCCTTTTCTTAAAGTATTTACTTTAGAAATTTTGTAATTATAAGATCTTTATCTGCCTCTTACAAATGTATGTGCATCTTTTCAAAAACTAAATTAGCTTTTTTTCAGTTTATAGTGCAGGAATGTTTCCTCAAACCTGGGAGCCTGTCTTTAAAATGTAATCATCAAGGAAAATAGCACTCCTATCTCCCAGTTTCTAAGAGAGGATAAGAGCTTAAAAGGCGGCTGGCATCTGACTCCAAGTTGCAAACTCCTGTCATAAAGATAGGAGAAACTTTTTTTTTTTTTTTGGATAAAGACAATTACCAAACACAAATGGTCACTCCAATTACCAAGTGAATTTAGGATAATTTTGCATGAGAAAAGATGCTATTGCGTTTTCTTAAGAAGGAGTGTTTATCTTGGGTACAAGTATACAACTGCTTGGCTATATAAAAGGTGAAATTTCAGGTAGAGGGATGGAGTAACTGAGTAATGGACATTGGGGAGGGTATGTGTTGTAATGAGCACTGGGTATTATATAAGACTGATGAATCACTGACCTCTACCTCTAAAACCAATAATACATTATGCGTTAATTAATTGAATTTAAATTAAAAAATAAATATATAAAAATAAAAATAATAAAAGGTGAAATTTCTTTCTGTCCTTGTATTCTTTTTAGATTGCCTATGATGTGCATCACATTCCAGTTTAATGCTTATTCAATAAGAAAATGGTATTCTTTCTCTTCTTCTGACTTGGGGAGAGGTTTTCTGGGTTGGCAGAAGGTTTTTGTTTCTAATTATATTTCCCCAACATAGGTAAATGAAAAGTCACATTTAAAAAAAAAAAGGGGGACACCTGGGTGGCTCAGTCAGTTAAGCGGCTGCCTTTGGCTCGGGTCATGATCTCAGGGTCCTGGGATCAAGCCCCACATTGAGCTCCCTGCTCAGTGGTGGGTCTGCTTCTCCCTCTCCCTCTGCCTGCCTCTCTGCCTACATGTGTCCTCAATCTCTCTCTGTGTCAAATAAATAAATAAAATCTTAAAAAAAAAAAACAAAACAGAATGAGGGGAATTCTGGTTTCCATTTGGCAACTGGAAGAAGCATTATCCCATCCTTACAACAACCACCAAAGCTGGACAAATGCAAGTTTACAACTTTTCTCAAATCCTTAAGAGACTTTCAGTCACAGAGTAACCAACTCGGGCCAATATCTAAAAAGAATTCAGCTGGAATTATTAACAAACTAGTAGGGGACCAGTGGGAATGGGAAAGAGAATGTGGTACCCTTGCGGATCATAGATGGAGGAGTTTAAACCCATTCTTAGGACTTAACTTTCTCCATGGGCCTCACTGCCCTCCTAAAAAGATTGGTAAGGTACCTGAGATGGAAAAACACACTATTATGAGAATAAAAAGACAAGCCATAGACAGGGCAAAAATACTTGTAAATCCCACATATGGCAAAGGACTCATTTCCAGGATATATAAAGAACTTTCAACATTCATCAAAGAGAAAATAAACACCCTAATAAAAACATGGGCAAAAGATTTGAACACACACTATATCAAAGAAAAAGTATGGCAAATAAGCAGATTAAATAAAGCTCACTGTCCCTGCTCTTTAAGGAAATTCAAATTAAAAACAATATGAGGGACGCCTGGGTGGCTCAGTCAGTTAAACATCTGCCTTCGGCCCAGGTCATGATCCCAGAGTCCCAGGATTAAGTCCCGCATCGAGCTCCCTCCTCAGTAGGTTGCCTGCTTCTCACTCTGCCTGCTGTTCCCGCTGCTTGTGTGTGCACGCTCTCTCTCTCTCTCTCTCTCTCTCGCTCTCTGTCAAATAAATAAATAAAATCTTTAAAAATATATCAATAAATAAAAATAAAAACACTATGCAATACTGTCACATGTTCATTAAAATGACTAAAAGAAAATCATTTGCTGGTGAGGATACAGACCAGTTCGAATATTCATACATTGCAAAATGGTACTGTCATTTTGGAAAGCAGAAACAGTTTGGCAGTTTCTGATAAAGTTAGACACACCTATGCCATGTGACCCAGAAATCTCACTTCTCCCCAAAAGAGAGAAAACTTATGTTCACATAAAAACCTGTATGTGGATGTGTACAGCAGCTAGTTTACTCATAACTACAAAACACTGGAAAGAATCCAAATGTTCTTCAACCAGTGAACAGATAAACAAACTGAAGTACATCCATATGGTAGAATACTATTCAGCAATAAAATGAAACAAAAACAAAAACTATTGATACATGCAACAATATGAATAAATCTCAAATGCTTTTCCCTAGATCCAAAAAAGGCCATATCAAAGGACTGTAAACTAAGTAATTATATTTATAATGACATTCTGGAAAACGCAACGCTATAAACATAGAGAATAGATCAGTGGTGCTATGCATTAAGGGTTGGGCTAGGAGTTGACTACAAAAAGAAATTCTTTGAGTTGATGAAACTTTTCTGTATCATGACCTTGGTTATGGATACATGACTCTAAATTTGTCAAAAGTGATAAAATGGCACACCACAAGGAGTAAATTTTACTATATGTAACATAAAAAAATCTAGGAAGAATAAAATAAAATACTAAATTGTCATCAATTACTAATATATCTCAACTGTGACATACTGGATCATATAAAAGTTCCAGGTTTATGGAGCATAACTTATTTGATTTTAGTGTACCAATGGATCAAACAAAAAGTCATATCATTTTCAAACTGAGGACAAAATGGAAAAAGAACATAAGGTGTATTTTACAACCAAATCACTAAGTCTGTCCCATTAAAGGGAGGTAGTATCATATTTGAAACATCAGGCTTACCTTCAGCCTCCTTAAACTAAGAAAAGGGTAGTAGAGATTGAAAAAGTTGGGTCACAGGGTGCAGAAATAATTTAGAGTTTGGGGAATGAATTATAAAAACAGATTAGTCAGAGCTGACTTATAGAATTAAGCAAATGAAATTGTAAGATCACTGTATGGCACAGAGATTTGAAATAGAAAGAAAGAAACAGATTGATTCTAGTAAGCTGTTTGAGCTAGTATAATAACTAATTAGAAAAACAAGAGGTTTATCGATCAACTTTGAGAAAGGGGTTATTCTATAAGCAATTCAAGCAAAATTTCTTTACAAAATGGTACTTAGAATATAGAATTAACTGTCAGAATGTCTTATATAAGAGAAAATGAGATAGATAAATGTGTATCTATTACAGCAAGGACTTAAATGAGAAAATTATTGACAGACAAGGTGCAATTATCAATAATTAGAAATAGAGAAGTGGAAATTAGAATTCATCTCAAAGCAGGGTGCAAGCAACTGACATGGAAATTGTAGAGTAGTTCCTCAGACACTGGCCAGATTTCTCTAGTGTACACAAAGGTTTGTAAAGGATCTAGTTAATATGATCGATGTCAGCAGCCTAGTTTGAAGTAACAAAGTAAGAGGGCTGAATTATCCCTTGGAATATAAAATTTGAGCAAGGCTTTTTTGCTTTTGACTATTCAGGTTTGAACTGCATTTTCTTTATGAATTAAAAGCCAATACTCTCAAATGAAAATTCATTAATTTCACTCAAATTATACCCACATAAAAATCAAATGGCTATTCTGAAAGGTCATTATAATTTTCCCATTTGTCAAATGTTTATACAAATTTTATTTGTCTACCTAACCTGTTTCAACTCTTTATTTTTTTTCCAACTCTTTAAATATAACTCTATTTGGCCTTTTTTTCTGACAACATGTAAAAGTTACTTATTAAAAAAAACACATTATTGGTGGAATTTTAATTGGTACAACAGGTCAAGAGGCTATCTTTAAAAAAATAAAAAAGATTCTGCCCTCAAAAACTTTCTTGGCTATTACAGGACTCAGGTGCATTTAAAAAATATGGAATGATATTTTAGGAGTTTATAACAGAAGTAAATATATCTAGAGGTTAGACTGTACCTTGTTCTTACAGGGATAATAGAACCTTGAAGTTGATAATGAACATCAGGCATATGAAAATATGAAAAAAAGAGAAGAAAATCACAAGAATTTTAGTTTTTGGTAGAGAAATTCTTCCCTAAGCCCTCCTGCCACCAGAAGCTCAGCTTTCAGATATTACCTTTTTTGGAAAAAAATTCCCACTGAGTTGGACTATTTACTTGGCAAATGTCTCCTCAATGTCTTCGGTGAGTCAGATTCTGTTTTAGACACAGGGAATACAGTGATGAATAGGACAAAGTCATTCCAAAGGAAAAATAAAATAAGATAAAAACAGAGAGGGAGGTACACCATCAGAGACTCTCAACTATAGAGAACAAACTGAGGGTTGCTGGAGGGGAAGTACGTGCGGGGGTAGGGCAACTGGGTGATCAGTATTAAGGAGGGCCCTTAGAATGAGCACTGGGTGTTATACTAAGTAATGAATCACTAAACTCTATTCCTGAAACCAATACTACACTACATGTTAACTAACTTGAATTTAAATAAATAAATTAAATAAATAAATAAATAAATAAATAAATAAATAAATAAATAAATAGAATTTAAAAAGGCAAATTCCTTCCCCTCATGGAGCTTAGTTAAGTAGTAAAGGAATCCTTATAGACAAATTAATGCATAAATAACATAAATAACAAAAGATATTTTAGAGTACTATGTGTAAAGTTTTGAGTAGAATTTTAATGTTTAAAATAACTAGCAGGAAGCTCAAAACTTAATAATCATCCCAAGAATATTAGTTCCTTCTTTTCTTTCATTCCCCCTTCCTTCCCCTCTCTTTCTTCCTATATCCCACTGTTGCTCTTGGTTTTTTTTTTTTTAAGATTTTATTTATTTGTTTGAGAGAGAGAGAGAGAGAAGAGAGCATGAGAGGGGAAAAGGTCAGAGGGAGAAGCAGACTCCCCATGGAGCTGGGAGCCTGATGTGGGACTCGATCCTGGGACTTCGGGACCATGACCTGAGCCGAAGGCAGTCGCCCAACCAACTGAGCTACTCAGGCACCCTGCTCTTGGTTTTTTTACTTAATTTTCACTGTTCTTGCTATGTGTAACTTCTATACTATGTATTCTCTTGCTCTGTAAAATTTCTACTATGCCTATTCCTCCCCCCCAAAAAACCTTAGATTATTCTGTTGTGATTTGTTTTTTGAGAATGACTGCAAAAAAACCAATCACAGTGCAGCAGTGCCAACACTTAAAAGAGCCTTTTCATTGTGAATTTGAACATTAATGGAACATCCCATTTCATACTTCTACTGTTAACCTCCATTATTAAAGCTGATGCTATTCTCAGTGATTAGAATCAATGTTTGGCCTGACCAATTCTGACACAAGCAATTCAGGACCAATGACTTTCCACCCTGGGTGCCCCTGAAATCTCTCTATTCATATCTGTAAGCTGTTCTGTGGAAAAGTGGCAAATGATTTAACTCTCCCTCTTAACATCTCAGTTGTATTTTCATCTTTTGTCAAATAGAGAATCCCTTGGATTAAGAGTCCATCAAGCAAGAGTGAAGGGTACAGCTGTTCCCTTCTGTCTGCAGTCATATAATACCATGTGAGGTGTGACATGTGGATACAAAATCAATTTAAGTGCCCTCTCTACTTGATTATGTCATGGTTTACACACCCTGAACACTGATGCTTCACATGTATTAGAGGGGATTATATATAGATACTCCAATACTGAAGCCAATGAAATTAAAAGGATATATAAAATTATTACTTTTCCTTAAAGTGCTTATATTTTCACACTCTAATCTAAATCAATATCTGTGTATGTGGATAAAAATGAGTATAAATATTGTCTGGTTACTGCCTTATATTTTAAAATAGTTTGCACCTTCATTTTAGGCATCGTACCAACAATGTCTGTCTTGACTGGTTTATAAAATATTGCAAAAAATACTTCAAGGAATTTATCCTCTTTTTCCTTCTTTCTAAAGAAGTTGTATGTCAAATAGTTTCATGCAACAAAGGCAGAAAATTTAGAGTTAAAGAATGATCTGGAAACAAAGGTAAGGAAAAAAGCTGAGGAGTGATCTGAAAAAAACAGGAACCTGTCCTTACTAAAATATTACAGTTTGCTTCAGAAATAGCCTTTGTTTAACCCACTGCACCAATCTAGATAATCATGCATTATCGTAGTCCTCTCTAGGACAGCTCAAGACAAGGATAACCACAGCAACTCAACCTAAATAAAAAATACCATAGTAGTGATTTTAGGGTGGAAAAAGCTCGAGGTGTTGAACTCACAGCTATTATCCCCCACTGAGATTATCCAAAAAGGTGAGCCATTTCACAAGTGTAATCGACCATATTAGTGTCTCAAGAGTTTAGCTGATTAACAGTGAGTCACAGCATTGATCCCCATTTCAGGCAAGGCCCAGTTTGCTCTCAACATTATGAACATTAAAATCTCAAGCCTTCACACAATTGGGGGGCTTAGTTGGTTAAAGCCTCCAACTCTCGGTTTCAGCTCAGGTCATGATCTTAGGGTTATGATATCAAGCCCTGTATCAGGCTCTGCGCTCAGCAGGGAGTCTGCTTGAAGATTTTGTCCTTCTGCCCCTCTTCCCACACGCTCTCTCTCTCTCTTAAATAAGTAAATCTAAAAAAAAAAAAAAGTTGTTTTTTTTTTTTAATCTGAAGCCCTCAATTACCTCTGAACAAGTATATATACCTTTCCCTGATGTTTTTTTTTTTTTTCTACAAGCCCTTGTCCTTATGCTCCTTCGAAATTTTACTTAAAATGTATCTCCATTTTATGGCTTCTAAGCCAGAACCTATTTAGGATCTATCACTCCTACCATTTTAATGATTCTCTCTCTCTCTCTTCCACTCTTCTCTCTCTCTCTCTCTTTTCTTTCTACTTCATCTTATGTATAGCACTTAGTTCTATCTTAGGACAGCTGAATGCAGTTGATGAAGTGCATGCTTATATGTTCCTGTCGCTTGAACTTAAAGACACTCTTCTATATATCCCTTGTCACATACGGACTGCTATAGCTAGCAGATGGCAATTTTTTAGAAGTATCAACTGCACAAAATACGCTGACATCTTCAGTAATAAATAACGCAAGACAGTCACAGTTTAGAAAGCATAGTTCCTGCTTTTGAAAAAAAGAGAAATCATAAACTTATAATAAAATGATAAGAAAGACCTTGATTTAGAGTGTTCTAGAAAATGATCTTGGTGTTTAGAGTAAGAATTTGCAGAAAACATGTTCTTTTCTTCACTTAAAAGACATCTGCTGTGTGCATTCCAATCACTGTCCAAGGCACTCAGGAAGCGAAGGTGAAACACAAGGGCCATGTTTTTCTGCAATGCAAATTCTTTGTGTGGATAGAAAATATAAACAAGCAAGAAAATATATAAATAATATAATTTTGATACTGATAAATGAGAAGATATAGGGATGTGTTAGTAATTGACAAGCTATCTATATAGTGAGTATGTGTATTTGCAGGACGAGGTGTGTGATGATAGTAATGCCCTGTCTTATATCTCCTTGGCCTTTGAGTTCACCTGCAACTATGGTAGATCACCATTTGGAACCTCAAGCACCTGTATATTTATGCTTCTCTGCCGGGGGCTTTCTCTACCACCACAGCAGTATGCTTCCCCAGGCACAGCGCAGAAGGGCAAGGGGCAGGATTCAGCTCAACTCTTAGCCAATAGGGCATGAGATCAGTATATAAACACCACAGCCTTCTTCTCCTCTGATAGGACAATTCTAAGGTGTGTTCCATAGTTTCCTAAAGTTTTCCAAAAGAATTTACCCTGAGTTGGTCAAAGCAGCAGCTTCCTGATTAAGACATATTTTATAGGTTTTCTTTACTTCCTTGCCTTGCTTTTCCCATTTTTTGATATATTTTTCCTGGAGTCAGCTCTTAAGTAAATTACCTTCCTTGTCTTAAGACTTGCTTTTGAAGAAGACAGAAACTACCACAGTAATAGAGAGAAATCGAAAAACTGAATTGGGTAATTAAGAAAGATCACACTAAGGCAGTATTATTATAAATGAGATCTAACTGGCAAGAAGTTACCATCCGTGGGAAGATCTGGAGCAGGCAATTCCTGGTGGAAACAAGAGCAAGAGCAAAGGCCCTGAGGTGATCAATGTGCAATGAATACAAAGAAGACCACAGTGGCTAGAGTAGAGTGATAGACAATGGTGTCAAAGGGGCAAGTAAGAGATACATTTTCTAGGACTATGTAGGTGACATTAAGGAATTCAGGCTTATAATCATTCTTTAAAAGGTTTAAGGAAGAAATGATTTAATTTGATTTTTAAATAAACCTTGGGCTATTATTTAGAGAAAAGATTTTAGGGAGGCAAAAATTCAAACTAACAAGAATACCGATTATGAAACTACTGTACTACGGTAGACAGGAGAAAAATGTCTAAGATTCACTTTTAATGGGGAGAAACGGGGATAGAAAGAAGGTTAATGGTCAAGATACATTTTTGAGAAGAAACCAACAGACTTGCTGATAGATTACATGGAGATGCAGTAAAGAGAAAAGAAAGAAACCAAATTCCATGAAATATTAAAAGTCACATTCAAATGAGGATGTGGCAGAAGATATAAATTTGGGAGAGAGTGGCATCCAACCTTTTAAAAACATGAAATCAGGTTTCGGGAGCAAGATGGAGGAGAAGTAGGAGGTTGAGATAGAGTCGGATCCCAGAAGTTCATCTAGATAGTTATCAAACCATTCTAAAAGCCAGCATACTCAACAGGAGAGAGAAGAGAGGACAAACTGCAATTCTAGGAGCAGAAAATCGACCACTTTCCGAAAGGTAGGACGTTTGGAAAAGTGAATACACCAACGGGAAGAGAGACCACCGGGGGGAGGGGCTGGCTCCCTGCAGCCGCAGAGCCGGGGAGCACAAAATCGAAACTTTTAGAGTCTGCTCCATTGAGGGACATCACTCCAGAGACTAAGTGGGGGGTTTAGCCCTCGCAGGAACAGTGTGGTTTCAGGACCTGTGAGGTCACAAAGGGACCGGGAGTGTCTGAGTGCAGCAGAGCTCCCAGGTATGGAGGTGGAGAAGCCAAAGCAGAGAAGGAGGCATGCAGTGCGCCGTCATCTTGGGCTTACCATGGACCATGATCTGAGGCACAATCCGGCCCTGCAGGAGGCAGCTCCGGAGAGAGG
>CM052801.1:20227140-20322784 GCA_028533885.1 Nasua narica
GCAAATTGCTTGGCCCATCCCCTGGCAAGGGCGGGGCAATTCTGCCTCGGGCAAAGACATTTGAGAATCAAGGCAAAAGGCTCCTCCCCCAGAAGATCAGTGAGAATATCCAGCCAAGACCAAGTTCATCAATCAGTGAAAACTGTGGAACTCCAGAATATTTTTCTCTCTCACTCATCTATTCTTAGCTCGATAAAATGACAAGGCGAAAAAACTCACCACAAAAAAAAGAACAAGAGACAGTACCAACGGCTAGAGACCTAGTTAATACAGACATCAGTAATATGTCAGAAATAGAGTTCAAAATGACAGTTATCAAGGTACTAGCTGGGCTTGCATTTCAGTTCCTACCATGAAACTGCATCTGGACAGTGAGATGTTGGTAGAAATGATGTATGCCATCCCCAGGTAATGATCTTTAAAAACATCTCATTCAGTCTTCCACTTATTTTTTCCCTTCAATGGCAAACCTGAAAGTCCTGAGTTACAGATGGAGCAATCACAAAGTAGAAACAACCTAGTTTTCTGGGTTAGCTTGAGGAGAGTCTCCAAGAAGAGCCATGCTACTCAACTTGGACTCCAATAGGTAGAAAAGATAACTCCTTATTGTGTTTGGCCACTGAGTTATATAAGTTCAATTGTTACCTCAGCAGAGCTAAGCCTATCCTAATATCCCAGCAATGTTTTTAAGATGCTTGATAAAATATAATCTTTCACATTTTAGAAAATGCACTAGTAGGTAGACAGATTGATATTGCAGGAGAGAGTATATAATTGTAAGAATATTATGTTTGAGAAGATAAGAAAGTCTGAGATCAAGAGTAGCAGTTATTGAGGTTGGCTTTATAAGTAGAGGCACTACAACAAAAGAAAGGCAGGGAATATGAGTACAAAAGAAATCACAATGATAAACCTGGTGAAAGGAAGCTGAGAAAGTTATCCATTACTGCTTCCATTTGGTCAGAAAAAAGCGAGATAAGAAAAGAATATCAGCTGACAGAGAGGGAGTAGATGGGAAAATACTGGTTCTTTGAGGAGAGAGGACAACTTATAAAAAATAATTTGAAGAACAGGAAAATAGTCATATTAAGAAGGTAAAAGAAGACTGGCAATATTGTGTATATTTTAAATGTGTAATAAAGAATGTAAATTATAACCAAGTAGAATATTTGTGTGCGTTTTTATACTGATTTCAGTTTCCTGGCTGAAGACATAAAGTATTTGAATGGATGGCTTTAGCCAGGCATGTGTAATGGAGAAAGAGTGGAACAATAATATTGCAGGTAATTGCAAAGGAGTGACTTTAATGATGGATCAAGGAATAGTACCTGAGTAAAAGGTGAATATAGACATCTACAAGCAATGGACGGTGGATAATCTGTAGATGAGAGGCCTCCATAAAGACAACTAGTTGCTGAATTAAGAGTACTGGTATAAGTGATCTAGAAGGATAAGAAATGGTGGTCAGAATGTAGAATGCTTCAAATCAAGATTTTAAAAATTAGTTGACTTATTTATTGATGATTAAGAAGTCACATGAATTGCACAATAAAGGACAAAAAACATTTTCCTTATGAGATCTCCTGGGGAAAATCACTCTCATTCTCACATTCAGAAAAACTATGACTTCAGAGCAAACACACTTGCTTTTGCTTTGAAAATAGGAAAGTTGTGTTATTAGAGAGGGTTATACACATGCCAGAAACATGAAAGTTATTTCTGTTACATGTGGTACAGATGATAATAAATCTCAGAAAGCAACCAAAAAATAACTTGCAGCTTATCCTATAGAGTATGGTAGTAATTAAAGGAGGCTAAAAGTGTGAGAGAGGGCAGAAGGAAAGAACAGAGTGTTAGACAGATGGAGAAGGCACCATTTGGTGTCTTTACTGTATTTTATCAGCAACACTTGGGTTACATAAATGTTAAACCCAGGATATAGGCTGCAATAAGAAACAGAAAAATCATCTACAGGTATAGTGAGGATAATTCACCTCAAATAATGTTTCTTACCTGCTTAAGAGGGACTTAGGAGTCCAGGCAAGTCATATCACAGTGCAGAGTCATCATTAAACACAGAAAAGGGATAGATAAAAATACTCCCTGATTAGATATGCTACAAATAGACCTTGCAGGTACTGTCTTCCATATATCTGCTGGATAAGTGAATTACCAAGCTACTTCAGAACTTAGTAAATCATAGGAACCCATAACAGTAATAAAGTGGAAAGCAAAAGGATGAAAGCAGTCCCCATTTACCACACTGGAGAAATAAACATCACACTTGTTTGTGATGCCCATTGTTCAAATAAGCAGAAATCAAAAGACATGTAGAGGTTGTGAAGTAAGTTCTATATGATAAAAATATAAGAAACACAAGGGAAACAAATATTTGCAAAATATGCAAATAAAAAGTAATTAGTATGTTATGTCATCTCATCTAATTCATGAAAATATGGATTTCTGAGATAAGATTAGACCATGAGATAGTGAGAAAACAGTTACTCAGAAAAGTACTGAATAAGGTACAGAAGCAAAGATTAGGTAGCTATAGATTTGCTGCAAAAATGAACAGGGAAAGAATGAGAATATATAAAGAGATAATAGTAAATGTATAAGAAAGAAAATGAAAATTCAAAATACATAAAATTTGTGATCAAATAGAGGAACTACCATATTAAAACAAATACTACAAAGATATGATAGTAAATCCAATTCTGAATAAAGACACAAAACTACAGGTGTAAAGCCAGTGATCCTGGGTCCCAGACCAAGTTGTGAAAATGGGAGATATCTCTAGATATAGGCTTGAAATGTAGTTATTAACAACATGATGAAAATAAATATAGTAATATGGGCAAAAAGAGAGAAAAAACAATCACCTCACATTGACTAGAATGGTTATCATCAAAAAGAAAAGAGATAGGGGTGCCTGGGTGGCTCAGTGGGTTAAGCCTCTGCCTTCGGCTCATGTCATGATTTCTGGGTCCTGGGATCAAGCCTCACATCAGGCTCTCTGCTCAGTAGGGAGCCTGCTTCCCCCTCTCCCTCTGCTTGCCTCTCTGCCTACTTGTAATCTCTTTCTCTCTGTCAAATAAATAAATAAAATCTTAAAAGAAAAGAAAAGAGATAAACGCTAGAGAACATGGAATCCTTGTATACTTTTGGTGAAAATGTAAATTGGTGCAACCACTATGGAAAACAGTATGGAGGGTCCTCAAAAAAAAAAAAAATAGAACTACCAAATGATCTGGCAATCCCACTTCTAGAAGAAAGGAAATCTGAATCTCAAAGAGATATTGGTTCTCTCATGTTCATTGAAATATGCTTACAATAGCCAACATATGGAAACAACCTAAATGTCAACAGTCAAATGAATAAAGAAAATGTGGTATATAGCTAGGATATTATTCAGCTATAAATAAGAAGGAAATTTTGTCATTTGCAACAACACGGTTGATCTTGGAGATTATACTAAGTAACATAAACCAGACACAGAGAGACAAATTCTGCATAATCTCATTTATACATGAAATGGAAAATAGTCAGACTCAATGAACCTGAGAGTAGAAAGGTAGTTGCCAGGAGCAAAACAGAGGAGGAAATAGGAAGATATTGGTCGAAGTGTACAAAGTTTCAGTTACACAACATAAATAAGTTGTACAGTATGCTGTCTGTAGTTAACAATACTGTATCATATACTTGAAATTTGCTAAGAAGGTAGATGTTAAGTTTTCTAAACACAATGACACACACACAAGGAAAGAAGGAAAATATTAACTATATGAAATGACAGATAACTGAATTAGCTTGACCCTTGTCATTTCACAGTGTATGCATGTATCAAGACATCATGTTTTATACCTTAAGTTTATGTAATTTCTATTTGTCAATTATCTATAAAGCTCTATAAAGCTTATAGATTATAAATTATAAATTATATATTATATATAATATAATAACATTATGTATTATATATGTATTATATATATTGTATATATATAATATACATATTATATATACAATATACATATATACATATTATATAATGTATTATATAATGTATTATATATATAATTATATTATATAATTATAAAGTATATTATAGTTTATAAATTATATAATTGTCAATTATCTATAAAGCTCTATATATTCATGCTTTCTCTCTCTCTCTCAAATAAATAAATAAATAAATAAATAAATAAATAAATAAATAAATAAATTCAAGGGCAGAAATCAGAGAAACAATATGTATAGTTTGGGATGAAAAAGAATCCTAAGCCTAGAAGAGGTTTTATTTACATTTGAAGTATCACATGCAGGACTTAGAAAACAGATCAGTCAACCTTGAAGGAGTATCTGGAGATTAATCAAAAAAACCCTCAAGAACAATGGAGACATGAACTGGCAGAAATTATTAAAAACCAATTAGTAAAAATTTAATTTTAATTAATTATTAGAAATGCTATCACAAAGAAATCAAAAGCAAAAGCATCTTCAAGTCTCAAATCAGGAAGAAAAACAGAAACCAAAATAATGTTTAAAATTAAGATGAGGTAAAAAAAAAAATTAAGATGAGGTACTGTGTTTGAAATTCCAGATTATACCAACATCTAAAGAAAAGGTATCAATTTCTTTTCATATATGGGCATGGAAAATATCAGAAGGTCTAGTTTAATTCTTAACATTGTCAAATGAGAAAATACTAACACAATATTTGTTGAAGTTTATATGTTACTACCAGTATATTTTTCTCAATTGAGGAATTACTTAAATTACAAAAAGAAATCTTAATTTCTGTGGATTTTTACATATGTTCACATATGTAACCACCACAATATCAAGTTATAGAACATTTCCAGGATCACAGAAATCTTTCTTGTGTCCCTGCCCAGCCAGTAGTGTCCCTCCTACAATGGTACTTTTCTGACCTCTATTGCCAGAGATTAATTTTGTACTCTATTATGTCTGACTTCTTTCTCTCAATATTATGTCTTTGCAATTAGCAATTAAGCTATGTTGTTGCACCTATTACTATTCTCTTTTTCATTGTCATGAAGTGTTCCGTTGCATAAATATAGCACATTCTGTTTACCCATTCAACTTCTGATGGACATTTACATTGCTTCCAGCTATTATGAATAAATGTTCTACGATTATTCTCAGATAGACCTTGTACATGGATAAACACTTATTTCTACTGGGTATATACCCAGGAGTAAAATAAGTTGCTTAAGTTGCTATGTAGCTGAAGTTAATACTTTTACATATTTCCCAAAAACACCTGTGCAAAGTTAAATCATCACAAGCAATGCAAGTATTCTAAAATCCCATATCCTTGATAATACTTGATAATGTCAAACATTTCAGTTATCCAATCTATCTCCAAGAGAATTTTTGTCTTCTAAGTGACAAAGAAAAAGAAAAATATGTAAAATAACTTAGTCTAGAAAAGTAACAAAAAGGAAAAATAAAAATAACCTAAAGTAAACTAGTAATCATAAAACTACCAAGCACAGCATTTATTTCAATTATTATAATATCTTGTTAAAACCTGTGTTGGGATGCCTGGGTGGCTCAGTCAGTTAAGTGTCCAACTCTTGATTTCAGCTCAGGTCTGATATTAGGGTGTTTTTTTGTTTTGTTTTGTTTTTGTTTTTAAAGATTTTATTTATTTATTTGAGAGACAGAGAAAGTGAGAGAGAGCATGAGAGGGGAGAATGTCAGAGGAAGAAGCAGACTCCTGGTGGAGCTGGGAGCCCCATGTGGGACTCGATCCTGGAACTCAAGGATCATGACCTAAGCTGAAGGCAGTTGCTCAACCAACTGAGCCACCCAGGCGCCCCCAGGGTATTTTTTTAATTAACATATAATGTATTCTTGTTTCATTTTTTCCTCTCTTCCCTTATGATTCTCTGCATTGTTTCTCAAATTCCTCATATCAGTGAGATCATATGATAATTGTCTTTCTCTGATTGACTTATTTTGCTTAGCATAATACCCTCTAATACCCTCTAGTTCCATCCACATCGTTGCAAATGGCAAAATTTCATTTTTTTTTCTGACGGCTCCATACAGTCAGAAGGGCTAAAATTAACAAGTCAGGAAATGACAGATGTTGGCGAGGATGCGGAGAAGGGGAAACCCACCTATACTGATATCAGGGTTTTGAGATCAAGCACCTTGTCCAGCTCTGCATTTAGCAGGGAGTCTGGTTGAGATTCTCCCTCTCCCTCTGCTCTCTCTCTCTCTCTGAAATAAATAAGTAAATCTTAAAAAAAACAAAACAAAACCTGTGTCTTGAATAAATCAGGCACCTCAACTCCTGTTTTACAATGTCTCTACAGAATATGTATTGATGGCTCATCTATCTTTATAGTTAACTACCAATTAGGCATGAATTTATTGTCTAAACTAAGAAATATACTTTTAATTGCCACACTAGTAAAGAAACAAACAAAAAACCAGCAAAAGGAGATTCTGTGAAAGTGGACTTTGGAGTATAGCATGAATACACAAGCACAAGAGTGGTTAGGGAGACCAAATCCTGCTGCTGCATGCAGCCAAAGTAGAACAGCTGCTGCAATGAAACCATATAGTATTTCCAGAGAATTCTGGAGCTCTTGCTTCTAGTTGATCTTTCTGCTCAGTACCATTAACTGTAGCAACTGATTAATGTTATAGAAGATCACTCACTTTCTCCTCAGTTAGCAAATTGTTAAGTTATGATAAACTCAAGGCCTCTAATATTTGCATAGGTATAGCTAAGATAATGTAACAGTGTATTAGAAAAATCAGGTAGCTGCATGTTGGGCTTATGAATAGGTGATTACAATTCCAAATCTAACTTTAAATGAAAACCCGTATTTCTCAGGTTCCTGTCCATTATTATGAATATTTAAACATCTACATGCAGTAATACAAATAGTATTTCTGTATATCATTTATTTCAACGTTAAATAATGTTAAACTCAGATCTTAAAACATCATAGTGAAGTCATCCCAATTTATAGAACTTAGACAAAATTACATACATCTTTATTCCCTGCCAAAAACACAATATTTGTTTTTGCTTCTTTTAACACTAAATATTTTAAACTATTTGTGCTTCCCCTTCAGATTTTGTTTTTTTGGAAAAACAGGTCATGTACCCAACAATATGGTCATATGATTAAGCATATTTTTACAATGCTGGAGATGGTTCAGAAAGATTTCATCTGCTTAGTTACTTCCCCTAATGCATTTAATATCAGTGATTACATGCTTGTTTCCTTTTTCTATAAAAAGAAACTTCTGAAACAGGAAAACACTTACCATTGCATGAATATGTAAGTCATGTTCAATGCCAAAATCTTCATTACTTTGGATAATGCCATGAACTCTTGCTTCCTATTGTGGCATCTTATAAATAACTCAGCTAATTTTTAATGTATTCCTTCTGTATCTACAATTCATTACCTTTATTTAATCTTCAGCAGTAATATCTAATACACACACAGTAAAACTGAATGTGATTTCCTCTTGTCACTGACAGTAACAAATTGTTCTTGATAATTATGATCCATGTGCAGCTCCTTCTTTCATTAAAGGAGAAGCACATACAATGCCAGATCAACTGCTAGAGCAGTCTGTGTCATCAATCTCAAACCACTTGCCAATGTTGAGAATGCACATATCTCCACAGAGTAATATATCTGTGTCATCTCATTGTCATATATCCTGAACTGTTTAGAAAAGCAAACTAGAAAGGAAAAACAAATATAAGCATTTTTCTGCCCTGTATGAAATGTAAGATAAATGGACATTCACTGAGTCTGTATTTTCCTGTGTGTGTGTGTGTGTGTGTGTGTGTGTGTGTGTGTGTGTATTAGTGTGCATATAGGCACATGTTATGGGTGGGAAGGGAGGTATATTTACTAGTGTGTACTTTTAATGTGTTTATTATTTGCCATAATATTCCATCCATAATTTAACCACCAAAAAATATATGGAGAAAAATAACAGAAAGCAGAATTTATTTTTCTTCCTGCCTTAGTCAATGTTAAAAGAGCCACTTTCCCTGAAAATTAGCAAATGATCACAGTGACGTGTTTTAAGATGTACAGTCAAACTGATGTAATATAGGCATCATTACTATAGCTATGATCCTAAGATCTTATCATCACTAGAATCCGTTTTTTTTCTAGTTAAATTCTGTCAGAGGGACTATTTGGGGTTCAAATCATCCTTTTTTGATGGAAATACCAAATAACTGTGTGGAACATGTCGCAAAGCTATAGGCAACATCCCTATATTATCTGAATGTAAGAGATTAATACCATTAAAAAACGGGTGAGTTAAAGAATTTGTAAAAATTCAAATATATTAAACCATATTTCATTCTTCCTTTTGTCATCAGATTTATTATGATATGGATATTTCCATGAAAAACAAGAGTATATTTATTAACACTAGCAAAATAGTAGCAAAAAAATCATTTATAGTCCACCTTTTTCTGAGCACTCAAAGTCACTTAAATTCTCTATGCTTCAGTTTCCTAAGTCAATTTTTTTAAAAGACTGAGTATCAAATGGCATAATATCTTTGGAATCATCTTATGAAACTGTAATCAATGATATATCTGTAATGTCATTGCTAGCTGCCCAGTTTTAAATCTTACCAGACATTCAAAACAGAGCAAGAATCCCAAGAGGCTAGGACTATTTTAAACAAATGCTTATAGAATTATATATCTTATAATATGTACTAAGCAGGATAGACTAGCTAAGGTGTGTCACACACAACCTTCAATAGCAGCAGCTTAACACAACATGAAAATGTCCTTGTAGGTCTGGGCAACTCTTCAGGTCAGCAATTTTCCATGTAGTGACGTGCCACTCCAGGCTGATAAAAGCTCTACCATCCTCTCCTTGTACCATCTGGAATGTGCAGTCACCTACGTTAAGAAGGGAAGAAAAGTATATAATTCCTATAGGAATTATATACCTCAGTGTAGAAGTGGGCCAAGACCTTAACTTTCACTCACAATCCATCAGCAAGAACTAGTCATAACAGTCCCTTCTTTTTCAGAAGAAAAAGGGAGCATGGTCCTCTTGTGTTTCCTGAAGGAAGAGAACCAAATATAGGAGAGCACCAGAAGTCTATTACAAGCTTCATTAATTATGGTAAGGTTTTAAATAGCTCTAAATTCAATTGCCTATTAGATGATTTGATATAACGATTGGTATCTTTTTATTCTGTACAGGTGATTCAATAAGAAAAAAACTGAAACACCTATAAAAATAAATATACTTATAAAACAAGGGTGATATATTAACTTAAAAATATAACTCAAGGTCTGATATATTTTTTCTGTGACAACTTATTCTATATCTCAGGCCAAGCATGGGAATCCCAAGTAACAACACAAAACCTTTCCATTTCCCAAAGCTCCAAAACCAACCTGCATTCATACTCATACACACATGCACACAGTTTCAGACAAAACGCATGTCTATTTTAATGGGATAATATAAAACATCTTCTGAAGACACTAAGACATCATTAAAGAGAGAACTGAGAGGTTAGCAACAGTGGTAGAGAAATGTCTATGCTATAAATTTAAAGCAAATTTCTAACATTTCTTTCTCAATGTGGACAGGTAGAATACCAGAGGGATATGAAGATGAAGTCATACCTTGGATGAGGAAGATTATTATCACTACTAAATAGCTTGAATGAAAAAATAGAGAGAGAGAGAGAGTTATGTGTTTGCCTAGAAAGATCTATGAATAAGAACTAGCAGGGCTAGTTCTAAAATTATATAAATAGATGATTCATGACACAGGAAATTCTCTGTGGCTCATTTTTGATATCTTGGTGTAAAGGTATTATATGTGTGGTTGCTGTAGATCTTTCATGTTAGCAATCAAAATCTTAAATTAATGTTAATCTTAAAACCACATAATTTTAGAAAGAAAATCTGAAGAAAGCCTTTCCTAAGGGTCCAGGCAGAACTGAAGACCTTGTTTGTGTCTGCTTCCCAGCAAATATTATGCATGGTGCCTCTAATACCTCCCTGACGGTGTATTTTAATAGTTGACTTCCCCAATAGCAAACTATTTTTTTAAGTCTCAAATAATCCCCCAAATGTAGTGGATTCTCAGTAAACATTTGTTGAATGACTGAATGTGCTGGGAAACTAAAGGTACATGACAGATCATAAGGAAAACAATAATTTAGGCTAAATGTTTTTCTCCCAGATTTAACTTGAGCTCCACACAATACTAACGGTTTTTGGATAGGACAAAGCTGATTTATGGAAGACTACCCATTTCCTTACAGTTTTAGGGTATGTAAATAATAAAAACAGGGGCTCTAGAGTCAGACTACCTGGGTTCAAATCTTGTCACCACCAATTCATTCTTATGGGACACTAGGTAGAATACTTAAGATTTTTTGTTTCAATTACCTCATCTTTTAAATGAGAATACTACTATCTATAACAGAGATTTGTTGAGAATATAAACAGTTAATATGTGTAAAATACTTTAAAAAGTGCATGGCAGGGGTCCCTGGGTGGCTCATTGGGTTAAGCGTCTGCCTTCAGTTCAGGTCATGATCTCAGGGTCCTGGGATCAAGCCCGACAACCGTCTGGCTCTCTGCTCATTAGGGAGTCTGCTTCTCCTTCTCCCTCTGTGCCCTCATCTCTCTCTCTCACTCTCTCAAATAAATAAATAAATAAATAAATAAATAAATAAAATCTTAAAAAAAAAAGAAAGAAAAGTGCATGGCAAACTGAAGCACTTATTTTCTGTTCTCTTCCAAGGTGATTCTTCTGATGTACCTAGGGCATTCTTAGTTCTCAGGCTTAGAATTGTCAAGAGGTAACACAGTGGGAACAATGTTATTACTGGCAGACATGGTCTTTTCTATTGTTAAGAAGAGATTAGGAAGGGAGATCCCAAATTAATTACAACTACCCACACTGCAATTTCAAAGGGTAAACTTATTCAGGGAACCATTTTTCCTTAAGAAGGCTCAGCCTCCTATTTCGCATTCTATTCTCCCTCAGGGCGCCTGGGTGGCTCAGTGGGTTAAAGCCTTTGCCTTCAGCTCAGGTCATGATCTCAGGGTCCTAGAATCCAGCTCCGCATTGAGTCCCGCATCGAGCCCTTCATCGAGCCCTGCATCTGGTTCTCTGCTCAATGGGGAGCCTACTTCCCTGTCTCTCTGCCTGCCTCTCTGCCTACTTGTGATCTCTCCCTCTCTCTCTCTCTGTCAAATAAATAAATAAAATTTTTAAAAAATTCTCCTCTCCCTCATAAAGATGCCTACATTTTGGAAGTGGAAAGAAGCTGAGGACCACAGTCTAGTGATAAAACAATATAGCATCTCTACCAAAATTTTATACATTTGTTAAGTAAAAATCTCTTGATAATTGGAGAATCAGTTTAGAACTTGATTTAAAGAGCACTCTTGAAAATTCAGAAAGCAAATTAAGTACAAACTTATGTCCTCAATGTGTTAAAATTACCAAAGGTAGGTTGTGTTATCTTCCTTTGTTCTATCTATGAAAGCAAAGTGTACTCACCTACTTAATATTAGACAGGTTCAATCTAAACATATTGGCATGTTTTATCTAAAAAGGCCAAAAAATTATTGTCCTTTTAATTATCTGCTAAGAACAATTGAAAATTCCTTAGGAGTATTTGCTGAACTGTACTAAGTTCTAATTAATTTGATCCGCTGAATGAAAACCAACTAAAAGTGAAATCATCAATTTGATGTGAATGATAATAAATAAGCCTTCCAGGAGGTACCTGAATGGCTAAGTCAGTTAAGCATCTGACTCGACTTCGGCGCAGGTTATGATCTCAGGATTGTGAGATTGAGCCCAGTATTGGACTCTGCGCTGGGCATGGAGCTTGCTTAAGATTATATCTCTCTCCATCTCCCTCTGCCCCTCTCCTCTGCTTGCTCTTGCTCACTCTCTCTAAAAACAAATAAGTCTCCCAATTTTAAAGTACTAAGTAAATCTAGAGTTATTTATATATAAGTATCTAACATGAAGTTTAAAATTAAAAATATATATATTTGTTTTCTCTCCATATGAAAAAATTCATAGCAAAAAAATCACAATTAGAATCAGAGTGAAAAACCATTTTCATTTATAAAGAAGTGAAGTGGTACAGAAACAGGCTTACTATTTGGCTTCTTTTACCATTTCTGGATTATAAAAAGAGTTATCCAATTTCATGAGGTTTTTCAGAAATTTTTAACATATACTCAAAGGAAATTACTTCCTCTGTAGTATACTCATATCTAATCTATATCTTTCATATCAATAAGGATTTTTCACTGTCATTAGATATATTTATTAACATGTTTCAGAGCTTAAATAAAATATTATTTAGTTCTTCTTTTCTGTGCATCTCATTTTTTCAAGGTAGAATATGGGAACTGAACATACAGCTTAGTTATGAAAATTAACAACAATTTAGCCCTAAAATTTGCATTTAGTCAAATGAGAAAATTTGAAGACCAGAAGATCTCTCCCTATCTGAGCTTCCACCTATGCAGAGTGCCCAAACTGGAAACGAACTTAAGGATAAGAAACAGGAAAACACAGAACACCTGAGTGGCTCAGTTGGTTAAGCGCCTGCCTTCGGCTCAGGTCATGATCCTGAAGTCCCAGGATCGAGTCCCGCATCAGGCTCCCTGCTCCGTAAAGAGCCTGCTTCTCTCCCTCCCTCTGCCCGCCACTCTGCTTACTTGTACTCTCTCTCTCTCTCTCTCTCTCTCTGTCAAATAAGTAAATAAAGTCTTCAAAAAAAAAGAAACAGGAAAATGCATACAGTAGGGCCAAATATTTACCAAGCATTCATTTATGCATTTTGCATGTGTCTGCTCATTTAATTGTTCCAAAAAACCTTAGACCTATGCAATTTTATCCTAAAATAAGGTTGTGAGATTTAGTAAAGTATCCAGTTGCCTGTTTAAAATGTGAATTTAAGATAAACAACAAACCAATGTTTCTATGTACGTCTTTTAAACTAGATCCCAACCTTGAAGTTTAGCTTTTAGATATTAGATATTACATGAGAAAATCCTGTGTGTGTGTATTTGAGCACATGCCTGTGTGTGTGTGCGTCACACATGGGTGTGCATGCACAAACACAAATGCTCTGAGATGGAGGGGAATGATAAGGAAGACCAAATGCCTAAAGTCATGTCACAGATGGACCGGCCTGCTCTGTTTCTGTTGAGGCTGGCCAGGATTTAGGCTATTTACAAAAGTTAATAGTCTTCCCTAACTTTTGAAGGAAATGTTCTTCTCTATCTAATCTGGTAGACACTAAGCACTTGAGTGTGGCTAGTGTTACTGGAGAACTGAACTTTGAACTTTACTTAATTTTAATTCATTAATAGCCACATGTGCCTAAATGTTTACTGTGCTGGACAGTGAACATCTAGGTCAAAAGACCAGTTAAACAAGCTGGAGATGCAGCTTTTTAAAGATAGTTATGTTTACATATTTATAATATTTTCTTGAATACAGAGGATTCTAAATGATTATGGATGATCAATGAAGAATCTTTATTCGCAAATCCAAAAATCTTACATATATTTCAGAACGATGATTCTTGAAATGTGGTCCCCAGACCAGCGGCATCAGCATCACCTAGAAACTTGTTAGAAATGTAAATTATCAAGCCCTGCCACAAACTTAAATCACCAGACCCGTTGAAGGCTGGGGTCCAGCAATCTGCTTTTAATAAGTACCACTGCCCCCTCCCCCCCCGGTGATTCTAATTATAATTGATAAGATAATTACTTAACACAGGTTACTTTCTTCACTAAATAATTAAGTAAATAATCATGTAATACTTTTAAAAATTCTTTCAGATGTCAATGACATCTTTCAAAAATAAATGACACATTTATTTTACGATTTTGTTTCAAATAGAATGAAAAAGCCAAGGAGGCACATCTTCCTAAGCTGATGGATCACTTATTCTGTTGGCATATTTCCTGGGCTTCTAATGGCTGTCCCAGTGAAAGGAGTTTCTGTCAGATATTTTGTCATACAAAAACTGCAGCAGCTTTGAGATTCCTGCCAACAAGGGTTACTTAAGGTGCATTGCTGCTTTGAGGGTAGAAGAAAGGTCTCAAAGGAATCATTTGGTTTTAGGCTAAATGTGTCTAAGACTGTTCAGTACCAAAGCAACTATGTGAGAAGTGAAAACTTTCTATTAATCAGCCATTTTGATGTCTAGCACATTATTGGATAAAAACAGTATTCCTTTTATTCTTTCTTTCCATTTTTAGGTGTTGGTTTTTTTTTTTTTCCCTTCAGTAAACTGGTCGAAATGAGCCAGGATTTGAAGATCAACAGCTTCTAATTTGCAAAGGGCTAGCATTTCATTACAAAGCGAAGTTGCAAATCCATTTTGCCACTAAGAATAATCCCTGTCTCATTTTTCACAGAACGTGGTCTTGGCTATTTCAATTTTCTTTATATTTTAATGAATCACGTTTCACTAAATCCCAGAGTAAGGTTAAGGTCTAAAAAATATGGGATTAAAATCAAGCTGATATGAGTATGAAATCCAAGAAGCTTAATACCTGTGTGCCCTTAAGCAAGTCATTTTTCTCTGAGCCTCAGTTTCCTCACTACAAAAATGGAAATAATATTTAACTCAGAGAATAATTATGTGAATTAAAATAAATAAATGTAAAAGGCCTAGCTTATAGTCATCGAAAAAGTTTCCAAAGAAGATCCACAAGAAAGGAAACATTCTTATCACTAAAATGGATATTCCCTATTAAAAAAGCCAACATATCTTAATATTATTTTTAGCTGTAATATATTATTTTATTCTCTTGATATTTTCATTAAAAAACAATTAAACTAATATATCTCACTTCTCTATTTAACTGAAGGTTTTTATTACTCTCAAACATTTCTTCTCAGATAATTACATTTCTAATGAAGATACTTAGTTTCAATTTCGTTTGATCCTTATTGCTTACTTTAGAGCTTGATGGTTTATGAATCTATATTCCTTTAAGCTTATGAATTAAATACTTGATAAGATACTTCCTTCTATTCCATTCTTTTAGTGTGTTTCATTTTTCTTCTACTTTTCAGATTTACTAAGGCATAACGACAAATAGGAAGTATATATATTTATGGTGTACAATCTGGTGTTCTATATATATATACATATATAGTGAAATGATCACAATCAAGTTAATTAATACAATGATAACCTCGCATAGATTCCATTTTCTTTCTTTTTTTTCTTTTTGTTTGTGGAGAATGCTTAAGATCTACTCTCTAAGCAAATTTCAAGTATACAGTATAGTATTGTTAACTACAGTTACTGTTCTGTACATTAGAACCCCAGAACTCACTCATCTTGCATAATTTAAATACGGTACTCTTTGACCAACATCTCTCTATTTCCCCCTCCCTCCTTACCCTAGCAACCACCATTCTACTCTGATTCTGAGTCTTAATATGTTAGGATTCCACATGAAAATGAGATCATGCCACATTTGTGTGTCTGTATCTGGCTTATTTCACTTCACATAACGTCCTCCATGATTTCAAACTTAAAGAAAAGTTGCCAAAAAAATCTCCTTACAGCCTTACTAGATTCACCAATTGTTTATATTCGCATTTTATCCCACTTGCTTTTTAGTCTCTCCTTTCATACACCTACACACACACACACACAGCAAACACACACAAATGCTTCTTAAAATAAGGGTGATCAGGAAGTACTGCGTCATAGTTTAACTAGGAGAATTCATTTTCTTCCTTGGCACTACACAAAATAATATATCTTACAATAGATGGCAGCTTAGATTTGATGAAATGCAGTAAATCTTTGTACGTTAAGGCAATGAGATTGTGGGGTTTTGTTATAGCAAGGAGCATTAATTACTCTATTAAAAGTGGAATGAAAAAAAAAGTGGAATGAGATTCCCAGATAAAAAGAACACTATCAGCAAGCACCTATGACTTAAAATTGTTTTAGAAGCTGCAAGCAGTTAGGTCTGAGTGGAGTGTAAATTATGGAATGGCAAACGGCAGTAACTATTACCCAGCTGAATGTGAGTGGAACTAGCAAAAGCTTTGATATTTAATAATGCATTTCCTCTTGGGGTGAACTGCATAATCAGGAATATTTATTTGAGTGATGTTTGTGGCTTTTCACTATGGTTTTAATAATGAAAGCATATTTTAAGAAATATTTTGAAGGAGATAAGCCAAATAATTAACATCAATGAGGTGCTATTTTACTGGATCACTTATTAAGACGATACAAAATTATTGTACTAAAATTAAGTTCAAGACATATGCATATTTTATGTTAACATAGTTGTTTTCATGTAACACTTTTTCACACTGCAAAGTATTTGTTAACTATACTTTTATTCTTAGCTTTTGCCTGGAAGAAATGCAATCTTAACAGATTTGTTGATCATTTTTGTAATACAATGTAGAACTTTAGTTATATGCAAACTTCAATATACAAACATCAGTGATCACAGATGAAATTCAAACTTTATCCCTCCAGGCCTTAAAACAAGTTCTTTTCAGTGAAAGAAACAGCATATTTTACACTTTTTTTTTGAACCTGAGGCAAATGACCATAACATGGAGTTCATAATAAAATGGTAGAAATAATGATATATTTTCAACATCTCTGAAAAAAATTTTAAATGGAATTAACATGTACCTGCATAGCTGAAACAACAGAGCTGCCCTATAACCTTGTAATTGCACTACTGGGTATTTATCCCAAAGATATAGATGTAGTGAAAAGAAGGGCCATATGTATGCCAATGTTCATAGCAACAATGGCCAAAATCACTAAACTGTGCAGAGTCAATATGCCCTTCAACAGACAAATGGATAAAGAAGATGCAGTCCATATATACAATGGAATATTACTCAGCCATCAGAAAGGATGAATACCGAATTTTTGTGTCAACATGGACAGGACTGGAGGAGATTATGCTGAGTGAAATAAGTCAAACAGAGAAAGCCAATTATCATATGGTCTCACTTACTTGTGGAACATAAGGAATAACATGGAGGACATTAAGAGAAGGAAAGAAAAAGTGAATTGAAGGAAACCAGAGGGGAAGATGAACCATGAGAGATTGTGGACTCTGAGAAACAAACTGAGGGTTTTAGAGGGGAGGGGGTGGGGAATACATGAGCCTGGTGGTTGGTATTAAGGAGGGCACATACTGCATGGATCACTGGGTGTGGTACATAAACAATGAATCTTGGAACACTGAAAAAATTAAATTAAATTTTTAAAAATCTGAGAAACAATAGACTGAAGAGTCATGCTTGTTTTATCGCAGGAGACAGTTCCTGGGGTGTCTGGGTGGGTCAGTGGGTTAAAGCCTCTGCCTTTGGCTCAGGTCATGATCTCAGGGTCCTGGGATCAAGTCCTGTATCCGGCTCTCTGCTTAGCGGAGAGCCTGTTTCCCCCTCTCTCTCTGCCTGCCTCTCTGCCTACTTGTGATCTCTCTGTCAAATAAATAAAAAAAATCTTAAAAAAAAAAAGAATTGTACTAATTCTGGATCTCAATTCCTTGTAAAATGAGGTTAATAATTATTGTCCACAGCATAGATTTAAGGATTAAATTAAATGATACATATAAAATCATGCTACACCAAGTTCATGGCTGCCTGTCCATGACCAGGTTACAATGCGATAAGGAGTTTATGCCAAAGTGTAAATCAACTATATTACTAAGAACATGGTTTCATTTGGCTAACTTCTTGCTTTTCACAGTACAACTTTCTCAAAAAAGGAAGCAGGACATTGAGTTTCATTCTAGCACAAGTCCTTATCTTACTGAAGACTGGCCTTTTGGGAAGCAAAGAACTTTATTCATTTGTTTTCCAGCATTATTGAAATATAATTGACATATTACAAGATGTAACTTAACATGTACAGTGTGATGATTTGATGCTTATTTTATGTACTTCAAAACCACAGTAGGGCTGGTTAAAACCTTCATCACAGAATCACCATTTCATTTTTTGATGAATACATTTAAGATCTACTCTTGTAGCAACTTTCAAGAACATAATGTAGTATTGTTAACTACAGTCACCACGTTGTACATTAAGTCCCCAGAACTTATTAATCTTATAACTGGAAGTTTGTATCCATTGATCAACCTCTCCCTACTTTCTCCACCCCTCCAACCCCAGCAATGTCCACTCTACTCTGTTTCTTTGACTTTTTTAGATTTCACATGTAAGTGAGATCATGTAGTATTTGTCTTTCTCTAACTTACTTAGCACACACACACACACACACACACACACACACACACACTCCTTTATCATTTCATCTGTAGACAAATAGGTTATTTCCACATATTGGCTACTGTGAATAATGCTTAAATGGACATGGGGTGCAGATATCTTTTTAAGGTCCTGATTTCATTTCCTTTGGATATAAACCAGAAGTGAGACTGCTGGGTCATATGGTAGTTCTATTTTTAATTTTTTGAAGAACTTCCATACTGTTTTTCATAGTGGCTGCACTAATTTACATTTCCACCAACAATGCATAAGTGTTCTCCTTCCTTTGTATCCTTTCCAACACTTGTTATCTTTTATATTTTTGATAACAGCCATCCTAGTAGATGTGAGGTGATGACTCTTTGTGGTTTGGATTTGAATTTCCCTGATGATTAAATGATGTTGAGCACCTTTTCATATATCTATTGACCATTTATATGTCTTCTTAGAAAAAAATATATTCAGGTGCTTTGCTCTTTTTTATGAGAATGTTTATTTTGGCTATTGAACTACATGAGATCCTTATATATTTTGGATGATAATCCATTATTTGGTAGATGTTTTGGAAATATTTTCCTCTCATTCTAAAGGCCACTTTTACATTTTGCTAGTTGTTTCTTTTGCTATGCAGATGCTTTTAGTTTGATGTAGTTCTACTTGTTCATTTCATTTTTTTTTTCTTGTTTGTGCTTTTGGTTCATATGCAAAAAATCATTGCCAAGACAGATGTCAAGGAGATTTTCTTCTGTGTTTTCTTCTAGGAGTTCTACAGTTTCAGATATTATGTTTAGGTCTTTAATACAATTTCAGTTAATTTTTGTGAGAGGTGTAAAATAGAGGTCCATTTTCACTATTTTGCAGGTGATTGTCCAGTTTCCCAGCACTGTACTTAAAGAGACTATCTATCTTTCTCCATTGAGTATCCTTGGCTCCTTTGTCAAATATTTGTTGATCATAATTTCTTTTGAGGCTCTCAATTCTGTTCCATTGGAGTATGTGTCTTTTTATGCCAGTAGCATACTGTTTTTATTACTATACATTTGTAACATAGTTTGAAATCAGAAATTGTGCTGCCTCCAACTTTTTTTCTTTTTGCAAGATTGCTTTGGCTATTTGGTCTTGTTGTTCTGTATGAATTAAAAAAAAAAAACTTTCTACTTCAGACAAAAATGCCATTGGAATCAACCTGTAAGAAAAACTTTCTACTTCTGTGAAGAATGCCATTGAAATTTTGATAGGAATTGCAACTGAATCTATATATGGACATTTTAACACTATCAGTTCTTCTGGTGCATGAACCCAGGCTATTTTCTCATTCACTTGCATCTTCTTTAATTTTTTTCATGAAAGTGTTACCATCCTACAAATCTTTCACTTTCTTGGTTAAATTTATTCCTAAGTATTTTATTGTGTTGGCTGCTATTGTGAAAGGATTTTTTTATATCTTTTCCAGATATTTTGTTAGTATATAAAAATAACAACTGGTTTCTGTATGTTGATTCTATATCCTGCAACTTTACTGAATTCATTGATTAGTTTTAAATCTTTTTGGTGAACTCTTTATGATTTTCTATATGTAGGATCATATCTGCAAGCAGAGATAATTTTACTTCTTCCTTTCTGATTTGGATGCCATTTATTTCTTTTTTTTATCTAATGCTTCAGCTAGGACTTCCAATAAGAGTGGTGAGAGTGGGCACCCATGAATTTTTCCTGATCATAGCAGGAAAGTTTTCAGCCTTTCACCACTGAATATTATGTTAGTTGTGGGCTTGTCAAATATGGCCCTTATTATGTTGAATTTTATTCCTTCTATACCCAATTTTTTGAGAGTTTTATGATGAAAGGATATTGAATTTTGTCAAATGCTTTAATGTGCTTTTACTGAGATTATCATATGATTTTATCTTACATTCTATTAATGTGATGTATCACATTTATTGATTTATGTATGTTAAACCATCCTAGTGTGTTTGGCAGGGACAATTAATTACCATTCAGCTTTCTTGAACAGTAATTCAAGAGTTTGAGTCTGTTGATATGTCAGCTGGTAATGTCCTTAGGCAAGTAAAGCTTGTTATCAGGGTCTATTTTGCGTTGAGGCCACTGCTCAAACTCTGAGGTAAGGAGGTGCCACTGGCTTAGGACTGCTGGCTTCGTTCCTTTCCCAAGTGAGGCCATAGGATGGGATCCATGGTTGCCTGGGTTCTCTGGTCAGGCTTACTAAATAATAGGTCTAGGTACTATACTTAAGATTTAGGTGGGGCTGTGAATTAGCTTCCTGGCTCTGGCAGGCTAGGAAAACAGGCCCCCAAGGCCAGCACAGCTCATTGTTTGGGTAAACCAGTAAGAATGTACACTGAATTGCCTGGCAAAATAGGGCCACTGGTTTTGCTCTGCTGATGGGGAAAGCCACCAACTGTGCTCTCTGTTCAAGTGCCACTATAAGCAGAGCTGTTGGATAGTATATGCTGCTTCCTGTGTGTTCTGATGAGGTTTTCTGGTTGTGCAGGCTAAAGGCTGTGTTCAGCAAAGGGCGGAGCTATGAATTAGTTTTCCTGTCTGGATGGTGGGAGAACAAGCTCCAAGGAGAGCAAAGTTCTTTGTTTGTGGTAATGACTCAAGCCAACCAAAGCCCCAAGTTCTCTGGCTGGACAAGGCCACTGGCTTTGCTCTGTGCATAATCAGTTCTGCCTGCCAGACTCTCTGCTCAAGTGTTGCTAAGCTACAGGGCTTCCAGGTGTTCTAGATAGGCTTTTGGTGTGTCAGGGCCAAGGAACTACCTCAGTAATAGGTGTACTATGACTGAGCTCCTCTGTCTGGTTGGGTGGTGGGGGTGGGAGTCCTGGGACGAGGGTCCAGGGCTTTCCAGGTTCTTGAGGATCAGAATCAGGCAGACTTGTGCTCCAGCGAGTTCCCTGGTCAAAATGTGCCACTATCTTGGCTCTGCAGGGGAGCTAGGACAGTGGTTGAGGCTACTACTTGAGTGCTGCAGGTAGGAACTTGGCTCAGATTCAAGTGCTGGTTGAAGCTCCTCCCCCTTCTCCATAACAATCAGATTCCCAAAGGTCAAACCCCATAAATTTCCCCTTAATCCCCATGAGGTGAGAACAGAGTAGGGACTCCTAAGAAGTAACCCACAATGATGGTGGAGCTAGATGTCCACCCTACACCGTCTTTTTCCACTGCAGAACTATCAGGGGAAATCTCTCTGTATGGTGCTGTGCCAGCCTGGGGGAAGGACAATGTATTTACTGAATAGCTGCTCTTCTTACCCTTCTATTCAGTCTGTCTTGGTTTCTGTGGTACAGGGGTGTGCTTTGGCTTCACCAAAGGATTTTCTCAGTGTTGCCTTGTTCATGAATAGTTATTAGTTGTTGTTCTTGTGAGGGGGAGCAAAACTGGGAACAACCTATGTCACTGGAAGAATTTCTTATTTACAATTCATCTTATTGATCCTTTTGTAGTTCATAAGTGTGATGACTGGATGTTCATGCCGTTGTGTTACATGTGCCTCCCTCAAACCTTATTATGACCTCTGCACATTACCTATCTGACATGAATGAATGAATGAATGAATGAATAAAATTCATCTTATTATGGCAGCCCAGTCTCAAAGCAATAAATTCCAATTTAGCTCTAAAATATATTGAAAACACACTCACAAAAATTTGAAGAAAAAGATCATATCACTATCAGAGGCTAAAACTATCTGAAAACCTGGCCCCATGACCTGGGGGAAACTTCTAGTAATTCATTGTGATGAAGATGGAATCTTCAAGACAAAATAATTGAGCAGTACAGTAAAAAGTTATAGAGCCAATATATTTTATATAATATATAAGAATACTTGTCAGATGTTCATGAAAATTCTAGATCTACCTATCCATCTATCCAAATGAAATACAAGTTTTAATAATCAAGTGAAATCCATGCAATTAACCTACTTATAAGATTATATAAAAAATTTAAAGATCTAGTACTTATTATGATAATTGTTTCCTACAGCATATGCTGAAGTAAAATGCTTGTGGCATTAAAAAATGTTGTCAAAATAGCTTGAATAAACTATAAATTATAGCAAATTTCACTATTACCAAAGTTCTAAATAAAATATTCCATGGGATTTAGATTAAAAAAATACTGAGGTTAAATTCTTATTTCACTATACAGTAGATATATAAATTAAAAAGTTTATGCACTCCATTTTGACATCAGTTTCTTCATAGTAACTGGTTGAAATGATACAAAACTTACCAGGTATTATGAAAATTGATACCAGATATATATATATATGAGACACCTTGTAGGCTATCTGACAAAAGTAGTAGAGCAAATTCAAGTAGAAAAACAGAGCAGCTGAGTTGAAACAAAAAAGGCAGAGTGGAATAAAATCTTTAAAAAAAAAGGCAGAGTGAAACTTCTGAGATCTCTCTGAAATATAGAAAATGACTCCTCTTTTCTTTTAAAATTTTTTGATATTTTTTCATTATGTTCAGTTAGCCAGGAAGATGACCCTTCTCATAATAACATATCCTGTTAAACACTTACAGATGATTTTGTGACTGTGGTGGACACTAAAGTGCTGCCCAAATTTCTTTCAGAAATGACAGGCTGATTACTACCCCAGGTGCTGGAAGTACTGCTGCTGGTTGACAGCTCCCAACTATAAGGCCTGCTTCAGTAATTACCTCAGCTTAAGAGAATAGCCTCAGCCAAGGTTATTCCTCCATTCCAGATGGCCTACATCTAATGACTGATCTACAAAGGAGGATAAAGACTCATTCCTCTCATCCAAAATCAAGACTGTCCTGAAGTTTCATCTCATCTACAGAACTCTCCATGGATTGGCTAAGGCTTCCACGGATACTGCATTTCCGTTCAACTTCCTCTGCCTAATCCTATTTTTGTGAATTCCCTTCCATACTCTTTATCCCATGAATACTCCCTAATGAAATTAATCTTCAGATCAGAGTTAGATTCCTGGGGAACCCAATCTGCTAGAGAAATACATACAATTTATAGCTATTATCTCATGAAATCATCACAAGCACCATTACCATCATCCCCACAAGTAAACTGAGATGTGAAGAAGTTACTTGCCCACTGTCATGAGATTACTACCCAGGATTTAAATCCCACATTTCACAACAAATGTATTGAACTTTGCCAGTATCATATTCATTCTATCTCTAGTTTTCTCTTATTCATTAAAAACCATAGAATACTGGAGATAACATAATATTTAAGCTTCTCTCATAGGGAAGCCCTGTATTTCCATGTGAATATCTGTGGCACAGAAAATTCCTTGGATCGAGTCCTATGTTTGGCATAAACTAAATAAAAAAAAAAAAACTTTCTGTAAAATGAAATTATTATTGAATATGTTACTCAGTTTATAAACTCATGATCAATATCTGTATTTTACTGTATTAGGCCCTTCCCATTTGTTATTAAAGTGGATTGCCAACATTTTGAAGTTGAATTTGTTTTTAGTAAAATTTTTCTCCAGTTATGAATTCTAGCCAAAACAAAATCCTTGAATGTTAGAATATTACAATACAGGTAGGATTTATAATAATTACCAGAGGCATTAACAGCTGGGTAAAAAAAAATCTGTCCTCAAGGGTTTTGTTACTTAAATTTGTAAAGGACAGGGTTCAACTTATTTTGTTTTTAGTCTAAACTTTTGAACTATTTGTAAAGTGACAAATAAACGGTGGATTTCTTGTTTTCTCAGATGTTTTCTATATTCATTTTCCATTAAGCATTACAATTATCTGACCTGCTCATAATATTTTTAAAACTAAACTAGTGTAGTAATTTTAAGCTGTTTTCCTAAATGATACAGCTGGGCTGAGGTGTTCCTGGACAGTTTATTAGCAAAAGATAATCAAGTTAAAAATGTTAGTTAATATTGGAACATGTGCTTAATTAGAGAGAGATATATAGTGGTTGAACCTAAAGGGGAATAGGTCCTGGCCACACAAACATGGTGAATTTAGCTCTTTAAATATATGAGGTAAATGCTCACCATCAAAGCTTTCCTCAGTGACCTCATGGCAGGAGTCTGCATTTGGGAAATGGAATTCTTGGTCCAGAAAGTTTTACTATTTCTAGTCATTATATTAAAAACTGAGTAGGTTAATGGGCATTTACCCTTTTTGCCCTTTAAAGATTTCTGTTCTGAGAGAGTTTATAATCTCAATGGAAGTAAAAATCTGTGTTTTGTGTTTAACATTCCTCACTGCAGTTAACTCCCTGATGTGTACAGAATAGCTCCAATGTGCTAAGTACTTAGTGTGCCTTACAGGAAAATAATCTCTAAAATACAACAACCCTTTATTAGGTATTTTTTTTAAGATGAGAAACCTGAGCCTCAATACGGTTAAATAATTTATATGACTTATATTTTAATAGACATTCAATGATGCTTGCTAGCTGGAATTTATTATACTTTATCTTGATTTAGTAAGAAAAATATGATATATGCATTAATGATATATGCATTTATATAACACATATAGTATCACACACACTTACACAAACATAAATACAGGTATACTCTGTAGAATATGAGCAAACACAAGCTAATCTTTGTATCCACTCCTGATATGTAAGTCCCTATGCCACATTCATAAACAACTATTCTTCCTTTCCTGAATTTTCCATACATTCTTACACTTCCATGTTTTTGCAAAGGCAACTTGCTAAGGCCTAAGAGGAGAAAAGAATTTTGTAGAAAAGGGGTTTTCAAAGGATATGAAGGAAGATAGTAAGGCTGACATAAAAGAAAAGCAGGAGAAACAGAATATTTAGAAGCACATTTAAGATATTATATTTTATTCCAAATGTAACTAGAAATAATTGAAGAGTTTAAGCAAAAAACAAGATAATCTGATTTGAATTTTAAAATATCACTTTACTTGGTAGAGAATGGATTGGTGAAGTTTGAATCAAAATTAAAAGTGAGGGTAAGAAAGACTTACATGGTGCATAAAGGTTTTCTAATGCTATCACTACTAGGTAGTAAGAAAGGATCACTACTGGACTACTCATAACTATCAAGTTATAATAATATCTTGAAGGGAGGAGGCCTGAATAAGAGAAAATTATGTTTTAAAAAATAATGGTGTGAGTCAATTTTTAAGTAACCATGCAAATACCAAAGATATGCAGAAAAAAAAACTTATGCCAGTTTTGTTTTTTCCCACTGAGGTATCCCACTCAAAATACTGAAACTTTTTCTTTTAAGATTTTATTTATTTGTCAGAGATAGAGACAGAGAGGGCACAAGCAGGGAGAGTGGCAGACAGAGGGACAAGCAGGCAACCTGCTGAGCAGGGAGCCGGATGTAGGACTCCATCCCAAGACCCCAGGATCATGTCCTGAGCCGAAGTCAGACACTTAACCGACTGAGCCACACAGGCATCCCTGAAACTTTTTCATAACTTACTAAGTGACTGAATTTTCGGATCTCCTTTTACAAAACTATGGCAGGATTCACCTGAATAAAGACAGAAGGAGTAAACTAACATTTAATCTATAGCTCTGATTGAATAGGTTCACTTTGCAACTAATGTATGTTTATAGAGATTAAAGAGAATTTGGACATGCCCTCACAATGTGTCTAATTTTCTGTTAAGCTTTACAAGTAGTGAAAAAGTATGTCTGAAAGGATCAAAATAGAGATGAATATACTTTAATTTTATCTCATACACTTTTTAAAAGCTCCAATGATTCTTTTCCTGAACTCAATACAAAATAGTAAGTAACAATAAAGAAAAAAATATTAAGACTAAGGATGTGGGATTTGAATAGACAATCCTAGACAAAGAGTCAGTTTGTATAAATCACCATGAGAAGATTCAAGGAAACCAAAGCAAAACAGACAAGTAAAACACCCTTCACTGATCATTTGTTTTGTTTAAAAGATTATTTGTAAAAGGGTGTAGATTAAAAACAACAGATGAAACTAAAAAACAACAAACTTTAACGAAGCAATTTGATATACTTCAAGAAAAAACACGGGGCACCTGGGTGGCTCAGTCGATTAAGCATCCAACTTTTGATTTTGGCTCAGGTCATGATCTCAGGGTCATGAGATCTAGCCCCACATTGGGCTCCATGCTGGGTGTGGATTCTGATTAAGATTTCTCTCTTCCTCTTCTTCCACCCCTCCCCACCACCTCTCTCCCTCTGAAAAAAAAAAAAAAAAAGAGAGAGAGAGAGAGAGAGAAAGAGAGAGAAAAAAACTAATTGTGGATGCTTTAGTTAAGCCCAGAAAATGCATAAATATTTTAGTAGAGTTATGTCTACACTATATTCCCTTCACAAGAAGTTTGTTCAGGCCTCAGATGAATGGAAAGCAACTTGAGAAATTCTGAAGTAGGCAAAATTGGTTTTCACCATGCCCTAATGTATCAGTTACCTACTGCTATGACACACTATAACAAACACAAAATCTTGGTTACATACAACACCATGCATTTATTTTTCTATTCATCAGTGGGTAAGTTAGAGATCACCTGATTTAGGCCGGACTTGGCTGGAACAGCTCTGCTAGTGTATCTATCTACTTGCTGAAATGATAGGCTAGCTCAGAAATATCCTCATGGCAATGGCAGAAGCACAAGACTAAAAACAAGCGAGCAAACAAACAAACAAAAACCCCACAAAGCCTTCTAAGACCAAAGCTCAGACCAGGCAAACTGTTACTTGCACTGCATTTTGCTGGCTAATGCAAGTCACATCAACAAACCCAAAAATCAAAAGGATAAGAAAAGATATTCCACCCCTTGAGGGGGGAAGCAAGAGTAAGTAAATATTTCTGAACAATAATATAATCTACCACACCCCCTTTCTTTTTTTCTCTGCTTCTCTTCTGTCAGCCCCTTTCTTTAGCTCTGGGGGAAAAGTCAATTAATACGAAATTAAATCACAATAAAGGATTGACATACTCTCCATTGGAGAAATATTTTTGTTTTGAAGAAACAGAGGATAGGTGTAATCACTGATGGTGTCATTTCAAACACCTCCTGGGAGCTATAGTTCTGGAGAAGGCCTTTATGCATGAGAGCATATTGGACCATAGACAGATGAGTCCTAAACACCATGTAAGTTTTTTATTTTCCTCTCGATTTCACTTCTGGATTATATTATTTAAATAAGCCTTCTTTTCTCTGTTTCTGCTTCAGAAACACTTGAACTCTTCTGCAACCACAGGAGCAAATCAAATGATGTGCTCACCGTAGCTGGCAAGCCACCAACTTCTTAGGCTTTACTGGCTTGGTGAATTGTTAGTATTTTAGTAAGAGAAAACCATAACATCATAATTATAAAATAATCCAAAACTTAGTCTACCAAAACTGCAACATTATCATTTTCATTTTTGTTCTTTATTAGGTATGAGAATTCAAATTTCCAAAGACCTCTGGGCTCTTTAACACACATGCCATACTCACAAAGAGCTACAAACTGCCATGGATAGATACTGTTTAATATGTCTTACTGAGATATGAGACCAATGTCTTATTTTATTCTTCATTTGGGCAATTTAACTTCTGTGTCATATCTACAAAATTTCCTGAAGTACTGCCAAATAGACAAATATACCCAGAATTAAATTATTTCCTTAAGAACCATACAGGATTCTGAATTCCCTATTCAATCCACCTCTCCCCACAGCCTGTGCACATTTTCAGTAAGGCTTACTTCCACATCACCACTTGACAGAAACACATATCTCTCTCTTTCTCTCCATTACCAACCATCAGCTCTCACTACATTTGTTTAAAAACAATTCTTGGATACAATCCCTATTTCACAGATGAAAACTACTGGGGCTGTGAACGAGTGAATAACTTATCCAGAATGTATACCTACTAGTTTGTACAGCTGATATTTTAAATGCATATAAGTTTAACTCAAAAACCCATCCTTTCTCCACAAAGCAGATTTCTATAAACTCATTCAAAGATGGTAGTAGGGGTGCCTGGGTGGCTCAGTGGGTTAAAACCTCTGCCTTCAGCTCAGATCATGAATCTCAGAGTCCTGGGATTGAGTCCTGCATCAGGCTCTCTGCTCAGCAGGGAGCCTGCTTCCCCCCTCTTTCTCTGCCTGCCTCTCTGCCTACTTGTGATCTCTCTCTCTCTCTGTCAAGTAAATAAAAAATAAAATCATAAAAAAACCCCAAAGAGGGTAGTAAATGGTAACAATCGTAACTACATTTTATCAAGCTCTGTTCTTCATCAGGAATAATACTAAATGCTTCAAATAAATTCCCATTTTCTTCTCCCAACAATTCTATCATTTATGTCTTATTATTATCTCCTTTGGATGATGAGGAAACAAGCACAGAGCTCTCAAGTTATTCCCTCAAAAGCATATGGCTAGCTTTGAACCCAGAGCTTGAACTCTTAACAACTATATTACAGAACCATATGTCATCCCAGAACCATGTATGATCATGGATCAGAAATAAGGTGAAGGACCAAAATGTCATCTTTGACCTGCAGACTACACAGCTGGACCGGACTACACTTTAGGGATACTTTATATACTAATGTTCAGTGGCAGAAATTAGAGCAGAAAGTTATCAGATATGAAAAGTCAGTCGAAGGCATCAACATTTAAAACATCAATAGGCAGAGATGGATCCCGAGGCATGGGAATCCCATAGCAAGTGATAATATCAGGTTGCAGGAGGACAAAAGAGAAGGTCCTGCCATCTGGCCTTCACCCATTCCTCTCTGAGGACTCATAAAACCTTGACAACCTAGACACAGTCATCGTAGCTGGGAATTATCTGGGAAACAAAATATGCATGCGGTTGATTAATCTTGGTTCTTATTAAGCAAAGAAGAGAAAAAAATCACACAAAATGTACAAGGGAAAAAAGGAAAAAATGAATATTATAATCAATATAGTGAGGAGTGAAAACTGAGGACAGAGTGTCATAAAATTAAATTCCAGTCCTGAGAGGGGCTAACAGAAACCTTTGGCCTGGTCATTTATCCTTCCAGAGCCTCAGTTTCCAGATCTTTAAAATGGAGGAGAGGTGGAAGGTAATCAAATGTCATTCAATTTTCTTTCCAGCATTCCATTTCCTATGTTTTTGAATTTTTTTCAGAATTTGTTAAAAAAAGACATTATTCTCTCATACCTAGGTAAAAAATAGACATGAAAGTGAATCACTCTATCCTTGTAGGTATGCAGCTCCATGTTTCATCATATTTGTCAAGTCATGCAACAATTTAATTAGCTACTTCCAGCAGTTTTATGCTAGAACTTTTGACTCTGCCCATGTATACACTGAGACTTACTGTAGTGATAGAAGTACTCAGAATTTCTTCAAGTAAATTCTGTTACTTCAAAAGGTCCAAATTCAGATTTTAAAACATGTAATTGTGTGATAATAAAAAGAAGCCTCTTTTGTGTTTTTGTTATTTGTGTTATTTATTTTAAGCATGAATAGTCAATTAGATTTTCAACCTACACTTTTTTCTCCCCCATTACCTAGGATTTCCCTGTCTTCTAAGATGAGCAAAAACTATAATCAGTTTCCCTCAGGCTTGAAATTATCAGCGCTATAACTTGAGTTCAGATGGCACCTTCCTTCCAAATTCTTACTTCAGTTATTTGTTGCGAAAAATTACTTTTGGGGGCTGAAATCTCTTACTTGTTGTTATCCCAGAAGTGAATTATTTTAAGGAATTTAACTAATATACATCCCGATAAGGCTTATGGGTTTGCCAAATGTCATTTAAAATAAACAGAACAATTTCCCTCCAATTTCTTTTGTGATACTTAGGTGAGCAAATAGAAAATCTCAAATTATTAGGCACCTATTATTTTCATTAAAATAAAAAGTTTCCCTTTTTTCTTCAATTTTCTATAAATTTCTCCATCGTACGTGTAACTTTTTGAAACTAGCACAACACTAGATTTGTTGACTGTGTGAGGAGCAGATAATACTCCTCTCTCGTGCCGTGCAACATTTGAGATAAAACTCAGAGAAATGGTTCCGCAGAAACTGTGCTTCAGCAGATTTAATAGGTCAGTTTTTTTGCAATTAAAAAATGAGAGATGATTACTGTCGAACTTCAATTTAGATTTTCTGTATTATACATACTGATAATATATGAGCATAATATTCTTCATAGCAATTAGTCATGAACATGAACTTGCACAATGTTTTAAAAACACTTCTCAATCCTTTGGAAACCATAACAGACACTGAATTTAGAAACAGAAATTCCTCTTGTTATAACTTCCAAGTCTCCTATATGAAGTCATTTTTACATGCATTAAGAAAGTCATTGCCATGTTTTTTTGCTTATATAGTTGCAAGAAAAAAAAATAATACTAAGAAAATATGTATGCCTTCTGGGAGATAGAGGGAAAAAATTAACTACAAAAGACACACCAAATAAATTATCTTTTATTATATACTATTGATACTGTGAACTAAGTATGTTTTCCCATTTATAGCCATAAAACCCAGGTTATCTAATGAACCTGTTTTGTTTAAGTAAAACTCAGAATAATAGAATTTTAGAATGCCCGAACTGGAAGAAATATCCAACCCAAACTCCTGATCTTATTACTGAGAAAACCAAGTATACTGATTAAATGAATTGTTTCAGAGTCCACTGATGTTTTATATTTATATTCAAATCACAAACCTGCTTACCCAAGTGAAGCTATGGTGCAAGTCTTCCACAAAAGAATATGCACATTTCATATTGTATTAATCCTACCAAACCTTTAGTGGGAAACACAAAGCAATGCCTTGTTCATGGTTGGGGGAATTGATTTGTTCTTAATTTAAATAATTTTACTCCTTGTGATTTTCCTCCTCCTTTAGAATCCAATACAAAGTTCATTCATCCAATATTTATTAAGCATTTACTATGTACCAGGCTATATTCTAGACAACAGAGATGAACAATATTCATGATGTTCATCAAATTCAGGTATGCAAATGGATATGTTTGCATTACTGATTTCCATTTTTTTGAAAATCATTCATATTCTTTTCCCATTTCATCTTCTAAAAATTTTAAATTTCCTTTGTTAGGCTCAAGCTGCTCACTACAAAATGTAAGAGATCATTGTCATTAACAGATATACCAATATTATGTTTAAGGAAAAAATAAAAACTAATATGACAACTGTAGACAAAATAAACCTTTCAAGCCTCTTTTTAATATCCCCAGTAATTTAGACTGATGTGATTAACCAAAAGTTTTTCCCTAAACATACTAGATAATGATACTATTAGTAATCCTATGGGATAATAATTATCATTTCTATAGAGATTTACAATTCATCAATTACCTGAAAATACAATAAATAAAAATAACTTGCAAGTACAGTTTAAATATGGATGGCAATGGGTGATTTTGGTGCTCTGGACTTTAACTCCTCCCTTACCCTTTGAGACACAGATTATATATTAATTTGCACTATTGTTGGGCTTTTTCTGTATTTATCTCAAATAAATCTGAAAAATAAGCATGCCATTTAATGCTACCTTTTAGTGAAGGAAACTGAGGCTCAGATAATTTGCCTAATTTGGGAAGTGACAGTGCCCTGATTCCATATTCTACTTCTAGAGGTAAATAATATTTTCATTTAAGTTAGTCTCTACCAATATTTCCCTAAACTTAAAAAGTACTAACTTAATGTAAATTTGTCTAACTTTTTTTTAAGATTATTTATTTATTTATTTATTTGACAGAGAGAGAGAGAGAGAAATCACAAGTAGGCAGAGAGGCAGGCAGAGAGAGAGGGGGAAGCAGGCTCTCTGCTCAGCAGAGAGCCCGATGCAGGGCTCGATCCCAGGACCCTGAGATCATGACCAGAGCTGAAGGCACAGGCTTTAATCCACTGAGCCACCCAGGCGCCCCAATTTGTCTAACTTTTTAAAGGGCCTTTTAACTTTGTTTGAATCTTTAAGCCATTTTATCAGCTTTGCTGAATGTTATAAACCCTACAATATTTTCCTCAATTCTGTATTATGAATTATAAGGCAATAAATGAATACACGCATATGTAATATATGGTTATCTACTTTTCTAATCTTCTTTTTCCTTGATGCTTATTCTTTTTATGCTTATAGAAACAATTAAAAAAGAAATATATATCCATATAAATATTTTGTCTCTTTCTCATACATGTATATTTTTCCAAAATGAAACTTCTATTTCATAAATCATTCTGAACAGTACCTTTTTCTTAAGACAGAATTGAATATAAACTGTCATTGTATTGATTAATGGATAGTCTTCATTCATAAGCAGAAAAGTCTACTCTGTTCTGTAGAAAGTACCTATGCCCTTTCTTATGACTTAGCCATTAAAAACTTCATTGCACATGATATAAAAAGAGAATAAAAACATGTAAGGTTATTTCTTCCTTGTGAGGCATAGAATATACATCTGTCATTTAACATATATTCATAGGGTGCCTGGATGGCTCAGTTGCTAAGCAACTGCCTTAGGCTTAGGTCATGATCCTGGAGTCCCTGGATCAAGTCCCATATCAGGCTCCCTGTTCAGCGGGGAGTTTGCTTCTCCCTCTGACTTCTCCCTTCTCATGCTCTCTCTCTTTCTCTCTGTCTCATTCTCCCTCTCTCAAATAAACAAACAATCTTTAAAAATAACATATATTCACAATTACTAATGCATTTCATATTTTCCCCCAAATACGTTTATTTTTTCAGTGTTAAAAGATTAATTGTTCATGCACCACACCCAGTGCTCCATTCAATACATGCCATCCTCAATACCCACCACCAGGCTCGCCCAACCCCTCACCCCCTCCCCTCCAAAATCCTCTGTTGCTCAGAGTCCACAGTCTCTCATGGTTCATCTCCCCCTCTGATTTCATATTTAAATATCTAGAAACTTAAGTTTAAATTGGTATATGTTATCTATATCTACACTATCTAATTTACAAATAAATATATATGTGTATGTGTTTCGTGTACTTTATTATTTATTTCTAAGTGTTAAATTTTGTGGTAGGGGTTACAGATTTTTGCTGTTCAAAGTAACAATGGAGAGATGCATGATGAGAATTTGAGGAGTCAGGGAATCTCAGGAAACACTTTCTGGGCTGTCAGATATTGTAGCAACAGGATGATAGATGCTATTATACACAGTTGCAAAGGAACAAAAAGAGCCTAGAATTGGATTCAGTAGGAATGGGGTGAAGTTTACAGAAGTAGTGTTTTCTAAGCTGGCTATTAAGGATGTGTAAAAATTAATCAGAAAGAGAAAAGGAGAAAGGATATTCAAGGCAGAAATAAAAACATGAATTTAGGTAAGGAGTTCTAGAAGAGCAAGGAATACTTTAGGTATTGAAAGTGATTAGTAGTGTCTGATGATCTGCAGATAAAGAGTGGGTGATGATGAGGCTGGAGAGAGGAGAGCAGATGTCATGGAGGTCCCTGTTTATCTTTCTGAGAAGTCTGATTTCCAGCTTTAATATTAATTTGGGAAACACATCAATGAGGGGGAGTAGTCATGCATTTATGTATATTGGAATATATCTACAGAAATACAAAGGATATTAAAGAAACTTATAACATTGGTAATCTGGGGTAGAGAAAATATCAAATTTCTTTATAAATCTTCGTATTACCTCATTTGTTACAGCAAGGATGCATTATTAGTTACGTTTAAAATATATAAATTACAAAAGCCTAAGAAAATGTAATTGTAGATCATGTATAAAGTAGGAGGACAATTATTTATTAAAACATAGAAAAGTTGGTAAAAGCACTACTCATTGAAAAAAGGTTAATACGTTAAATATGTTCCTTAGAGAAAAATTATTTATTTATCTCTTTTTTAAAGATTTTATTTATTTATTTGATAGAGAGAGAGAGCACAAGTAGGCAGAGTGGCAGGTAGAGGGAGAGGGAGAAGCAGGCTCCCTCATGAGCAGGGAGCCTGATGTGGGGCTCAATCCCAGGACCCTGGGATCATGACCTGAGCCAAAGGCAGACGTTTAACCAACTGAGCCACCCAAGTGCCCTGAGAAAAATAATTTAAATTAAATAAATGTTTGATTTTTGGAAGAAAAAATTAACTGGAGAAAAGCATAAAAAAGCCCAGAGCATTTAAAACAAAAATTAACAAATTAGAAATGAAAAATCAATTATAATACAACATATAGAATACTTGTTTTCTTAATATATTTCATGCATAAAATACTGACAAATTAAATAATGATAGAAAACAGTGCTAAATAAAATTTGAAACAAAAAACACTACAAAACTATTTAAAAATACAGAGACAGAATACATACATTCTACAGTCTGAAAAAAATAATTAAGGAAAATATAAATTATCTAAATGGACATAAGTAGACAAAAACAGAACAAATTAGCATAAAAGAAACAAATACATCCAAGTTTTCAAATTGGTTCTAAGTAAAGATGATATGTTGTTTTCTGTTATGATAATTCCTATGCAAAAAAAATATTTAGTCCGTTTGTTTGTTCCAAGTTTTTATTTAAATTCTAGTTAGTTAACATGTAGTGCAATACTAGTTTTAGGAGTAGAATTTAGTGATTCATCACTTAAACATATAACATCCAGTGCTCATCACAAGTGCCCTCCTTAATCCCCAACACCCATTTAGCCCATCCCCCCTACATCCCCTCCAGCAACCTTCAAGTTGTTTCTCTATAGTTGTTAGAGAACTCTAACAACTTTTTCTATATAGTTTCTATATAGTCTATATAGTTTCTATATAGGTTTCTCTATAGTTGTTCTATAGAACAACCTTCAAAGTTTGTTCTCTATAGTTAAGAGTCTTAAACCATTTAGTCTTATGGAAAATAATGGAAAACCAAGAAATTTATTTTTTAAGATTTATTTATTTATTTGAGAGAGAGAAAGTGGGGAGAGGGCAGAAGGAGAGGGAGAGAAATCTCAGACTCCCCAGTGAGCGTGGAGCCCAGCACTGGGGCTTGATGCTAGGACCCTGAGATCATGACCTGAGCAGAAATCAAAAGTCAGACGCTTAACTGCCTAGTCACCCATGCACTCCTCAAGCAATTTATTTTTGAATGTAGCACAGTTAGTCTGTCGATAATTTGTAAAGGTAATAGACGTGCATAAGTTCATGTGCGCACACACACACACATCTACATAAAACCATGGCTCCATGACAGTCCAACCTCAAGTAAATTCAAATAAGAATACCTGATTTCATGAAAATAAACCCAATTGTTCATTAAATGATTTATCTACTGAAAAAATAGGGCTATATCAGGAATGAAAGAATAGCTTAATATTAAGAATTTTATGAATATAAAATAAGGACACCTCTGAATGATGATACATAATCTTGAACTACTGGCAAATAACATTAATGTGGGAGAGGCAATGAGCAAAAGTATCCAAATGTGATCCTGGGAGCTCACTACAGTTTGTTAGACAGTGAGTTGGCTGGGATCTGAGGCACTCTCTTCTCTCGGGGGACGAGATATATTGTCACTCAACCTCTCCAAGATGAGTTCCTACTACTGAAAGGAGGGACAAGACACCTGTCATGAGACTCAGTATCTCCAGAGGTAGGGCAGCTAGTTTTTCCAAACAACTCTAATGCCCTTGGTACCACAACAATCTGTTCCCACACTGATGAGTTTGTACTCAGACGAACCACCCAACAAGGAAAAGCAAGAGGCAGGCAATGTTCCTCCACTTGACCCTGGCATACCTCTTTGTGGAAGGTGGGAATATCAGAATGTTTATGCCTTCTTTTGGCTACCCTTGCCTTGTAAGTTTCCCCAATAAAACTTGCTCCTTAATCTATTCCTTGTGATACTGCACATTTTGCCCTGATCACCACATAGCATGACAAATATCTAGAATCCTGGCCATTAAAATCCAAAACAAGAAAGAAAACCAAGAACAACAACAATAAGCCCAAAAAACCAAAAGTGGCATGCTTTCTAATGCAAAGAAAATAATAAGAGAAAAAACAATGCATACGTTAGTTTGGGTCCTTTGAGAAGCAGACGCCAAAATGAGATTAGATGTCCAAGAGATTTACTGGAGGAAACACTTATGAAGGAAAAATGAGGAAAGAACTACAGGGGACTAGAAGAGTGGTCACACTGTGAGGCAGATCTAAATCCCATGGAAGAGAAAGATAAGAGATAAATTTGGGCAGGAAATACCTTAGACTGTGATTCTAAGAAAGTTTTGGCAAAGTTTATGAGGAGTCTTGAGCCCAAATCAGCTGTCAGAGAAACCCTGTGTTTCCCAAATGGTGCTGGCTTAGTATCCTCCATACTCAGTCATTGACTGGGAGCACCTCATAGGAAGCATGGCCTTGGTGTCAATACCATGATGAATTTCAGAGGGCAATAACTGGGGACCTCTGTGAATCATAATCCCTGCAGTCAGAGATCTGAGAGACTTATTCTCAGAGTTGCCACAGTATAGTTTTTAAGTAAGAGAAAAACAGGATAATTCATAGATATGCTTGGAAACCCCAAAAAGATTAACAGCAAAATATTTATTACTTAAAAGATGGTCTAAAACTCATCTGCAGGGCTGGTGATGCATTGGAATTTGGGTTAAAATCCTCTGCAGGTAAGAACGCTCTATGTGCTATAAGGTGTGATGCAGCAAGAAATTTTTTATTCATGACGGCATATACCTAATAATAATAATAATAAACCAAGCACCATATATAAGTCTCCAAAATCTCATGGCAATCTGTTCAGTTTTCATATGCTATGCTAATAAGTAGAAAAACAGAAAGAATGTGCTTTAGATAGATTATATCATAGCAGCTTTAAAATAGCAAAATATTAAAAATAATATCTAACAAAAATATAATTAACTTGTCTTTGCATACATGTAATGAAATATTATAGTTGTTTAGTAAATCGTTTCAAAGAATTTGTGTTAAAATGGCAAAATTTTTATAGTAAGTGAAATTTAGGAGTATATAAATGTTTCTGAAGTGTGATCCCAGTTACACATATGCATACATGTACACACACACAGAAAAGCAAATGCAAGGGAACAAACATAACCATTCATGTATAATTTCTGAGGTTTGAATTGGGAATAATTTGATGTTTATCTTTTATGCTATTTTGCTCTTTCCATATTTTTCTATTATGTATGAAGTGTAATATCAGAAAATAATTTTGCAAAATAATTTAAAATTTATGAAGTATTATAGTATGGATTTGGTCATCATTGATGTTGTTTTTCAGATATTTCTGGCCTCCTTCTTCCAAGCACATGGTAGGAATGCACTTCTTGGTGACCTCATGGTTGGGCCAAAATAGGGAGCTGAGAGAAATAGCATGATGTGTCATTTCCAGGTTGGCACATTTAATTGCTGATGTAACATACTCTCTGCTGGGATAACTAGAAACATTGAAACTGATGGCTGCTTCATCAGCCTGAATACCTGAGACACCACATGAGCAAAGCTTCTCTGCCAACCTGTGATTGCCATGTAGCACGGGTGAGAGATGAGCCTGTGTTTCTTTAAGCATTGAGATACACAAGTTGTAGTTTCTTTAACATAACTTAGTCCATTATGACTGACATAAAATTGAGTCTTAGGAAAGGCATACTGCTATAATGAAAACATCAAATATGAGGCATTAGCATTAGGACTAGGTGGCAGACAGGGAGAAAACTGTTACAATGAGGTGCCTACAATTAGGATATAGAGAGACCTCAAAAATAACTATGGATAATACTTCTGTGATATCCTTGCCAAAAATAAATAACTTCAATCTAATCATGAGAAAACATGAGACAAGTTCAGAAACATTCTAGACTACCTGGCCAGTTCTCTTTATGAAAAAGAAAAAAAGAAAGAAAGAATGAAAAACTGTCATAGATTAAGAGAGACTAGGGAGATATGACACTCAACACAACATGGGATCCTGGATTGGATCCTGGAAGAGAAGAAAGACATTAGTAGGAAAAGTGAGGAAGTTTGAATTAGGTCTGTAATCTAGTTATTGTTGCTAATTTCCTGATTTTGATAACTATCCTATTGTTATATAAAATGTTAATATTAGGGGGATCTGGATGAAAGATATATGTGAACTTTCTATATAATTTTTTAACTTTTTTGTAAATATAAATTATTTCAAAATAAAAATTTAAAGAAAAAGATGTAGTGGGAGGAGTGCTTAGTAGTTTTGTCAAAAATGTTATACAAAGGCGAGTAAAGAATATTTCATCCAATTCTTTGTGTGTGTAAGTTTATACAGGGAAGAGCTCGAATAGAATAGAAAGAAACCACAAACTTGTAATAAAAATCTTTATGATTCTTTGAGATACAAAGCAATAATGAAGATTCCCAGCTTTGAAGTAGACAAAGTAGGATATGAAACTTGTACTACCCTCAAGAAGAGCTTAGCTTCAAATCTTATTTCAAATATGGACAAAGATATTAGTAAGAAAGTAAAATCCTACCATAGGACACAGAAAGGGGTTTTAAAAATCAACAGCCAGAGAATACTTTCTAGGAAAAAAACTGGAGTCTAATCAATTCAGATATCTGCCCAGTAACATTTCAGTATTGCTAACCACTTTACACATCCCTATTCTTTCTTTTCCCAAATAAGAGTATTTACTGAGTTATACTGAACTTGCTCCCTCATTGTATACGGTGGAGGTGAATGGGGAGATAACTTGTGTTTGTTTTTGTTCATAGATTCTGCCACAGCCAGAAACTTATGTAAGATAACCACACATCAGTCTCTGATAGAGGCAACTGTGTGATCATGGACATTGAAACTGAGGCTTTGACTAAAAGACACCTTTGGTTTATTTCCTCAGGGAGGATACACAGATGTATTCTGTATGTAAGAAAGAAGCCAAATACTTCTGGGTATTCTTCCATTTGTGTACATGGTAGGACTGAACTTTCTGGTCTCTGCATAGTTGGATGGGAGTTGTGTCACTAGATTTAGCTGTTCAGTTGTGAGCAGAGGTAATATTTGTCACTACAGCTGGCTCATTGCTGATGCCATCTATAGATCCCTTTCACCTCTTTGCTTATGACCAGCAATATTCCACATGGTGGCTTCTTTGTCTGCTTGACTCCATGCACAACTACCACAAACAAAAAACACTTCCCCTATCCTTCCCCAATGACTCGTTGCTAATGTTTAGAGTAAACAAGAAATCAACTTTATCATCATCATTAACTTTGGAGAACTGGGGATATTTTGTTACCGCAGAACAGCCTAGTCTATCTGAGACAAAGTAAGCCTCAAATTGCTGTAACATGTTCCTATTATTTAAATCTCTAGCTATTAATTTATGCTTTATACTGAGAGGAACAAAGTATTCAAGAGTTGAAATATTCTAAGTTTCTGGATATCCATTGTAAGATAGTCATGTTTGTCCATAACAGTACAAGATAGGTACTGAATACATATTTATTAATGAATTTATGTATTAAAGCCATTTATGTATAAATGAATAGAGAGAAGAATGAAATTAAAAAAAAAACGTATCGAATGTGCCCTGGAGAATGAATATAGTAGTGAATAGCCCAAGAAAGATACCCATGTTGAGTTTAATATCAATGTAAAGATCTAATGGCGAGTAATTTCACATAAAGAAGACACAGGCAACAATGCCTAAGATTCAGACTCCAGTTCTTTCTCTGAAAATTTTATAAGAAACAGTAAATTTATGCCATCCTCATAATGAGTCCAGTTAAGGGAAGACATGTTCAAATGCATATTTAAAATGTTAAATTAAGGAGTGCCTGGGTGGCTCAGGCAGTTAAGCGTCTGACTTGGTTTTGGCTCAGGTCATGATCTCAGGGTCCTGAAACTGAGTCCGTGTAGGGACTCTACTTAAAGATTCTCTTTCTCCCTCTTCCTCTGTCCCTCTCTTCCCTGTTCTCTCTCTCTCTCCCCCCCCCCCCAATAAATAAATAAATAAATATTTAAAATGTTAAATTAAAATGTGTCAAAATGAATATGTGTGCGTTTTCAAACTAGGTTTGCCTTTCTGTCATCTATAGAGGTTAAATTTCAGAATCTACATAAAATCATCTATCAGAAGATATATTTACTTCCACAGTATATAAGGGAAAATAAGTAAGAGTGACTGCTAAATATATATCATTTCAACTGTATTATTTACTCTCATAATACGTAGATTACCTTTCACTTTCATGAGTTAGAATACAGTCCTAGCAGAATTGAGAAAAGTAGCTCATTGTTCATGTCCAGATGCGCAAAGAAGTTTAGTTTGTGGAAGAGTAGGCCAATTGCACCACAATTAAGACATCTGCCCACTTATTTACGCTGCATGAAAAAGACAACCTTTAAGTTTTCTTCTAGCCTTACTGTCACTGCAATGTTTCACTATGACACAGTCGGTTAACCCAGGGAGTTAAAATTTTAACATGTATCTCTTGATAATTGTCATGTTTTTTCTATTTTCCATGTTCAATAAGTAAGAATCCCACATAAAAATTAAATCATCACAACATTACCGTCTCTTTGCTGAAAACCATATTTCAATGGAAGATAGGATCCGTAATCGATTCAGTTTAACTCAGCCAGCTATTGTATTTTAAGAACAATTTGCTTCTCTCGGCTTGTATTTTCCATTTTTTCCCTTCCAATGTTCGTAAGTGAGTTATTTGGTCAGCAGGAAATATTTAACATCAAATATTTAAAACAATGGAGTCACTAATTTGAAATGGTATCCATGCTAGGCTTCTGCAAAGAACAGAGCATTTGAGTCATGAGGTAAATTTCTATGGCTTGCTAAGAGGTGCATTAACAAAAACAACAAACTGAGAAAGAAATTAAATGAGTTTTGAAATTTGTGAGGTGTATATATAAAGTATTACCAAACATTAGTCCTTTCTTTTTATAATCAAAATTTCTTTTAAAAAATGCTATGAAGCTACTATTTTAAAAATACTAAGAAAGAAGAATAGCAAAGAAAAATAACGGACCATATATGTTATTCTACTTCCTTAACAAATCCAGCAACACAAAAATAAATAAATGATGGAATCAGTAGCATGTTCTAGAGCAAAGCAACATTAATAAAATAAATTTTAAATGTTAAGAAATTTTTCTCACCAGTATGTATGGTATTGCTTTGACAGTTTATTTACTTCTTTTTAATAAGCATAGCATCTAGCTTAGAATGTTCTATATAGTAGATGTGGAATAAACATTTACTGAACTGATTTAAGTGAATTTTTACTTAAAATTTTGGTAAGCACATATAAACTTATTCTCTCATCATTATTTGCCCTTATTCATTAAAGTATATCTTGGAATGTTCTATTAGTAAAATATGTTTCTCTAGGGGAATAATATCATAAGGAAGTGTTTAGACTTTAGCAGAGATTAATACAAGTACTCTCTCACTCTATACAAAAGAATTCTCAAAAACTAAATAATGGAGTCACCACCAAGCTCTACATACAAATCCAGTGTTCTTAGTATTTTACATGTCTAATTTAGCTTCTGACAGAACTTTCTCTCAATATGAAACATTTTTATTAAAGTATATTCCAGGAGTTGTTTTCCATGTAAATTTTGAGCTTTTAATTTTAACTTGATTTGGGTGGCCATGGCTTGGCTTAAGCCTGAGCCATGAGCATACTTTCAATACAAAATAAGTGAGAAGTAACAATTCCACAAACCTTCCCCTCCTTCACAATGCAATAAGTACAATAAGTACACTGTAGTTGCACATTTCAATCAATCAATAAAGATTTACTCCATCTTTTACATAGGAGATGTTACCAGGTGCTGAGGAAATGAAATAATGAAAAGGGGTATTTTTTGCTATTGAGAAACTTCTAAAATCTACTTAAGGAGCTGGAAACCTGAATATTCTTCCCTTATGAGTGAAATAAGATTTATAAAGCCCCTATTATGTTTCATGGTGCTTTGTTCCTCATTTTTTGTACACACTTCATCTAGTTATCTTACTATTTTTACTTATACATGCCATATCCTTCTTATTAGAGTGCAAACTTCTTGCAGGCACACACTTGTAAGACACTTGTTTTCAAGATTTATGTTGCAAGTCCCACGTAGGACTTTTCAAACTATGGTGAGCAGTCAAGAAAAATACAGGGAACCCTCTATGAAATTCACTTTGGCAGCATGGAATTTTCTTTCTAGTTCACCTTCTCTGTTGAACATCTTTTCTTTAATCTCTAGAGAGACATGGTATTCTTAGGGGGAAAAAAAGCATGAAGAGGCAAACGTAAAATAAAATAATGCTTTGCAGTTATGTTATGAATAAGAAAAGTTGGTTTGTCTGCTTTGAAAAACTTATTGGATCTAAAACCCCTTGAGAAATACAGAGTTAGAATCTATTTTTCCCTTCCAGGAAAGAGCCAGGACTATAATCCAGTATCTATGGAGTCTTGTAACACTTATAAAGAATATCGATCCTCCTAAGTGAAGAAAGACAGGACCGAGGGAACCAGAGAGAAAAAGGAGAGGGAAGCCCAGCTAGATGTACCAAAACATGCAAGGAAAAAGGGACATTTACCCTGTCCTTTGGATGACATATTCACTACTCTTTATGTTTTGTGGCAGACTAATAGATTTTTTTCCTTCTGTTATACCTTTGTATATTTTATAGACATAAACAAATGATTACAAGGAGCATCTTACAATTTTAGACCTGGAAAAGGTTTAAAATCAAATTTTAAGACAATTCCTCTAATTAATATATGAATCAAAGAAACTGAGACCAGGAAAATTTAAGTTACTTGCAGATTATAAAGAATTTATGTTGACAACAGACTAAGGACAGAGGTCCAACAACCATATTTATTTTATCCAGTGTTGTTGATTTTTTCCCATGGGGGAGTCCTATTATTATAGCTTTATTCTCTTTTATAAAACACACATAGAAAGAATATATACTTCTTCATATATTAATTTTTCATGAAATTAAAACTAGTATGTATCAGTGCAGAGACAAGACAAATAGAGAAGGCAAGGTATCATTTCCTTATTTTTCTACAAATGTTTCCTCATGTCCTTTGTTCATAAGTTATTAATAATAAAGCTGGGTCAGATCTGCCTGTCTCATAACTGATGCTCTCAATAACTTTTCCTTGTTTTTATTGACAGAAATCTACTTTATGTTTTTGCAGATAATACTTTTAACCAAGGGCCCAATATTTCATCTTCCATAAAGTAATTTTATCATAGCAATGGGTTGACATTGCAAATAGGTATTAGCTGAAGTGTTAGCTTATAAACACATGATCATATATTATCTGTAGCCATAAATGTAAATTTCTTCACAGTAAGGGTCATTTCTTTTTTGTTTTGAAGAATTAAGTACTGGACCTCTGCAGAACAACCTGATATAAAAGAACAAGTATATTAAATGCATGCTGTCATCCCAGGGAAAGGCATATATTAATATTTATTAAATATCCCCTAATCACTAAACTAATGACCAGTTTAAAAGGATCCCCCTTACTTTTTGGTTTTTTACAGAGATGGCTTTCTTCAATAGCCACGCTAATAGAGGATGGAAACATGTTCCTTGCATTTATAGTAGAGATTACAATGCATCCATCATCTCCTCTACTCGTTGTTAGCTTTTCCTCTTAATTTTTTTAAAGATTTTATTTATTTATTTTACAGAGAGAGATCACAAGTAGTCAGAGAGGCAGGCAGAGAGAGTGGGGTAAGCAGACTCCCTGCTGAGCAAAGAGCCAGGTGCAGGGCTCCAATCCATGGATCCTGAGATCATGACCTGAGCTGAAATCAAGAGCCAGATGCTCAACCGACTGAGCCACCCAGGTGCTCCTAAATTTGTCATTTTTAAATTTAGCTATCACTCAAACCCAAAAGAACAGAAAAAATACTCCCACAAACTTCTGTATCTAATCAAACTAAAGTTTTTGCTATGAAGAAACATATTACTTCAGGCAAAGTCTAGATCTATTTCAACTGCAGTAACTACTAGAAATTTTATTAAACAGTAAAGAGCTAGAATTAAATCGAAAGCAGTATTATTCAACCTTGCATTTAAATAAAAATCTGTGTTCATCATGTGTTTGTTAAACATGCATATGGTATTTCATTTTTAGCTGATGGTAAAAGAAGGAAAATAGTGAAAGAAGAAGGGAGAGTGAATCATGGCAATCTAATGGCTTAGAGTTGATTTAAACAAAAAATAAAATCCTTTTCAGGCAAATAGTTGTTCTCAGATTCCTTAAAAGAAGCTCAATGTTTTGTGATGTTCTCCTAATGTTGCTATTTACCAAGAAAAGTTTCAATTTGCCATGGATTTACCTCTACAGAAAACTGTCAAACAGCGTATTAAGGCACATCTATATTTTATAACTGTTCCATTGTTTCAAAAGTTTTTTTTAATGTATAAATTCACACAAGTAACCTTTAATATCTTTTAAAGTTATTTTTATACTAAAAGACCAATGATCAAAAACCCCTAATACATTAAGTTGCATATATAAACCTAGACTCCCTTTTCTCACAGGAAGCTGTTATTAAGTTTCGTGCCAACCACCAAGAAATATCCTAAGCATACACCCTTATCTTTCAAAACACTTTTATTTAAGTAAGCATTATACGCACTCTTTATATGTGCCTGTGTGTAGAGTTTTACATTTTCTTAGAAAATGTTTTATATGTTTCAATATCACCAAATAAGAACAAGAATCTGATTTGTTTTAACAACTATTATTACAATTGTGCTATTACAATTTTTAAGGCAGACTATAAAACCTTTAGGTCCATTGCAGGATTTTACCAGTAATTAATAATACTGAAATGACAAACACTTTACATATTGTTACATGTTATGTTTCAATCATATTTATAAATATATGTGTAGGTTACATAAATGAAATGACCACATTAAAAATAGGTGCATTTTTTAAAATATGATATTGCCAAATTGCACTCAAAATGTTTCCTTCTTTCACTTTTTTCCAACAAAATATTAATGAATTATAAACCTTCAGATCTCTGTCAATATAAACAAAAAACTGTGCCTCCAATTTTTATTCTTCACTCTTTTGTTTATGACTTGATTTTTCTAAAGGACCTATTCAAACAATATTATTTTTTCTGTAAATTGCATATTACTACAATGATTTATTATCTTATTGTTTTGAGTTTTTCATTAATATTGAAGAATTCATCAAATATCAATAAAATAAGCCCTTCACCATATTTCCAACTAATGCTTTTTGTATGTTTCATTTGTATTTTGATACTGTGCATGTTCTATTTTGCCTTAAAGAATATCTAACCCCTCTACTAGCTGACCTCTTTGTGCCAGATCCCTACCTATAAAATAGGGGTAGGACTAGTATCAAAGATTCTTCAGAAGGATTAAATGGTTAAGAAGGATTAAATGTTTAGAAAAATGCTTAGCATGACTGGGTATTTATCCCAAAGATACAGATGTAGTGAAAAGAAGGCCCACACGCACCCCAATGTTCATAGCAGCAATGGCCACAATCGCCAAACTGTGGAAAGAGCCAATAAGCCCTTCAACAGACAAATGGATAAAGAAGATGCAGTCCATATATACAATGGAATATTATGCTTCCATCAGAAAGGATGAATATCCAACTTTTGTATCAACATGGACAGGACTGGAAGAGATTATGCTGAGTGAAATAAGTCAAGCAGAGAGAGTCAATTATCATATGGTTTCACTTACATGTGGAGCATAAGGAAAAATATGGGGGACATTGGGAGAAGGAAAGGAAGGGTGAATTGGGGGAAATCAGAGGGGGAGATGAACCATGAGAGACTGCGGACTCTGAGCAACAAACTGAGGGTTTTGGAGGGGAGGAGGGTGAGGGGTTGGGTGAGCCTGGTGGTGGGTATTGAGAAGGGCACGTATTGCATGGAGCACTGGTTGTGGTGCATGAACAATGAATCTTGTAACACTGAAAAAATAAAATTAAAAAATGCTTAGCACATATTAAGTATTTGGCATCTATTCGTTATCATCATCATCATCATGGTGTTTTGGTTATTTGATCAGGTTTGGCAACTGTTTTAGAGCTTTTAGGCTTTTCAGCTTTTTAAAAAATTCTTGCTCAACGTAAAAATTATAAAATAGATATTTTTAAAATATGTTTTGATTTTATCTGTTTATCCCCAAATCTTTTTTGGATTATTTACCTGACATGAAATACGACATTTAATACATGCTAAATTTTCATATTTTGGAAATCTTTCTGTACTCACTATTTTGTTTCTTTGATCTGCCTATCCTTTCATTTATTGATACAAATACTGTTGAATATCTATAATTTATTTAGCTTTGTTGTTTTCTTTTTTACATAAAGTTAAATATATGCAAATAATTATGTTATTTATTAGGATCATAAATTTCTAGATTAACTTGGGAAGAAATGGTAATTTTACAAGAGTTAGTCTTCAAGGCTAAAAGCAATCTTATGCTTCTAATAGTCTTACTTCAATTGAGTTTTAAAGTTTTTTCATATAAATCTTTCACATTTCTTGGCACCTGGGTGGCTCAGTGGGTTAAAGCCTCTGCCTTCACCTCAGGTCACGATCCCAGGGTCCTGGGATCAGGCCCCACATAGGGCTCTCTGCTCAGCAGGGAGCCTGCTTCCCTTTCTCTGCCTGACTCTCTGCCTCCTAGTGATCTCTCTCTCTGTCAAATAAATAAATAAAATCTTTAAGAAAAAAAAAATCTTTCACATTTCTCAACTGTAATTTGCTCTTTTTTCTTACTATAAGTGGTATTACTTTACTTCATTACATATTCTAACAGGATGCTATGCAATTTAGGAAAAATTTTAATTGTTATCCATTAATTCAAGGTCAGCAAACTAAGTCCCTCAGGCTATATCCAGCCCTCTGCCTGTTTTTTGTAACTAAAGTTTTATTAGAAAACATCCAAGCCCATTTGTCTACATATTGTCTATGGTTGCTTCCATGCTAAAAAACAAAGCTGAATGTTGAAATTGATTATATGGCCCAGAAAGCCAAATATATTTACTGTATGGTCCTTTAGAAAAAAAAATTGCTACATTATATGTTACCAACTAGAATTTAAATAAAAATTAAAAAATAAATTAAAAATTGCTGATCCCTGACTCCATTAATTTTATAACCATTTTAAATTGTGATTATTCTAATAGACATTAAGCCGATTTTCTTTTTCTTCAGCCATATGAACACATTACCTAAATATAAAAACATTTTTTACTCTTTGTGAGTTTATGTATCCTTTACTTCTTTTGCTTGCTTTATTCCATTGGCTAATACTATGATAACAATGCAAAATAATAGTGATGATAATAGAGATATTTTTCATGCTCCTAAATTAAATTTCCTGTAGTATTTAATGGGTAATAATAAGTTGGCTTTTTACAGTCACATTAAAGTACCCCTATGCTCCTAGTCTATAAAAATATTTTATCCTTTTCAAAATTAGGATTGGTTTTGAATTTTTTGAAATCCATTTGTACACCTACAGTGAGAATTATATGTTTCATCTCATTACTAAGTAATATTACAAAACATATTCATAAATATTTTAATTACTTTAGTGTTATATTAGTACTAGCCAATTCCATCAAATTAGGCAAGAGTAAGGAAAAGTAAGTATATAAATTATGCTAGTTTTGTAAAAAGAATTTGGAATTGTCTCTGTTCTCTATGCTCTCTATAGTTTAAAAATCATTAGGTTCGTATCCCCTGAAAGTTTGCTAGCAATTTTTTGTGAAATTGCCAAGGATTAGTAGCTTTTTGAGACTAATTCTTCAAAAGTATTCCCAATTTACTCAATGGAATTGGAATGCTTAGATTGTCTATTTCTGAGATAAAGGTTATTATTATTAATATCCTAAAAAAATGAATTAATCCATACTTTCTGCTTCTTTACAAAGATTTGAGGAAGACAGTCTCTTCTTTTTTTCCTCAACTATAATTTTCCCCATTTTCATTTTTAAATGCATGTATTTGTACTTTCTTATTTTTTTAATTAGTTGATTATATTACTTTTTGCTCTATTCTCCCTCAAATAACTAATTTTCAATTTGTTTCTTATATCTCTTTCTTTTAAGGTTTACTAAACATTAAGTTATGTTGCTCTTTTTCTGTTCTCTCCATTTCCTTTCCTTATATTTATTTTATCTCTCTCTAACTTTTAAATTGCATGCTTAATTCATTTATTTTCATTCTTGCTTGTAGTATCACTTTCTGTTGAGAGAGAATATCCTTATAAACATGGTTGAAACAATAAGGACATTTATTATCTCATATAACAAGAAGTCTGCAGGCAGGGTGATTTCCATACCTGGTTTAGCAGCTTAATGATATCTTAAAGGGCCACCCTGTATTTTGTATCTTTCTATTCTACCATTCTTACCATATCAAAGTTGTCACCACTCATGTTTTATAGGTAGCTAGAACAGCTCCCAGCTCCACATGCAAATTCAACTATACCCAACAAAGCATTTGCTATTTTAAGCCTAAAGTGTGGAAAGTAATTTCTGCCAGTAAATAATTAGGGGGTAGGGAGCTGTTGGTTAGGAAATAACAATATCTGCCACACTTGTTAAGATCTAGAATATTTTAAGTTATTAGAACACTGAACATAGCTTTAGCTATATCCTACTTATACTGATATATATAGTGTTTGCTTATGATTATGTTAGATTTTTTTAAGATCTTATTTATTTATTTGAGAGAGAGAGAGAGATCACAAGTAGGCAGAAAGGCAGGCAGAGCGAGAGGGGGGAAGCAGTCTCCCTGCTGAGCAGAGAGCCCGATGCGGGGCTCAATCCCAGGACCCCGAGATCATGACCTGAGCCGAAGGCAAATGCCTTAACCCACTGAGCCACCGAGGTGCTCCTGGATATTTATGACTTCTAATTTTTACATCCTTATTTACACAATTCCAAGTGTTTAAAAGTTATTCATGTATTTATTTCCTAAGTCACGGTGGTTTTTTTCTTATTATTAATTTGTGGGTTTGTTTATTATATTATGAAAAGAGAATATGGCATACTTATTTTAAAATATTTGGAAAATTATTAGCAATTCTTATTGATGTAAGTGACCAAATATACAGTTGATTTTACAGAACTGTCATGTGGACACTTCAAATGAAGATACAGTCTTTGATTTTATGGCACAGATTTTGATATATATCTATCAGAGCCATTCAAATTTGCATTTACTTGACTGGACATGAATTGATAGATGCTAGTTAAAGTTAGTTAGTTTAGCAAACTAACTAAAGCTAGTCAGTTAAAGATGCTCAGTGATATTTCATTCTTTCATTTCTTTCTATTTTTGCTGATTCAAACTTGACTTCCTTTTAATGACTTTTTTCCTCTTATTTTGTGTATTCTGATAGTTTGTCTTTCTCTTTTATTCTCATTTCCCTTCTTTGAAATCTCACACCACATCTCTTAAGCCATTTCAGAGAAGGCATATTTACTTTAATATCCTTGATTAAACGTAGAAAATTTTTTAATGTGTTTTTATTGTATGCAACTTTTTTCTAAAAGTTTTTTCTTTTATTTTTAATGTTTTGACTCTCTTGCTTATTTGTATTACTTTTTGCATATGACATATCTTAGATATGTTATCATTCATCTCTGAATTGGTAAACTTCCTTTTGGGACAAGTTTCAAGCAGATTCCAGTTATACAGAACATAAATGTCCGTAGTTATTTCAAGAACAGATTTAAAACAAATTAGGACATATTAAGGAATGGGCTGACATACATTATTCCATAATAAGCAACATAGAATAGATCCCCCTGTTGGAGTTGCTACATCTTCTATTATCAAGACTATATCTAATCAAGAAAGATGTCACTGAAACTACTGACTGCAAGAACACACCACCATAGCTTCAATCCAGTGATCATTAAGCGGCTCCAATTCTTGGCTCTAGAGCCATGCCATTCCTTGATAGATCCCCACCAGCCCAAAATAAATATCCCACTTTCTGCTTCTTGACACCATGGATGATAGCAATTAACATTCAGTGTTGTAGGGGTGGGAACGGGGGAACATGGCCTTCCTGACAGCAGCAAAAAAAAAATAAGAAAAACACTTCATTCCAAAATTCACATAAATACATCTAACTTACAGAATCTACCTAAGTTTCAGGTTTCTAGCTAAAGACAGTTAGAAAATACAGTTTTTAGCTTTCCAGACTCTGAAGTACAAAAAACAAAAAAGCAAAAACAAACAAAACAAAACAAAACAAAAACTAAAATGTGGTTGAAATGAAAACTAAGCGCTAACTGAATGTATCTTCTACATTCAAGCTTTCATTAAACAGTGCAAAGGAGAAAGACCCAGAGGATGAGTTGAGAAGTAAATATCTTAGATTTAACAGAATTAAAAACTCTTTCTCCTTGTTATTCACCGCTGAGAGTATTTTCCATTTACCAGTTGGTAGAAGGCATGACTCTCGGTGAATCCAATACCTCAGGGATCCTTTATATGGTGATTTAGCTTCCGCTAATCTTCAGCTAACCAAGGTTAGCAACTACAGATCTTTATTCTCACCTGCTAGTCATTTATGCTCAGCCATATTTAAAATCTGATTCCCGCAATGATGGTATGTCTATCTAATTCTTTGAACCCCATTTTCCCCTGAACTTCCTGTTATCTCATGAGTTTTACCACACTTCTCCAATCTGTCCATGGAAAATGACCTTATGATTCAACAGATGGAAGGCCAGTTTAGTAGGCTAATAACATGAACAGTTCTGTGAGACTAATGCCTGAGAACTTAATAAGCATATAATTTCTTTAGGGCTACTATCTTGATCTGGTCCAAAATTTACTCTAATTCACTGGGGACTTGATGATTTGGATTTGTTTGTGTTTTTTTTTTCCACAAAGTTTGAGTTTTTACTAATTTATTTTTCCATGTTTGTCCTCAACTATTTACAGGGAAGAAGGTGATCTCATTTTATGCATCTATCTCCAATCTCATTTAATAATCAAACAAGCTCATTATAGGTAAATTGGAAATGAAGAAAGTAAAGAAAAAATAAAAGGTATCAAAATTTTTTAAATTATGTGATCAATAAATATGGGAGCCTAGGAAGGTAAAACCAAGACCTTGACTCAGAAAAAAAACCTTAGAAACCAAATAGTTCGCCTTCTTATTTCATAAGTTAGGAAGCTTATAGAAACACATTTGTTTATTCTAGACTTTGTCAATTTTTAGGAATGGTCAGGAGGAAACTAAAATCATAAACACAGTACTTTTAAGTTAGGAGCTAAACTATTTCCAATATGTGTACCAAATAGGACATTGGACACAGAATTAGTTGAGTCTGTTCATTCAGAAGCACGATGGTTCCAACAACTTCGTAATGTATTATCTTTCAGTAAGGCTCATCAGATCCTAACAGAATCTAATGGTTAAAGCCGCATAAATATCAATTACTCATTCAAAACATGGTCCTGTGTAAAGGGAACTTGCAAAAACAACAACAACGACAAACAGCTGCTGTGATCTTCAGTCTTTTTAATTTCTTTAAACAAATCTAAGTCAACATGTTCTTCACGGTGATATCAATTCCTTTGAACATAGTTGGACAAAAAATAGAAAAGAAAGTAATAGCAAAAAAATGTGGGAAAGTAAGGAAGTACATACTGTAGGCACAGGACTTCTGAAAAAGTAAATTTTCAACCGTGTGTTTTCTTAATACCTGCAATAGTCACAAAGGAATGATCAAAGGGGCCATACATGATTCTAAAAGCATAACATATCCATGTTTATTTTTTATTATATGAGCAAGAGTACCCACAAAGAAATGAGAATGAAACATATAAAGGCAAGGTTGATAAGATGGCCACTTAATAGTAAAGCTCTAGATAGAGATTTCAGCTTAGTTCAGAAGATGTACAAAAACTGATTTCCCTCAGCACTGCAAGCAAGTGTTAAAATCTCCCATGCCAGTCAATTACAGTGTTCATTTTCCAACCATTTTCAGCCTGTGGGCAGTAAAGGTGGAATTAAAGAGCAATCACCTTAAAAAATAAATAAAGAGCAATCACCTTATAAAAAGAGCTTAATGTAGTTTACAACTCTTATTTATATCATCTTCCTAAATACTGAAATGCTTCATTCAATAGAGTATAGCATAGACTATTTTTATAAGTCTCACTTATAAAACTGCAATCACTGTGCAATTAAAATACCACTGCAATTAAAATGTGTGTAATGGAACATTCAGAAATGTACACATGACTTTCCATTATAATCACCAAGGGAGACATTTTATATTCAAGTCTCCCAACTTATAAGATTCATTCAGCTAACAAGGGAACTTCTTTATTCACACAATAACTTTACACACACACACACACCACACACACACACACACAAACACACACATCCCTATCCACTCTGGGGTGTCATATGTTTATAAACACCCAAAGGAAAATTTTAAAACTTTATACTTTTAAAGTTTGAATTGCTACATGAAGATAAAATTTATTTTGTGTTGTTTATGGATTATTCTTTTACATTTTAATTTTTTCCAGCTGAGAAGAGAAAGTGAGCAACATCATGGCACCAGACATTATACCAATTGCTTTTTGTAAGCTATCTTAATTGATTCCAAAAACAAGGTGGCAAGAAAGTCTCTTTCCAGTTTCACAGAGACTAATGCTCAAAGTGGTAATGTCACTTACAGCCATAAGTTGTAGGGCTGGAATGCAAACCTAACTTGCAAAACCCTTGCCCACATATGAACTCTATTCACCTAACATAATTACTACTATAGTTAATGTATTTAGAAATTGTTTTTGGTTATTAGGTACACCCAGTGTGAAAAATTCCCTAAGCATTTTGAATGTACTTTACCTAAATATAGGTAGACTCTTATGGATGATGTGGTTTTAAATCCTAAAGATTTTGGGGATCTAAGAAGTTGAGGTGATTGCCTCAAGTTCTCAGCAAGTAAAATAAGCAAGCTCAAGTTTAGAAATCCCAAACACCTAACAGCCAGCTTGCTGTTTGTTGTTTACAACTTACCCAGAACCTTTGGTTTAATAACTATGTAAGTATTGTAACTCTAAATGTTAATCATAAAATATTTCAGAGTATTTAACATATCTAGATTAAACAGCTACATATATACCACATTAAGTACTGAGCACACTAATATTACTACACATTACAATGTAGACCATCCAAAAGATCACATTTTTCCTTTTATATATTAATACTACCTACCTCATAGGGTTGTTGTAAGGATTAAATGAAATAATTCAGGAGAAATACTTAGAACAATCCATGGCACATAATGAATTCCTAAGTATTATTATTGGGAATATCACCCATCTATCACCCATACTCTCCATCCATTCTATGTAAGTACTGCCTATCTCCCCTGAAGAAATATAGCTCTATTTCCTAAAGCAGCTTACAAAACAAAAATAACTGTGATTAAGAAATTAAGGAAATGGCATAGTATGTTTGACTTTTTTTAAAAAAAAGATCAAATTGAGGGTTTTTTGTTTGTTTGTTTGTTTGTTTGTTTAAAGATCTTCTCTTTGATTCCTTGATTCCTGTGGTGGCCTCCACATTTTCTACCTATTTGTATTTCATGCCTTGCGTAATACCCTCCCCTTCAGTGTGGATATGACCTGTGACTTGCTTTGAGCCACAGAGGAGGCAAAGGTAAAGAGGTGCTGCAGATATAATTAAGATACCAAATCAGTCCAAACCAAATTAATCAAAAGAGAGATTATTCAGGTTGGGTCTGATTTAATCAGGTGAAACCCCTTTGAAAAGGGACTGGGCCCTCCCTGAGCAGCTTGAAGAAGTAAGTGGCCATGTTGGAAAGGCCCATGTGGCAAGCAACTATAGGTAGTCTCTGGGACCTGAGGATAGCTTCTAGATGACAGCCAACAAAAAGCCAGGGCCCTCAGTGATAGAAGGGCAAAGAAATTAGTTCTGCCAACGACTTGAATGAGGTTGACAGCAGATTCTTTCCCAGTCAGGACTCAAGATTAGAACACAGCTCAGCCAACATCATGATTGAAGTCTTGTGTGACCTTGAGCAGAGCACTAAGCTAAACCCAGACCTGGACTCTTAACCCACAGAAACTGAGAAAATATATACGTATTGTTTTAAACCGCTAAATTGGTTATAATCTGTTACATAGCATAGAAAACAAATATGGGCTTATGTTTTATTTCATTTGTCCCTCTCTATAGCATACTGGTATTACAGACTAGAAGGAAAGAATAAGACACTTGAATATGGACAGAAAGGAAAGAATAGTTTTCTGGTTTACAAGTTAATGAATCAAACTATGGAGAAAACAGTCCTTCACTTTAGGCACCAATTTTTTTGTAATGAACTTAAAACCACCAAGTAAGTTATCTCTAACCAAAGATTTCTCCATCCTTAGCCAATTTCTTTCTCTGAAATGCCCACTCTTACATTTTCATGGTTGAACACAGTGAAGGAACTATTTCACATGCTATCATTTTAAAGATAACACATAAGTGTCCAAATGCTTTCATACTAATGGTCTAATTTGAGTTTCAAAACAATTATGTAAGGTAAAAACAAAAGAACTATGATAGCCTCAAATGCAGGGGCATAGTTGTGAACCCAGTGCTTATCCATGGGCCTGAAGACATCAAAGGCCCTTAGGAAGTGCTAAAATGAATGAAGATTACTTTTTCAGATAAAGAAATTACAGTTCAGAAAAAATAAATGACTTGCCTGGCAAAGCCGGTACACAAAAGTATGAGAATTAAAACTCAGACCATCTGCATCAGAGGCCAAAAGTTATTTTCTGTTATAGCATTTTACCCCTGAAAGGGAAACACATTTAGCTATTAACAGCCATTAACCTTTTTGTTCAAATTCACATCTCTCCTTAGCAAAGAACCCCAAAGGGAGGGGTACAAGGAGAGATGAAAGGAAACATCCTGGGTATGGAGCACTGTCCAGCGTGTGGAACACCTTGAATATCTGAGATACAGCAGGATCTCAGTGGATGCCTCTAGGTAGAGCTGCCTTCGGACAAAGGGAAGATGAGTTGGAAAAAGAAATGTTAAGATTTTAAAGGAAAACTACCTATTCATTTCCTTTTCTAGCATGGCCTTTGAAGATGCAAATCAATAACTGTCTTCTCTGAAAATGAATTTCCAAAAGGTTTTAAAAATAATTTTGCTATTAACACTTTCTCTCATTCTAATGTAACTTCAAACAATTGCTCATCATATAAGTCCGTCTCAATGAAAGTACTGGATTGATTTGGAAACCACACCATCAGATGTTGAAGAAAATAACAACTGAAGCTTAATACCAGTAGCATCTTCACGCTGTCATGAATATCAAGCCATCGGTATTCTGTTACTCTAAGGCTTCTCATTCTTGTTCAGCTGAAATATATGATTTCCTAGTTTTACCCATACAAAAAGCAGTGGTCACTGAAAAGACGACCCAATTCCCTAAGCAGTAGTTTTGTGGTATTGATGCTTACCAGCTAAAGACCACCAGGAAAGATACCTGGGTTTATTACTTTCTGCAGCAAAGAAACTTGCACACCATAGTGACATGTCAAGAAAAGGCTGTTGGGGAGGGGTTTTTTGTAGGATTTGGGCTTGTGGTGCCTTTGACAAATTTTCAAGGAAGTGGAGATTTAGTTTGGATTGGGTGTCATTAGAAAGCAGAGGCAATTGAAACAGGATATCTTAATAACTTTTATCCAGGAGATGTGAGAAATAAAGTAGGGTTGGAATTGGTAAAGAAAGAGCAACCATCTTATAAGCTGGAAGAGGGGATAGTGTGGACAATTTTGTGGTTTTCAGCATTCTTATTTTTGGCTGAGCTCAGACATGATTATGAAATGGCCATGTTTTTGTCTCACTCCATCAGGGACACAGATGGACTTCATCTGATGTTGGTATTCTGTGCATTCTTGCTCATGTTCAGCAAGAGATCCCTACCAGACTACAGCTGTCAGGAATGCTTTGTTCTTTCTCAGTGTACTTTCAGGTTGTCAATAGAGAACCACTCCTCCCTATTCAGACTGTTTGGTTCAGATAAGACTGACTCAACCCTTCTCTCTAAGGATGGACACATGATGTAGGTCTGGTGAATGAAACTTTGGTATCCTTCAGCCCACAGTGAATGTGTCAGAAATCAACACTTGACTCAAGGAAGGCCAAATACAGCCAATATCCACAAAAATTTTCCTGGAGCTACCTGGAAGGAGGTGTATTGCTTTAATGAGACCATTTAGGCCCAGAGGCTATAAAAGGTTAAGATGTTTTTACTACCTTTTTACCCCAGGAGTTGTAAGCCCCTACCCTAAAGCATCTGGATTCCTGCTAAACACAAAACCGTGCTTTCTTAAACTGTCCATTTTCCTTGTTAAATTTGAACTGGAGTGCGTACTTTCCCAGAATTGCTTATCCATAAAACATCTACTTCGGAAAACTGACAATTATCCAATTGCTTTGACTTGTGTATCATATTGCTTGTTTTTCTATTCCTTTTTCTTTAACCACCTGAGTGCCTATAGCACATAAAACCTCAGATAACTGCCAGAAGGCACAACGATCTAATTTCAGACTGCAATATCGTGCTTTATAAGAAATATATATATATATACATATATATATATATATACATATATGGTCCTTCAGATAACCAAAATTTATTTCTCATACATATTTGGTCTTTGTTCCCCATTTCTGGCACAGAGCTCCTAAAACTCTTATAATTTCCTGTCATAAAAGCAATAAAGGTATCTTTTGCTATGTTAATGAGGTGACTCTTGAAAAACCCTTAGGAAAATATAAAGATAAGGGGTCTGGTTGCCTGGAGAACCAACCCAGTAGAGGGGAAAGGCCTATGTAACAAAGCCTTTATAAAAACTGAAAAGGATGGGGTTCAGAGAGTTTCTGGGTTGGTGAGCACTTAAAGATGTAGGGAGAATGGTGCACCCGGACAGGGTACGGAAGCTCTGAGTCCCTTCCCCATGCATGCCTTGCCCTATGCATCTCTTCCATATGACTGTTCCTGAGTTATACCCTTGAATAAAAAATGTGTAACCTAGTAAGTAAAATCTTTTTCTAAGTTTCGTGAGCTGCACTAGCAAATTAAACCTAAGGAAGGGGTAGTTCCTACTACCCCTCTGATTTATAGCTAGTTGGTCAGAAGCACAGGTGATAACCTAGGCTTGTGACTGGTATCTGAAGTGGGAGGGGCAGTCTTCTAGGACTGAACACTTAACCTGCGGCATCTGACACTATCACCAGGTAGATAGTGTCAAAAATTGAGTTGGTTTGTAGGACACCCAGCTGGTGTCTAGAGAATTGCCTGTTGGTGGTGCAGGAAAACGCCCCCTCCACACTTTGGAAATTGGGTCCAGGAACCCAAAAGACAGACCAACCCTCCTACTAGCAGCTGATGGGGAGCAGAACTTGTTACCCCAAAATATACCTCTTGGGCGTAAGGATTATTTTAGGCTGATTATTTTTAAAGAACAGCAGACATGAAGGAAGTTCTGAAAACCAAGTAGAAGTTACCCTTTTGTAAGAGACATTTACATTTATAAAGGAAACATATTTGAAAGAGTTTCTCCCTGTTTGTACCAGAAGAATGACTCAATCTCTAGAACCTCTTATCAATGGAGAAGGCAAGGACTTAAATCTGCATAACAACCTTACCCTTGATTATCCTGCTTTCCCTTATAACTGGCTCTGCATCCCCAACATCTTTTATCTTTAGCTGGAGGTGTTTTTCAATGTGGTGGCTTTGGGGAGTTACATAGTTTTCCTGGGTATCTCCCATGCATACAGGAGGTATACATGTTATCAAAATAATGATTGTTTTTCTCTTGTTACTCTGTCTTTTTATTACAAGGGGCTCTCAGCCCTTAGAAGGGTAGAGAAAAAATTATTTTCCTCCCCTACACAGCCAATAAAGGCTTTCTTGTTGCACTGTGAAGGTGTTTATTTCAGGATCCTTTTGGGAAAGTGATGGTGGCCATTTTTATCTCTATATTGGAAGAGCTTTCTTAAGAAAGAAACAATGACAACAACAAAAAGCAGAGTCAAAATATGGAGAAAGATTGTATCATGATGTCATTCGATCTTGTGAATATTTTCTCCTATTTGACTTCAAATAGTGGGAACTTCTTGTGAACTGGTGAACTTAGTTATCGATAAATTGTCTTTTGGTTTCATTTACTCTCTGGTTGGGTTTCTATAACCTCCAACAGGAACACAGATTTCCCACTACTTCACACTAACATTGTGAATACATGAAGTATGTCAAATAAAAAGAAATCCAGGCTAAGATAAGAGAGATTTTAATTAGAAAGCAAGGCAAGTGCAGTTGTGAAAGCACTACTCTCAGAAATCTGTGTCTCAAAATCAAATGGAAAAACTTTTTCTTTCATTGTGTAAAGGAGGCGAGCAGAGACAAGCTTAATCTTTAAAGGGGCTGCTGGACAGGCAAGGGGAAATGACCAGTGGAGGTTGACAGGAAAAGGGTATTGCTGTGGTCACCTGATTTTGCAGGAGGAACTGAGAAGGGGAACAAGTTCCACTTTTCAGTGTTTGCTAAGGCTTTGGGGCAAGCCGAGCTTAGGTACCTAAAGGAAGGAGAGAAGTCTAACTCAAGTTTGGTCAAGACAAAGTAGAAGGTAAGAAATCGCCAATGGTGACAACTTGGTCAAGTTTAGGGTCCTGAAGATCCACAAGGGTCTTGATGAGAAGGATAATCACCATGCCTTTATATCTAATGCTTTGTTACTTTAGGCTGCCAATTAAGAGATTTAAGGTTTAATCTCCATTTCCTTAAGTTTAGCATATGTATCTGTTCCTACAGAATACCCTGTTTTTAGACATTATCTTTTGCTTTAACAGAGTATAAAATGGCTCAAATCCCAATTCCATGAAAAGTGGGAAACAGTCATCACAAAAATCTGTGAGGTTTTCTAGAGACAGAGAACAACTTATTTTCCTTGATTCAGTCCACACTGCAGCCTGCTTCTCCACCACTATCTCAGGCACCACTGATACTCTGAGCTCCAGAGCTTCAGTCCTTCCATGAGAGGGTAGAGAAAATGCCTTACAAATTGCCTAGGAAATTCTCTTTAATACCCCTGCTCCTGCAACCTCCACTTGTTTCTACATTGAAGTTGGTGACCAAACTGGTATTTTTATGTCTCTTTTACATGTCCTGCATAGGTGATCTCCTAATTTGGGAACAGAAGGTTATTGGACTTAATATTTTAGGGTGTCAGACATAAATAAAACTAAATAGTTCCATTTAACATACTGTTTTTACTTTCTTTGCATTACGACTGGGTTATTCATAGAAAAGCCAAATAACTAAGTAAACACTGGAAAAATTATAATTAAATTATCAGACATATAAATCACACAGCTTTTGAATATGTAAAGTGGTAAGATAAGAACAGGGGAGTATAATCAGAAAAGTTACAAGAAAAATGATTAATTAGCACTTAATTTTTAGTGTGTCATTCATTGATTTTTTAAAAATATTTTATTTTATTATTTATTTGACTGAGAGAGAGATCACAAGTAGGCAGGGAGGCAGGCAGAGAGAGAGGGGGAAGCAGGCTCCCCCACTGAGCAGAGAGCCAGATGCGGGGCTTGATCCCAGGACCCTGAGAACATGACCGGAGCTGAAGCAGAGGCTTTAAACCACTGAGCCACCCAGGTGCCCCTCATTGATTTTTAAAATGCATTTTTATATTATTAATTCTGAAACAAATAACATTCTTACTGATAGGGTTCAGAATGAGTATCCCCAGAATGTTCCACTTTGGTATGCAGACTATTTTGGGCTGAAGACAGTCAAGGCCCAAAAGACTCAGAAAGAGCTTTTATCTCCCCCTTAACTCCCTAAAATAATTTAGATAGAGGGCCTGGTCCAAGAAGAGAGGATCACCAGAGATAACTACAAAGAATATAGGCTAGATGTGGTAACATGGCAGGGAACTCTGATAGAATCTGTTTGTTCAAAATCCTCTCTGTGTCCCATTGTCTCTCCATGGCATTACAAACTTATGTTTACCTAATATTTGTTCTTCCCATCTTCCTGTAAAGTATTTTCCTCCTCATGGAAGTCCCTTCCTAGCTCAGAATGGCATATAAGCCTCAATTGCCTGACTGCCTGTGGATCTCTCATTCTTATGGGGCCCTAACACATATGCAATTAAACTTTATTTTCTCCTAATAACCTGTCTTATGTCAATTTAATTATTAGAGCAGCCAGAAGACTCTGGAAGGTAGAGGAAAAATTTTTCCTCCTCTAAAATACCAAGGATGATTTTGTTGAATTACACACCATGGAGAGTTACTCATGCTGATAACAATATGCTTCCTCTCAGATCTACATGCAATGCAAGAATGCTTTTCAGATGTGTTATTGTTCTCATCCATCAACCCAAAGATATCTTAATAGACAAACTAATGAGAGATTTATCAAGATTTTATTTATTTTACTCATATGGTAGCTAGCATTTCAGAATTCTAATAGGGCAAGGAAACAGTTTCTTTTTTTTTTAAGATTTTATTTATTTATTTGTTTGTTTGTTTGTTTGTTTGTTTATTTGACAGAGAGAGAGAGATCACAAGTAGGCAGAGGCAGGGAGAGAGGGGGGGGGGAAGCAGGTTCCCTGCTGAGCAGAGAGCCTGATGCGGGACTTGATCCCAGGAACCTGGGATAATGACCTGAGCCAAAGGCAGAGGTTTTAACCCACTGAGCCACCCAGGCGCCCCTGAAACACTTAGTTTCTTCATAAGAATTACAAAGACATCTAGCTTAATTTCAGTAAAAGTATAAATTTAACAAAACTTAAAACATCTATTTTTTTTAAGATTTATTTATTTATTTTAGAGAGAGAGAGCACCCACATGAGCTACAGGAGGGGAAGAGGGACAGGGAGAGAGGTGAATCTCAAGCAGATTCTGCAATGAGAATGAAGCCCAACATGGGGCTCCATCTCACAACCCTGAGATCATGACCTGAGCCAAAATTAAAGAGTCAGATGCACAACAGACTAAGCCACCCAGGTGCCCCTGAAATACTTATTTAAAATAAAAATTAAAAATTAGCAAAAGATAATAAAATTAGCAAATAGTATTCCCTATAGAAATATAAACTGTTCAATCAGAGCCATTAAAATATTTTTGTTTCAATAAAATACCCCTTAAACATTTTCATTTGGAATAAGGAATATGTTGCTATTGCCCAAATAATAGAGAACCTATGCTTATACTGCCATTCCATAATTCAGGCCAGAAATGAAGGTAGGTCTTTGCTAATATATGGATTGTTTATTTTAGGTTTTCCCCTAAGAGAAGAAGAGAAATTAGAGCTTAGGTAGTAGGCTCTATACCATACTGTGCATATTTTGTATTATGCATGTCATAACTACTTCAATATATATTTTAACATGTTTTAACTAATTAAAGCTATAGAGTTAATGATGGGGTGCCTGGGTGGCTCAGTTGGTTAGCATCTGCCTTCGCCTCAGGTCATGATCTCAGAGTCCTGGGATTGAGCCCCACGTCAAGCTCTCTGCTCAGCAGAGTCTACTTCACCCTTTCCCTCTGTGCCTCCCCCAGCTCATGCTCTCTCTCTCTCTCTCCCTCACTCTCTTCTCACTCTCTCTCTCTCTCTCAAATAAATAAATAAAACCTTTAAAAACAAACTATAGAGTTAATGATACAAGTAAAAATTAAGTAATGGAAGTAATAATTTTCATGTTATTTTTGTGGTTATTTTCATTTGATACAGCTGCAGAGTGAATTAGGAAAGGCTATAATATATATTTTCTCCTTACCTCTTGAAAGACAGGCTTAAACATTTACATAGGTTAAAAACCCATTTGGGCTGCCTTCACTGCATCATTAAGAACTCATTCTGGAGTTTTCATGTCAATTAAGCAACATTATTCTTTAATGGACTCAGAGATTGAGCACTGTACTAGATTGTGTAGGGAGATACGCCTGCCTTCAAAATTCTAATGATCATTTGAGTTAGAGAACATACATGGTGAACAGGTATAATCCAAATATACTAGCAAGCTTATGAGAACAAACCATAGATGAACTGATATTATTGATGACCATAACTCTGAAGTCAAGCAAACATTATAGTTTTGATCTCTTTCTGGCTGAAGGTAGCATATCATAAAAAAAAAAGAAAAAGACAAACAAAACATATAAACTAAAAACCCTACCAGCTTTGGGGCACCTGGGTGGCTCAGTTGGATAAGCATCTGCCTTCTGTTCAAGTCATGATCTCAAGGTCCTGGGATCAAGACTCATGCTGGGTTCTCTGCTCAGTGGGGTGTCAGCTTCTCCCTCGCACTCTCCCTCTGTGCGCACGCTCTCTCTCTCAAATAAATAAATAAAAATCTTAAAAAAAAAAAAAAAGAAAACCCTACCAGCTTTAAACAAACAAACCTGCAATAAAAATCTTGGCTAGTAGTTCTAGAAGTGGGATAATTTTTTAATCTCTCTGAGCTTGTTTTTTTCCACTGAAAAATGTGAAAAGGTATTTGGCTCCTAAACAGAATTATACAAAGATCTGTACCTAACATACTGTAAGAATTCCATAAATGTAATTCTTATTACAATGCATATAGTGTCAATTGCTGAGGGACACATAACTGGAAGAAATGGTGGTATATATGAAAGTACAAAACAACTTTTTTTACAAAACAACTGAAAAAATGAAAAGACGTTAAAATAAGGGAGTATGTAGGGGATTTGCCTATGGTTTTGCCCTTGCTTGATTGTCCCTCATTGGAATTCTCTGCTATTTTGGCAGGTGAAAAGGGGGAGAGAGAGAGAGAGAGAGAGAGAGGGAGAGGGAGAGAGAGAGAGAGAATGTAATCAGCCCTAAAGCCATGAAAAAAGGTTAAAATTTAGATTCTAAGCTCAAAGAATGCAATTTAACAATTTGGATTATATTGGCAATGGGATTCTGGGCTCTACTTTTAGAAAGAAAAGTATATAAGAGTGAATAAACAAGTAGAGAAAATAGAAAAACTTACTAATTTTTACTAATACAACTATAAAAGTATGTTTTAGGCATGAAGATAGCTCTTCATAGAACTTAGGCAGAAAGTCTCCCCACAGAACCTAGTGCAATGAAAAAGATAAAATGTGGGAAATGATTTGAAGAGAAATGCTAAGCATGCACTAAAATTTAACCAAGCCATAATTTTTTTTCTGTCCATATATTTTCAATCATTTGGCTCACTGTCTAATAGGAAAAATCATACAGTACCCAGGTAGATAGTGAAGAAAGCTAAAGTAAGCCCTGTTATACCATTTTAGTGCCAGAAGCAGGTCCAGAGAGAATTCACCCACCTAGCATTTTTAAATATCTGTATATGTGTATCCCTCAAAGAAATATCCATATGCTTACTCATAGATAAGCAGGAAAAAAATCAAATTAGGAACTATATGAACTTATAAAAGGAGAGGAGAATGAGAAAGATGCAGGAAGAAGAAAAGGGAAGATTGAAAGGAGAAAGAGGAGGCTGCTCTAGGCAGAGGCGGAAAGGAGAAGGTAGAAAGGCAGGAGAATTCAGGCAAAAGAGAGAGTACATGCACCTTAGAAGTATTATTTTAAAAAAAGAAGGAAAAGAAAACAAATCCTTCATAGTTTCAAGACAATTCAAATGAAATCTGCCTCTATTAAAATGAAGTTATGAGTTATAAGCTGATGTAAAAACAGAATAAGATAAAAAGAGAACTTTCAGAATTAAGAAACTAAATTTGAGAATAAAACACAGAAATTTAAAATGCACGCAAAGTAGCAAAGTGCAAAAACAATGCTGCCAGGAAGTGAATAAGTGGTTTAGAAGCAAGTATTGGTAAATGTTACAGAGAGAGTAAAGAGAGACAGTGGGTAGCTTAAAAAGATACAACATTTATGTAAGTTGGTGCAAGTTGGTACAACCACTTTGGAAAACAGTGTGGAGATCCTCAAGAAATTAAAAATAGAGCTACCCTATGACCCTGCAATTGCACTACTGGGTATTTAACCCAAAGAAGCAGATGCAGTACAAAGAAGGGCCACATGTACCCCAATGTTCATAGCAGCAATGGCCACAATCGCCAAACTGTGGAAAGAGCCAAAATGCCCTTCAACAGATGAATGGATAAAGAAGATACAGTACATCTATACAATGGAATATTATGCCTCCATCAGAAAGGATGAATATCCAACTTTTGTATCAACATGGACGGGACTGGGAGAGATTATGAGGAGTGAAATAAGTCAAGCGGAGAGAGTCAATTATCTTATGGTCTCACATGTGGAACATAAGGAAAAACATGGAGGGCATTGTGAGAAGGAAGGGAAGAGTGAATGGGAGCAAATCGGAGGGGGCGATGAACCATGAGAGACTGTGGACTCTGAGCAACAAACTGAGGGTTTTGGAGGGGTGGGGTGGGGGTCTGGGCGAGCCTGGTGGTGGGTATTGAGGAGGGCACGTATTGCATGGAGCACTGGGTGTGGTGCATGAACAATGAATCTTGTAACACTGAAAAAATAAAATAAACATATTTGGGAAAAAATTTAAAAAATTAAAAATAAATAAATAAATAAATAAATAAATAAATAAATAAAAGATACAATATTTAGAATGGAAAATAAATGTTTTAAGACTATGATAATAAGAGAAGACCAGGTATTCAGTCTGAAAGTGCTCACTATGTACCAAGACAATTCATAAGAAATGTTAACACATGTGCTATATGTGTTAACACGTATGTTAACACAAATGCTAACACATATCCTAGTGAAATGACTAAACCACAAAGGTATATTCCTATAAACCTTCAGTCAGAAAATCAGGCCATTAAGTTGGGGGAAAATATTAACTACTATTTCTTTTCAAGAACATTAGACATAAAAAGTATAAATGGCAATACCTACTGGGGATTTTTTTAAATAATATTTTCATCCAACTTTAAAAAGTTAAAATATGCATTATAGAAAAATGAATAACCCAACAAGGAAAGGACACACAAAAAAACCATTGATAACCATGAGTAGTTTTGTTTGACTTAAACTTCTAGTTCTGTGTGTGCATGTGTGTACATTTATATCCATTTGTGTATATCCATTTTGCGGTTGAGATCTGATAGTATACATCACACTTTATCACATGTAAAGATGCTTAATTTAAATCTCCACTTGGTCATGACTACTTCGATAACCAATAATATAGTACAACCAACTCAGTCAGGATAGAAGTGTAACCTTATCTTTCTCAAGGTCAAATATTGCTTAAATGACAAAAATGACAAGCCTTTGATAAAAAAATATGCTGACAGAATTACAATTAAGGTACTACATTCCCTGGGGCACCTGGCTGGCTCAGTTGGCAGAGCATGTGACTCTTAATTTCAGGGTCCTAAATTCCAGCCCCATGTTGGGAATAGAGACTACTTTAAAAAAATACTACATTCCCTTAATGTTCAATTTAAGATGACACAAAGCAGGAGTGCAATGAGTATAATGCTTTTAAGAGAATCTATTATCAGGTCCATAGCATTAAAATAATAGGTAGAAGGTGTTTCTATTGAATTGTTTAACCATATTTAACCATATTCATAGAATATGACCAAAAGTAACTACACATACAATCTTCTCCTCCCTCTTGTCTGACCCAGTATATAAGTACAGTGGGCACTGCTCAAAGAAGTTTAGCCATTCTCTTCCCTAAACACAAGATTTCATATGAATTTTAACCAAGAAGAATTATTTACAAAATGTGTTACTTTAGGGGTATCTAGGTGGCTCAGCTGGATGAGCTCCTGACTCTTGATTTTGGCTAGAGTTGTGATTTCAGGGTTGTGAGATTGAGCCCTCCTTGGGCTCCATGCTCAGTGTGCAGTCTGCTTATCTCTCTCCCTCTGCTCAGGTGTGTGCAAGCACGCTCACTCTCTCTCTCTCTCAAATAAATAAATAAAATATTTTTTTCTACCTCTAACTCACTGAAAAAATGTGGACCTGTGTTGCTCCTGGAGTCCTTCCTAGTGGTGGTATAAAGATTCTTCCATTTCCAAAAGGCCTTCCAGAAGACATTTGCTTTTTACGAATTTTTTTTAAAAGATTAGTTAATAAAACCTGTGATTTCTAACTATACTTTTTATTCAAATGTCAGCGACCTCTTTAGGTCTAAATGCATAGATGTAGCAAAATAAGAATTTGAAGTTGACTTCCAAAAAGCTAAGGGAAAAACTGAGAGAAGTCTTTTTAAGCCATATGTATTAAGCGTTTTATAAATGACCAGTACATCTCTCCAAATGTAGGGCTTGCCCTGATGGCCAATACAGTACGTTTTCTATCTTTTCTCTTACCCACTCACCCTCCAGGCCTGGCAGCAGGCCTACTGCCCACCTGCTGGCTGCTGACCTCTCCCCTGGCCTTGTCCAGGCCTCTACTAACCTGCTGGGCCAGAAAGGTCTTCCTCTGTCCTGGTTGGCATGAAGCGGCATGTACTTCAACTGGGACACAGCAGTTCAGCTGAGTTACAGGATGTGCATGTCTCCCGTCAGGACGAGTTCACTTCTGAGAAGGTGACTTCCCGTGCCTTTGGGCATTCGAGCATCCTCCAGCTTCTGCGCCCTGCTGTGGTAATCAAATAGCAAACCACAATCTGGAAGCGGCGTGGCCTCCAACCGTGCAATCAGGTCACCAACACAGGTTGTCACTGCCTCTGGGCCGGGCAGGGTCCCGAGGGCGGAAGCAGATGCGCAGGAGCAGATGCGCAGAAGTCCCTAGTTGCTAGAGCCATGCGCGAGGCTGCCGGCGGAAAGGTTTCCGGAACCCTAGTGGGAAGGCACACGTATGATCGGAAGAGTCCCCAGGGGCACCGCTCAAAACCCGGAAGTGGCTAGAAATTCCCTGGGTCAATACCTGTCCAGCAGTGACAGGAATGTCCTTTGTTTCCACAGCACTGGAGCAGGTAAATGGCCAGAAGGGCCTAGGTTCCACAGTGGTCGGGCAGGACTGTGGCCTGAAGAACCCCACGGATCCTCACCCCATGAGCCATGCTGTGGCTGAAAGAGCAAGCGGGTAAGGAGCTCAAGGGCGGGCCAGGACTGGAAAATACCTCAGGGCATCAGTGCGTGCCTGTAGTGGTTGCTGATAAGAGTTCTAGATTCTGTCTGCACTATCAAGGTAGGTAGGTTACTGATTGAAAAGTACCTCCTGGCACCAGGGCGGGTGGGAAGGATGGTGGCCGAAAGGATAAGCCTTCAGTTCCCCAGAATGCTTGCAGGTCAGTGGATGATAACCAGTAGAGCCCTAGTGCCCCTGGATGGGATGCAAGATGACTAGAAATGCCCTCGTTTTCCCAGCAGGCAGGCACACTGGTGTCTGTAAAGTCTTGTCTAGGAAAAACTGCACGTCTGGAAATTAGTTAGGAGAGGCTCTTGATAAAAAGTGACTATTGAAATAGGGAGGCAGGGACAATTGTACTAAGCAGATGTTTAAAACCTAAGCCAGAAACAACTTAGGGAAGAGGTGGGTAAGAAAGCTTTTATATGCGTAAACCATGGGATAGGTAGCTGTGGAGGGAGATAGGAGGATGCTGGAAACTGCTAGCAGGAGGGCTTACAATTTAATAACTGTATCAAATATTGCAATAAGGGAAAGGTTGGGGCAGAAAATGTTTATCTGTCCTTAAGCACCTGACTCACAAGTTGGGCTTGAGGTGAGTAAACAAGTCATAGTGCACGAAGTTCAGATAAAGTTTAGGGCTTGGCTGTCCTAGTCAAGCTGGTCTAAAGCTATGTCAAGGACAACATTTGATCAATCTTGTCAGTCGTTTCTCTTGTTCAAGACAGGTTGCATGATACAGTCTTTGAACAACTCATGGACAAGGGGAATCTGAAGTAGGAGATGGCTAAGTGAAACAGTCCTCAGGGTCAGTGTTTTCTCATAGTTTTGTCTCTGGAGGACAAAGCCAAATGTTAAACCATCTGTTAGGTCCACTGACATAGGTCACTTGTTTCAGGGTCCTACAGTTTAGGCATCTGAAAAGAGTGATGCCCAAAATGCAAATGATAAATACTACTATGAAAGGTCATATCGAGTAATATGAAAGGCCAGGAATTGATCACTAAGGGAATCCAGTCCAGTGAATTCTAAAAGGTCAGTGCTTAAAAATCTTGCAGTTACACTGCATTGCTCATTGAGGTTTTTGATGCTGTTGGTGACATTGTCTATAGCCTTTGTTACCTCTCTTATTAGGGCATGCCTTGCCTGAGCTATTCATCCATCTTTACCAGTGGCCCAGACACTTTTCCCTGAAGAAATCGGCCCATGTATAGTTTGCTGCTGTGATGAATCCTTCAAGATATAAATCAGGTTGGTCTGGCTTTAGCTCAACAGTATTTCTTTGGATCCTAGAGAAAAAGGCAGCTATGAGGTCACCTATAATCCCTAGAAGAATCTGGTAGTCAGGTTTTAGTTTTCGATGATACCAAGGTAAGAATACGGAGGTAGAAAAATTGGAACTGTTAGTTTGCAGGAATATAGCCAGATATTAAAATTAACTGGAAGAATGAAAAACTTGGTACAGTTTGACAGTTTGGGCAAGGTAATGGGATCCATTCCAGTTTACAGGTAGATAACAAAAATAGTTTTTCCACCATGGGAGAGAAAGCCAAATTAATCTCCACCATAAAATACGGAATTCGCATATTCATCAGTTACTTCCAATTTATAAAGAGGTATGAAATAGCTAGCTAAAAGACAGTGAACAAGACCAGAATCTGATAACCCAAAGGATGTGATATAGTTTTTGTTTTGTTTGTTTGTTTAGTTTCAGGTGTACAACATACTGACTTGACAGCTCTATATAATATGTACTCACCATGGCAAGTGTAGTTACCATGTGTCACCATACAGTATTAATACAATGTTACTGACAATACTCCCTGTGCTTTACTTTTTATCTCTATGACTTAATTTATTTTATAACTGAAATTTTGTACTTCTTAATCCTCATCACCTATTTCATCCACCTCCCACAGCCCTTTCCTCTGGGAATCACCAATTTGTTCTCCGTATTTATGAGTCTTTCTTGTTCCTTTTTTCATCTGTTTTCTTTTTAGAGTCCACATATAAGAGATCATATGGTATTTGTCTTTCTTTGTCTGACTTATTTTATTTAGCATAATACCCTCTAGGTCCATCTATGTTGTCACAAATGGCAAGATCTCATTCTTTTTTATGGCTGAGTAATATTCCAGTGTGTGCGTGCGTGTGTGTGTGTGTGTGTGTGTGTGTGTGTGTGTATGCCACATCTTCCTTATCCATTCCTCTATTGATGGACCTTTAAGTTGTTTCCATGTCTTGGCTATTCTAGATAAAGCTGCCATAAAACTAGGGGTGCATATAACTTCTTGAATTAGTGTTTTTGTATTCTTTGGGTAAATACCCACTAGTGGAAATAATGGAATATACAGTAGTTCTATTTTCAATTTTTTTTAAAGATTTTATTTATTTATTTATTTGACACAGAGAGAGAGAGAGAGATCACAAGCAGGCAGAGAGGCAGGCAGCGAGAGAGGCGGAAGCAGGCTACCTGCTGAGCAGAGAGCCCGACGTGGGGCTCAATCCCAGGACCCTGAGATCATGACCTGAGCCAAAGGCAGAGGCCTCAACCCACTAAGCCACCCAGGCGCCCCCTATTTTCAATTTTTTGAGGAAACTCCATGCTCTTTTTCACAGTGGCTGCACCAAATATATTCCCACCAACAGTGCACTAGAGTTTCCTTTTCTCCACATCCTTGCCAACAGTTATTTATCTTTTTGATATTAGCTATTCTGACACATGAAAGTGGTAGCTCATTGTGATTTTGATTTGCATTTCCCTGATAATTAGTGATGTGAAGCATCTTTTCATGTGTCTGTTGGCCATCTCTGGAAAAATGTCTGTTCAGTTCCTCTGCCCATTTTTTAATCAAAAAAAGTTTTTGGTGTTGAGTTGTATGAGTTCCTTATATATTTTGGATGTTAACCCTTTATCAGATATATCATTTGCAAATATCTTCTCCCATTCCATAAGTTGCTTTTTTCCTTTTGTTGATTGTTTCCTTTGCTGTACAACAACTTTTTATTTTGGTGGTCCCAATAGCTTATTTTTTGGTTGTTGTCCTTGCCTGAGGAGATATATCCAGAAAAACGTTGCTAAGGGTGATATCCAGGAAATTATTATCTATGTTTTCTTTTAGGAGTTTTATGGGTTCAGGTCTCACATTTTCAGGAGTTTTCTTTAAAGATTTTATTTATTTATTTGACAGAGAGAGAGAGATCACAAGTAGGCAGAGAGGCAGGCAGAGAGAGAGGGGGAAGCAGGCTCCCTGTTGAGCAGAGAGCCAGATGCGGGGCTGGATCCCAGGACCCTGAGATCATGACCTGAGCTGAAGGCAGAGACTTTAACCCACTGAGCCACCCAGGTGCCCACATTTTCAGGTCTTTAATCCATTCTGAATTTATTTATAAGAAAGTAGTTCAGTTTCATTCTTTTGCATGTAGCTGTCCAGTTTTGCCAACACCATTTGTTCTCCCTTCCTTTTTGTATATTCTTGCCTTCTCTGTTGTAGATTAATTGACCGTATAAGTGTGGGTATATTTCTGTACTCTTCATCTTGTTCCATTTAAGCATTTGTTCCATAAAATCAATCTTAGCTCCTTAAAAGTCTCTAGTTGTAGCTCATTAAATGAACTTCATTCTCAAATGTGAAATTCTTGACAAAGGCTCAGTTGCATAACCAATGTTTCCAAATATATTCTGTTAATAAGAAAGATGGATTCTTTGAATCTGTGCAAATAACTAATATTGCCATGAAAATAAGAATACTCAATAAGAGTTTCTGGATTAATAGAGGGATCAGGCAGGGATAGAAAGATAAATGTTTCATTCTTTTTGCAAAACTGTAGTCTACTGAATTGTCATGAGTTAGAGATAGCTTAGATGCAGAAATAGAACATTAAAGTACCAGCAGTATTCCTAACAAACCCTATAATCATCCTTCATCAGTTCATTCAGTCCTGTGTAGTTAATTCTTGTTCCATTTGATTTGGGTTACCAGTTTCATGAACCCATCTGGATTTCCACTAGAATTCTGGAAATCCTGACTCTAGCCACTGGTATGGTTTTAAAGTTGTTATAGCAATGTCATCAGAAGCCTGTACCCAAGAATAACCAGCCGGCATAGTTCTTTTATGTGGGTCTCTGAGACAGTCCTTTGTTGAAGATAGACATTCTGGCCTGTAGCTGATGGCAGGCACTTTCAGGGAAGCCTCAGAATAAAACAAAAGCTATGTTCTATATGACAAAAGACAGAATAGCTATGGTTACCTTATTACTCTTATTAAGTAATAATAATATTATTACTTAATTATTACTTATCAATACTAATTATTAAAAATAATTATTATAATATAATTATTATTTATTTTATATATTCATTGTATATTATATATTTATATATTTTATAATTATATTAATAATATAATTATTATAATAATATAATCATTTCAATAATAAATAATTGATTATTAATTAATACTTATTAACATTAATTATTACTTAATTACTTATTATTACTTAATAAGAGTAATAATCATTACTCTTTTCAAAATGAATTTTCAAAATGATAATTTTCAAAATGAATTATCTGATATGAGCTTATTATAAAAATAATTAACCAGGAAGTTTGCTTGTTTTAAGGCCTGCAAAATGAAAAATGCAATCCAAAAAAGTTTGGGACAAAAAAATCTATAAACATAATGATTAGCCCCATTTTCAAAGAAAAGTGGGTATCTAACTATGAAAATGGATGAATATGGTGTTTACAGAGGAAAAAAATCTTCGAATGTAACATATAATACTCCTAAGATATAATATACCATGAATATATCAAGAAAAAAATCTTCAAATGTAACATATAATACTCCTAAGATATAATATACCATGAATACATCAAGAAATTATTTAGATTATACCCAAGAATATATCAAGAATATCAAGTAAAGAATATCAAGTCTGGAGCAGTTCTTAAATATCTTTGTATTAATAAAGTTCCATAGGTAAGTGATGTGAATTCTCTCTCTAACAGGCTGGATTTACTTTTGAGAAGTAAAATTTGATCAAGTTAACATTAAAAAATAATAGAAATTATCATTAATAATATTATACTGCTGTTGTCTAATATCAAGAAAAGTACCAGGACTCTGGTGCTAAGTAGTAAGTAGAAGTATCATTGGCAGCCAAGGCATTGATAAATATCTAGGAACTTCATTTAATTTAATTTATTAATTTATTACTATTTATATTAATAACATTTTTACCCATACATATTTATCCTAGGAAAGGCTAAGTGTCTTTTCTGATTTACAGTGCTTCCTATGTAGCTCAAAACATCAAATAAAATTGATTATCACTAGCAACTTTCTTTTTACAAGGTGAAGGAACAAATCTTTTGTGATTTTCCAGGGATCTTCTGGGAAATGCAAAGATAGTTTTAGTTATAAAAGATAACATTTAGGATTCAGTTTGAGGAAGGCAAAATGTGGTAAGTTGTCAGGACATTTAAATACTTAATTAAATAGGATCAGGGATCAGTGTAAAAGAATATTTGGCTACCCAAGTGACAATGAAAGATTTTAAGAGTAAATATAGGAAGTAACATGATTATAAAAAAATCTCAGATCTTTTAAAAATGAGAACAGTTTGTTTTCTTAAACAATCAAGAACATTATAGAGTCAACAAAAGGCATGGGAAATTATTCTGTAATAACTAGCCATTTGCCTAAAAAGGAGATTACCAGAAGATAACGAAAAACTTTTTACAACCTCTTATTAAGAGAAGAGCAATAATCTAAGAAAATTGTGTCAATTTAACAGAGGGAAAAACCAAATTCTAGTTTTGCATGAGTATAATATTTGATACTAAAGCCCTTTTAGAAATCATATAAATAAACTTATCAACCTTAGCTAGCTTAGGCCACAATAAAATTCCCTGTACAACAAAATTCCCTGTCAATAAACTTTTTACAATTTTTCAGCTTTGCCCTACACTTTTTTCTTTCACATTCTGAAACACCCAGTTCTTTTACCTTAGGACAAAACTATTCTCTTTTCCTTAGTAAAAACATATTCTGCATACCTTATATGCAATATGTTGTTTATAAATTTTAACAATTGGTAATTTCTATTATATAGAGGAAACTTGTAAGTGGATGATTATGAACTATAATATACTAGCATTTTATAGCAGACTAGCAAAACTTACCGATAAACATCTCATAGTTTTTTTTATAGTTATATAAAGGATATAGTAATATACCCTTATAGTACAGTTTATGAACTTGGCATAAATAAATATGTTCATTAATAAACCCAAATATATATACCCTTAAAATTATGCCTAGGAATTAATATTTCAGTGTTTTATCTCATTTACAATGATATAGGTATTTAATGAATATCTATTAATTAACATAATTTAGTGTAAGTCTAAGGTTTTTAGTTACCTAAACATCTTTATTTTTTTTTAAAGATTTTATTTATTTCTTTGACAGAGAGAGAAAGAGATCACAAGTAAGCAGAGAGGCAGGCAGACAGAGAGGGAGAAGCAGGCTCCCTGCTGAACAGAGAGCCCGATGCGGGGCTGGATCCCAGGACCCTGAGATTATGACCTGAGCTGAAGGCAGAGGCTTTAACCCACTGAGCCACCCAGCTGCCCCTACCTAAACATCTTTAAAAGCATCTTTTTTTTAATAGGCTCCACACCAGTGTGGAGCCCAGTTTGGGGACTGAACTCAACCCTGAGATCAAGACCTGAGCCGAAATCAAGTGTTGGATGCTTAACCAACTGAGCTACCCAGATGCCCCAAAAGCATCTTTTTTAACAACAGCTTTATTTGGGGGCATCTGGCTGGCTCAGTCAGTAGAGCATGCAACTGTTGATCTCAGGGTAGTAAGTTCAAGTTCATGTTGTGCATGGAGCAAGCCACTCAACAATACTCCTTCCTATTGAAGGTCACTGTGTCAGTGATGGGGTTCCCATCATTACTTTTTCTCCTTCTTTCTTACCCTTCTATATGTAGTCCCTCTGTGGTTTATTGTACAGCTCTTCAGTCAGCCCTCAGTTCCTTTTTGAGAGGAATTGCTCTATATGTAGGTATGGTTTCAGTGTGTCCACGGGAGGAGGTGAATTCAAGATCTTAGACTGCCCTTCTATATATTCTTTGGTGAAGTATCTATATTTTTTACCCATTTTTAAATTGTTTTATTTTCTGAATTTTGAGTTCTCAGTGTTCTTTCTATATCTTGGATGGTAATGCTGATTTTAATCAGATATGTGTTTTGTAAAGATTTTCTCCCAGTCTGTGGCTTATCTTTTCATTCTCTTAATAGCTTCTTTTTCACTGCAGTTTTTAATTTTAATGAATTCCTATTTAATTTTTTCTTTCATGGCTCATGTTTTTGATGTTGTATCTAAAAACTCAACTCTCACCAGAATTACCTACATTCTTTTCTTTTCTTTTCTTTTTTAAGATTTTATTTATTTATTTGACAGAGAGACACAGAGAGAAAGGGAACAAGCAGGAGGAGTGAGAGAGGGAGAAGCAGGCTTCCAACTGAGCAGAGAGCCTGATGTGGGGCTGAGCCAAAGGCAGACACTTAACGACTGAGCCACCCAGGCACACCTCTACATTATTTTCTATGTTATCTTCATGGGTCTAGTTACATATGAACTTCTTATAGTACAGTAATGTAAATGTATTTTCTCTTTCTTATGATTTTCTTAATAACATTTTCTTTTCTCTAGCTTACTTTATTGTAATACTATATAATACATATAAGGTACAAAATATGTGTTGACTATTTTATCGCTAAGACTTCTGGTCAATAGTAGGCTATTAGTAGTTAAATTTGGGAGGAATTAAAAATTATACATGGATTATTGACTGCATGGGGGTCAGCACCCCTAACCCCTGCATTGTTCACAGGTGTCTTGTATCCACAAAATAACCTGTTGTAATAATGACTGAGTTTGCATTGAGTCTCTAAAGTTGGAGAGAACTGAAATCTTATTAATATTTACTCTTCCGATTCATTTATATGGAATATCTCTCCATTTTTTGTTTCTTTCATCAGAGTTTTCTAGTTTTGTCATATAGGACTTGGATATATTTTATTAGATTTATACCTAAGTATTTATTTTTGGTGCTAATATAGATGATATTATGTTTTAAATTTCAGATTTCAATTGTCCATTGCTTTTACATAAGAAAGCAATTGACTTTTGTATATTAGTACTATTCTGTAACTTTGCTATGATTGCTAATTATTAGTCCTTGGTATTGTTGTTGTGGTTGTTATCGTTGTTATTGTTGTTAATTTAGATATTTGTCTTCTTGTGTACATCTTGACAGACTGTGTCTTTCAAGAAAGTGGTCCCTTTCATCTCGGTCATCAAATTTGTGGGCATAGAGCTTTTCATTATGGTCCTTTATTTTTATTTTAATGTTTATGGGATTAATAGTAATTGGCCCTTTCATTGGTGATATTAGTAATTTCTTATTATTTTTTTCTTAGTCTAGAGATCTGTCAATTCTATTAATCTTTTCAAAGATCCATCTTTTGGTTGTATTAATTTTATCTGTTAATTTTCTGTTTCAGTTTCATTGATTCTGCTCATTTTTATCCTTGTTATGATGGATTTAATTTTCGTTATTTGCTTTCTAAGAAACTTAGATTATTGATTTTGATTTTCTTTTCTAATTTATGCTATAAATTTCCCTCTAAGCACCACTTATGCTGCATCATACAATTTTGATAAGTTTTATTCTAATTTTCATTTCAAATTCTTTTAAGTTCAAAATGTCTAATTTCGGGGCACCTGGGTGGCTCAATGGGTTAAGCCTCTGCCTTTGGCTCAGGTCATGGTCTTGGGATCCTGAGATCGAGCCCGCATCGGGCTCTCTGCTCAGCAGGGAGTCTGCTTCCCCCTCTCTCTCTGCCTGCCTCTCTGCCTCCTATGTGATCTCTCTGTCAAATAAATAAATAAAATCTTTTAAAAAAATGTCTAATTTCTCTTGAGACTTATTATTTAACCAAATGTTATTCAGAAGTGTGCTATTTAATTTCCAAGTGTTTAGGGATTTTCTGGGTACTTTTTTCTTACTCATATCTAGCTTAATTTATTGTGACCTGAGAGCATAATATATATTATTTATAATCATAAATTATATTACTATAATATATTATATATATTATATATATAATATATAATATTGGGGAGAACTGAAATATATAATATATTATATGATATATATAATATATAATATGTAAATTTTATTATTTCATAATTATAATTATTTATATTGTTCTAAACTTGTTACCTTGTGCTTTGCAGCCCAGAATGTGACTTGTCTTTGCAAATGTTCAGTAGCAACCTGATGAAAATGTATTCTGCTGAGTTGGATGAATTATTTTTTAAAGTCAGTTAAATCCATTTGAGTGGTACTATTTAGCTGAACTCCATCCTTACATGTTTTATGCCTGTTGATTCCATTAATTACTGATTGAAGGGTGCTGAAATCTCCATTTCTAAGAGTGGATTCATATATGTCTCCCTGCAATTCTGTCAGCTTATGCCTTAAGTAGTTCGATGCTGTTTTAGTTGTACACACATTAGGGATTGTTATGACTTCCTGGAAGATTGACCCTTTTATCATTATTTAATGCCCCTCTTTATCCCTTTAATTTTCCTTACTTTTGTGTCTATTTTGTCAGAAATTAATAAAGCTACCCCACCTTTCTTTTTATTAGTTTTAGCGTGTAATATCTATCTTGATCTCTTCATTTTAAACCTATCTGTGTCTTTAAAATGAGTTTCTATAGAAGATACATAGATAACTTGTCTTTATTTATTCTGCCAATTTCTTTGCTTTAATTGGTATATTTAGACTACTGATATCTAAAGTGAGTATTCCTTCTTTAACAGCCTTCTTTTGTTTATGTAGATCTGAGTTTCTTACCTATATAATTTTCCTTTTCTCTGAAGAATTTCTTATAACATTTCTAGTAAGGCAAGTATATGGACTACAAATTACCTCAGTTTTTGTTAGCCTGAGGAAGTCTTTATTTCTCCTTCACGTCTAAAGGATAATTTCTCTGGATACAGAATTTTAGGTTGGTGTGTTTTTTTCTTTGAATACTGTAAATATTTCATTTTACTCTCATCTTGCTTCCATGCTTTTAAAGAGAAGACTGGTGTAATTCTTATTCTTGCTCCTCTATATGTAAGGTGTTTTTCCCCCTTCTGGCTTCTTTCAATATTTTCTTTGTCTTTGACTTTCTGAAGTTTGTTTATGCTACACCTAGTAGCAGACTTTTTGGTATTTATACTGCTTGGTCTCCTTTCAGCTTCTTACATCAGTGGTTTGGTGTCTATTGTTAATACTAAAATCTTTGCCATACTGTGTCTGGTTTTGATACTTGCTACGTCTCCTCAAGTTGTGTTTCTTGTCTTTTGGTATGACTTGTAATTATTTTGTTGAAAACCAGACATGTGATAGATGAAAGGAACTAATAATGGCTCCAGTGTTTGTTTCTGCTCCTGAGCTTCTGCAAGGTTTCTGTTCCTGCCTGTGTGTCATTAAATTTTCAGGGGCATCAGTTTTCCCTGTTACCTCATTTCTGATGAGTTTTGACCTTGTTTTGTGGCCTACCATATGTTCTATCCTAGTGAATGTTTTATGTGTACTGGAAAAGAATGCATATTCTGCTACTGTTGAGTGGTGTCTTCTATACATGCATGTTAGCTCTAGTTGGCTTATAGTGTTTTCAAGCCCTGTATATCATTATTGCTCTTACCTAGATATTGTGTTCATTATTGAAGGTGGGTATTGAAGTCTTCAACTCTTCTTGTTAACCCTCTTACTTCTCCCTTAATTTTGGAGCCATAAAGGCCCTCCTGACACTAATATGATGGGAATAACAGGGGCCAGAAGGGTCACAATGTGCTGGAATTATGGTTTTCAAAAAGTTTGTGTAATCTATGGCATGTATTTGTCTGTGGGCATTCTGATCATCAGAAGGGCTCACAGGGAAGACGGTGTCCAGAAGTTCTACCCACAGCACCAGCAAACTGGCAGTAAGTATCAGGAAGAGTCCTAGAACTTAAGAGGGCACAACTGAACTCAGGGAGAAAGGCCTTGTCTTGCTGATGGCCTAGGAGGAAGACCCTATAAGTCTATTACTTAAAGACAGTCTGGGAGCTTGTAGGATCCCTAGAACCCTAGGAAGTGGAGAGTGTGGGGTTTCCTTGGAGCACTTGCATGAAGGATAGACAATGGACGAGAGGAAAGTAAACCCCTGTGGTACCAGCAGGTAGCAAGCACACATCCAGAAAAGTCCCAAGGCCTGAGAAATTGAAATGGATGCAGACCTAAAAGGGTCATAAGTTTGATGGCCTATGACTAAGAGCCCATGTTTGTTTCCACCACATAAGAGTGGTTTGAATGATCCCCAGAACCTTGGCAAGAGGTAAATTTGGTGACAGAAAGGTTTCCTGGGGCACTCACAAGGACAGACAGTTGCTAAGAAGGCTCATAAACTCCTAGCTTGAGAGCTGACTGAAGGCCTAAAAGGCTTACAGTTACCATGGGGGGTGATTAGTGCTGTGAGAGGAAAATGCTCTCTTTTCACCACTGATAGCAGACTGGTTGCTTAAGAACCCTCAGTTCCTCAGAAGAAATACAGGCTGGGAGCCAGTAGGTATCCCAGAACCCTAGCTGTCAGGAAGTGTGGAGGCCTGAAAGTTTCTCAGTACACTGTCTAGATGGAGGTGTGGTGGCAGAAGGGGCCCTCTTGTACCAGAGTTATGGATGATTGCTTATAGGGTACTGTGTTCCATGGCACTAAGCAGTCTAGTAACCTTAAGGGATCTCCTAGAACCAGTATATAAGCAGCCTGATCTTAGGAAGGACCCCCTCAAGACACCAGCTCCAGGACAAAATATATATGGAAGTGCTTCTAAGTGTTCCAGTGATGGGATAGCTTATGCATGGAAACTATACCCCACACCCCCTGATACTAGAGGTCAGTATGGAAATGATCCCTGATGGACCCTTGCTTACACAGTCTTGGTGTGGTGGTCAGAAGGTATATGATTCTCCATCTCACAGGCTAGGGGCCATAAGGACATGGGGAACTTAACAGACCAGGTCAAATGATGATGGGAAGGTCCCTAGATACACTCCCTTATAGGAGGCTCTTGGCCAAAAGGATTTTGGGTTCCATTGCAGAGTAGCTGAGGACTGAAAGGGCCATGAGTTACCCTGTTCCAGGCCTGTCCAGTGACTCTAAGACTTATGGGGTCTTCACCATGCAGCCAGGGTGGTATGCAAATAATATTCGATTCTCAGGCACATGTGATGACTCAAGACCAGAAGGAGCCCTGGAAGCTTAGTGAAGGACCACGTTATTGTTTGGAATATTTCCCTGGGACACCAACTGGGGACCTGGGAGAAGTAAGGGGTAGGGAAAGAGGATGGGTGGTGTCTGAGAAGCTCAGAACCTAGATCCAAAAGACTCAAGTTATCCCAGCAGGAGCCCTGAACTGTGACCAATGGTGATTCAGTTTCAATTAGCAGACATTTAAATTGATGGCCAGAAACCCCAGTTCCCCAACATGCCCATGTACCGCAGGAAGGACTCCCAAAATTTTAGTGACATAAGGGTCCTCATGACACTAACACAATGAGAGTACAAGTATGGTCTCCAGTAGAGGCATATATTCCTCTACATGAATTCTTACTTTGGCCCATACTATTCTATTACACAGGCAGTCTGGGTACAAAAGGGCCCCCAGGACTGCAATGCCAAGGAAGATGGTGTCTGGAAGTGCTCACCCAGGCATCAATATAGTGGTAAGCTCACATCTGGAAAAGTCGTGGGGACTGAGAAAGTGAGAATGACCTAGACGAAAAGAGCTAGTCCTTGTGAAAGCTAAGTAGGAGGGGCCCATGACTCTACTGCATAAAGACAATATGGGGTCTTGAATAATCCCTGGAACGCCACTTAGTCATGAGGTTGTTGGGAGGAAGATTGTCCAGTTCCCCCAAGATAGAGCAAGATGGTGGCTGTGAAAGTTCAGGAATCCTGAGTTTGAAGCCTGACTGATGGCATAAAGTGCTCAAGATTCTGCTACAGGATGGCAGAACTGTGAGTGAAAATACTTTCCTTTCCACTCAGACAGCCAGGCAGGTCATCAAAGAACACTGAGTTCCCCAGAGTATGTATAGCATGTGAGCCTGTAGAAAATGGAGAACCCTAAATGGCAGCACCCTTCATGGCCAGAAGTTTTCCTAGGTCAACACCCAGATATAGTTTTGGTGGCAAAAAGTAGTCTTGTGTGCTAGAATTCTAGATAGGTGGTTGCTAATAAAGATACCTGTTGCACAGCAAGGGTGCAGGCTAGTGCACAAAAGGGCTGTGCACAGGTAGTTTGGTCTCAGAAAGGACCCACAGATCAACAACACAAGGGTAGAATGTGACCAGATGTCCTTTGTGAGTGCTACCTCCTAGACTAGTGTGATTCCAGAAGAACCCCCAGGTTTCTACTGATCGAAATGGACCAGATATACAGAATGCCCTGAGTTCCACAGCCTTTGGGGAGGGTGATGGTTATAAGGGTATGCACATGAATGGCATATTACCACCAGAATGAGGGGTAGAACTCCGGAACAAGACAACTTGTGGTGGTCCAAGTTTCACCAGAGCACTGGCACTTGGGAAAGGAAGGTGGCCAAAAGGGCTCATATTCCTTAGTGAAAGGAACCCCTGGTACCTCAGAAAAAGCACTATATTTTGACAGAATGTACTCCAGTTTCAACATCAGTTGGTCAAACTGATGGCAGAGAAATCTGATTCCCATATGGACTATGGGCAGGAAGGACATGGAAACTTTAAGGGCTGGATTGGCCCTCATGATAGGAACATGTCATGCCAAAGGGAACCCTAAGCTCCAGTGAACTGTTAGTATGGTTTCCAGTAGGGCTGTATATTCCACAGGAAGTGTTCTTAATTCTGGTCACAGGACCGCGGTGCCCTGGCAGTTTGGTTGTTCAAAGGGCCATCAGGCAGCAGTGTCAGGGAACATGATGTCCAGATGTGCCCACTACAAGGCACCAGTGAAAGGTCAGGCATGTACATGCTAGGGTTCTGGGCTGTGAGAGGGAGCAATGGCTCAATGGACCCGGGATATGAGGGCTGATAGCTGCTGATACGGTAATAGGATCCCATGATTCAATCAATAAGAACCCTCCTGTGGTGCGGGGGTGGGGGTGGGGGAGGGGGAGTGTCTGAGGAATCTCCGGAACCTTATCAAGGAGTTAGGTTGTCGGCAGGAAGGTTACCTTAGGGCACCAGCTGTATGGGTGGATGGTGGCCGAGGAGGATCTCACTTCATCAGTTTGCCTGCTGACTAAAATGTGGTTGAGGCCCATCAGTCTCCTGCCAGTGGCCAGTGCCATGACCAAGGGTGCCTTTCTTTACACCACTGGCGGGTAGGCTGTCTGGTTACCAAAGAACGTTAGACTCACTAATGTGCATATAGACCAAGGGCCGACAAAAATTCTGGAACCCTAGCTGGCAGGAAGTCTGGTGGCCTGGAGGTTCCTCAGGGCACCACACAGATGGAGGTAGGGTACTGAAACCAGTGTTCTAGATGGATGGTTTCTTATAAGGCCATATGTTCTACAGCAAGCTGGTGCCCATAAGAGCTCCCCTGGAATCCAGTACGCAGGCTCAGTTCATAAAGAACCCACGAGTTACCAGTACCAGGGCAGAAGTTGTCTGGAAGTGCTCCTGGAGTGCCACTGCCTTGGACAGAACCTGTCTGCAAGAGCTTCAGGGGTCCCAGATGCCCAAGGTTTCTGAGTTCCATAGGCTCAAGGGAAGAACATGGTCTGAAGAATACATACTCCCTTGATGATTACAGACCAGAAGGAGTTCCAGAATTCTAGTGAGGCTGCTGAATTGGTGGTCGGAAGCTTCCTCAGGGTACTCTGGCAGATGAGGGCAGAGGGGGGACGTACAATAACTGAAAAAGCCCAGATTAATGAGCCAATAGGAATCATGAGCAGTCAGGCAAACTAATGGCCAGAAAATTCCCAGGTTCCCAGCTTCAACTGTGGTCGGAAAGAACTCCTTGAACAGTTTAGAGCTGAAGCGCTTTTGTGATGCTAATGTTGTTAGTATACCAGAGAAAAGGGGAGGGGCCCCGGCTTCAGGGAACTGGAAGTTTAATTCCAAAAGGACCATATATTCCAACAGCAAGGGATTTGGGCAGGGCTGCTGGCCCTATGTGCGCTGTAAGTCTCATTCCCCAAAGGGCTTCCACAGCAGGTGTCCAGAAGTCCCCTCCACACCACGTTTCTACCCTGTGACACCAGCAAAGTGGTAGAAAAGTTTCAGAATAGGTATGCCTGCAGAGCAGAGGTGTCTCTAGATCAAAAGGCCTGTTGACAGTTTAGTAAGGCCTCGCCTAAATTTCCACCACCTGAGAACTAACTGGGGAACCGAAGGATCTGCGGAACCTTGAAGAGCAGGCAGGTTCTGGGCCGGAAGGTTCCGGGCAGAGAGACTGGAGCCAAGAAGGCTCGTGATTCCTGAGTTTATGAGCTGGCTGAGGGTTGAAAGACTCGCTTCCTCGGCTGGGTGCCAATGTTGTAACCGAAAACACTCTCATTTTCATAGCAGATGGGCGGAGTGGTCGCCTAAGAGCGCTCAGTTCCTCAGCATTCTTATAGGCTGGGGTTGAAGAAGTTCCGGAGCCCTAGTTGGCAGGAAGTCTTGTGGCCAGAAGATTTCTGGAGGCACTACCATGTTGAAATTAAGATGACCGAAAGGATGCATGAGGCCTCGCTATCTGAGAAGGATGATTGCCAGTAGATACTCGTATTCTACAGCAAGGGAACTGGCTGCCATAAGGATACTCTGGAACACAGTTTGTGTACAGTTTGATCTCAGAAAAGGCCCTTAGGGCACCATCCCCAGGGCAAAAAGCGTCCAGAAGTGCTCCTGGTACCACAGAGGTGGCAGGTAGGTTTCTGAAACTCTTGGACTCAAAGGGTGGACTGGACTGAGGCTTGAAGTGCTAGTCTTACTGATGGCTCAGCAGGAACTGTGGATTTTACATCACTTGGGTTTCTGAAAGGGTCCCTACACATTAGCATGTGGGAGGAATTATCGCTGATAGGGCTGGAGGTTTCTTTGCCAGTTTGCAGCCTAGAGCTTCAAAGGCTCTTGGGCTACCAGTTCTTGAACAGACTAGTGGCCATAAAGGTCTTTGAACGTGCATCTGGAGGTCTGTAAAGTGGCAGAAGGACACATCCTCCCTCCATGTGTGTAGTCACAATGGTGCTGCTAGGGTGATGCTTCCCCATGGGAGAGTCTTTGGCCTCTAGTCTTCTGGGTTCACTGTGAAAAATTTAGAAATAGCAGAAGTAAAATCAATGAATTGCTGAAGTGGTAATTAGTGAAGTTTACTGTGCACACGCTGAAAGCTCACCAATCCGGATCGCTTAAACCAAAACATGGAAGTTCAGTGATATATTGTTATAAAGCAGCTTATATAGTAAGAAAGCAGTGACTCTTTATTCTTAATAGTGATTGGTTACAGTATTAGAATTTTCTTAAACATTGGGGAATTGGTCAGTGGTTACCTCATATCAACCTTAGGAAACAGTTTAAGTTTTGCTTATGATTTCCCAAGGAGCAAGAGATGACACAGGTTAGTTAGTTTTGCAAAATAAGCTAAATTAAGCTTTGTATGACTAAACTGGCTTTGCAGGAAATTTTCAAGGATGGTCTCCATCTGTTTTTGATTTTAACAATCCCCACCTCTACCTCTCCTCCTGGTCATTCAGTAGGTTGACTGTCACTAATGAGTATAGTGTTATTCTCGGTTACCACCAGTGATGAAATCAAGTCAAAGAATCATATTTGCTGTTTTCACTAGTTGAGTCATCAGACCAGAGAGTCATGTAGTCACTGCCTTCATCATTTATGTGATTATTGTTTGTTGCATTCAGTTGTTTGATCCTGATGGCTACCATTTGGTGTGTGAGTGCCTACTAATAGGCATTTAAAGATAGGCATTTAAAACCTTTGAGAGTATATAACACATTAGAGAGGTTAATATGATGACTATTAGGAGAAAAATAGCCAAGGATTGGAAAATTCCCCAGAGCAGAGCTTCCCAGGAGCCAAGACTTAACAATAAAATAACTACAGTGGGTTATAATTTTTTAAAGTTGTTATTTGAATTCCAGTTACAGTGTATTATTAGTTTCAGGTGCACAATATAGTGATGCAATACTTCATCACCAGTGCTCATCACAACAAGTGCACTCCTTAATCCCCATCACCTGTTTTACCCATCCCTCCCAACCATCTCTATTCTTGTAACCATCAGTTTATTCTCTGTAGTTAAGCGTGTTTCTTGGTTTACCCCCTCTTTTTTTCTCTTTACTTGTTTCTTTTGTTTCTTAAATTCCACATATGAGTGAAATCATATGGTATTTGTTTTTCTCTCACTTATGTCATTTAGCATAATACTCTCTAGCTTCATCTGTGTTGAAAATCTAAAGATTTCATTCCTTTTAATGGCTGAGTAATATTCCATGATGCATTTTTACACACACACACACACACCCCACATCTTTATTCAGCAGTTAATGGACACCTGGGCTGTTTCTGTTATTTGGCTGTTGTAAATAATACTGCTATAAACATCAGGGTGCATGTGTCCCTTTGAATTAGTAATTTAGTGTTCTCTGGGTAAATACCCAGTAGTGGGATTACTGGATTGTAAGGTAGTTGTGTTCTTAACTTTTTGAGGAACTGCCATGCTGTTTTCCACAGCAGTAGGAATGCAGAATGAAAAAGGATTCCTCTTTCTCCAAATCCTCGCCAACACCTGTTGTTTATTGTGGATTTAGCCATTCTGACAGGCGTGAGCTGATATCTTACTATAGTTTTAATTTGCCTTTCCCTAATATTGATCAGTGATATTGAGCTTCATTTCATGTATCTGTTAGCCATCTATATGTCTTCTTTGGAAAAATGTCTGTTCATGTCTTCTACCCATTTTTGATTGGATTATTTGGTTTTTGGGTGTTGAGTTTTATAAGTTCTTTATAGGTTTTGGATACTAACCATTTATCAGATATGTTATTTGCGAATATCTCCAATTCTGTAGGTTGCTTTTTAGTTTTGTTGATTGTTTCCCTTGCTGTGCAGAAGCTTTTTATTTTTCTGTAGTCCCAATAGTTTATTTTCACTTTTGTTTCCCTTGCCTCATGAGACACATCTAGGAAAAAGTTGCTACAGCCCATGTCAGAGTAATTACCGCGTGTGCTTTCTTCAGGGACTTCTATGGTTCACATCTCACATTTAGGTCTTTAATACATTTTGAGTTTATTTTTTGTATATGGTGAAAAAGAATAATCCAGTTTCCTTCTTTTGCATGTTGTCATCCAGTTTTCCCAACACCATTTGTTGAAGAGACTGTCTTTTTTCCATTGGATATTCTTTCCTACTTTGTAGAGGACTGATTGACCATATAGTTGTGGGTTCATTTCTGCATTTTCTATTACATTGATCTGTCTTTTTTTTGTACCAGTATCATACTGTCTTGATCGTTACAGCTTTATAATATGACTTGAAGTCTGGAATTGTGATGCTATGAGTTTTGCTTTTCTTCTATAAAGTTGCTTTGGCTATTCTGGGTCTTTGTGGCTCCATAAAAATTTTAGGATTATTTGTTCTAACTCTGAAAAGTGCAGTTGGTATTTTGATAGGTATTTAATTACATGCATAGGTTTCTTTGGGTAGTATAGACATCTTATCAATAGTTTTCTTCCATTTCATGAATATGCAATGTCTTCCCACTTCTTTGTGTTGCCTTCAATTTTTTTTTTTTTTATCAGTGTTTTCTACTTTCCAGAATACAGATCTTTCACCGCTTTGGTTAGGTTTCTTCCTAGGTATCTTGCAGTTTTTGGTGCATTTGTAAATGGGATTGATTCTTAATTTCTCTTTCTGTTGCTTCACTATTGTTGTGTAGAAATGCCACAGATTTCTGTATGTTGATTTCGTATCCCGCAACTTTACTGAATTAATGTATCAGCTCTAGCAGTTTTTTGGTGAAGTCTTTTGGGTTTTATATATATACTATCATGTTATCTGCAAATAGTAAAAGTTTGACTTTTTCCGATTTGGTTGCCTTTTATTTCTTTTTGTTGTCTGATTATTGAGGCTAGGACTTCCAGTACTGTGTTAAATAACAGTGGTAAGAGTAGACATCCAAAGCTCTCAATTTTTCCCTGTTTAGAAGGGTGTTAGTTGTGGGTTTCTTTTTTTTTTTTTTTTCAAGATTTTATTTATTTATTTTGACAGAGAGATCACAAGTAGGCAGAAAGGCAAAGGGAGAGAGAGGGAGAAACAGGCTCCCTGCTGAGCAGAGAGCCCCATGCAGGGCTGGATCCCAGGACCCTGAGATCATGACCTGAGCTGAAGGCAGAGGCTTTAACCCACTGAGCCACCCAGGTGCCCCAAGCTGTGGGCTTTTCAGAGATGGCCTTTATTATGTTGAAGTATGTTCCTTCTAAACATATATTGTTGAGGGTTTTTATCATGAATGGATGTTGTACATTGTCAAATGCTTTTTCCACATCTGTTGAAAGGGTCTTTTGGTTCTTATCTTTTTTTTTTTTTTTAATTAAGGTGGTGTAGCATGTTGATTGATTTGTGAATATTGAACCACCCTGGCAACCCAGGAATAAATCCCACTTGATGTGGCGAATGATTTTTTTTTTAAAGATTTTATTTATTTATTTGTCAGAGAGAGAGATCACAAGCAAGCAGAGAGAGAAGGGGAAGCAGGCTCCCTGCTGAGCAGAGAGCTCGATGTGGGGCTCGATCTCAGGACCCTGGGATCACGACCCGAGCCGAAGGCAGAGGCTCTAACCCACTGAGCCACCCAGGCGCCTCAATTTTTTTTTTTTTTTAAGATTTATTTATGAGAGAGAGAGAGAGAGCAAGCACGAGAAGGGGGAGGGTCAGAGGGAGAAGGAGACTCTGCACTGAGTGGAGGACTCAGTCCTGGGCCTCCTGGATCGTGACCTGAGCCAGAGGCAGACACTTAACTGAATGAGCCACCCAGGCACCCGATTTTTTTTTTTTTAATGTGTTGTTAGATTCAGTTTGCTAATATTTTGTTGAGGATTTTTCCATCTATGTTCATCAGAGATATTGACCTATAGTTCTCTTTTTTAGTGGTATCTTTGTCTGGTTTTGGGGTCAGGGTAATGTTGGCCTCACAGAAGGAATTTGGAAGTTTATCTTCCTTTTCTATTTTTTGGAATACTTAGAGAAGAATAGGTATTAACTCTTCTTTAAATGTTTGGTAGAATTCACTTGGGAAGTCATCTGATCCTGGATTTTTGTTTGTTGGGAGGTTTTGGTTTTTTTTTATTACTGATTCAATTTTTTTGCTGGTTATCAGTCTGTTCAGGTTTTCTATTTCTTCCTATTTCATTTTTGGTTGGCTTAAACCCCGCATCAGGCTTCCTGCTCAGTGGGAAGCCTGCTTCTCCCTCTCCTGCTCCCCCTGCCTGTGCTTTCTTGCTGTGTCAAGTAAATAAAATCTTTAAAAAAAAAATTGTGTTCCTGCAGTGTGTGTTGCTATTTTTCCTCTCTCATTTGTGATTTTCTTTACTTGGGTCCTTTCTTTTTGATAAGTCTTACCAGAGGTTTATCAGTTTTATTGATATTTTCCAAAGAACCATCTCCTGGTTTCATTATTCTGTTGTTTTTTGGTTTTGGTTTTTCTATCACTTATTTTTGCTCTAATCTTCATTATTTCCTTTGTTCTGCTGGTTTTAGATTTTGCTGTTCTTTTTCTAGTTTCTTTAAGTATAAGATTAGGTTGTTTGAGGTTTTTTATGCTTCTTGAGATGGGCCTGTATTGCTATATACTTCTTAAGTTGGTTATAATTTTTAAAAGTTACTTGCCTAGGCACAGCATGATATATTAGCAAACAGGGCCTCTGTATAAAGGGGGATAAAAATCAACACCTCTCAGTTTCTAGCATCCCTGACTTTCAAATGAGATTGTAAATGAAAGCATTTTATTTTTATTAAAACCATTAATGTATCCTCCATTTTGAGCCTGGATGTATCTTTAAGTGTTTAAATAATGATTGTTTCCTTTCCATAAGCATATGAGTGATAGAGGGAGAAACATGTAAGGAGTTATTCAGTTCATATCTCAGAAAAATAATAGCAACTAAGTTCTGATAGTATTGCAGAGGTTATACATTTTTTTGCATATAACAGCAATCATATTTTAGCTGGTACTCATGGACATGAATTGAAAGAATGAATTGAAATGGATATAATACTTTCATCTATTCAGCAAGCTATCAAATGATGTGTTATGACTTACACTGAGCAACTTCAACCTATCATTTTTGCCAATCTAAAAATCTGATTAAATGTCAAGCAAGTGCAATGTGAATGTGCCTTCCAGAAATGTTCTAAATAAGTAGAAATGGCTGTTTCCTTAGCTTTTCTGATTTAAGCAATCCTTTTTTGAGACACCAACTTATTAGAACTAAGATGGGTACTGATACGTGGAATTGATAGTAACTGAATTTCAGCTAGTAAGTCTACTTCACCATCCAGTTTCTCTTCCTACTCACCCCCTTTTCATTAGGCTGTAATCATAGTGCCTCTCTTTTGGCATTTTCAACACACCTTATATGTCAAGATTTGTTACCCTTTTGAGACTTTACATTTGTGCTTCCTCCATCTAGATATTTGCATTCAGTTCTTTGATGACTCAGTTACCTGAAGGATTAGTAGGGCAGGAATATCTGCTTCCAGTGTGGCTCACTTATATGGTTGCCAGTCTAATGCTAGCTTTTCAGTTTGGGAACTTATTTCCTTGCTACAAGGACCTCTCCACAGCACTACTTGAGTATTCTCAAAACACGGAGGCTGGCTTCTCCCAGAGTGAGCCATCCAGGAGAAAGAAAGCCGCACAGAAGCCATGCTGTTCATGACCTAGCTTTTGAAGTCACTGCATCACTTCCACTTTATTATATTAAATTTGATCCCTTATGACCATTCCACATTAAAGGGGAGGGGAATTAGATTCCACTATTTTATGGGAAGAAGGTGAAAGAATTTATATTTTAAAACCACCACACTAAGCCTCATGATTCTTCTTAATCTAAACACTCCTCTGTTAACAGGTATTGTATGGCTCATAAAATTAATACAATAACAATAATAGTAGCAGTGAGCGGATAGTAATATTTATTTGAATGTGATGTTTCCTTAATTATGTGACTTTTTAGCAGGACAGTGGTCATGGAAGTTGGAATCCACTAAGGAGTGTATAACAACTCACCTGCCAAATCAGCTAGCCCTGAAAATGGATGGTGCTGGAGCGTTGGGCCCATACTGGCTGTTGTTGGTGGTCAGTGACCCGTGTGAGAGGGATGGAGGTCAAGGAGGCATGTGGTGGTTTCCTGCCAGCGTCGAGGCCTCCTCCAACCCCCCACCCCATGGACGCTAAGCCTTGTGAGGTAGAAGTGCTACTGAGTGAGGTAAGCCTTAAAGCCTGGGACAAGGCTGTGGTGGAGCCACCGTAGGTTCAGATATTGGTGGTGGTAGCAAATATAAAATAAGTAAATAAATAAATAAGTGGCCTTTCTATACTACCCTGGATTTTTAAATTTAGTTTTATTATATCTACTGTTTCAAGTCTCTTCAAGAGATGTTTTCTCTAATTTTATAAAGAAAGTATATAGAAAACCATAATTTACTTACAAATTCATTTATAACAAATGGTGATGGGACACATATATCCTGTTAAATTCTGTAATGGTGAGTATAATATATATATGAATTTTATTTCACTTTACAAGTTAATAAGTAATAAAGTGTTAAACTGTACCATGTATAAGATTCATGCAACTACATTTTATTTTATCTAAGTAATTGAAGTAGAAATTGCTTTCAAATTCTAGGACCTTCTTTAATTTTCAAAGGTTTGTATAAAAGAGTAAAAAGTAGAAGAGAGATGCTATAACACATAAAAGTGCGTATATTCTTTCTGTATTTAAATAACTTAATGGTGATTCAAATTAATGCCTTAACTGACTTGATTGAATGTCATTCCACTATTCTAAACTTTAGTCTTTAAAACAACTAATTTGATATGTAATTTTATAAAAAGCAGAAGGTAAAACTTACTCATCTTTGGCATCTTATGTTCAAGTGAGATGTGTGTTTACTAGTACCTCTATCTTCCTATAGTTAATGAAGTCTTAAAACAGCAAAGTCCATTTTTTCAAATAAATGTATAAAATCCTAAAGATTAAAGGCATTACATCATCGTATACTTCAGATAATCATACTATGAGTAGATATTTTTCCTGTAGATATATTCAACTACAGGCAAGAATGGGGTGTTTAAAATTACTAAAGTTATTTCTGTTCTTCAGCTGAAAAAATTCAGTTATATCACCAGTTGGAATTTAACACAGTGCTAATGTTGAGTGAAATTAACCTCTTAAAAATGTCTCTTGATAATCGCTGTTAATTGTGATGATTTTTATTAACCAAATCTTTTAGTGTCATTTTAATTCTATCTTCTTATAATTTTATTTCAAAATTCTGGAAGATATTTGTCTTGAACGTTAATTATTTTAACCAAGTAAATTTGCTTTGTACCTCCTGGGCAGCAACATATTATGTTTACAAAAAGACATTTTAGAGTCAGTTAACTCTATGTTCAAATTCCACTTGGGCCTTTCATTTGCTCATGATCTTGACAAATAGCTGATTTTTTTCTTGGTTTCAGTGTTCTCGTATGTAAAAATGGATTAACACCCAATATACAGTGCTATTCTAATGATTCAATTAGACAGCATAAATGCTTAGCACGTAACAGATGCTCAATAAATGTTAGATCTTTACTCTTTTCCAAAAAAGCCTGTCTTCTGGGAGCATCTGTTAAATAAAAAGTAAAAACAAAACCTTGCAAGTCTCTTTCAAAAAGTGAATTAAATGTAGTTATAATCTGGTCTGATTTTGGCAAAAAGGTGAAACAACAGAAACAAACTTACGTTTTTCTGAATCTAAGAAACCCTCTTCCTTTTTCCCCATCACCTGACAGATGCCACCACTTACATATTGTTACCTTGAACAGGTTACTTACCATCCCTGTGCCTGTTCCTCGTCTGTAATTGGGGATAGTCATAGTGCCTACATCATGTAGTTATTAAGAAGATCAGTTCAAGTAACTCAGACATTTCTAATAGTGCCTGTAAAATACTAAACAGTATTTATATTAGGTACCAATATTATTTGGAAAGATACTATAATTCTTTTTCTTAATGCTCAGAAACCACTTCCAAACCCCCATAGCCTGGCTTGAATCTAACTTTCAAATTTTCTTGTATATTCCCACCACTAACAACATCCAGTATAATTCCTCTAAACTCAAGTGCAGATGGTGTACTTAACTTCAGGAGGTTTCCACAGCCTTTGAAATCCATTCTTAGATCCCTTAACATACTTACAAAAATTTTAATTTGGGAGATATGCAAAGGAATTTATAATACTTTTTGAGTACAAAAGTATAACAGAGCTCCAAATACAGAGCATAACATTTGGAGTTTATATAAAATGCTTTGTATTTAAACATCTTTAATATGCATTTATTTCTGTACCTTCCAAGCTCAGTCTCTTAAGCTTCCATGGATGCCTTTTTTCTGGCTTTTGCATCTGAGTTCATAGCATATATTTTACTACAAAGGTATTCTAATGTTTGTGTCCTCATTTTGCTGTTTCTAGCTTAGATGGAGAATTTTCATTGTGTTGAACATGGCGATTATTCCACTAGCTTTTTTTAAAAAGCACTTGTTTTCCTCCCTTCAAAGACATGCAAAACAGAAATCTTTCATAATTCTGTTTACACAGTGTAGTCCTATTGTGTGAGTCAGCATAAGCAAGACATATCCCTCAGTGAATCATTATTTCTTTCTTTAATTAAGGTTATCAACTCCTTGTCTTTTATTGATAGATCCAGATATCATCTCCCAGGTAATTGATTAAGGATGAATCATCAGAAATTTGTCACAATTCCAAATAGACAAAGAATGTAAATAATAGGCCTGCAGTATGAACTCTGGTAAGGAAGGAGAATGGAAATACCTATTTTGTTCAGTGTATTTCAGAACTATGCACACTGTCAGGGATGATGAGTAAGCAGGAACGTCAATAAATGGAAAAGTCCAGCACTTACACTTTGTTTCACAAGTTTGTTAAAAAAAAATATTTAATGTTAGTCTTCAATTTTATAAATTATGGTCTTGTCAGTGCTTAAAACAGTAATTTTATATAACAATAATAAAATCCCCCAAATATATTAGCCTTCTAGCCAGTTAACCTTTTTTTCATTGCTGTAGAAATAGAAAGGGAAGGAGGACTGGAACTTTTCTGGAAAAAGTAAGGAAATGGGTTTGGGTGAGGTAGGAAAATGACTCAGTTTTAGTTTTCTATGAATATAAATAACTAGAATCTAGGAAAAAGAGTGGGTCACTCCAGGGGGCATGCAGTTCCAAATCAGGAAATAGTTGTTGTGATGCCCCAAATGTGAAATGCCTGAACAAAATGTTTCTTTTATCATTTGAGTATTTTAAGAATTAATAAAGTGGCATCATATTTCATTCCTAATACCCACTCTAACCATAATAGTGGTAGGAGCCATATCTTATTTATCTGAATATTTTCAGTAAGTGGTACTGTCTGGCATGTAACAAACATTTGATGATATTTTAATAAATGATAGAGCTAATAAATCCACTAATTAGTACACTAAACTTGAGATTCATTGATATTAAGCTTTATTTGAATATATGTGGGATATGAGTGAATGAGTTGAATTTATATATGAATACATACTTTTATAGATATGACAGTTGTATATGAATATATTGCATCTATGTATTTATATAAATAGGGAGAGTTGATATATCATTTGTTTTGTTATTATTTTGTTGTATCCTAGAAGCCAGAGCTTCCATTTTCTACTTTCTATGAGGAGCTCTCTCTCATATTACTTTGTTAAGTAATATTCTACATAGGCAGGAACACTGTTTATATAGATTGAACGAAATATATTGCCTATAAGATTTTAACTTTTAAAATATTCCTTATTTTTAATTAGCAAATTTTCCCATCATGTATGCATAATGTTCATTTCTTTTAAAGATTCACTAACATTATTTTCACTTCTAAATTTATGTGCCATATATTTTTCATTTGGAAATAAACTAATTTACACGTATTTGCGCATTGAGAAGTTTGGCTCATCCTTTACCTTATCTCCTTATTTGATTATTACTATTTTATAGTTAATATAAAATTGCTTTTATCCTCCTAGAGGACTTTTATTTTTTTGTTTTTCTTTTTACTTTTTTTTAATTTTATTTTTTCAGTGTTCCAGATTCATTGTTCTTATACCACACCCAGTGCTCCATGAAATATGTGCCCTCCTCAATACTCACCACCAGGCTCACCCAACCCCCCATTACCCCTAGAGGACTTTTAATATGGTCAGGAAGAAAGTACAATAACCATATTTTAGAACCATATTTATTATATGTAGATAACTGAAAGTAAAGTATTCAGGGTGTTAAAGCAAAATATACACAATCTATTCACATACAGGATTAATGTACTATGTTCCCTCTGTTTCACATTAAATTGTTGCTGTTTTGATTGAAAAGAAAACTTTTGAGTTTCATAAAATATAAATATATATCCAATATATCATTCAGAGATATGACGTTTTGTAGTGCTTTTGGTGATTAAAAAATAATATATAAACATTTTAACTGTGGTTTTAAGTTTCAAAACAGAGATGATTGCTGTGAAGGCATAAGGTGGCTGCCAGCCTATGGCAGGAAGGAAGGTGGTGAACATTACTGGCACTCTGCAGGTCAAGAAATTTCATGCAACACTACATATAAGTCTCTCTGTTACTGTAATCAGGGCTGCTGTCAATTGTCATGGCCCACTGCCAACTGGTGGAGTTCGTGATTGTATTTTATCTTCCTAAGGAAAACTCATTCAGCAAACTACAGAACATAACTGCTGGCCTGTGACTTGTTTATTTTTTAAATAAACATGCAGTCCAGGGAGAGAATCACCATTCTGTGCTTATTATTTACTTTTGAGTCAGAGAGACATAATCTTTTGGTTGCAGTGTATTTGAAAAGAGAATATTGGAGAGGCGTGACAGCAGCTGTATCTAGCTTGTATAATATTTATGTCTTTCTCTCTATGAGATAGGACCAAGTTCTGTATTTTTGTGAGTCTTGAATTTTGAACATAAAAAGGTACAGTATCTTTGGTACTGAATTTTAAGGAGAAATTGTGACTAAATGGAACAGTACAAAAAGGTCCTTCAAGCATTCCACTTCCTGATCTTCAACATCATCAGTTAGATGAGGAGTTATGTTTGCTAAGAATGCATAAAGTATTGAAAAATTTAAACTATTGAGCATCTCTGAAAAATATGAAAGCCATAACATTATCATACTAGATTTAATTCAAGTATGAAGAGATGCCTGATATATGTGGTGATCATTGGAGTGTACTCTGAATGATGTTAAATATCCTTTATTCCAACTCTTTTTTTTCCCCCCACCACCAGGTTCGCCCACCCCCCCACTCCCTCCTCTCCAAAACCCTCGGTTTGTTGCTCAGAGTCCACAGTCTCTCCTTGTTCATCGCCCCCTCCGATTTCTCCCCATTCACCCTTCCCTTCCTTCTCACAATGCCCTCCATAATTTTCTTTATGCTCCACACGTAAGTGAGACCATAAGATAATGGACTCCCTCCGCTTGACTTATTTCACTCCACATAATCTCTTCTAGTCCCATCCATGTTGATACAAAAGTTGGATATTCATCCTTTCTGATGGAGGCATAATATTCCATTGTATAGATGTACCACATCTTCCTTATCCACTCATCTGTTGAAGGGCATTTTGGTTCTTTCCACAGTTTGGTGATTGTGGCCATTGCTGCTATGAACATTGGGGTACATGTGGCCCTTCTT
>CM052801.1:20329453-20371767 GCA_028533885.1 Nasua narica
GCCCAAAGCAATTGATTTTTGTGCATTGATTTTGTATCCTGACACATTACTGAATTGCTGTATGAGTTCTAGTAGTTGGGGGTGGAGTCTTTTGGGTTTTCCATATAAAGTATCATGTCATCTGCGAAGAGAGAGAGTTTGACTTCTTCATTGCCCATTTGAATACCTTTTATTTCTTTTTGTTGTCTGATTGCTGTCGCTAGGACTTCTAGTACTGTGTTGAACAAGAGTGGCGAGAGTGGGCATCCTTGACGTGTTCCTGATCTCAAAGGGAAGGCTGTCAGCTTTTCCCCATTGAGAATGGTATTTGCTGTGGGCTTTTCATAGATAGCTTTTATGATGTTGAGGAATGTTCCTTCTGTCCCTATACTTTGAAGAGTTTTAATCAGGAACGGATGCTGAATTTTGTCAAATGCTTTTTCTGGATCAATGGAGAGGACCGTGTGGTTCTTCTCTCTTCTCTTGTTGATTTGTTCTATCACATGGATTGATTTGTGAATGTTGATCCATCCTTGCATCCCAGGGATAAATCCCACCTGGTCATGATGAATAATCTTTTTAATGTGCTGTTGGATCCTATTAGCTAGGATCTTGTTGAGAATCTTGGCTTCCATATCCAACTTTTGTATCAACATGGACGGGACTAGAAGAGTTTATGTGGAGTGAAATAAGTCAAGTGGAGAGAGTCAATTATCTTATGGTCTCACTTACATGTGGAGTATAAAGAAAATCATGCAGAGCATTGTGAGAATGAATGAAAGGGTGAATGGGGGGAAATCAGAGGGGGTGATGAACCAGGAGAGACTGTGGACTCTGAGCAACAAACTGAGGGTTTTGGAGGGGTGAGGGTGGGGGTTGGGTGAGCCTGGTGGTGGGTATTGAGAAGGGCATATATTGCATGGAGCACTGGGTGTGGTGCATGAACAATCATTCTTGTAACACTGAAAAAATAAACATATTTGGAGAAAAAAAAAAGCTATGTCGATCTAGAGCTGCCAATTCTGAATAGAGAATAATAGGCCATTATAATAATATAATTCACTCTGTACATAGTAGGCTCTCCCAGTTTTACTTTCTTTTACGTGAACTTATTACAGTGGATGATTCAGTTTGTGTGAATAAACCTGATGGTTGTTATTAATAATTATTATTATTAATACAATTACAATTACAAATACAATTGTATTTGTACAATTTTGTACAATTTGTACAAAATTGTACAATTACAAATACAATTAATACAAATACAATTAATATAATTAATACACTTATTACTATAATTGTATTAAATTTGTATTTAATACAAATAAAAATTAATAATTAGTTTCTGACAGTTCCGTCTTGTCAAATTGCCTGAATCTCTTTTACAGCACATGTACTTCTTAAAGCATTCAAATCATCTCTCCCTAAAATATCTACACATGGAATGTTTCCATGTATAAGAAGAGAATAATTTAGTGTAAAACAGGGTGGCATCCTTCATTATCTTCATTAGGTAAGGGCTTGAAAATGACTGAGACCTTAACCTAAATTTCACCAACAGATACAAGTGGCAAGAAATCAGACTTTGTGTACTGGAAAATTCTAAGATCAGCTTTTTCAAATATTAGTTTTGTCCATTTTATCACTAGAGGATAGCTGTTTACCTCACCAGATACCAGTTTCTTCACCTATGAAATGGGGATAATGTTACATTATCTGTTTTATGAGTATTAAATGAAATAACGATTGTAAAGCACATGTCACAGAAAATACCTAGTATGTTGAGATGGTGTGGCATTTATTTACTTTATATCAGCCTCCATAAGTAGTTCTCAGATCCTGTAAAAAATAATCCTTGATTTTTTGAGACCCAGAGTTAAATGGACATTAAAAATATCAAGGATTAGCAGAAATGTGGATCACTCAAAGGTTTCTGGGGGGGGGAAATGGTAGTTTGATTAAAATTAGTATCAATTTGTGGCCATTCACAAGATAAGATGAAGTAAAACTGTGTATTATAAGAGTACATAACCCTATCAAGAATTTAGAAGAAATAGAGTAAGGAAAATTAAGAACAAGAATGCTATTCATATAAGAAAGAATGTTTCACTGAGCTTTACCCTAGAGAGGATCTAATTCAAACTAAAGATCTCCAATTGCTCAAATTCATATCTTCTGTAACTGCACAGCATTTGATTATTTCTGAAGAAGCCTAGTTTGGAAAGAAGTGGTTATATTTCCTACTTGGTTCTGTTACCTCTTGTTCAGAACACCTCCCACTGACTTTGGCTCTGACATCAGTGCCTTTTCATGCTCCTCTAAGTGTTGCCTGATTTGTTTTTATCCTTAATCATGGTTTTTCCTTTCCTGTATTTTTTCAAGACATTTATAACATGTCTGATACTCAATTATTCATGTTAACAAAACTTCATTGAAGGATGATACTAGGGAATAATAAAGGTTACAGAGACCATAATAGAAAAAAATTTAAAAACTAAGTGTCAAAACTTCCTCTTCCAGCTATGACAGGGTAGTGGTAGTTAGATAAAATTTACTTACACAATGATATAAGGCATCAGAGAAGAGTAACGGTTGCTAGCAATTGAAGGACACTGATCTTGAAGAGAAGGAACATGTGTTTAGGTGAGTCCTGTATTCCTCACTTCTTTCCCCTAGGAAAGTTAAAGACTCTTGGTGTAAACTTGAAACTCAAAAGAAGTAGCAGCCTAGAGCTTCTGTCTGTCTCATTAAAAGTAAGTGGAGTTCAGGACTACCAAAAAGTCAGAACCTGAGGATATAAGATGCTGGAAAGGAGGAAACTGCTGAAAATTGAGTTCTGTTTTCTGTGAGCATTTTCCCCCTTTGAAGCATTTGCCAAACTCCAAGCTACCCAAATACCGGAGCAAGACATGTAAAAAAAGATGTTATATACAGTGTTCATGGGTTGGATGATATTCTGTTACTGATATCAGTTCTTCCAAAATCAATCTATAAACATTGTGCAGTTTCAATAACTAGATTTTGTTTGTGGAAACTGACAGGCTGGTTTTTAAAATGTACAAGAATACAAAGAGCCAAGAAAAGTTAAGGCGAGGTTGAAGAACAATGTTAATTATCTTATACTACTAGATATGAAGATTTATTATAAAGCTTCAGTGATTTAGAAGTGTATTATTGGATCGAAGATAAACAGACCAGGTGAACAGAATAGAGTCCAGAAGCTGACCCACACTTACATTGCATTGCAATATAGTGAAGAAAAGATATTTTCAATAAATGTTGCATCAATTGGGTATACAAATGGAGAAAAAATGAACTTAACCCCTACCTGCCATCATTCACAGAATCAATTCTAGGCATATTATAATCATAAAAGTCAAAACAAAAGAACTCCTAGAAAGTAATGTAAGAGAATGTCATGATTTTGGAGTAGGGAGTGGTTTCAAAAAACCATTAAAAATACTAATCAAAAAGAAAAAAGACTGATAAATTACTTTATGAAAATTGAGAACTTCCATTCATAAAAAAAAAACACTTTAGTATATGCACTCTCAAAGCAAGCACTAAAAAGACATTTTAAAAGAATGAAAAGGCAAGCCCCAAAGCGGGAGAAGGTATTTGCAATATGTCAATCCAATGTAGAACTGATACCCTGACATACAAAAAACTTCCTTGTATCAACAGGGAAAGAATTGACAGTGCAAATTGAAATTTAGTTAAAATATATAAACAAGGACTTCACAGAAAAAGAATGCAATGGACTAAATGTTTGTGTACCCCTCACAATTTATATATTGAAGCCCAAACCCCCAATGTGACTGTTTCTGAAGATAAGGCCTTTAGGGAGGTAATTAAGATTAAATGAAGTAATAATAAGTATGGGGCTTTAATCCTTTAAGATTAGTGTTCTCATAAGAAGAGATATCATAGAGAGCTCTTTCTTCATCATGTGAGGACACAGTGAGAAGGCTGATATCTGCAAGGCAGGAAGGGGATCCTCACCAGAAATCAGCCATGCAGCCACCATAATTTTGGGCTTCCAGCCTCCAGAACTATAAGAAAACAAATTTCTATTGTTTAAGCCACCCAGTCTGCAGTATTTTGTTATGGCCAACCAGGTTGTCTAATATGGAGGATATCTAAATGGCCCATAAGTCTATGTAGAAAGGGGCTGGAACAGCATTAGTCATGAGTGAAATGCAAATTAAAAGGACAATGAGATACTGTGGATCAAAATGTGGAGGAAAAAATTAAAATACAAAACATCAGAGAGGATGTGAAGAACTTTTAATTCTTGACCCCTGCTGGTGGGATTTAAATTGGTTAAACCATTTTAGAAAAAGTGTTTTCCAGTGTCTATTAACGCTGAAAATAGATACCCGAGATAAATGAGTGTATGTGACCATTAAAATACATGAAGCCCAAATGTAACATATTTTAAGAAAAAAGTGATTGATTTTTGGTACTATTACGAAAGTAGTGAATCCAGTAAGAGACAACTATAATTCATTTGTCAGATGCCTGGCTGTTCTTAATGCCCTATTATTTTTATCAAATGACTAATGTAACCCACATTTTACTAAATTTTATTCATTTGCCAATTATCATACTTTTGGACCATCACAGCTATGATCCTGATTTCTGCAACTGTACAGAATCATTCCAAATTGATGAATTTGAGCAACACATATACAAACAGATGGGAAAGGAAGAGGTAAATAACACCCAGCAAAGCAAAAAGTGTATTAGGCTGCAGATGGGTTGTCACCAAGATAAAAATGTTTAAGGTCATGAAATAAGATGTATAACGTGAGTCAGAGAGGTCCATGTCATCTGGTCAGAGAAGCCAGGCAGTATTATAAGAGGCTTCATCTCTTTGATAGTTTTATCACCATTAAGAGGCCAACTGTAGGTTAAGAAACCTAAGAATCCTAAATTTTTAAAAACCCAGGCGTACATTCATATTCACAGTGGTTACAAGACTGATACATAAAATTAGAATTCTTATATTGGCTTAAAAATAAATTATCATATAAATCAAAATGCTCAAACATGGTAAGGGAAGCCAAATTAAGGCCTGGATTGATTGAATCTAAAAAAAGGAATTTCATACACGTGATGTTTAATGACCCAGGCTAAGATACCCAGATGCTTAAAATTTAGAATTGTTTAAACCTAGTCAGTGGAAGAGAATTCTTCATCTTAACTGATGTTTCTTTCTTTCTCCTCATTGGTGTTTGAATGTGTACTACCACTAAATGCTGCACTATCTCTTTACCCCTGTCTCCTTCAACCTCTTTTCGTTTTATATGTTCCTATCTAACTGAACCCCCTTTGGATTGACTCTCTTTAAATACAATAATATTTTGAAACATGTTAAAGTCAAGTTTTGCAAGCTGGGTATCTGTCTCTTTGAGGTGACTGGTGTGAACCATTTTATGTTGTTACTGAGAATAATGTTTGTTTTTAAAATTTTAAAGGAAAGCCTACCCCCATATATTGACTACATTAAGTAAATATATAAACAAGAACCACTAAGATTTGAAGGTGTTCTTTTTTCCTCTCTGAACAAGAAGGTCTGTAAAATTCTTACTACAGGAGAGGAGGAAAAAAAGGTATTTTGAAGCAAGTAGGCATTTATTGAAGAATTCAAATTCATGCATGCATTAATACTTAGAATATTTCATCAGTAAACATTCTTATAAGATTTTATGCACTAGACACTAAAAACATGGAGATGCAGAGTTTAGACATGCTCTTTCTGAGTGCTTACAGTCTATAGGGGAAACAGGGAAGTAATCACATGGCACATTTCCAAAATTACTGTCTAGGAAGAGAAAGATAAATCCGATTTTACGTAATAAATAGTATGATAGAGAAATGAATATATATATAAAATATATATACAGGGGCATAAGGAAGTTAGATTCCCTACTCTAGTCCAAGGATGGATGGAATGAGTGTTCAAACCAGTAACAATAGAAAACTCAAAGATACAGGAAAGTAGAAGAGGAATGATATTTGATAGAGTAATTTCTCTAAGCAGACCAAGCTGAGACTTTGTTTAGTAAATGACTGGGGTGGAAGAGGTAGGGATATAAATAATGGTGGATCTCTACACAGAATTTGTGGGTTGGTGGTAAAAATCTTAATGTAGAGGAGAATTTTTCCCCCCATAGCTTGTATTATTTTTGTCAAATGGGAGGTAACTTGCTATAAGTGTAAGGAAGCTCTAACAGAGGAGAGCCAAGGTGATTTTGAAAATCAGGGATTTACGGCATAACCAGTATAAAGAACGGAATGCACTTCTCCAGCAACTATGAGTAGTTCAGGTCAAGAGAGAGAAAGATTAAATTATCCAGGGTTGGAATTATACAAGTCATGTATGGTAGAAGAACAGGGGGAAGGAGGGACATGGCAGTGATGGAACACATGATAGAGAATAGGTAGAAAAGAAGAATGAAAGTAGAAAGGAGCTAATAGGAGCGCCCTGGGTGGTTCAGTCAGTTCAACGTTAGCGGTTAAACCTTGGCCTTCAGCTCAGCTCAAGATCCCAGGGTCCTGGGATGGAGACCCACGTCAGGCTCCCTGCTTAGCGGGGAGCCTCCTCCTTTTGCCTGCCACTCCCCCGGCTTGTGCGGTTGCTCTCTCTCGCTCTCTCTCGCTCTCTCTCTCTCCCCCCACCATCAGTAAATAAAACCTTAAAAAAAATAAAGGAGCTAAAGCTAATAGATTTGGAGGAAATCAGGAGAGAGAGAAAGCGAGAATGTGTGTGTGTGTGTGTGTGTGTGTGTGTGTGTGTGTGTGTGTGTGTGTAAAGGTAGTAAGATGAAGAGTCTGGAGGGCATAATGAGCTAGAAGAACCATGTCTGCCTTTAAATGAATCTTAGCAGTTATAATAAAAATAGAAATTGGTAGAGCACTAGAAAAACTGACAGCATTCTGCAGTTTGAAAAATAACTTAGTAAAACTGCAGACATAGACACTGAAGACATTAAGAGTACATTGGTTCTGATACATTGAAGTCAGAGGTCCAATAATAGCACAGGACTTGAAAACAGATCAGTGGGTCATGTCTGTTTGGAAAGACGTAAAGCAATATCAAGGATTTCAATAACAGTTTAGAGAGGAGGGTTGTGAATTACTTTTGAGTATTACAGCTGATTCCACCCTGGGATTCAGTCAGCCTGTCTGTAAAAGTAGTAGACCAAGAACCCTTCTCCCTACCTCTGGTTTCTACTTGTAATAGTTGTTGTCCGTGAGGATTTTGTTTTCTTGCAGAAATGGGAATAGATGGACAGTCGTCATACTTCTTGAAGAAAATAAAAGAATATAATGTGACTCCAATGATCATATTGAATACCTTTAAAATTTTGTATTTGATGAGAGGAGATAACTATGGGCAGGGAAGATGGAACCAGTAGAACCCTGTCAAGAAACATAGATAACTTTAGCAGATCTAGAGTGGCAATAGTTGTGTTCTTTGGCCCTGAATTAATTTTAGGAAATGTGTGACATCCACTGGAAAGGAATAAAATTCTTGTTGGAGGCTGAAATTTTGGGAGTGTCAATGTCCTGCTAATACATATTTGGGGGTCACTGTTATCAAAAATCCAGAACTACCAAAACAAAAAGTACCAAATCATTAAATATGGTAAATTTACCATAAAATTTGGTAAGAGTTTATTATGCATATAAGAGCAGTTCACAAAGTGGGAGCTTCCAAATTCAAAGACTGATAAGAAGCTCAGGGGCATGAAATTATAGGATGGCTTATGAAGTAAAAATGAGGAAGCTGTTAACCTTTTCAGTAATTGGTTATTACAGTGGGGGTTTCCAGACAGCAGGAGATTGGTTAAAAGTGATTATCTCATATCATTCTTAGGAAGATGACTTGTTTCTCTTATGATTGAGGCATTTATAAGAATAACCTAAATTACGTTTCTCTTATGCTCATTAAATAAACTAGATTTAGTTTTGCTGATGTGGCCTAAATGATTTTATCTGCTCAGGGAATTCTCAAGTCTGGTCTCCATTTTGTATTTAACACTAGCAAGTAAACTTTTGGTGGTAATATATTCACCTTTGTACCCACATAAAATAAAGTAGAGCCATACCACATTTATATTTGTATATAATCTATATTTTACTTTACATTCGAACTCACAATTCATGAATGCTCATTTTTTAGGACATTATAGAAGTTTATTTCTTGAATGTAATTTTTTTTTTAAAGATTTTATTTATTTATTTGCCAGAGAGAGAGATCACAAGTAGGCAGAGAGGCAGGCAGAGAGAGAGGGGGAAGCAGGCTCCATGCTGAGTGGAGAGCCTGATGTGGAGCTTGATCCCAGGACCCTGAGATCATGACCTGAGCCAAAGGTAGAGACTTTAACCCACTGAACCACTCAGGCACCCTTGAATGTATTTTTAATATATTATTTATGTTGCTATTATTACAGATTTCTTATTAAGAGATTTTTATATTAATTTCACCCAAGAAGTCCAGGTTGACCTCATCATTTTTATAACCAGGACCCTGATACTCACCATGAGAATGCTGGAAGGAAGATCTAAATACATATAGCAGAATGCTGCCTTTAAAATGTCTTCTCTCATTTGGGAATATATTTGTTTTCTCTTGCTGCTGTAACAGATTGCCACAAATTTACTGGCATAACATAACATAAATTTATTACCTCACGGTAAGGGTGGTGGTAAGCCATAAAATCAAGATATTGGCAAGCCTGTGCTCCTTCTGGAACATGGAGGGAAGAATCCATTTCCTTGCCCTTGTCAACTTCTAGAAACCAACTGCATTCTTTGATTTATGAAAGAAATTTCATAATTTTCATTTTCTTCCTCCTTTTTCAAAGCCTCTACCTTTAAAGCATATTTAAGTCTTTCCCCTTTTCTTTCTTTCTTTTTTTTTTTTAAGACTTTATTTTTAAGTAGCTCTACACCAAACATGTAGCTCAAACGTACAATCATGAGATCAGGAGTCCATCCTACACCAACCAAGCCTGTCAGGTGCCCCAAATCTTCCCCCTTTTCTATCTTTTCCTCTTTCTTTATTCCTCTGTCTCTCTCTTCCTATCTCTGTCCATCTCTCCAACTTCTGCCTCTATTGTAACATCTCCTTCTCTGACTCAGACCCTCTGCCACCCTCTTATAAGGACTCTTGTGGTTATGTTACGCCTACCTGGATGATCCAAAATATTCTCATCTCTGCGTCCTTGGCTTAATCTCACCTGCAAAGTCTCTTTTGACATGTAGCATATTCACAAGTTTCGGGGATTAGGACATGGACTTCTTTGGTGGTGGGCACTATTCTGCCTATAACTGGGAGGTTATTTTCCAGTACATTTATCAACTGTGGAAAATTCTTTCCCTTTTTTGTTCCCCACACATATTTCCTGAGCATGTACTAGGTACCTGGCCCCTAATGGAAGACACTAGGCAAATAGTAAAGGCACTGTCCCTGCAGTTAAGAAGCTAAATGTCTCTTGGAAAAATAAGTGAACTTTGAACTTCAGAATCATTTTCTTGATAGTTTTCAGATTGCACTGTGATCTTGTTTATATTTAAGTGCTATATGTTGGTAATGTTTGATATCGCATTGGTTTGTTGTATTTATGATACAAACATCAGTGCCCTCCAGCCAAAGACCACCAGGAATATGACCATAATGGAACAAAGTGAGTTTATTACTTACTGTAGTGAGGGAGAATATATATCATGGGGAATGTGTGGCATCTCAGAGATTATTAGAAAAGTCTTACTATAGGATTTGTGTTTGGTTAGGAAATCTTGGAGAAAGTCTAAGGAAGTGGAGACTCAGGTTCTCTTAGTAATCCAGGGAAATTCTGTGATTGGATATCTCAGACACCTTACCTATAGTGGGAGGGGGTTAGAGTAGAGCAGGTATAAAGCTGTCATAGGCAAAGAAGCAACAGTCACTTAGGTTAGTTGAGAGAGGGACATGTTTGGTATTTGACATAGTGATCTTACTTACATCCCAATTTATTCATGGTCTCAGAGTAACCTTGTGTGATGTTGGTGTTCAGTAAGATTGTTTATGTCCAACAAGAGAACAACATAGCCAGCAGCGGACCTCAGGCCAGCTGATAATAACACAGAGGTCTAGGCCATTCTAGTTCCTATTATGTTGGATTCATGGTGTTTCACATCCCTGTCCCATCTGTGGCACTTGTTAAACATGTAGAATTCTGGATCTACCCTACAGTCATTGCATCAGAATCTCTGAGGATTGATTTATACACTAAAGATTCAAAAAATACCTTTTTAAAATAGCAAATATTTATCAGTGCTAAGTATTTGCTTGTTATTACTATATTTAGGAATTTCTCATATTTTAACTTTTTTCATTTATAATTTGCATACTGTGATTAAGCTTATATTTATGCATGATGCTTTGTTAGCTATTCCTTGGAAATAGCTGACCTGTGTCTTAATGATAAACCAAAATAGAGATGCATTTTTGAAGAGTTTTAAATTAAGCAATAATGATGCTTGTATGTATAGACTTAACATCTGTAGTTCAGTCTTTTATTTTGACCAGTTGCTCTTACATTGACTGCCTATCACCTGATACCAGCACTGTAGACCACAGCAGGACTGAACAACCTTTACTATTTGGGTTCTGAACGCACCCTTTGCCATTATCCCTTTGTATCATCTTCCTGCTGACAAGCTTCCTCATGTACTTTAGACCTGAAACTGCATGTGCCTTAAAACCTCACTCTGATGAGAATTCCCTTTAAAAGCTAAGCTATTTTCCTAATCCCCACAGGAAAACATGATGAATGCAGGGCCTACAAGAGGGAGTCTGTGCCTTCAAAATAGCTTTCGTGACACTTATGTATTAATTTCTCGTTGTTTTATTTTTGCAACAGTACAAACGTACAATAGGAAAACAAGAGCAAATATACTCTCTTCAGTATAGTCTCACATAATTTCTTTCCTTTTTTAAATTTATTATTAACATATAATGTATTATTGGCCCCAGGGGTACAGGTCTGTGAATCATCAGGCTTACACATTTCACAGCACTCACCATAGCAATACCCTCCCCAATGTCCATAACCCAGCACCTTATCACTACCCCCCCAACCCCCAGCAAGCCTCAGTTTGTTTCATGAGATTAAGAGTCTCTTATGCTTTGTCTCCTTCGCCATCCCATCTTGTTTCATTTTTTCACTCCTTAATCCCCACAACACCCCGCCTTGCCTCTCAAATTCCTATCAGAGAGATCATATGATAATTGTCTTTCTCTGATTGACTTATTTTGCTTAGCATAATACCCTCTAATTCTATCCACGTCGTTGCAAATGGCAAGATTTCATTTCTTTTGATGGCTGCATAGTATTCTATTGCATATATATACCACATCTTTATCCATTCATCTGTTGACAGACATCTAGGTTCTTAACATTGTTTGGTTATTGTGGACATTGCTGCTATAAATATTCGGGTGCATGAGCCCCTTCGTATCACTACATTTGTATCTTTAGGGTAAATACCCAGTAGTGTGATTGCTGGGTCGTACGGTAGCTCTATTTTCAACTTTTTGAGGAACCTCCATACTATTTTCCAGAGTGGCTGCACCAGCTTGCATTCCCACCAACAGTGTGGGAGGGTTCCCCCTTCTCCGCAACCTCGCCAATATCTGTCATTTCCTGAGTTGTTAATTGTAGCCATTCTGACTGGTATAAGGTGGTATCTCACTGTTGTTTTGATTTTTATTTCCCTAATGCCAAGTGATGTTGAACACTTTTTCATGTGTCTGTTGGCCATCTTGATGTCTACTTTGCAGAAATGTCTTCTTTGCAGAAATGTCTCCTTACGTCTTCTGCCCGTTTCTTGATTGGATTATTTGTTCTTTTGGTGTTGAGTTTGAGAAGTTCTTTATAGATTTTGGGTACTAGCCCTTTATCTGATATGTCATTTGTGAATATCTTCTCCCATTCTGTTAGTTGTCTTTTGGTCTTGTTGACTGTTTCCTTTGCTCTGCAGAAGCTTTTGATATTGATGAAATCCCAATAGTTCATTTTGGCCCTTGCTTCCCTTGCCTTTGGTGATGTTTCTAGGAAGAAGTTGCTGCGGCTGAGATCAAAGAGCATGCTGCTTGTGTTCTCCTCAAGGATTTTGATGGATTCCTGTCTCACATTGAGGTCTTTAATCCATTTTGAGTCTATTTTTGTGTGTCATATAAGGAAATGGTCCAGTTTCATTCTTCTACATGTAGCTGTCCAATTTTCCCAACACCATTTGTTGAAGAGACTGTCTTTTTTCCATTGGACATTCTGCTTTGTCAAAGAAGTTGACCATAGAGTTGAGGATCCATTTCTGGGCTCTCTATTCTGTTCCATTGATCTATGTGTCAGTTTTTGTGCCAGAACTATACTGTCTTGATGATTACAGCTTTGTAATAGAGCTTGAAGCCTGGAATTGTAATGCCACCACTTTGGTTTTCTTTCTCAACATTCCTCTGGCTATTCGAGGTCTTTTCTGGTTCCATTCAAATTTTAGGATTATTTGTTCCATTTCATGAAAAAAAATGATGGTATTTTGATAGGGATTGCATTAAATGTGTAGATTGCTCTAGGTAGCATAGACAGTTTCACATTATTTGTTCTTCCAATCCATGAGCATGAAATGTTTTCCTATTTGTGTCTTCTTCAATTTCTTTCATGAGTACTTTATAGTTTTCTGAGTATGGATTCTTTGCCTCTTTGGTTATGTTTATTCCTAGGTATCTTATGGTTTTGGGTGCAATTGTAAATGGGATCAATTCCTTAATTTCTCTTTCTTCTGTCTTACTGTTGGTGTATAGAAATGCAACTGATTTCTATGCATTGATTTTATATCCTGACACTTGATTGAATTCCTGTATGAGTTCTAGCAGTTTTGGAGTGGAGTCTTTGGGTTTTCCACATAAAGTATCATATCATCTGCAAAGAGTGAGAGTTTAATTTCTTCTTTGCCTATTTGGATGCCTTTTATTTCTTTTTCTTGTCTGACTGCTGAGGCTAAGACTTCTAGTGCTATGTTGAACAGCAGTGGTGATCGTGGACATCCTTGATGTGTTCCTGACCTTAGGGGGAAAGCTCTCAGTTTTTCCCCATTGACAATGATATTTGCTGTGGGTTTTTCATAGATAGCTTTGATGACAACTGAGGTATGTACCCTCTATGCCTATACTGTGAACAGTTTTGATGAAGAAAGGATACTGTACTTGGTCAAATGCTTTTTCAGCATCAATTGAGAGTATCATATGGTTATCATATGGTTCTTGTTCTTTCTTTTATTAATGTATTGTATCACATAGATTGATGTGTGGATGTTGAACCAACCTTGAAGCCCAGGAATAAATCCCACTTAGTTATGGTAAATAATCCTTCTAATGTACTGTTGGATCCTATTGGCTAGTATTTTGGTGAGAATTTTTGCATCAATGTTCATCAAGGCTATTGGTCTGTAATTCTCCTTCTTGATGGGGTCTTTGTCTGGTTTTGGAATCAAGGTAATGCTGGTCTCATAAAATGAGTTTGGAAGTCATCCTTCCATTTCTGTGTTTTGGAACAGTTTCAGGAGAGTGATTACAGCTTTGCAATAGAGCTTGAAGCCTGGAATTGTAATGCCACCAGCTTTGGTTTTCTTTCTCAACATTCCTCTGGCTATTCAGGGTCTTTACTGGTTCCATTCAAATTATAGGATTAATTCTTCTTTAATTAACTCTTAATTAAATTAATTAAGGTATTAATTCTTCTTTAAATGTTGGGTAGAATTCCCATGGGATGCTGTCTGACCCTGGGCTCTTGTTGGGCGATTTTTGATGACTGCTTCAATCTCCTTACTCTCTATGGGTCTGTTCAGGGTTTCTATTTCTTCCTGGTTCAGTTTTGGTAGTTTATATGTCTCTAGGAATGCATCCATTTCTTCAAGATTGTCAAATTTACTGATACAGAGTTGCTCATAACATGTTCTTATAATTGTTTTTCCTTGGCGTTGGTTGTGATCTCTTTCATTCGTGATTTTTTTTTAATTTGGGTCCTTTCTCATTTCTTTTTGATAAGTCTGGCCAGGGGTATATCAATCTAATTAAATCTTTCAAAGAACCAGCTCCTAGCTTCGTTTATTCTACTGTTCTTTGGTTTCTGTTTCATTGATTTCTCCTCTGACCTTTATTATTTCTCTTCTCCTGCTGGGTTTAAGCTTTCCGTGCTGTTCTTTCTCCAGCTCCATTAGGTGTAGGTTTAGGTTGTGTACTTGAAACCTTTCTTGTTTCTTGAGGAAGGCTCATATAGCTATATACTTTCCTCTCAGGAGTGTCTTTGCTGTGTCCAAAGATTTTGAATAGTTGTTTTCATTTTCATTTGTTTCCATGAATTTTAAAAGATTCTTCTTTAATTTCCTGGTTGACCCATTCATTCTTTAGTAGGATGCTCTTTAGCCTCCATATGTTTGAGTTCTTTCCAACTTTCCTCTTGTGATTGAGTTCTAGTTTCAAAACATTGTGGTCTGAAAATATCCTGGGAATGATCCCAGTCTTTTAGTACTGGTTGAGACCTGATTTGTGACCCAGGATGTGATCTTTTCTGGAGAATGTTTCATGTGCACTAGAGAAGAATGTGTATTCTCTTGTTTTGGGATGGAATGTTTTAAATATATCTGTGATGTTCATCTGGTCCAGTGTGTCTTTTAAAGCTTTTATTTCCTTGATGGTCTTTTACTTAGATGATCTGTCCATTTCAGTAAGGGGGATGTTAAAGTCCCCTACTATTTTTGTATTATTGTTGATGTGTTTCTTTGGTTTTGTTAGTAATTGGTTTATATAATTGGCTGCTCCCATGTTAGGGGCATAGATGTTTAAAATCATTAGATTCTCTTGTTGGACAGACCCTTTAAGTATGATATAGTGTCCTTCTTCACCTCTTAGTATAGTCTTCGGCTTAAAATCTAATTTATCTGATATAAGGATTGCCACCCCAGCTTTCTTTTGATGTCTATTAGCATGGTAAAATGGTTTTCCACTCCCTCACTTTAAATCTGGAGGTGTCTTTGGGTCTACAATGAGTTTCTTGTAGACAGCATATCCATAGGTCTTGCTTTTTGTTTTTTTTTTTTTCCTTAATTCATTCTGATACCCTGTGTCTCTTCTTTGGGGCATTTAGCCCATTTACATTCAGGTGACTATTAAAAGATACGAAGTTAGTGCCATTGTATTGTCTATAAGGTAACTGTTACTGTATATTTTCTCTGTTCCTTTCTGGTCTGTTTCTTTTAGGCTTTCTCTTTGTTTAGAAGATCCCTTTCAATATTTCCTGTAGGGCTGGTTTGGTGTTTGCAAATTCTTTTGATTTTTGTTTGTCCTGGAAGCTTTTTATCTCTCATAGTTTCAATAACAGCCTAGCTGGATATAGTATTCTTGGCTGCATATTTTTCTCATTTAGTGCTCTGAATATATCATGCCAGTCCTTTCTGGCCTGCCAGGTCTCTGTGGATAGGTCTGCTGCCAATCTAATATTTCTAGTGTTGTATGTTACAGACCTCTTCTACCCAGATGCTTTCAGGATTTTCTCTTTGTCACAAAGACTTATAAGTTTTACTATTAGATGATGGGCTGTGGACCTAATTTTATTGATTTTGAGGGGAGTTCTCTATTCCTCCTAGATTTGATGCTTGTTCCCTTCATCAAATTAGGGAGATTATCTGCTATAATTTGCACCAATATACCTTCTGCCCTCTCTCTCTTTCTTCTTCTTCTGGAATCCCAATTATTCTAATATTGTTTCTTCTTATGGTATCATCTTTTGAATTCTCCCCTCATGGTCCAGTAGTTTTTTGTCTCTCTTTTTCTCAGCTTCTTTTTTCCCCATCATTTAGTCTTCTGTATCACTAATTCTCTCTTCTACTTCATTTATCCTAGCAGTAAGAGCCTCCATTTCTAATTGCACCTTATTAATAGCTTTTTTTCTTTCAACTTGGTTAGATTTTAGTTCTTTTACTTCCCCAGAAAGGGATTTTATTTCTCCAGAAAGGGATTCTCTCGTATCTTCTATGCTTTTTTCAAGCCCAGGCAACATCTTGATAATAACCATTCCGTACTCTAGGTCTGACATCTTACTAATATCCATATTGATTAGATTTCTAGCCATCAGTACTGCCTCTTCTTATTTTGGTGGTGAGTTTTTCCACCTTGTCATTTTATCCAGATAAGAACAGATGGATGAGAGAACAAAATACTAAAAGGATAGCAATGACCCCAGAAATATAAACACTTACCAAATCAGAAGAAACCCGAAACCAGGGGGAGAAGAAAGGAGGGAAAAAAGAAAATATATATATATTAGACTGGTGAATGGAACAGAGCCACACACTTTATATTGAGTGTATTTTGGTCTGTTAAAAGAAACTACTTCCCAAAATTTTAAAAAGTAAAATTTACATATATACAAAAATAAGGGTAAACATGATGAAGGGATGGAATATGACTGTAAAGATGAAAATTAAAGAAGATTCTAAAAACGGAATTAAAGAAAAACATGAGGAAAGAATGTGATCAGGCTGGAGACTAGAACAAAGCCATGCACTATATTTAGGGTATATTTTGATCTATTAGAAGAAATTGTATCCCACAATTTTAAAGAAAAAACCTATATGTATACAAAAAAGAAGTTTAAATACAATGAAGGGATAAAATATGACTATAACAATGAAGTTTTTTAATAATTTATAATGTATTATTTGCCCCAGAGTACATGTCTGTGAATTATCAGGCTTACACATTTCATAGCACTTACCATAGCACATACCCTCCCCAATGTCCATAACCCAGCCACCCTATCTATACCCCCCCCACCTCCCAGCCACTCTTAGTTTGTTTCATGAGTTTAGAAGTCTCTTATGGTTTGTGTCCTTCCCCATCCCATCTTGTTTCATTTCTCTCCCCCGAGTCCCCACTCTGCCTCTCAAATTCTTTATATCAGAGAGATCATGTGATAATTATAACAATGAAAATTTTAAAAGATTTTTAAAAAGGTATTGATAAGATAAAATAGTTAAAAAAAGTTAAAATATGAAAGAAGAAAAATTTAAAAAATAGAATAAGAAAAAATTTAAAATACTTTACTTTGAAAGACTAAAGGGTCATGGGGAAAAAGCCATGAATTCTATGTGTTGCTTTCCCCTAGCTCTGGAGTTCCACGTTTCTCATTGTTCAGTGAACTTGGTCTTGGCTGGATGTTCTTGCTGATCTTCTGTGGGAGAGCCCTGTTGCAGGGATTCTCAGATGTCTTTGCCTGAGGTGGAATTGCACCTCCCTTTCCAGGGTCAGGCTGAGTAATCTGCTTGGGTTCACTCTTGGTAGCTTTTGTTTCCTGAATGCTTTCTGTACACCATTGGGAGATGGGAATGAAAATGGCAGCCTCCCAATCACTGGCCCCATAGGAACTCAGAACTCAGGGCCCCACTCCTCAGTGCACCCTCAGTGAAAGCAGTCAATCCCTCCCATCTCCCTGGTCTCTAGCCGCACTCTGAACTTACTCAGCCTGTGACCGAGTGTTTCTGTCTCTGGGGCACGGCCCCATTTGGAGTCTCCAAACACAGCAGTTTCCTGCAGCGTGCACCCGTGCCACTTGCCCTGGGGAGGAAGGTGAATCTCCCCGGATCTGCCAGTTGTGGGGTCCCTGCTCAAAGACCACGGACCTGACTGTGCCTTGGATCACATGGATCATGGATCACGGTACCCCCAAGCTGAAAGCCCCTCCTTGGCTCCATATCTGCATCCAGCTTCCCTGCTCTGATACCTGGGAGCTTTGCCACACTCAGACACTCCCGGTCTTTCTGTGACCCCGTGGGTCCTGAGACCACATTGTCCCCACGAGGGCTCCACCCCCTGCTTAGCCTCTGGAGTGATTTCCCTCAATGGAGCAGACTTCTAAAAGTTCCAATTTTGTGCTCTGCATCTCTCTCATTTGCCGGGAGCCAGCCACTCCCCCCATTGTCTTATCTTCCTGTGACTTCAGATTCATTTCTCCCCATGTCCTTCCTTACAGAAGGTCAATTTTCTGTTCCTAGAATTGCTGCTCTTCTCTTCAATCTCCTGTTGAGTTTGTCGGTGTTCAGAATAGTTTGATAACTATCTATCTGAACTCCTGGGACCTGATGATATTTTGGTCTCTTGCTCCTCCCTACAATCTCACTTAATTATGAACACTCTAAAATATGGCTCTAGGTTCTCAAAAGAAATTTTTCTGAAATAGTAACAATTTTAATTTCATGCTTTAAGTATTTTTTGTGTTAACAGGTAATTTAGAAAAATGTATATTTCCAGAGAACATGCTAAAGGTCAACATAAATTAGGGAAGAGAAGATAGATCTATAAAGTGTCTATTTAGCCATAACTCTGCAATTTGTATTTCAGAAGAAAATTAGAATTTAATAGACATTCTGGAAGGGTGGCAGTGCTACATTGTCAACAAAATGTCTTATACTGGCACTTTTTAATGTGCCACACCCACAGTGGAACCTGATGTGGGACTGGATCTCACAACCCTGAGATCGTGACCTGAGCCAAAATCAACAGTTGGATTCTTAACCGAATCACCCAGGTTCTCCATTGTTCATTCACTTTTTAAATACAATTACCAATTTCTCACAGATGGATAATTTTTAATAGAGTAACAATTTATAAAAATATCCTAAAGAAACTACAAATCTGTTCTTAAATGATTAGAATCATTAAGCATAAAATTATTCTTATCAGGTTGCTATAACCATTTCTAAAGGTTTAGTTTCAGTTTCTGTACTTACTTTGTTGTGGACTCGAAAAAACATTCACAGGTCTCCACACTTTGAATGGAACTGTCTGATATCATATTTAGGCACTGGGTTTTTCGTTTTGTTTTTTTCTCTTAGAGTTTATTTATTTGAGAGATGGTGTTGGGGGTAAGGAGCATAGGGAGATGGACAAGCAGACTCTGGGCTGAGTGTGAAGCCTGATGCAGCACTCAGTCCCACAATCCTGAGATCATGACCTGAGCCAAAATCAAGAGTCATACACCCAACCAACTGAGCCATCCAGGTGCCCCAAGCACTGGGTTTTTAATGTTTATAACATCATAAATTTTTAGAGTTATAAGGGAGCTAAGAAATTTAACCCCAGATTTTTTCCCAGTTATATTGAGAAATAATTGACATACATCCCTGTGTAAGTTTAAGATGTTCAGCATGATGGTCTGATTTACATATATTGTGAAATGATTACAATAGGTTCATATAACAATATCCATTTATTTCATGTAGATACAACTAAAAGAGAAGGAAGAAAAGGAAAATTCTTCTTGTGATCAGAACTCTCAGGATTTACTCTTAACAATTTTACTATATACCATACAACAGTGTTAACGATACTCATCGTGTTGTACACTACATCCTAATCCTTATTTATCTAATAACTGGAAATTTATATCTTTTTTTTTTTAAAAGATTTTATTTATTTATTAGAGAGAGATTGAGAATGAGAGGGGAGAAGGTCAGAGGGAGAAGCAGACTTCCCGCAGAGCCGGGAGTCCGATATGGGACTCGATCCCGGGACTCTGGGATCATGACCTGAGCCGAAGGCAGTCGCCTAACCAACTGAGCCACCCAGGCGCCCGGAAATTTATATCTTTTGACCACCTTCTTCCAGTTCCCCCTCCCCCTACCTCTGGTAGCCACAAGTCTGATTTCTTTTTCTGTGAGTTTGGCTTTTTTTGTTGCTTTATATTACACATACAAGTGACAGAGATCAGATAACATTTGTCTTTGTCTCACTTATTTCACTCAGCGTAGTGCCTTTAGGGTCCATCTATATTGTCATAAATGGTAGGATTTCTTTGTGTTTTTTTAATGGCTGAATGTTAGTCCACTGTGCATATGTAATATATGTGTGTGTGTGTGTGTGTGTGTGTGTATCATCTTCATCTCTTCATCCATTGAAGGACACTTAGGTTGTTTCCATATATTGACTATTCTAAATAATGCTGCCAAGAACATGGAGATGCATATATCTTTTCAAATTAATGTTTTCCTTTGAATATATTCCCAGAAGTCAAATTTCTAGATCATAGAATAGTTCTATTTTTAAGTTTTTGAGGAGCCTCCATACTGTTTTCTATGGTGGCTCTCCCACCAGCAATGCACAAGAATTCATTTTTTTCAAGATCCACACCAGCATTTGTTATCTCTTGTCTTTTGGTTGATAGCTATACTAATAAGCATGAGGTGATATCTCATTGTAATTTTAATTTGCATTTCCCTAATGACTAGTGTTGTTGAGGATCTTTTCAAGTACCTATTGGCATATGATATATGTTTATATTCTTTGGAAAAAAACCTGTTCAGGTCCTTTGCCCATTTTTTAACTGGGTTATTTGGGGTGGGATGTTCTTTTCTTTTTTCTTTTTCTTTTTTTGCTATGGATTTGTAGGAGTTCTTTACATATTTTTGAATATTTATCCCCTCAGGTATATGGTTTGAAATTATTTTTCCCATTCTGTAGATTGTCTTTTTAATTTATTGATGGTTTCTTTTGCTGTGTAGAAACTTTATAAAATAGTCCCACTTGTTATTTATTTTGTTGTTCATGCATTAGGTGTCATATCCAAAAAATGATTACCAAGATCCATGTGAAGGAGCTTCATTCCTATATTTTCTTCTAGGGGTTTCATGGTTTTAAGATCTTTCATTTAAGTCTTTAATCCATTTTGAGTTAATTATTTTGAGTGGTGCATGATACAGGCCTACTTTTCATTTTTTTTTACATGTGATTGTCCAATTATCCCAGCAACATTTATTGAAGAGACTGTCTTTTCTACATTGAGCATTCTTGGCTCCCTTAAAGCACTAGTTGTGTGTATAGGCGTGGGTTTATTTCTGGGCTCTCAATTCTGTTCTTTTGGTCTGTATATTGTTTATGCCAAGACCATACTGTTTTGATTACTGCAGCTTATAGTATAGCTTGAAAATCAGGAAGTGTGATGCCTCCTACTTTGTTCTTTTTTTCTCAGCATTTCTTTGGCTATCAGAGTCTTTTGTGGTTCCATATAAGTTTTACAATGATTTTCCTACTTGTGCAAAAAAAAAAAAAATGCCATTGGAATTTTGGTAGGAATTGCATTGAATCTATGGAAGACATTTTAACAATTTTAAAGTTTCTAATTCATAACCTTGGGATATCTTTCATCTGTTTGTGTCTCCTTAGATTTTTCATCAATGTCTTGTACTTTTCTGAGAGCTTTTACCTTCTCGATTAAATTTGTCTTTGTATTTTATTGTTTTTGATGCTATTGCAAATAGAATCAATTTATTTCTTTCTCATAGAATTCATTGGTAGCATATACAAATGCTACTGGTTTTGTATGTTAATTTTATGTCCTGCAACTTTACTTTACTCATTGATTAGATGTAACAGATTTTTGGTTGAGTCTTTAGGACTTTGTATATATAAAATCATTTCATCTGCAAATAGAGACAATATTACTTCTTCCTTTACAGTTCTGGTGGCTTTTATTTCTTTTTGTTGTCTGATCACTGTGGTTAGGATTTCCAGTATTGTGTTGAATAGGAACGGTGAGAATGGGCACCCTTGACTTGTTTCTGATCTTAGAGGAAAAGCTTTCAGCCTTTCACCGTGGGTTCAATGTTAGGTGTGAGCTTGTCATATATGGTGTTTATCATGTTGAGGTATGTTCCTTCATTGCTTAATTTGTTAACACTTTTTATCATGAATGGATGTTAAATTTTGACAGATGCTTTTTTGTGTGTCCATTGAGATCATACAATTCTTTTATTCTGTTAATGGAGTGTGTCACATTGATTAATTTGTGTATGTTGAACCATCTTTGCATCCCAGGGACAAATACCACTTGATTATGGTGAATTATTCTTTTAATGTGCTGTTTAATTTGGTTTGATAGTATTTTATTGAGAACTTTTGCCTCTGTATTTATCAGGTATATTGGCCTGTAGTTTTCTAGTACTTTTTTTGGCGTTGGTATCAGAATAATGTTGGTTTTCTAAAATTAGAGTGTTTCCTCTTTGATTTGTTTGGAAGAGTTTGAGAAGGATTGGCACTAGCTCTTCTTTAAATATTTGGTAAAATTCACCTATGAAGCTATGGGCCCTGGGCTTATCTTTATTGGGTTATTTTTAATTACTGATCCAGTCTTTGTGTGTGAGTGTGTGTTATGTTAGTTACCATATAGCACAAAATTAGTTTTTGATGTAGTGTTCCATGATTCATTGTTTGCATAAAACACCCAGTGCTCCGTGCAATCCATGCCCTCCTTAATACCCGTCACCAGGCTCACCCATCCCCTCACCCCTCCCCCTCTAAAACCTGCAGTTTGTTTCTTGGAGTCCATAGTCCTTCATGATTACTGATCCAGTCTTAATCAGAGCATTGAAAGCAGTAAGAATGACACTGTTGGTCAGGTACTTGGCAGATGCAAAAGCAAAGACAGCCAGTTTAAGAATGGAATAAGAGAGGCTAATGGACAAGAAAGAAATGAATATTGTTTGCCTTATATATAGAAAAAATGAAGACGAGAGTGATGCTATTTATAATTTTAAAATGATAGTAGGAATGAGTTAATTGAAGAAAATGAGTTTTTGATAGACCAAGTGTAGAAGTTAGCAACAAAGCTAAATAGAATTGTGATCCAGTTTTACTTTTTTTTTTAAAAAAGATTTTATTTACTTGACAGAGAGATCACATGTAGGCAGAGAGGCAGGCAGAGAGAGAGGAGAAAGCAGGCTCCCTGCTGAGCAGAGAGCCCAGGACCCTGAGATCATGACCTGAGCCAAAGGCAGAGGCTTTAACCCACTGAGCCACCCAGGCACCCCTTTACTTCTTCTTAGGAAACTATTCTTGCTACCGTGACTGAGCCCATCCTTCATTTGTTTTTTTCCTCCCCTTCCATTTCCAGTGTGTCATCAAGACCCACTGAGATAGCTACCTAATGATGCCTCAATTTTTTTATAGTCTCTGCTTTATCCCTGAGACTCCAGTAGTGCCTGACACATAGTAAATGTTGAATAAATATGTTTCAAAAGATCAAATGAATGTGTGTTTCCCAATACATGCCATGATGCTGTTTTTCCTTGTCTTTATGATTTTGAACATGGGTCTCACTTTGCCTGTAATGTTCTTTTGTAAAAGAAGACAGGCTTCATCCACATAGCACAGCTTCCCTGAACTTTTACCTAAAATCCCCAGAAAAAGGCCTCCTTAACTCTAATCTGAGCCGAGATGTATTATTTCATTGCAGTTTACTTATGTATGTATCCCACAATAGACTCAATGATGTTGAGTACAAAAATATCATTCTTCTTTCTTTCTCTGTGCTTTAGCTCATTTATCACACAGAGAAGTTTTATAGGATGCCTGGGTGGCTCAGTCTGTTAAATGTCTGCCTTCGGCTCAGGTCCTGATTCTGGAGTCCCAAGATTGAGCCCCATGTTGAGCTCCCTGGTCAGCGGGGGGAATCTGCTTCTCCCCCTGCTCCTTCTCTCTTGCTCACTCTCTCTCTCAAATAAATAAATAAAATCTTTCAAAAAAAGTTTTAGATTTTGCTTTTGTAATTTGTATAAAGCTTCTTACTCCTAAAGTGTAATAGTTATCATTTTCAATTGGATTGATAAGTACACTAAAAACTTCTACCCCAATCTTTTTGTTTTATTGTTTGTTTACATGTCTTTTTGCTTCTTTTTTTGAAACAAGGAAAAATTTAACCAAACTCACAAGACATGCTCTTATTAATATTCTGAAATATTCATCTTCCTCTCTACTGGAAGTAATTATGGTGGGTGTACTACTTTCTTTGATGTTTTCTGTGGTGCGGGATGTACTTCTAAATACCAGGGATTTCTTGCCTTAGTACTGACCCCAATTTTATCGGAAGAAGTTTATAATTGAGGGCACACTCAGCTGATCCCTAATCTCTGTCAAGGTTACTTCCCTTAGGTTAATTACCCAGTACTTAACGCTTGCATTTGACCCTCATACAAGAGCATATTCACAAGGATTCCATCCTTACTGAAGTAATGGATTGCATCTTTTCATAATTCTCTACTAGTTGGATAATAAAGTAATTTACAACAGAATCTAATCTTTTCTGAACTTCATCTCATTGTTTGCAACATCCCTAGATAAAGGTTCTCTGAAGATCACTTATATACTGTCACACATTTTATGGTCATCCCCTTCACTAATATATAGTCCTAACTCCTATACCCCCATTTCACCTTCTGAATAATTAGTAGATTATTAGAATCACAGTCCTCTAATTTATCCCAGATATTTGACAGTAAACTTTAGGGGGAAAATTCTTTTTTATTTGATAACATCTTGCTAGGCTATCTGTATCATCAAGTCACACACTTGAAGTTCTCTGTTTTTTTCCTTATAGGACTATTCCAAATTAATGTTGAAGCAGCTCAACCTATCTTAATATATGGCCAAGATATAAAGAAAAACAGCAATTTAACTATAGTTCTTCCACTCACGTTTTAATGTGCTTATTCAGCAAATACTTTTTGAGGACTTATTATGAGACATGCTCTGGTTTATTCTGAGGATTTAGTGTGGAGAAAGACAAACAAGTTTCCCACATTTAACCTTATATTCTAGAGGTTAAAGGTAGATAACAAAAAAAGTGAAGAATTGCATAAACAAGATTATGTCTCACCATTATGTACTGTGTAGCATGTATAAGTAGATGTAATAGTGACTGGACATTTTCTTTACATAGTATGTTTAGAGAAAGCATCTCTGAAGAGATTGGGCTTTGATCTAAGGCTTGAGGGATGAGAAAAGGCAGGTACAGACAAAGGAAAATTTTTCCAAGTAGAGGAAACCAGCAAATGCAAAGGCTCTGTGAAAAGGATCTCCTTAGCATATTAAAAAAATACTAAGATCACTGTGACTGGGTATAATTTAAGCAGGGTTTGCAGGGAAAGGAGTGTATGAAGTGATGTCTATGGTTAGGCAAAAACCAGATCACATAGGGTTTTAGAGTGTAAAGGTAAGCAGTGGGAGGATGTTAAGGAGATGACACAATTGGATTTTTGTTTTTGGAAAATTGCTCATGCTGCCTGCTGTAAGGATTATGGATTTTTACGGGTGGAAGCAGGAATCCCAAATTAGAGATTATGTCAAGAGTCCAGGAATAAGATGGTGGTCACCTAGACCAGGAGAGAATTGAACTGATTTGAGATAAATGCTGGAAGTAGAATAGATGGCATTAGATTGATATTCTGTGAATAATACATAAGAATTAAAAAACTGCCATTTTTTTTAAACTTAAGCATTTAAAGAACCATACCTTTTACACATGTTCTGTGGGGGAATATAAGGATAGCTATTATTTTTTTCCTGTTCAGCTTCCATTCCCACTTCAGTATTTAGCGTCTTGATTAGCATCTTGATTTAGCATCTTGATTTAGCATCTTGATTTTTCTTTGAGGATTCTCCTTTTCCTCCTTAGTTACATTGTTTCTGTGGGATTTCCTCCACTTCCTAGCTCAGATGTGGGTATGAGATGCAAGCTTGGTTAACAAGTATTTTCAAATCTTGTATCAAAGTGGTTGATTTAGTGACCACACCTGGCCCACCTGAGGCCTTGGATTCAACTAATGGAGATAAGGTGGGGGGGGGGGTTCGTTTGTTTTTGTTTTTGGGGGTTTTTTTTAGGACTTTTATGTTTTCAAGTCTCACATTTAGGTCTTTATTTTTTTTTTCAGTGTTCCAAGATTCATTGTTTATGTCCACACCCAGTACTCCATGCAATATGTGCCCTCCTTAAAAATGAATGCTAAATTAGTAGGATTTCAATTTGGAACACCTAGAGGTAAGCACACTGAGAGCGCATGCCAGAGAATGAGGCCAATGCAGAGACAAGCTGGGCTAAGTGGTAGATTGAGAAACCAAGTCCTAATAATATTTTTAATCCCCTAAACAGTGCTATTCCTGAAACCAGATTGATTCTGGGACCGTTCAGTTATCCATTCCAAAAGTTAACTTTAATATGCTTGAGACAGAGTTCATTTCTCTGCTATGTAACCCAGAGTTCTTATTGATATAGATGGGAAATTTGTTTTAGGTGTATCAATATTGAAACACCTATTTAGGTTTGCTAGATTAAGATATAGGATACCCAGTTAAATTGAAACTTCAAATGATAAATAATTTTTTAGTATAAGTGTGCCCCAAATACTGCTAATTCTGGCAGGCCTGTGCTTATTGGATATCCAAGTGGAGATGTCAAGTGAACCATTGCATCTATAGGCCTGGCTCTCAGGATTGAGTTCAGGGATTTTGATGTATATTTGGAAGTTGTTAAAGTAGTGATGATGTTCACAGCCATGGAGCTAAAGCATTACATGTTGAGAAAGAAGGCAGATAGAATTTGAGAAAGTATTCAGTGCTAAACCTGAGGGCAACCCACTTCATTGATTGTAAAAGATCCTAAAAGATTGAGAAGAAACAGCCAGTGAAGGTGAAAATAGTGTAAAGGACAATTAGAAATTAGTTTCAAGACTGGAGTCGTCAACACTAACAAAGAATAGCAAACTTCCCTATCAAAATAGCAGACACCTTTTGCTGCTTATCAGTTACCTACTTAGCTCTCTCAACCTTTCTATCATTTCCTCTAACTATTCAGTTGTCATGGCCCCTCTGGCCATTGTTAGAGACTTCTAGAAACTTAACTCCTTTCTTATTGGTGGAGGGATATGACTTCTCATCTGCCTTTGATATTTTTGGACTTTAAAATCTCCTTTACATTTCTGTCAAACAGCTTGAGACTTTAAAGGTTTAAAGATAGTGAAGATTAGGTGACTAACATAATTTAAAAAAAATAAAAGTTAGAACAAGTGGAATGACTAGTAAATCAAAGTATTCTATCCGGGGGTGGGAACAGGAAAACAGCTCTAGTGAACAGTTGCTCATTACCTGACCTATCAACACTATAGGACCTATAGGCCTTCTTCCTCAGCCTCACTAAGTCTGACTTATCTTACACCTTCACTCTATGTAGGTGTCCTTACAGAACCACTAGTCGCCCTCTTGTTTCTCTCTGGTACTTTCATTTTCTTACTTTAACTTCTCCCTTAATTAGCTGTGGAATGGAAGTACCTTGTGGGAGGATTTTTTGTTTTGTGATTCTCTCTTTATTTTCAGCCAGATTGTTTATAATTATAAAGTAATAACTTGCACAAAAGGAATTAAAATAATACATATAGAGGGCAAAACCTGAGAACTGAAAGTCCTCATTCTTTCCTACTACAACCCATGTCCTTGAGATAATTGTTAACAATTTTTTTCTCTAATTACTTACATTTATTGTGTGCTTACCATGTGCCAGAAGCTACAAAAATGCTTTAAAAAATAATTTATTTAGTCTTCACAAAAGTTATTTGGCAGTTAAGGAAAATGACCCACTGAGAAGATAGGCAACTCCTCCATAGTCACAAAGCTAGTAAGTGTGTAAAATACATGCTTTAGTATGCATGATATAAACCATTCTTTGACTAAAGTAAAATAAGCAGATGTTTTTAATGAAATCTATTTAGAAAACTTCGTGTTGCTTTAGACATACTGTTTAATGATACAAACACTAATACAGCTTTTGGGTCTCCAGAATTTGTTTTGTGGCATTGGGCTCCACATCTGTTGTTGTTCTTATCTGTGAGCTCACCTTCCATTAAAGTTTACCCTTCTACAGAAATTTTCTCCCTTGTGTGATCTTACTGGGCATCTTTTCTATGGTAGTATTTTGAAATACTTAGGAACTTCAGTTTTTAATATTCAGGTCTACTGTTTCCACGTGAAGTGAACAGCACTTGTTAGGCTACACCCACAGGATTGTCATAAACTTAGAATTCTCATTTTCCAAAGATAATTTTTCCACCTGTGCCTTGGGCCAGGTATCTATCTTGTCATTGGCAAATAAGCTATACACATAACTGGCAGAGACTTGGAGGCTCTTTCTCAGGAACAAGAAGCATAGTCTGGGCTTTTGGCTTCCAGCATCACTTGGGGTTTATAGCCTCAATTTTTACCACGAAGCAAGCATTAATTAACCCAACAGGTTCCAATTTCTGTTTTGTGTTACCTTGTTATTTCCAGTACTCTGAAAACTCCAGTTTTGCCTGTGCATTCTTCTATATATTTTTATTTAATATCTTCTGAATATTGAGCATTTTAAATGTATTTGGAATTGGAGAGAAAATGTTAATGTTAAGTTAATGACTGTGCTCAATCTTCTTCCTTGGCTCAAAATTTTAGTGCCATTTTTACCTTGGAGATACATAAATCTTAAAACTATGTGGTCCACTCAATCTTTTTTAACTTCTCCTTGATTTTTAGTATTTGATAAGTTTCAAAAATTATTTTCACACCTCCCTTCCCTTTTTGCCCTTCTCCTCCATTCACACCCTCCAAACCTAATATTTTAACTTAGGGAAAATAGGGAAAGACTTAAACAAAAGGATTGATTGCTTTCATTTTCATTGATTTCTTTCATTGATTGATTTCTTCATTTCAATTTTTCACATTGAGAGAATGGAGGGAGTAACACATACTTCAAAATGAACTAGGACATAGATTTTCTATGCCTCAAGGTCAAATAAATTACTAATACAACTTAAATATCTTTGTCCATGAGGAATGGGAAATCTGTTTCCTTGTCTCGAGCAACAAGGGAGATGTATAAACCTCAGGAAGGATGGACTGGGGAAACGTCACAAGCAGACATTTGATACCAAGTTAAGCAATTTGATTGCATGACACCCTGATTGGGTGTTATTTATCTGCTTTTAAAATAGCTTTCTCAACTATTAAATTTCACTTGATTCTCTAAAAACTTATCCTGCTTGAGATACTATGAGGTCAGGATCAGAATTTGGATCATTATCTTATTTAATACCTAATTTTTTCCCATGATGATAAAGAAAAAGGACGTTTTGGGGCCTCTTGCCTTTAACAGTCCAAAATTTTGGTTGAGCACCTACTATAGGAAAAGCACATTATTAATGAATTCCTATTTGTTTCTTACTACCCTGTCCCATCCCTAATTTGCCATTGATCTAAGACTTTCTGCTTCTTAAAGACTATGACTTTCACTAAGCATCTACTCAGCCACTTCCTGGGTTTTCGCAAATAATTCTACCAACATTAATTTTCTGTAGGCATAAGCCAAGTCCCTACTTGCTGTGATATCAGAAAACAATGAAAGGGAGAAAAGTCAGTGATCCTGAAAAGGAACTAGAGAGAAGCAATGAAAAGGACCACAGTGGTTCACTGTTGTAAAGACTGTTGAATAATCCTGCCGATAAATTCCCTGGAAGTAGACTCACTAGTTAGAAGAATTTACTTTTTCAGGGGGAAAAAAATGCTATATGTGTGTAGAGACTATAAAGCCTTGGCATTTATTGTGAGAGACTCCTGAAAACTTCCACAGGAAGACCTAGAAGTTGCCTATAAGTCTTTTATTGACATTAAGATTTACTCATACATATTTTGATTTGTTTAAAAAAATTAAGCACCTCGCTGTGCTAAAGCAAACATCAAACAAACATTATCCCTGTTTCGATTTTATTTTTCCATCTAAACTTAGTAAGTCACTAACATTTTTAACTTTTGTGCATATAATTTCAGTATTTCCACAGTTTTTATTACATTACAGGATTTCTTGAATGGTTATCATGTCGTATTTTTATAGTAATGTTTTTTGGGGATTTTGACTGCTTCTACAGTTAGCAATCATATACCTATTTTTGTTTGCATTGATGTATACTACAGGATGATTTATCCTGAGATAATGAATAGTTTTTTCTGTATTTGATAGCTTTTCCTATCTTTTTCTTACAATTGCAAATTGTAGGTGATTCCTTACTTACATTATCCTCCCTTCTAACATAACACCAACTAAAGTTTAAGAAAAAAAAAAAGCACACTGCATTCCAAAGTCAAAAGTGTCATATAGTTCTCCAGGATGACTGAATGATCCCTATTCCTAAATATTTGCATTCATTTAAGGACTCAGGAAAATTGCCACAAATAATGGCTGTAATTATTACAGTACATTTGTTCTCTAAATCGACTTTAGGGAGAAAATGTTATGCTGTTATTTTTAGCGATGATAGAAACTAGGCTCTTGAATTGAGAGATAGCTTCCGAACTGACCTGGAAAGGAGACACAGCTACTGCTGCTTCAATTACATTAATATGGAATACCTGACTATTTTAGGACCTATTTAGTCTTCTATTTTCTGGTCAGGAATCACAAGTTGCCACCCCTTTAGAAATTTAAATACTCTCTAAATAAAGAAGGAAATGTGATTTACTTATCTGCTTTATATTTTTGTTCTTTATTATTTTAACATAATAAATTTTAATTGTTAATGTTGAAATTTTACTTGGACTTTTGTGGCTGTATTGCTAAGTGCATTCAGGATTTCTCATGAAATTAAGGGGTGGGTCGTTTATAGATTATTTTATTCTTCTAAATCAACTGAAATTTTATAGATTTCTCATTGAAGCCCAAAACTGATAGCTTTATTCTTTGTGTCAATCCTGGAAGAGTCAACCCAACAAGAAGGGCGATAAGTTGACTTCTGTAATTTTTTTCCTGATTATGATCTTAAATTCCTATTTCCCAATGCATTTGTGTATCTGAGTTAAAAATAAACCATAACATTAATAGTACCTGCATATAAACCATCCTTGAAGTCTTCTTTCAGTTTTGTTTTTGCCACCCTTCACTTTATATTATTTTTGTTTGGGGATAATTTTTTGTTTGTTTGGCTGATTGTTTGCTTCCCTCCCTCCCTCCAAATAATTTGTATGAAACTGAATTATCTGATTTAGTGGCTGCAAATCATTTTTTCCATTTTTGAAAGAGAATATTTTTAGAAACCTAATAATGTAAAGAAAAAAGTACATGGTAAGAGGATAATAACACCAACAGTAAAGAATAGAGATTTGTATGGTTACAATACTAAATAACTACAGCAGCAACAACAATAATAATGATAGCATTACTAGATGCCATTTATAGAGCATTTATCATGAGCTTTATACTGTTCTAAGTGTTCATGCACACTAACTCATATAATTCTCACAACAGTGGGAATAATCTAGACAAAAAGAGGTTAACTAATTTGCTAAAAGTCACAATGGAAAGGTCACAAAGGAAAATGGAAAAGTTAAGTTTAAACCAGAAGATTAAAAATAAATACATTTTAGTAATGTTAAGTGCAGCTACTGAGGAATGCAGGAATTAAAACGGTAAGTCTAGGCTGGATATCTTTCACTGTAACAAAAGGGATTTGATGAATTTATAAAGACCTTTCCCCTCAGATAAAATAGATTACACTTATTTAATACTTCCTGCCAGGAATGGATTTTTGACTGAAAGCAATTTTAAAATGTGGGGTCACATAAACATAATGCATTGGAAAGAATTCATAGTCTTTTTTTATTTTTTTAATTATTTTTTCTAACTAACATATAATAATTATTTGTTTCAGGGGTACATGTCTGTGATCTTGAAGGGAAAGACAAAGAACCAAATATGGTCTAGACTGGAACCTGACAGGTTTAGAAGAGCTTAGATAACATTTGTGCTTCACCACTAGAGCCAGTGAATCCTAAATGTTTCTTAAAACCCTGGATCACACACACTCTAGGACTAGGAGAGTCAAGTTGGTCAAGGTTTTGTCCTGTGTCCAGATATTGGTAACACTAAAGCAGTGAGAGAAAATAACATAGTGAAAGGAGACTTACATAGAAAAAAGACAGGTTTACCAATGGAAGAGTCAATCCTCTTCTGTTTACTATGGTTTAATAACTGTGGGTGCCATAGGACTCCTATGATACATTTTTTAAAATATAGGTCTTCAGTATATGATTTGTTTTCCCTTGAGATAATATTTAAATTGGGACAAATATATTAATAGTTAAAAAAATAAGATGTTAGAAATAATCTATATTTCTTACTGCTACATATTTATTATAGAAACAGACTGTAAAAGAGACAAGCACTGTCTCTTAAAAAACTTTCCCTTCAATTTTTAAGTCCAAGTATATAATTATTGATGCAAACTTACAAGAACTTTTTAAGTCTTGTAACTGACAGGCTGAACATAATTACTAATTTCTTCCCAGAATTTCTGTCTTTGATAAACTTGTAAGAGATTTTTTTCTCAATTGATAGATATGTGATTGAAAAATCACCAAAAGAAAATATATTTTTAAAAGATGATTATCTGAGTGGAAAAATGGCAAGCTTTAATTGAGAATTTTTTTATTATTACAAATTAAGTGATTGATTAAAAATGCCAGGGAACAGAAGATTGTTTCATATGGCTCTCTGTTCAATGTGGATTGCCAATGTGGGAGAAAATCCTTGTAAATCTTAGCATTGCTCCCACACAACCACCTACACAGATGATCGCTTGACTTTCATGCTAACAATAGATGTGTTAGTAGAGCTCTCACCATCTGCAAAATGAAGTGCACTTAAAAAAAAAAGTAACTGCAGCAGACAGTAGTAATTGCTTATATATTGTGATTAGCATTTTATATTTACATTTAAAAGGTAAGAATTTAAGCAGTGATGACTCCCAGTTTAAATAAGATCAGTCTCTGCGATAACTCCCAGATTAAATAGTCAGTCCTAGATACCAGATAAAGTTGTTAGAAAACTTGACTTTTTAAAGAAAATTTGATTAATTTCTTTCTACTTAAAATTCATCTGTATCAAAAAATGCACAATAGAATGTAGAGTAGATGAATTCTGATATACTTCTTTAGTAATAATACTTTGAATCATGTACATTTGTTATAAACCCCTCTACAAAGTCTAATTGTCACAGCTGTCCTAATTTTTTCTATAGAATTCCTTCAAAGGCACATTTATTTGGGTTTCCCTGCTCTTAAATCTATTTTATTAACAGTGCAGAGTGAGTATTATGGAAATAATCTTTATATCATTAGAAAATACAGTGTTTGGCCTCTTTTCTCTTACTGATTTTTTGTCAGGGATGGAAGGGCACATGATTCCACTACTGGGACTTAGTCAAAGACTCTAAGGCATAGTGTGAGAAAATGAACTATCTGGATTCTTTATTGGAAATGGAGTGCCATAGGCTTCATATGTATACCCTGCTCACTCTTGGAAGGCTGTATGTGACAGAGAGGACAACAGGCATGTGACTGATGGAAGGCAGGACTAGACCCATTTTTCTCAACCCAACACAAACAGGTGCAATACTGCTTTGTATTGGCAAAGTTCCTGTGTTTCCAACCCATGCATTCAAACATTTGGCCTGAATAATCTTATTCTTTCATATAGATAACTAAGGCACTCTACTATGAGCTATGAGAGTTACTGTTACCCCAAAATATCATCCTAAATAGCACTGCCTAAAATTTTGTGATGAAATGTTTATTTCTTTATTATATATACATTTTTCTCTCTTTTTTTTAAAGTAATTTCTGTGCCCAACATGGGACTCAAACTTACAGCCCTAAGATCAAGAGTCACACACTCCACCAACTGAGCCAACCAGGTGCTCCTCATTTCTTTATTATAAACGTGGTCTTCTCAAAGCCTATTTTAATGCAGATGATTTTAGAAACAGTACTACTTAAGGCAATATTAACTTAGTATGATTTAGTTTTATTTATTTTCCCTCTTAAATAAACTATAATCTTAGAAATATAATATTAGAAGGAAATTTAGGATTAGAAGGAAAATAAAATATCATCTAGTCCATTCATTTTATTTGGACATTTCATTTTACAGATGATAAAATTGAGGCTCACCAAAGTCTCTTATACCTAGTTAAGCACAAATCCAGAACTAACCCCTAAGACTCCTGACCCTGGTCCAGTGCTTTTTCCATTATGCTATCATAAAACATTAAGAGAACAGTGGTCTCTTGGGGTGAGAGTTGGGGGTGCTGGAAAGGAATAGAAAGCAGGAATAAAAAGAGAAAAGGAGTATGCTGATCCCTTGCAATTATTTTTCTAGAGTTGATCCACATAACAGAGTCATTAGCAGGATGGAATTTAATTACACTGATGTTAGATATGTAGGTCATTTACTTCACAATACAGTGGTACATTTTTGCTAAAGTTCAGCATAACAAAAAGTCTTACAATACCAGGACTGTGGAAATTTGCACTCATATCATTCCCATCCAAAAAGCTATGAATGTCAAAAAAGATAGAAGTAGTTGTTCAAATATCCTGTGTATTAGCCAGTTCTGCTGCAAAAGCAAATTGTTGAAGATTAGGAAGTATATAAAAGGAAGGTCATCTTTTCTAAGTTTGGAGGGTTAATATTTCTCTTCAAAGTCAGAAAATAAATAAAAAGAATCAGGCTCAAATGTATGCAATAAAACCAAGAAATTCAGTTCTTACAGTACACACTTTATTCATTTAGAAAAAAAATCTATATAATAAATTCAATGAATAAGAGTAGTCAGAAAATTTGAAACATGTGGTAACTAATCTAGATTATATATTTGGTAAGTCTTAATACATTTAAAATGACAAAGTATTTACTTTTTTACTCATATTTTATTAGTCAAGTTTTATTCTAACGTTAGGAAATTAATTTTATCTTCATTGGTTAGCTCCAGGGTATACTGTGTATGTGATGAAAAATAAACTCATAAATTGAGTAAAACCAGTTAATGAAAACTACTTTATAAATAGTAGGTAATTGTTAATATTTGTCAGGTAAGGTATTTCTTAAAAGTTAAAAGGAAATAAACTCCTTTTAGGTTTTTTTTTTAAGATTTGTTTGTTTGTTTGTTTGTTTGACAGAGATCACAAGTTGGCAGAGAGGCAGGCAGAGAGAGAGAGAGGAGGAAGCAGGCTCCCTGCTGAGCAGAGAGCCCGATGTGGGGCTCGATCCCAGGACCCTGAGATTATGACCTGAGCCGAAGGCAGAGGCTTATCCCACTGAGCCACCCGGGCGCCTCTCCTTTTAGTTTTTTTAAAATTAGAAATCATATTTGTTGTTCTGCTTGTTTAGGAAATTGACATCTAATAAGATAATGCAATTAGAATCAGAACTGTCTAGGATAAGATGACAACTTCAAAATCTCAGTGGCCTTAGAAGGTGTCATTGGAGTTCACAGGGGAAGCTGCAAAAAGCATTGTTGAGTCAGTGTCCTGCTTTGGCAGGGTGGTGTCACTGAGGTCCAGTGAGAAATGAACATACACACCCACTCAGTTGTCATGATACACATCAATGCAAGGCTGCCTACTTAAAAAAATTTAAATAGAAATCAAACTCTTACAATACAGGGCCTCAGATGTCTAGGATATAATAAAAATATTACTCATTATACCAAGAACTGTGAAAATCACAACATGACTGAGAAAAATGAATCCATAGATGTTAACACTAAGATGAATCAGATGTTGGAATTATCTGTCAAGGACTTTAAAACAGCCATCATAAAACTGCCTCATTGAGAATACCACACGATAATTTTAACAGATGAAGAAGGAGCATCTAAGTTGAATATCCATGCTTTAAACTTTGGACAAATAGGTATAAAAGGAACTTACCTTATCACAATGAAGGCCATATAGGAAAATCCCATGGCTAACGTCATACTCAATAGGGAAAAGTGAAAGTCTTCCTTCTAAGATCCAATACAAAACAAGAATGCCCACTCTCACCACTTCTACAAAGTACTAGAAATCCTAACCAGAAATTAGAGAAGAAAAAAAAGTAAAAGTCACCTAAATCAGAGTGACATGATCATATAGGTAGAAAATTCTGAAGATTCAACAATAAGAAAACTGTTAAAACTAATAAATGAGGGCAACCCTCTCAGGTCTCCTCTCTCCTGGGAGCTTTGTACTATCACTTTGTTATTGCTCAATAAACCTTGCTTTGCTTCGCACCAAAAAACAAACAAACAAACAAACAAACAAACAAAAACTGAATTCAATAAAATTGCAGGGTACAAAATCTGCATTAAAAAATCAGTCACATTTTTATACACAAATAGCAAACTATTCAAAAAAGAAATTAAGGAAACATTCCCATTCACAGTAGCAACAAAAATAATAAAATACTTGGTAATAAACATATGAAAAAGATGGAAGACTTAAACACTGAAAAATGTGAAACAAAGGGAAGAAGACCTAGATAAATGGAAACATATCCCATGCTCATGGATTAGAAGAATTAATATTAAAATGTCAGTTCTACCCAAAATGTTTATAGGTTTGATGCAATTTCTATCAAAATCTAATGGCATTCTTCACAGAAATTTTTTTAAATCCTAAAATTCATACAGAACAACAAAAGATGCTCAACAGTGAAAGTAATCTCAAGCAAGAACAAAGCTGGAAAAATGATGTTGCCTGATTTAAGGTATATTGAAAAGCTACAGTACTGAAAATTGTTTGATACTGGCAGAAAGAACTAAAGACCACTGGAACAGAAAAGAAATCCCAGAAATCACACATCTATCATCAACTGATCTTCAGCATAGGTGCCAAGAACACACAATGGTGAAATGATAGTCTCTTTAATAAATGGTGTTGGGAACACTGGATATCAACACGAAGAAGATTGAAATTGGAACCTTATCTCACACCACATAGGAGGAAACATAGTAAGAAAGCTTCTTGACATTGGTCTGGGCAGTGATTTTTTTTTTTTTTTTTTTTTTTTTTTTTTTTTTGCATATGGCAAGGGCAACAAAGCAAACATAGACAAGTGTGGTGGTATTAAAGTAAAAAGTTTCTACACAGCAAAGAGAACATTCAAAAGAGTGAAAAGGCAACCCGTGGAATGGGAACAAATATCTCAAAAGTCGTACAAAAGTTATATGAAAAGGTGTTCAACAGCACTAATAATCAGGGAAATAAACCACAATGAGATATCACCTCAGACCTGTTAGAATGGCTATTACCAAAAAGATACATATAAAAAAAGGTAACAACTGCTGATGAGAATGTGGCAAAAAGGGAGCACTGTGCACTGACAGTAGTAATGCAAATAGGTACAGGTGTTATGGAAAACACTATGATTCCTCAAAATAATTAACAATAGACTACCATAGGATCCAGCAATCGCTCTTCTGTTTATATATCCAAAAGGAATGGAATCAGTATTTCAAAGAGATAATCTGCACTCCCATGTTTATGGAAAGAGCCTGTGTCCACTGATGGATGAATAAAGGAAAAAAAAGTGTGTGTGTGTATACATATATGTATACACACACAAATATATTTATTTACTTATTTATTTCACCCTTAAAAAAGAAGGTGATTCTGCTATTTGCAACAACATGGGTAAACCAAGAACATTATGCTGAATGAAATAAGCAATCACAGAAAGGTAAATACTGCATGATCTCATTTATATGTGGAATAGATAAGTAGAATTCATAAAAGAGAGATTGGAGTGGTGGTTGCCAGGGGCTCTACGGAGAGGTTGGTTAAAAGGGTACAAACTTTTGGTTATGAGTTTCTGGGGATCTGATGTACAGTATGGTGGTTATAGTTAATACTGTACTGTATACTTGAAATTTGCTAAGTCAGTTGATCCTAAGCATTCTTACCACACACAAACAATAACTATGTGAATTGATGGTTTTGGAAACGTCTGGCCTCTTGATACCTTCCAGTTTAACCTGGCTGCTCTCACATTCCCCTTTAAGTGAATCCCTATTCATTCTGGGCCTTCATCAATCCCCTTAAATCTACATTGACCAGCATTCTCAATTTAGTCATTTCTTTATTTCTTCTTGTATGTGCCCTTCTAAACATCACCATTGTATCAATTGTAGCTCTAAATAATTACTTTGTTTACTCTTGCCCTTGGGCTGCTAAGCTTTACTAAGAAAAAAATCATGTAATTGTTAATCAACACCATTAAACTTATGATTTATTGTACATTTTGGTTCTTCAACACCATATAATAATAATTTCATCTGACTAAATAACTGCCTTCCTTTTTACTTGTGTTGACTATGCCATATCTTTGCTACCTTCCTCAGATCTCCTTACCATAAGTAAATGGTCTGGTACATGAGAAAGAAAAGATAGGACATCAGTTTACTGAATATTTCACACTTATTCCCATATTAGCAGAAGTATCTGTAAGAATCCTCACTGTCCCCTCTTTCCATATGTTCTGAAAAATGTGTCCATTCTCCTCATCAAAGGCAGACTTTCAATCTGCATCTCCACTTATTCTTGCCTCCTGGACCCTCAGATTATCACTTTATTCTTTATCATATTAAATACCTCCCTTCTCCATTCAGTCCTGTACTACCAATTGCCCCTGTATATCTTTCAGGAACCAAAACCTCAAAATATATGTGACTAGGTTGATCACCTTTATTCCCTTTCTACTCTTCCTCTTCTTTTCTTTTCTAGTTTCAGGGGTAGAAATTAGTGATTCATCAGTTGCCTATAATACCCATTGCTCATTCCATCAAGTGCCCTCCTTACTGCCCATAACCCAATTACTCCATCCCTCCCATCCACTTCCCCTCCACAACCCTCAGTTTGTTTCTTATAAAGAGTCTCTTAGGGTTTTCTTCCCTCTGTTTTTATCTTAGTGTTCCTTCCCTGCCCCTATGTTCATCTTTCTGTTTCTTAAACTCCACATATGAGTGAAATCATATTGTATTTGTCTTTTCCTGACTGACTTATTTCACCTAGCATAATACCCTCTAGTTCCATCCATGTTGTTGCATTCTCCAGAATAGACCACATACTGGGTTACATACCAGTAACCAGTATAAAAAGACTGAGATTATACCATGCATATTTTCTGACCACAACACTATGAAACGAAGTCAACTACAAGAAGAAATTTGAAAGGACCACAAATACATGGAGGTTAAAGAACATCCTGCTAAAGAATGAATAGTCCAACCAGGAAATTAAAGAATTTTTAAAAATACATGGAAGCAAATGAAAATGAAAACACGACTGTTCAAAACCCTTGGGATGCAGTAAAGGCAATACTAAGAGGGAAGTATATAGCAATACAGGCCTTCCTTAAGAAGTAAGAAAAGTCTCAAATACACAACCTAACCTTATACCTAAAGGAGCTGGAAAAGGGGGATGGCTGGGTGGCTTAGTTGGTTGAGCGTCTGCCTTTGGCTCAGGTCATGATCCCTGGCTCCTGGGATTGAGTCCCACATTGGACCCCTTGCTAAGCTGGGAGCCTGCTTCTCCCTCACTCCTTCACCCTGCTTGTACGCTCGCTCTCTCTGTCAAAAGAATAAATGAAATCTTTAAAAATATATTAAAATAAAGGAGCTGGAAAAGGAACAGCGAATAAAGCCTAAATCCAGCAGGAAAAGAGAAATAATAAAGATTAGAGCAGAAATCAATGATAGAGAAATTTAAAAAAAAATCAACAAACTAGGAGCTGGTTCTTTGAAAGAATTAACAAAATGGATCAACCCGTAGCTAGCCAGACTTACCAAAAAGAAATGGGATTGCTGGATCATAGTGTGATTCTATTTTTAATTTTTTGAGAAACCTGTATATTGTTTTCCATAGTACCTATACCATTTTGCATTCCCACGAACAGTGCAAGAAGGTTCCTTTTTCTCCACATCCTAACACTTGTATCTTATGTTTTTGATTTTTAGCCATTCTGACAGGTGTAAAGTGATACCTCATTGTAATTTTGATTTGCATTTCCCTGGTGATTAGTGATGTTGAGCATCTTTTCATGGGTCTTTTAGCCATCTGTATATCTTCTTTGGAAAAATGACTGTTCAGGTTCTCTTCTCATTTTTAAATCAGATTTTATTTTTATTGACTTGTATGAGTCTTTATGTATTTTGGGTATTAACCCCTTATCAGATAGTCATTCAGTCTTCGTACTTACAATCAGTCTATTCAGATTTTCTTTTTTTAAGATTTTATTTATTAATTTTATGGGTAGGGGGAGTCACAAGTAAGCAGAGCAGCAGGCTCCCCTCAGAGCAGAAAGCCTGATGCAGTGCTTGATCCCAGGGTCCTGGGATCAATCATGAACATAGCCACCCAGGCACCCCAGTCTATTCAGGTTTTTTATTATTAATGATTCAGTCTTGAAGATTATAAATTTCTAGGAATTTATCCATTTTATCTAGATTGTCCAATTTGTTGGTGTATTTCTTTGTATTTCTGTGGTATCAGTTGTAACTTTTCCTCTTGCATTTCTGATTTTATTTGAGCCCTCTCTCTCTCTCTCTTTTTTTTTTTTTTTTTTTTTTGGTACGTCTAGCCAGAGGTTTGTCAATTTTGTTTAGCATTTCAAAGAACCAGCTCTTAGTTTCATTGATCTTTTGTCTTCTTAATTTCTATTTCATTTATGTCCTCCCTGATCTTTATTATTTCCTTCCTTCTACTAACTTGGGGGTTTGCTTGTTCTTTCTGTTTGCTTTAGGTATAAAGCTAAATTGTTTGAGATTTCTCTTATTTCTTTAGATAGGCCAATATTACTATGAACTTACCTCTTAGAATTGCTTTTGCCACATTCTGTAGGTTTTGGTATATCATACTTCTGTTTCTGTGTGTCTGTAGGTATTTTTTTAAATTTCTCCTTTGATTCCTAATATGACCCAGTAGTTGTTCAGTAATATATAGCTTAATCTCCATGTATTTTTAGTTCTTTCCATTTTTTTTTCTTGTAATTGATTGCTAGTTTCATACCATTGTGGTCAGAAAAGATCCTTGATATGATTTCAACCTTCTTGAATTTTTTGAGACTAAAGTTTTGTGTCCTCACATGTGATCTATCCTGGAGAATGTTCCATGTGCATTTGAGAAAAATATGGTGCTTTTGGACAGAATGTAATGTTCTGTATGTATCTAAGTCCATCCGGTCTGATATGTTGTTTAAGACTGGTGTTTCCTTATTGATTTTTCTATCTGGATGATCTTTTCAATAATGTAGGTTGGGTATTAAACTACCATAGTATTATTGTATTGCTGTTAATTTATCCCTTTAGATCTGTTAACATTTGCTTTATATATTTTGGTGTTCCTATGTTGGGTACATATATATTTTTAAATATTATATCTTGTTGGATTGACCCCTTATCATTATGTAGTGCCCGTCTTTGTCTTATTACAGCCTTTGTTTTATTTTTTTTCATTTTTTAAAGGATTTTATTTATTTATTTGACACAGAAAGAGACATCACAAGTAGTCAGAGAGGCAGGCAGAGAGAGAGAGGGGGAAGCAGGCTCCCTGCTGAGCAGAGAGCCCGATGTGGGGCTCTGTCCCAGGACCCTGAGATCACTACTTGAGCCGAAGGCAGAGGCTTTAACCCACTGAGCCACCCAGGCCTTCCACAGCCTTTGTTTTAAAGTCTATTTTGTCTGATCTATATTGCTACCTCAGCTTTCTTTTAATTTCCATTTACACGGAATAACTTTTGCCATCCCTTTGAGTGTGTGTCTTTACTTCTGAAGTCTTTTGTAGGCAGCATATAGATAGGTCTTGTTTTTTTATCCATTCAGCAGCTCTGTCTCGTAATTGGAGAATTGAGTTTACTTATATTTAAAGTAATTTTTGATAGTCATGCACTTACTGCCATTTTGTTGTTTTCTGGGAGTTTTTATAGTTCTTTTCTGTTCCTTTTTTCCCCCCCTCTCTTTGCTCATGGTGTGATGACTTTTTTAGTGTTACCATGAGATTCACCTATATCACCTTGTGCTTATAATAGTCTATTTTAAGTTGAAAACAAGGTAATTTTTTTATTTAGATTTTGAATCCACCTGGGTAGCACTTATTTATGGTTTTTTATATTTTAATTTACAAATATATATTTTTAAGTTTTTATTTAAATTCCATTTAGTTAACATACAGTATAATATTAGTTTCAGGTGTATGACATAGGGATTCAACACTTTGATACAGTACCTAGTGCTCATCACAGTAAGTGCACTTCCATCACCTATTTCACACATCCCCCCACAAACCTCCCCAATGGTAACCATCAGTTTGTTCTCTATAGCTAAGATTCTGTTTCTTGGATAGCAAGCTAAATCTGAACACACTCTAAGACTCAACATTTTCACTACCCACCCCCACCTTACACTTTGTTTTTATTTTTTTTTTTAAGACGTAAAATTCACTTTTTTTTCTCCCCAAATTTGTTTATTTTAATCTTTCAGTGTTACAAGATTGATTGTTCATGCACCACACCCAGTGCTCCATGCAGTACGTGCCCCTCTCGATACCCACCACCAGGCTCACCCCCCCC
>CM052801.1:20372267-20388622 GCA_028533885.1 Nasua narica
GGGGCATAAATGTTTACAATTGTTAGATCTTCTTGGAGGATAGACCCTTTAAGGATGATGTAGTGTCCTTCTGTGTCTCTGACTACAGTCTTAAGCTTAAAATCTAATTTATCTGATATGAGAATTGCTACCCCAGCTTTCTTTTGAGGTCCATTGGCATGAAAGATGGTTCTCCATCCTTTCACTTTCAGTCTGGATGCATCTTTTGGTTCCAAGTGTGTCTCTTGTAGACAGCATATGGACGGGTCCTGTCGTTTTATCCATTCTGCAACCCCGTGCCGTTTTATGGGAGCATTTAGGCCATTCACGTTGAGAGTGATTATTGAAAGATATGTGTTTATTGACATCATGTCGCCTGTGTAGTCCTTGTTTCTATAGATTGTAAATTTCTGTTCTAAGTCACTCATGTGTGCTTTCTACTTTTTAGAACCCCCTTTAATATTTCTTGGAGTGCCGGCTTGGTGGTCACATACTCTTAATCCTTGCCGGTCTTGGAAGCTCTTTATCTCTCCATCCATTTTGAATGTCAGCTTTGCTGGATAAAGTATTCTTGGCTGCATGTTCTTCTCGTTTAGTGCCCTGAATATATCATGCCAGCCCTTTCTGGCTTGCCAGATTTCTGTGGACAGGTCTGATGCTTTCCTAATGGATCTTCCTCCATTGTAAGTAATCTCTTCCCCCTAGCTGCCCTCAGGACCTCCTTTCTAAAATTATAATTTGCAAATTTTACAATTATGTGTCTGGTTGTCTTTCTATACCCATTGATCTTGGCGGGTGTCCTTTCCACCTCTAGGACATGAACACTTGTTCCATACCCCAGATTGGGGAAATTTTCATTCAGAATTTGGTCAGCTGTATCTTCTAGTCTTCTGTCTTTCTCTGCCCCTCTTTGATTCCAATAATTCTGACACTGGAACGTTTCATGGCTTCATTTATTTCCTTAAGTCTCTTCTCATGATTCCTGAGCAGTTTGCTCCAGCTCTCCTCTTGACCTTTCTTCTCAACCATTTTTTCCTCTAGATCAGTAATTCTGTCTTCTGTCTCCGTAACTCTAGCTGTTAGACTATTTAGATTAGATTGGATCTCACTGATAGTGTTTTTTACATCTGTTATACTGGTTCTCATTTCTGCCCTTAGAGATTCTCTGTTGTCATTAATGTTTTTCTCCATCCTAGCCATTGCCTGGATAATTGTCACCCTGAATTTCCTTTCTGACATACTGTTTATGGCCATATGCAATAGTTATGGGGGAGAGGGTGCAGTCTCTGGGTTTTTCCTCTGTGGGTGTTCCTCCTCCTAGTCATTTTGGTGAGAAGTGGATGAGAGGATGTATATCTGGATATATCGCCCACGATCCAGGCAGGGTGCACTCTGGAAGGTTTAGGAGCAGTTGGGATTCACCACCAAAAAGAAAGAATGAAGATAAAAAAATATAGATAAAAAGAGGAAATCCCAGCCAGAATGGGCCCCAAAGATAAGATTTATAAGGTATGTAAGCAAACATGAACAAACATATAGACCGACAAAAGTAAATGACAAGAAATAAAAAATCTAGTCAGAATGAACCCCAAGAATAAGATTTATATAGTATCAGAACAAAAGCAAATACACAGAAACACTGACAGAAGGATAAGATGGGAGGGTGGTTATAACTCCTCACGGGTGAGGAAGGTTATTTCAGGTCTTCCTGGGTTTATTGTTGTATTAAGCCTCTAGTTGTAATGTTAAGTAGTTTTAAAAAAATCAAGAAATGTGAAAATGAGTGAATAAAAAAAATAGAAAATAAGAAAAAAAAACTTGTATCTATGAAATATACAGGTTTGAGGGTATTGTCAGGAGCTTAATATCTTGATTTCCCCTGATGTTGGGGATTTAAAATTTTATGGGGACCCTGTGGTTATTGTCCTTTTTTTTTTTTTTTTTTTTTTTTTTAACTTGTCTTCTGGTGGAGGGGCCTGCCAAGTTGTTTTCCAGTCAATCTTGCTTGGGTTGAGTCACCCTTTCCCCAGTCAAGGGGCTGCCGTCTGTGGAAACCGGTTTCTCAGTCTTTTGCTCTCTGAAGGTATTTGGCCTTTTGTAGCTTTTTCACCTTTTTGGAGAGTCCAAGCAAGGAATCTGCTGGTAAGTACCCAGACCTCCACGTCACAGAGAAGCCTCAGTCTGCTCCCCTCTGTGTGGTCTAGAACACACACTCCCCTCCGCAAGATTCTGCTCACAGTGCAGCCTGTCAGAGGTGGAGTGTGCCCCCAGCCACTGTTCAGTGGCTCTGCGAGTGCTCTCTGGGCTTCAGGCCCATGCAGGTTGTGGCTCAGATTCCTGCACGAGATTAGGCCGCCTGGCTCCGTTCTCTCCAGGGCCGGTGGGGAGCACCCAGACCCTGCCACAGGCCCCACAGGCCACGTGCAAATGTCTTGTGGTAGGGTGTTCACTCAGTCCAGAGAGTGCTGGACACAGATAAAAGCTGCTGGTTCCTGGACCACACCAGACTCTCTTAAGGCACTTGCAGGTGCTCGCTTCGCCCACAAAATGGTGTAAGGAGTGGAAAGCTGCAGTTTCTTGAACCAGGGAATGGATCCCCCCACCAGTCTCTCTTTGAGGCGAGTGGTGTCCTTCCTGGGAACGTGGGCCCAGGCCCATGCCCATGCCCGCGACCACCCCCTTCCACTAGTTGCTCCTCAGAACCTTTTGCTCTTTTTAAGTGTTGTTAATCGAACTCTAAGTTAATGCTGGTCCCCAGCCACCAGGCACTTTCCTTTGGGGTATTACTGTCCTTGGATCGCTTCTGGTGGCTCCCCTCCCCTTTTGTTTATCCTCTGATATCGGTTCCAGGGTTCCCACTTGCTTTACCTCTCCGCTGCTGTCTTCTGCTTCTGTAGAGATCCAGAAGTGCAAAATCTTGCTCCTCAGGCTGATTTCATGGGTGTTCAGCATGTTCTGGTATATATCCAGCTCACTTTAGGGGACAGGTTGCCACAGGATCTCCTACTTCTCCACCATCATGCCCCCCTCCAGACATTCTTGAATTTCCCTACATCCCAAAAGAATGGGGCCAGTGTCATAAATAATTGATTTTAAAAAATAAAGAATCTCATTCTCTTTTGCCTGACTTCGTGGACTAGATCCAAATCCATTATAAGACAGGGCAAGGTCTTTTGCAGTAGGAGTTCGGAACTCAACACTACATACTAACTGTACAAACTTGAAACTAGCCATTTAAAAATTTCATGGATCAGTTTAAAAGCAGGATTTGATCTGCATATCAGAATTCACTCCATTTTAGAGTGTAATGAAATTTTATAAAGATTTTTATAAATTAAATAATAATATAAAAATAAGGTACTGATTTGTTATCATGAGTTTGATTTTTGTTGCCACACTCGAAAGATAAACTTGTGAACATTAAATTGGTAGAAGAGCAGTGCTCTAAAAATGTTGAAAAGATTTTAAATTAAAGTGCCTTATCTTGTAAAAACATAGATTTAAAAAATAGATACTGGGGACGCTTGGGTGGCTCATTCAGTTGAGCGTCTGACCTTGAATTTCAGCTTAGGTCATGATCTCAGGGTCAGGAGATCAAGCCCAGCATCAGGCTCTGTGCTGGGCATGGAGCCTGCTTAAGATCATCTCTCTCCCTCTCTCTTTGCCACTCCCCCTGCTCATTGTTTCTTCTTTCTCTTCTCCCTCTGTCTCTCTCTCTCTCAAAAAAACAAAACAAAAAAAAAGATATGCACTGAAATATGTACCATTATAAAAATAATAACATAATGTGACATATTCATCACATTCTTGGGTGATAGAACAAGGAAGCATTCTTTCAAGCATGGCAGAGGTAGCATACAGATGGAGAGAAACCCTAATTTGAACAATAGTAATTTATGGGGTTCACCAATTCTAATAACTATAAAACTGAAAGATAAAAGAGACCCAAACTGATAAGAGATAAATTAGTGGTGATAAACTACTAAAAATACTCTCTAAAGAGACGCCAAAATATTTAGGTATATATTCTTAAACTATGAAGATAACATTTGTTCTAAAGAAAAGATTCACAACAGCTGTGTTTTGGGTTTCAAAGGGGGAAAAAACACCTTAATGATATTATAAAAATCTAATAGAAACAGAAAGAAGAAGAGGGAAATCTTCACATAGCTGAGGGCAATAGTAAGTAGTCAAGGAGAATAAGCCAGACTTACATCAAATTGGGTACTTAAGACATCCAACCTCACTAGCTGGAGAAGCCCTGGGGAGACAGCCAGGCTGGAGTCCTGATGGAGAGGCCTGGGCAAAGCATCCTACCCTCAGATGACACTTCCATCTGAGCATTCCTATAAGAACCGTGTTTATAGGAGAGATGAAAGAATCTGAAGTTAAACATTTGCTTGCCTACCTGCTGTTTGGAGAGACCTGCGTCCCTATGTTATCATGTCTTTACGGCTTCAAGGAGCCTGGGCTATATGTGGTTGCCTCCCCTCCTGGTTTCCATTCCAGGGGGGCCATCCCACCGTGGATCCAGAGGGGATGGGATGTAAGGCAAATTTGTAGCTCTTGGCATCCAGGCCATAAGGGCCAGTTCTGACCTGGAGGCCAGCTAATGTCAACTAACCAGGCTCCTAAGGTCATTCATGAACCACACATCTTACAAAAAATCTTTTTCTTCAGTACTTGAAAAACATCATTCTTTTCTTACATCCAAAGATACTATGATGTCAGTCTGCTTTTTGTTTCTTGGTAGTTATCTTTACTCTCTTTCTGGAATTTCTTACTTTTTTCCCCCCTTCCTTTGGCCTTTTATGTGCCTTTTCAGTATAAGGTATTTATTTCACCTTTTTATTTTTTTATTTTTTTTATTTCACCTTTTTAAACTTGGCAATTTTGTCTTTATTTTTTCATCAAATCTCTCTCTCCCTCCCTCTCCCCCTCCCCTTTCCCTCCTCCATTTTTCCTCCTCCTACTCCTCTCTCCCTCCCTCTTTTAAAAAAAAAAAATCTTCTCTTAGTATGTGTTGCTACTGTTCTGTATTCTGTATTTCTAAATTTGTCTTTTGCATATCCTCTCTATTCTTTCTGCTATCAGGAAGGGTAATTCCATTTGTTTTTCTACCTCACAAACACACCTAGTATGTTCCTTACTTCAACATCATAGATTTTATGCCCTAATAATTCTTCTGAATTCATGATTGTGGTTCTTTTATATTGCTAACATCTTTACTAATTTACTATGAATTTACTTGTGACCTCTTTTTGCAAGTTTTTAGGGTTTTCTCTTTCTCCTGGAATTGTGAATGTTCCCAGTGACTTGACATAATGTGGGTCCCTTTTATTCATGTTTTAGGCTCTTAATGGGCCATTTTAATCTGGAGATTCATCATTCAGTTTGGAAAATTTCATTCTTTGACAGTTTACTTCCATATGTTTCCTCTATTCTTTCTTGTACTGCAGTTAGATGTTGGAGCTAGTCAATTGTTTACCTATTTTCTTATTTTTAATATCTTTATTTTTCATCTCTGTCTCATTCTACTTTTTTGCGATTTTTCTGAACTTTATCTTCCAACCCTATTGAATTTTCAATTATGAATATCTTATGGTTATTATCAATAGCTCATTGATGTTTTTTGAATTTCTCCTGTTTTAGTAGAATTCTCCTTCTACTTCTTAGATGAAATATCTTGTGCTTTGTATTAATATTTTCAGTTTTCTTTTACTGTATACAGTGTCTAGGTTTCCTTCAATTTCCCCCTTTTTTTTTTCCAAGTATGAGGTTCATTAAATGCCTACTGTTTTGGGGCTGTCCTTTTAAATTGAAAGTAAGACACTAGAAAAGTCTCTTTTCTGTTGTCTTAACTCTAGGGTTATCAGATCTCAAACCCAGCTTTTATTAATGGATCTCCTAAATGTCAGTTTTAGGACATTTTTTTTCTCTGAGGAAATAAAAAAATAATCCTTCCTCTCCTGTCTGGTAAGTATATGCCTAAGTGTTCATGTTCTGGAATCATGAAGGAAGAACTGAGATGAGAATACCCACAGTTCAGTGTATAGACATAAACTTAATTCTGCCATTTTGAGGTCTGCATCTCAGTCATGAACCATCTTCTCTGGTCCCTAGCCAACCCCTCATTGGTTCAGTTTCTCCAGAGACTAATCTTCCCTGACTTCATGGCTATATAGTCATATTCTCAGTGATCTTGTTTGTTATTAATACCTCTAAAAAACTTACTTTCAGTTTGGTTCTACTTTTAGAGGAAGAAGACATTATGCACGTACAATAGGAATAACAAGATTAATTAGAATTTTATATATGTCAACCTGTTTTGTGATTCAGGATTGCAAGCTTCTTTGATAATTATTTCTCTGCTATTTTTTGTTTTTTAAAATACTTACTGACCAAATGCTCCTTCTTATAAGACTGTAGAATCATAATTATTTTATACTGTTATTATTTGAATGTCTGTTTTCCTACCAATACCTATAATCTATCAGTATCCTATCCCTCAGTAGGATAATGTAAAGCATAATTTTACTTACTATCTGCAACCCTTTTATATGATTGAAGTAATCTTATTTCTGAAAAACACACCTTTTTAAAAATCATTTTGGTTTTTCTTTACAAAAAGTGTTTTAATTACATTTCTGGACCCTTTTAATAGAGCCCTTATTTAGACATTAATTTTTAGCTTCAACAAGTGTTTAGTCCTATGTATTCTGTCTTCCTCATCCTTGAGATATTTAGCTGTAGCCATTACTCAACTGGCTTAAGTATTTCTGTGAATTTGAGTTTTTGGTTTTGGTTTTGGTTTTGTTTTTTTTCGGGGGGGAAGGGGAGTTTTTTTTTTTTTTAATATATGCAGACGGGCAGGGGTACATTAATTCTTAATTCCGGAGATGGTTTCTCTGTTGCCTTTATATATGAACATACCATAACTTTACTGCAAGGTATATTCATAGACAGTCACACCTTTGAAATTCTGTGTTCTTTTTATTCCACTGGACCATCTAGGATATGTGAATGGACTTCAGGGAGTTTGTGAACAAACTCCTTATATGAATGAGTATACATTCATTTTTCCAGGGAAAAGGTGTATAGTCTGATTGTCAAATATACCTATTTCTCCAAAAGTTTTTTTATAAACTTTGTACCAATGTATTCAGATATTTAGTATTGCCAACCTATTTTTCTTTTCCTTTGCTGATAACTTATTGGAAAGCTTTTAGGAATTTACTTATTGTTTTATTTTCAGAAATTTCACCCTGGTATGTCTACATGTTTTTCTTTTTCCATTAACTTTGCCAGGTACTTCAAGAGTTCTTTTAGTCTGATAACTTCAACTTTATGTAAACTGTGGGAATTTTTTTTTCCTGTTATTTCTTTATATAATGCATTTCCTCCACCATCTTTATTTTCTTGTGAGATTTTTGTAATGGATATAAAGGATCCTTCCTTATTTTTCTACCTTAATATCTCTTCTTTTTGCATCATATTTAACTGCTATACCCTTGACCGCATGGATTTGAAAACAGCTGAGCTGTTAAGGTAATTTTCTGCTGAAGCCAGGTGGAGTGGTTTTTGTTGGTGGTGGTGGTTTCTTTTGGTTTGGTTTGGTTGTTTCACCTTTTAAAAACAATTTTTTTTTCTTGAGGCAGGCTGAATTTAACTGGAACAACTTACTCTCTGTCTGGCAGAGGCAGAGACTATATAACTAGGAATTGTGCTGTTTTCATAACAGTACCCATTTTCTACAAATGCCAAATATTCTAAGGGAAACATAGGGGCCAGTCTTAAAGGTCAGTTAATGATGGTGGAATTGTGATGGCATATAGGGATGTGAAGCAGGCTCTTTCCTCTTTATTCTGCCCCTTCTTTGACAGTTCATTGTTTTTGGTATTGAAGTAATTCCTCCTGGTTTATTTACTTTATACTTAGCTAATTCAAGGCCTGAGTGGATGTCCTAAAATCTTATTTAGACCCGTTGGAATCATAGACTGGCCTGCCTATGCTCAGAGGTTATGGATTTTTCCAGAACGTTCTTGGCACACACTTGCTCAAAATTTAAATCTGAAGCTATCTTCTAAAATGTTATTTGTGAATAATTACTTATGCTTACTTCAAACCCTCTTCTATTCCCTAATCTTTGCTGTGCTCAAAAGCTTTTAATGGCTCAATATTTTTTCCCAAATAATAAAATTAGATTTAGATTTAGAATCCTAAATCTAGCCACTACCCTATTTCTTCAACATGGAAAAGCTGTCTTTTTCAACCTAACAGGTCTGTTCATTGTTTCCCAGATAACCACGTTTCTGATACGTTAGTTAAGTCACCCTCATGTCCAGCATGCCCTCTTTCATCTTCATCTATATAAATTAAAAAACTGATTGGTCACCAAGGATGCTACTTTAAGATCTGACTTAATAAAGGAGTTAATAAAATGAAGTCCCTTTCATTTGATTGGTAGTCCAAACCTTGATGGAATTAGGAAGCTCAGATAAAAAGTGAAAGAAGTTATCTTGTTTTTCAAAGCTGTCAATAAATTTCAAGAATACAAAGGACTATTGCAATATCTTTGGGCTATTTAGATAGACACAAAACCTAGAGCCTTGAGGTTTAGTGGCATAAGCTGATAGGAATATTAACATCTACTTGATCACATGGTTGGCCCAAGAAGCACCAAATACAAAACCCAGAACTCATATTGCCAAATTCCCATGAGTTTAGATTCCACTAAACACAGCTTATTTCTATGTGGAGAAATTGCTAATATTTTAGTTTTTATCTGATTTACCTAAAAGCAAGCAAACAAAGATAACAAAACTCAGGATTTACAAAAGGTGCCATAATAAGTAAAGTGTTAGTAGGGCACTACAGAATTATCATCCTTTCCCTCTAGAAAAATTCAACATCTATGTAGGTTCCTGGGCTTCTTGATGATAAAACTAACAAAATAATGCTAAGAAGGCCACATATGGAAAATAAAATACATCAGACTTTATTGAATTTAAAGCACCATTAATCTCAGAGATATTTCAAAGGAAAGTAAATACGTTAAGATGGTATTTATTGAAAGTTAATTTCCTAGTTCTGAAATATTACAAAGTGCAAAAATGAATGTTTTATAGAATTAGTGAAATACAGTGTGTCACATTTGTCCCCAAGGAACACTGTTATGGTCAAGGCCTTCATAATAGTGTCCTCACTTCATGCTGAGTGCCCTTTAACTTTGCAGTGAAATACTTAAAATTAAACTCAGTCCATATTCCTGTATGGACTCATTTTTTAAGAAAACTACCTGAACTGCTTCTAATCACCTTGATCCAAGTTCAGAGAAATTGGAGTATAAATTTTATGTAAGATAATGTGAAACATTCACTAAACCATTTGGGATTTCTTTCCAAACAGAATGTGGATGTAGTTATAGCTATCGTTTAAGAAATGAAGATAAAAAAAAAAAAAAAAGAAATGAAGATAAAAGGTAAGATTGATATTGCTATACATTTTACATTACCATTAATAGGAAAACATTTGCAATCGTGTCTGAAATGTACCTAATGTTAGACAGGAACTTTCCATGAGTATTGTGCTTATTAGTGTATTTTAAGCAACTCAGAATTTAATAAAACTCATGGGGCACCTGGGTGGCTCAGTTGGTTAAGCCACTGCCTTCAGCTCAGGTCATGATCCCAGGGTTCTGGGATCGAGCCCCACATCGGGCTCCCTTCTCCGCAGGAAGCCTGCTTCTCCCTCTCCTACTCCTTCTGCCTGTGTTCCCTCTCTCGCTGTGTCTCTCTCTCTCAAATAAATAAAATCTTTAGAAAAAAAAGAATTTCATAAAACCCAAGGTACCAAATTTGGAAAAAGCACTGCATGGTAAGATAGAATGTTTGAAAGGCTATAGTGCTTTTTAACATATTGTTTTAATTAGCTTCTTTGTGTTGTTTTTTTGGTGTGGTATACTAATTTTACTTTTTTCTCCCATTATTTAACTTTCCTGAGGAATAACTGACAAAGATAATTGTATATATTTAAAGTGTACAATGTGATGACTTGATATAAATTGTAGAATGATTGAGGTGACACATGCATTAATTAACTAGCTTTGGTTTTGATCTACAAAAGATATACATAATATTAGTAAATCTTAAATAGCTAAAACGAATCATTCAGACTTGCTTAAAGTTAAAATACTTGATTAAAACAGTGAAATAAAATTTAAAAAATAAATTACAACAAAAGTTATACACATACTCAGTAACAAAATAAAATCTGCTAAGCTATAATTATTTTAAATCAGTGACATGGAAGAAACTTGATAAATAAAAATTAAAGGAGTCATGATTTTAATGTGGGTGACTATAAATGGAGTATTTAAGTTAGGGACTTGAGATGTCACATATAAAACATTTCTGCAGTTTTAAATAGGTTACTCAAAATATTTAGGAAAAACTAGGACTTACTTTTTGCCCAAAATGTCAATAAACTGAACTCTAATTGTATTTTATTGCTACTGAGGTAAGTTTCTCTCTCTCTATTCTTCATATTATCCTTAGGTCTTAACCTCCTGGTATCTCATTTAATTTCACTTTTCACTGAGCATTTTTTTATTATAACTCGGTACTTTGATCTTGATTTTTAATTTTTATTTTTTTCATTTTTACTAAGAAATACAGTTAACCCTTGAACAACATGGGTTCGAACTATGCAGGCCCACTTATATGTGGATTTTTGTTTTTATTTTTTTACCATACAGTATTATAAATGTATTTTCTCTTCCTTATGATTCTCTTAATAACATTGTCTTCTCTCTAGCTTATCTTATTGTAACAATATCGTATGTAATACATGTAACATGCAAAGTATGAGTTAATCATCTGTTCTTGTTACTATTAAGGGTTCTAGCCAACAATAGGGTATTAGTAGTTAAATTTTATACCTTTTGACCATCTTCCTTCAGTTCGCCCTCTTCCATCCCTGCTTCGGGTAATGACAAATCTGACCTCTTTTTCTATAAGTTTGTTTTGTGTGCTTTTTAATTCAACATATAAATGAGATCAAAGTATTTGTCTTTCTCTTTCTGACTTATTTGATTTGACATAAGGCCTTCAGGATCTATCCGTGTTGTCACAAATAGGATTGAATTGTTTTTTGTTTTTTGTTTTTATGGTTGGATAATATTCCTGTGTGTGTGTGTGTGTGTGTGTGTGTGTGTGTGTGTGTGTGTGTGATGGTATATATACTTATTTATTCACCCATCAGTGGAACTTAGGTTGTTTCCATGTCTTGGCTGTTGAGAATAATGCTGTTATGAACATGGGGGTGTAGATACTTTTTTGACTTAGTGGTTTTATTTCCTTTGGATATATTCCCAAAAGTGGAATTTCTGGATCTAATGGTAGTTCTGGTTTTAATTTTTGAGTAACCTCTGTACTCTTTTCCATAGTGGCTGTACCAATTTACAGTCCCCCCAACAATACCCAAGTGTTCCTTTTTCTACTATCCATGCCAGCATTTGTCCTCTTTTTTAATGATGGCCATTCTAACAGGTATGAGGTGACCTTAATTTGCATTTCCCTAATGACTAGTGATGTTGAGCATCTTTCCATGTGTCTGTTGGCCATTCATATATCTTCTTCAGGATAATGTCTATTTAGGTCATCTGCCCATTTCATTTTTTTAAAATTATTTATTTATTTATTTATTTGACACAGAGAGAGAGCAAGAGAGGGAACACAAGCAGGGGGAGTGGGAGAGGGAAAAGCAGGCTTCTCACTGATCAGAGAGCCTAATGTGGGGCTCAATCCCAGGCCCCTGGGATCATGACCTGAGCAGAAGGCAGACACTTAGCGACTAAGCCACCCAGGTACCCCTAAAAAATTTTTTTAAGTAAATAAATAAGAGTAATAATGGAAGCCTTGACATTAAAACAAAAGCAAAAAACTAAAGACTGTTTGAAAAGTCCTTATTCTTTTTTTTTTATTAAAATATAATATATTATTTGCCTCATGGTACATCTGTGAATCATTAGGCTTACACATTTCACAGCACTTACCATAGCACATACCCTCCCCAGTGTCCATAACCCAGCCACCCTATCCCTATCCCCCTACCTCCCAGCCACCCTCAGTTTGTTTCGAGAGTTTAAGAGTCTCTTATGGTTTGTCTCCTTCCTGATCCCATCTTGTTTCATTTCCCTCCCCCACGCCCCCATGAACCCCCTGCCCTGCCTCTCAAATTCTTCATATCAGAGAGATCTTGTAATAATTGTCTTTCTCTGACTGACTTATTTCGCTTAGCATAATACCCTCTAGTTCCATCCACGTCATTGCAAATGGCAAGATTTCGTTTCTCTTGATGGTCATCTGCCCATTTTTAATTGGACTATTTTGGGTTTTTGCTATTGAGTTGTATGAGTTTTTGTGTATTGGGGGTATTATCCCCTTATCACTTAAAAGGTTTGCAAGTATTTTTTCCCATTCTGTAAATTGTCTTTTCACTTTGTTGATGGTTTCTTTTACCGTGCGAAGCTTTTTAGTTTGATGTAGTCCCACTTGTCTTTTTTTATTTGTTGCTTGTGCTTTAGATATGATGTCCAAAAAAACATTACCAAGATCCATGTCAGGTTTCTTTTTCCTTATATTGTTTTCTAGGAATTTTATGGTTTTCAGTCTTACATTGAAATCTTTAATCCATTTGGGTTAATTTTCATGAGTTGTGTGAGACAGGGTCAAGTTTCATGCATTTACGTGTAAATATCTCGTTTTCCCAGCACCATTTATCGAAGAGACTATCATTTCCCCCATTGCGTATTCTTGTCTTCCTTGTCAAATATTAGTCCACAATATATGCTTGGCTTTATTTCTGGGCTTTTGATTCTGTTCATTGGTCTATTTGTTTTTATTCCAGTACCATACTATTTTTAATTACTATAACTTTATAGTACACAGGCATACCTCATTTTATTGTGCTTTCCTTTACTGTGCTTTGCAGATATTGTGCTTCTTATGAATTGAAGGTTTGTGGCAAACGTGCATTGAGCAAATCTGTTGACACCATTTTTTCAGCAGCATTTGCTCACTTCATGTCTCTATCACATTTTGCTAATTCTCACAATATTTCAGATTTTTTCATTATTATATTTGTTACGGTGATCTTTGAGCAGTGATCTTTGATGTTACTGTTGTAATTGTTCTGGGGCACCACAAACCACATCCACCTAAAGATGGCAAACTTAATTGATAACATTTATCACATGACATTTGTGTATGTGTTCTGACTGCATCACCAACCAGCCATTTCCCCATTTCTTTTCGTCTCCTCAGGCCTCCCTATTCCCTAAGACACAAAAGTGTTAAAAGTAGGCCAAATAATAACCCTACAATGTCTTCTGAGTGTTTCAGTGAAAGCAAGAGTCAGCTGATGGGGCAAACTTTATTGCGGTCTTAAGAAATTACCACAGCTACCTCAGCCTTCAGCAACCACCACCCTGATCAGTCTGCATCCATCAACAGAGGCAAGACCCTCCATTAGTAAAAAGATAATGATTCAGGGAAAATTAAGATGCCGTTTAGCTATTTTTAGCTATAAGATATTTTTAAATTATGTACATTTTTTGACACAATGCTATTGCATACCTAATAGACTACAGTATAGTGTAAATGTGTTTATATGCATTGGGTAACCAAAAGATTCATTTGTCCTGCTTTATTGAGATACCTGCTTTATTACAGGGGTCTAAAACTGAACTCACAGTATCTCCAAGGTTTGCCTGTATAAAATCATGTCATGTGCAAATAAAGGCAATTTTACTTCTTCCTTTACAATTCTAATAGCTGTATTTCTTTTTCTTGCCTGATTGCTCAACCTACAACAGCTTCCTACTAGTACTATGTTGAATAGGGTGGTAAGAGAAGGCACTCTTATCTTGTTCCTGATCCTAGAGGAAAAACTTTAAATCTTTCACCATTAAATATGCTATTAGCTGTATGCTTGTCATATATGGCCTTTACTATGTTGAGATATGTTCCTTCTATGCCTAGTTTGTTAAGTGTTTTTATCATAAATCGATGTTGAATTTTGTGAAATGCTTTTTCTTTATCTGTTGGGATGACTCTATGATTCTTTTCTTTCATTCTGTTAATGTGATATATCATGTGGATTGATTTGCACATGTTGAACCATCCTTGCATCCTAGGGATGAATCTCACTTGATCTTGGTGAATGATGTGATCTTGATTTAACTTGTAATATGTTTTCTGGAATTTTTGTTCTCTTTAATTTTATTTTTTTAGTTTATTGTCTTCTCACATGGAATTTATATTGAAGGAAAGTTGTCTCTAAATATTCCTATATCTACAAACAAAATAATACCCCCATCAAAATCTTGTAGCAAAATCCTCCCGTGGCAAAAGCCTTGTAGCAAAATCTTGTAGCAAAATCTTCCTGTGGCAGAAATAACTAGTATTTCAGGTTTCAACCAACATGACCTTGACCTTAATATTCCCCTCAACTTAACACTCCTCTCCCTGTATGGGGAATAAAAATGAAATCAAATTCAATGATTATTTTATAATCATGCTTTCACTGTAAAGTCCTGAAGATATTTGCCAAAATTATCTTCTAAGAGTTTTGTAATTTTCTCATAGTATCACATTTTACATTCAGTTTTTGATAAGTATTTAATTCAGTTTTGTATATGGTTTGAGACTTATGTTGAGGCCCTTTTTTTGCCTATGTATATTTAACTGCTCCATCACCATTTGACAAAAAGTATATCTGGGCTCCATTGAATTGCTTTTGCACCTTTTTTGTTGTTTTTGAAAATTTTTATCTGTATTTTTGTTTTATTTTGTGTTTTGGATTTTGTAGATCCTTTGGGATTTGTATGTCCATCATATCACCTCCAAATAGGAACAGGTTTATTTCTTCCTTTCCCATTTGTATACTTTTTATTCCCTATTCTTTGCTTATTGCACTAATAAAGGCTTGCAGCACTATGTTGAAAACCAGTGGTGAGAGTGGACATTCTTGCCTCAGTCCCTTTCTTAGGGGGGAAACATTCAGTCTTTCATAATTAACTATGTTACCTGAGTTTCTTGTAGATAGTCTTTAACAAGTTGAGGAAGTTTGCATCTATTCTTGGTTTGCTGATAGCTTTATCCTGACTCGTGGTTGGACCTTGTGAAATTCTTTCTTTTCATCACTTGATAGAATCATGATTTTTTTTTCTTCTTTAGTGTATTGATATGGTAGATTACATTGATTAACTCTGGAGCATGGAAGCAACCTTGTACCAACATCCGATACAGAAATCTTTTTCACATTGCTGCATTCTATTTGCTAATATATTGCTGGGGATTTTTGTGTTTAAGTTCATGAAAGATACTGGTCTCTAGTCTTTTTTGTGCTGTTTTTGACTGGTATTAAGGTAATACTTGCCTCATAAAATGAGTTGGGAAAGTGTCCTCTCCTTCTGTTTTCTGGAACACTGTGTAAAATAGGTGTTAATACTTCTTTAAATCTTAAAACTCTGCAAAATCATCTGGCTCTGGAAACCTTTTTTTTTTTTTTTTTTGGAAAGTTTTTAAATTACAAATTAAATGTCTTTGATAGTTATAGTACTAGTCATATTGCCTGTTTCATATTGGCTGAGTTTTGGTAATTTGTGTTTTTTGAGGAATTTATTTTTCTTCTAAGTTGAGTGTATGAACATAAAGTTGCTTGTAGTATTTCCTTATTATCTTTTGTGAATGGCTGCCCATAGAGTTGCGGGTCCATCTCTGGGCTCTCTATTCTGTTCCACTGGTCTGTGTGTCTGTTTTTGTGCCAGTACCATGCTGTCTTGGTGATCACAGCTTTGTAGTAAAGTTCGAAATCAGGCAATGTGATGCCCCCAGATTTGTTTTTCTTTTTCAACATTTCCTTAGCAATTCGGGGTCTTTTCTGGTTCCATACAAATTTTAGGATTGTTTGTTCCAGCTCTTTGAAAAAAACTGGTGGAATTTTGATTGGGATGGCATTGAAAGTATAGATTGCTCTGAGCAGTATAGACATTTTAACAATGTTTATTCTACCGATCCATGAGCATGGAATGCTTTTCCACCTTTTTGTGTCTTCTTCAATTTCTTTCATGAGTGTTCTATAGTTCCTCGAGTACAGATCTTTATCTCTTTACTTAGGTTTATTCCCAGGTATCTTATGGTTCTTGGTGCTACAGTAAATGGAATCGATTCTCTAATTTCCCTTTCCATATTTTCATTGTTAGTGTATAGGAAAGCAATTGATTTTTGTGCATTGATTTTGTATCCTGACACATTACTGAATTGCTGTATGAGTTCTAGTAGTTTGGGGGTGGAGTCTTTTGGGTTTTCCAT
>CM052801.1:20389122-20424430 GCA_028533885.1 Nasua narica
TGAAGTGTTTTAATCAGGAACGGATGCTGAATTTTGTCAAATGCTTTTTCTGCATCTATTGACAGGATCATGTGGTTCTTCTCTCTTCTCTTGTTGATTTGTTCTATCACATGGATTGATTTGCGAATGTTGAACCACCCTTGCATCCCAGGGATAAATCCCACCTGGTCATGATGAATAATCTTTTTAATATGCTGTTATGGCTGCACAATCTGTAATCATATACTGTGTCTTCTTTTTATCTTTGTCAGAATTTCTAGAGGTTTTTCAATTTTACTGTTTTCAAAGAACCAAGGTTTTTGTTTCATTGACTTTCTCTATTTCCCCGTTTTTAATTTCACTGATTTCCAACCTCTATTTTTTCCATACTCCTGATTGCTGTGGGCTTAATTTTCTCTTTATTTTCTTGTGGTGGAAATGTTAGATTACTGATTTGAGATACTGGTTTTTGGTATGAAAAGTGATCTTTAATTGAAATGTGGAATTTTGGGGGGTTTATGAGACTCTGGATCTTACTTAAATCTGTGTTTCAACAAGCTTCCTCCACCAGAGTAAGTGAGGCACCATCTCTCCTTACTCCCACATTGGCGGTGGAAATGGGGTTGGGAGGGCGCCCAGATTCTCTACTTAGCCTCTGCCAACACCTAATGAGGAAGGGGCACCTACTGCTAGGCAGGTTTGGGAGTTGAGATTCTCCATTAGGCCTCTGTTGATAATATTCTAGCTCAGAGGAGCATTGTGCTTCTTTACTGCTTTTCTCCACTTATACTGAAGAGGGGTGGCATCCTTATCATTGAGTGGTATTGGTAATCCTGACTCTTCATTAGGCCTGCTCAGAAACAACACTAGTTAGGAGGGAGAAGTGTACTTTGTTACTACTATGTGGGAATTAATATCCTGGCTCTTCACTCAGCCTTTTCTCCATTATGGTAGTGATTAGGAGGAGGGGTTAGGATGCTTTGTTACATCCTGTCGAGGGTAGAATTATAATTTGGAGTGGGGCCACAGTTTTTTCTGTGATGTTAGCTAGAGTAGAATGATTTTTGTCTAAAAGTTTTCTGTCTTGCAAGATTGACCCTTTCATGGTTTTGGCTAAAGACAGCTGGCTTTCCTTGGGCCTATCTTCCTTTTCTTTCTCTTTCTCTTTCTTTCTTTCTTTCTTTCTTTTTCTTTCTTTCTTTCTTTTTATCTGAGCCCATTGGCATTTTTTTATTAACTTATAATGTACTATTTGCCTCAGGGGTACAGGTCTGTGAATCATCAGTCTTACACAATTCACAGCACTCACCATAGCGCATACCCTCCTCAGTGTCCACCACCCAGCCACCCTGTCCCTCCCTCTGCCACCTCCCAGAAACCCTCAGTTTGTTTCATGAAATTAAGAGTCTCTTATGGCCCATTGGCATTTCTACATTGTTGCTTTATTACTCAGTCTGGGATATTTGAGACTAAAAGAAAACCAAGGGTACTCATTAGTGTGTCATTCCTTGAGTCCTGAGGGCTATAGCTGGTTTACTTCTCCACCTTTCAGATTCTTTTTATGTATGAAAAAAATATATATATATATGAAATGTCCCAGATTTTTAGCTATATCTAGTAGGAAGACTAAGGACAAATATATCCATTCCATCTTTTTAGGACTGCAAGTCCAGATTTGATGTCTGTATAAAAACTATCTTTTCAATTTTGCTATTTTTGATTATGTTAAAATTTTCTAATTTCTCACCAACATCTTGCTATATTGAGTCTCTTGTGTGCTGCTTATCATTCACTTATTAGTCCTTTCAGAATGTTGTTTTGAATTGCTATATTGTCCTTATCAGAGAAGTCCATCATTTTATCATCCTGGTTTTAATGTCTTCTTTTCACTGAATATATTCATTTAAACTCTTCTATATCTTGGCTGTTGTGAATAATGCAATGAAAATGGGAGTACAGATATCTCTTCCAAGATATGGAAACAACCTAAGTGTATGTTAACAGTAAATGGATCAAGAATATATGTATACACACACACACACACACACACACACACACAATGGAGTATTATTCAGCCATAAAAAGAAGGAAATCCTGCTGTTTGCAACAGATATGAATGCATGTGGAGGGAATTATGCCAAGTGAAATAAGTCAGAGAAAGACAAATACTGTGTGATATTTGTGTAATCAAAAAAAAAATCCAACTCCTAGAAACAGAAAATAGAATGGCAGTTCACAGGGTTAGGGTGGATGGAATGGGAAGATGCTGATCAAAGGATACAAATTGCAACTAAAAGATGAATAAATTTTGAGGATCTGATGTACAGTATTTTTACTATAATTAATAATGTATTATGTACTTGAAATGTGCTAAGGGAATAGATCTAAAGCATTCTAACCACAAAAAATAAGGTAGCTATGTGAAGTAATGAACATGTTAGTTTATTTGATATTGGTAAATATTTCATAATGTATACATATAGCAAATCACCACATTGTACACTTTTAAATAAATCTTTAAATAAAATTGTACACATTTAGAGAGAGAGCAAGCATGGTGGTGGGCAAGGCAGAGGGAGAGGGGAGAGAGAATCTTAAGCAGACCCTGAGCTGAGTGTGGATCCCAATGCAAGGCTTAATCCCATCACCCAGCGATCCCAACCTGAGCCAAAACCAAGAGTCTGACACTTAACCAGCTGTGCCACCCAGGCACCCCTATATAATTTTATTTATTAATTATGCTTCAATAGCTGGAAAAATTCTTCTATACTGCAGATAATTTATTTTGGATATTTTCATATGCTTTTTGGTTATTTGTCACAATTTCTGTTCCTATTTTTTTACCCTCTTTTTCAAATTATGTTCCTGCATTTCTCTATTTTTGTACTTTTTGCGTATTTGTCATGACCTTTATTTTCATCATATTCATAAATAGAGGGGGAAGCTCCATGAACAGGAACTATTTGCTCTAGCTAATGTGCATGAATTTTCCTTGATTCTTTCCCAATATATCTGAGGCCCACTTTGTCTCAAGGGTTTCTATATGAGAGTTGTATAGTAAGTGTAATATTTACATTTTTGTTTTGTAATCCAGTTATTTTTCAGAAATGGTGGTGGCCAGAAAAAGAGGGACAGAAACTTGCAGGAATTGTTATAGGTCTTGAGTGTATATGTCATTTTTTAGATGGCCTTAACAAGTAGCGTTAATGAGGTATGGTGGGTATTGAGAAGGGCACGTATCGCATGGAGCACTGGGTGTGGTGCATGAACAATCAATCTTGTAACACTGAAAAATTAAAATAAACATATGGGAAGAAAAAGAGGTATGGGAAAGTTGCTATTTCAATATCTAAAATTTCTGAAAAATCATTATGGGGTGTATTATTTTTGTTAATTTCATTAGATCCAAGGAAAGTAGACTTGATATTCTGAGACTTTCATAGACATGATTTTTTTAACTTTAATTGATTTATAAAATGATTTAATCTTCCTTTAATTAGCTCAGCAGATTGGTAGCTCTGTTGTGTGGGGAGATTCCTCACATGCTTTAAATTCTTCCTTCAAATCTATGTGGAGCCTTGGGAAATTTGATTAGATGGAGACAGTTACTCTTAAGTTCTCATACCCCATACTTCATCATCTTCTCTCCTGAAGTTACATGAACTCTTCTCATCCAGTGGAGGTAAACATAAGTGGTATCTGTAGGGAAAGTTCTCTGAAATTTGGTCTTATGAGAAAAATATATTCCTGTGCTTGACTTTCTTTAGTTTGAGCTATTTTACAATTTCATAAGGCAGAGGTTAAATTTGTAGGCTTTTTTATCTAGTAGAAATAAAACTCCTTTCCCTACTGAAACAGATAACCCCTAAAGTTTTGTGGCTCTGTTAGACATTAGCGTTTTTTTAAATATTTATTTCTTTGACACAGAGAGATCTCACAAGTAGGCAGAGAGGCAGGCGGGGGGGGGGGGGGGGCGGGGGGGCAGGCTCCCCGCTGAGCAGAGAGCCCGATGTGGGGCTTGATCCCAGGACCCTGAGATCATGACCTGAGTTGAAGGCAGAGGTTTAACCCACTGAGCCACCCAGGCACCCCTAGACATTAGCAGTTTTATATCTAATCCAACAATCTTATTCTAACATTTATTTTTTCAATTTTTTAATTTTAATTCCAGTAACCAGTGTTATATTAGTTTCAGGTGTACAAAATAGTGATTCAACACGTCCATGCATCACCTGGTGTTGATTACAACAGTGCACTTTTTAATCCCCATCATCTATTTCATCCAACTCCTCACCCACCTCCTTTCTGGTAACCATCAGTTTGTTCTCTGTTGTTAAGATTTGGCTTCATGGTTTTCTCTTTTTTCCCCCCTATGATTGTTTTCTTTCTTAAATTCCACATATGAGTGAAATTATAAGGTATCTTGTTAAAGTCCTATATACCTAACTTTTCAGATGTTCTCTGGGCTTTTTTTTTTTTTAAGCATCCAACTTGTTTTTTAATTGATGAATCAAAAAAATCTTTAACATTTTATTTTTTATTTTCCTTAGATTCATGATGTTATCTTTTTGAAAACTATTTTGAAAACCATTTTGGAGGTTTCACTGGGGTTCCCCCGTGGTCTCACCTGATAGAGCCAAATAAACTAAATCTTGTGGTGTGATTAAGTCCAGGCCAGTCTTCTCTTGGCTCCTAGAGTGAATTCTGAATGGCGATAGAACTTTCAGTTTGCTAACTTTGTTTTTTTAAGTTGCTTTCCCCCCACATTTTAATGATCTTGTGTTTTGTATTTGTTTCCTTTTTGCTCAACTAATAAGTTATTTCCCTTTGGTGGCAACAGTGATTGGAAATTTGGTCTTCTGGTCTAACCATTTGATGATACCTTGCAGATGAATCACAGAGATCTGTTCTCTGCTCTGAGAGAAATGACAGAGAATATGGTTTGTTAATCATTTTGGGTTTTTGTCTGTGAGCTTAAGTCAATTAAGAATTTTGTACCCATCAAGTTCTTTGTATATTTTGGATAATAACCCTTTATTGGTTATATTATGCGCAGATATCTTCTCCCATTCACTAGGTTGCCTTTTTATTCTTTTGAGTTGGTTTTTTTGTTTTGATTATTGTTTTTTTGGGATTTGTTTGTTCTGCTGTACAAACTTTTTTTTTATTTTGGCAGAGTCCTAATAGTTTATTTTTGCTTTTGTTTCTCTTACTTGAGGAAACACATCCATAAATATATTGCTAAGACTTATGTCCAAGAGATTACTGCTTATGTTTTCTTTTAGGATTTTTATGGTTCCATGTTCTCACATTTAGGTCTTTAATCCATTTTGAGGTTTTTTTGTCTGTGTATGGTATAAGAAAGTGGTCCAGTTTCATTCTTTTGTGTGTAGCTATCCAATTTTTCTAACACCACTTACTGAAAAGACTGTCTTTTCCCTATTGTATATTCTTGCCTTTTTTGTCATAAATGGGCCCCATATAAGTATGGGTTTATTTCTGGTCTTTATATCCTGTTCCATTGATTTATGTGTCTGCTTTTGTGCCAGTACCATATTCTTTTGATTACCATAGCTTTGTAGTATAGCTTGAGATCTAGGATTGTGATACCTCCAACTTTGTTCTTCTCTCTCAATTTTGCTATGGCTATTGGAGATCTTTTGTAGTTCCATACAAATGTCAGGATAATTTGTTCTAGTTCTGTTAAAAATGTTATTGATATTTTGATAGGATTTGGATTGATTCTGTAGATTATTTTGTGTAGTATATTCTTTTGGTGGAATTGTAAATAGGATTGTTTTCTTAATTTTTTTCTGTTACTTTATTTTTAGTGTATAGAAGAGCCACAGAGTCCTGCATATTATCAGTTGTAATAGTTTTCTTTGATAGAGTCTTTAAGATTCTCTCTATCTAGTGTCTTATCATCTGCGAATAGTGACAGTTTTACTTCTTCCTTTCCAGTTCGGATGCATGTTCTTTTTCTTGTCTCATGGCTGCAACCAGGACTTCCCTTACCCTATGTTGAATAAAAGTGGTGAGAATAGATATCCTTGTCTTGTTCCTTATCTTAGAGGACTAGCCTTCAGTTGTCCACCACTGAATATGATGTTAACGTTTGTCATACATGGCCTTTATCAGGTTGAGGTATGTTTCTTCTAAACACAGCTTGTGGAGTTTTTAACATGACCAGTTATTACATTTTGTCAGTTGCCTTTTCTACCTCTTTTGAAATAATCATATGGTGTCTATACTTTTTTTTGTCAATGTGCTATATAACATTGACTTATTTGCAAATAGTGAACCACATTTGTTTGTATCCCTGGAATAAATCCCACTTGACTGTGGTAAATGATTTGAATTTCTTTATCATTTTATAATTTTTGAAAGATTTTATTTATTTGTCAGAGAGAGAAGGAGAGAGCACAAGCAGGGGAAGTGGCAGGCAGAGGGAAAAGCAGGCTCCCCACTGAGCAAGGAGCCCAATGTGAGACTTGATCCCAAGACCTTGGGATCATGACCTGAGCTGAAGGCAGACACTTAACTGACTGAGCTACCTAGGCATCACGTTTCTGTAATTTTTAAAAAATATACTATTTAGGAAACTTTGGAAGTGTTGTTTTTGGATATAAGCAAAAGCATCTTCTCTGAAATTATGATGGTGTGGTTGAGAGGAAGGTGTTTCAGAACCAAATTTGTAGGGAATTTGGAAGTTGGGACAGATAAGGAAAAATGAGATAAAAAACTTTGCTTCTCCAAATCATGTCTTTTTTAGTAATGTAATCCTGAAATTCATCAAGTCATTGCAGAATAAAGAATCATCATAATCAGAAATGATTTTTGAAATCTACAGGCATTTGTTTATAAATGATCTATGCAATAATGGTTCTAATCTTCATATTATGCTAGGACAAATTTATTTCCATGAAAATTCACCTTCATATGACTCTCGTTATCAGTAGAAAAGCATATTTTGGATTTTCTTAAAGGTATTACCACAAAGATTCTTAAATTATTCCCATTCCTAGAATCAGAATTATAAAAGCACAAGCAACATTCTCTTTAATGTATACAATTTCAAGCTATTTTTATTTATCTGAAAGTTTATTCAACTTTTTAAATTTTGATTCAAATACTAAATTTGATTCATACCAAATTATTTTTTAGTAATTATAAATATCTACCTTCTAATTAAAGAGCCTTTAAGTCCAAAGAGAATCTTTTTTCCCAAGAACACTCTCATTATTTCAAATACCAAAGACTTAATCTTCTCACCAAGGAATTTGATCATTGATGCCAAAATTTCTGTTTATTACCACAATTACAAATATAAGCAATTAAAATGCGTTTTCTCCCATTGCTTTGTCTTTCTGAATTATATCACATTTGTTTCACAAAATAGCAATTTTACAAATCAAGAGTTTTTTCAGTTTCTGTATGTTTTTAGAAGTCAAATATTCTCTTCTAAAAACAAATCTAATTTCTTTACATAACATTTCTGGGTTTGGTCATAAAATGTAACATAATATCTTCCATTCAAGTAATGTAAGTCCCATATTTTTTGAAATTTCAGACAAAATGTGTTTCAGTGTTATGTATCCATATAAAATTGTTGCTTGCAGTGCCACGATGACTAAGCAGCGATGTAAATACAGATTTCAGTAAAAGCAGTATCTCTTGGGACCTTGTCATATTTTGCAAACAGAATTTAAGATGTGATCTGACAAGTACCAGTGCCACTGTGTTTGTGGAAGGAAGAGCTGTTGTGTTTGATGAACCTATCATCAAGAATATAGACCTCCGGGGGCGCCTGGGTGGCTCAGTGGGTTAAGCCTCTGCCTTCGGCTCAGGTCATGATCTCAGGGTCCTGGGATCGAGCCGCACATCGGGCTCTCTGCTCAGCGGGGAGCCTGCTTCCCCCTCTCCCTCTGCCTGCCTCTCTGCCTACTTGTGATGTCTTTCTCTCTGTCAAATAAATGAATAAAATCTTTTAAAAAAAAAGAATACAGACCTCTGTATTCTTCATATGAGACTTTCAAAACAAATGCTAGAATCATGTAGTAAATGAGTATATTGTAAGTGAATTCATAATGTGTGCATTCAGGTCCCATTTGGGGGTTACACAACTAGTGTATGCTACCACTAGTGGTGTAGACTGGTGCTATGATGCCAGGTGACTGAAACTCAGCTTTCTCTTCTGTAAAAATGGGGATATTCTTAATATGCACCTCGTAAAAGCACTATTAACATTAAATTAATACATGTAAAGCATCTGAAATGGTGTCAGGTTTGTATTCTATATAGGTGTGTTCTCAGTGTTCTATACTTTTCAGCAGAGGAATACTTTTGATAAAAATATATTCAGAAGTCATTTTTATCAATGATATATGTGTGTGTATGTATACATATATACACACTGCTCTGAGGTTGTATACATGCATCATATTTTTACTTTTGTTTAACCCTCATTCATTTCCAAAGACCCACTTCTGGCTCGACCTATTTACTGTGCCCCTCTGTCTGATCTCACTAAGTCATTCTATGACCTTTTGTATTACTCTATCCCCTAAATAACATCCAAATAATGGCTGATTATCAAAACTGCCTGCTGAGGTGGTATGTAGATATTCTAGTGTACAATTATTTCATTCTTTATTTGCAAGATAAAAGAACTTCACATTCATATTCAAATGCTATTAAACTACATCAATATTAAATAATTCTACCTAGTGGTAACACGTAGTAGTAAGGTAAGTGTAAGAAATGCTATAAACAATTTAGTATCAACAGTTAATATTTTGAAATAAGAGGTTTTAAGTGAGAATCTAAACAAATATATTTATAAAGGCTTTGAATTTAGATGTTTTAAAATGTTTTTTTTAATGAAGATATGGAAGACTAAAGAAAGGAAAATGAAGGGACAGAGAGGAAGAAAAAAATCTGTTTTACAGAAAGAAATAGTTACATTACAATGTGTTCTGGCTTGACTGCACAAAGAATATTGTAAAATTCTAAGTGTCATATTTGCCAAGAGAAATTGAAAACCTGGAATACATTTAGAGGTAAGTGATCTTGAGGTCATACTCTTGAAATTCTACCCTTGATTGCCGTAGAACTCTACCTAGATTTAATCTAGCAGTGTAGTTCAGCAGTCTTACTCCTATCGGTAGTAAAACCTAAAAGAATATAAGCTTCATACCTGAAAATTGTTGGTGAATTTCAAAGGAGGATAAGTCATCCAATTATACTCATAATCTGTGGCTTTATATTTCATTTAATTGATCAACCCCTCTAATCAATTGTATGAACAGTATCAGTTCAGTGTTTCCCCAGATGCAATATGCACTGTGTAACACAAAGTGCTCTGATTCTAAGTTGAAATTCTGGACTAAGCAAGATCAAACGTTCTTGACTGTGTTATTTCCCTGGGCTTTTACTCTGATAATCTATACAGTAATACTTTGAGGATGTGGTTTGCAGCATTTTCCGCACAAACGTGACAATAGAACACTTGTTTTGTGGACAGTTTCTTAAGGCTGGTTTGGAGAATCATTTATTACAGTCTTAACAGGATTTTTAGTTTGTTCACACTGTTCAAAAGCTTGGTAATCCTTCATTATTTTATTTACATGTTTTCTTTATATTTTGCTAGTATTTTCTTTTTTTTCCCTATTTTTACATCTTAATTTTTTTCAGTGTTCCAAGATTCATTGTTTGTGTACCACACCCAGTGTTCCATGCAATCCATGCCCTCCTCAATACCCACCACCAGGTTCACCCATCCCCCCACCCCCCAAAACCCTGTTTCTCAGAGTCCACAGTCTCTCATGCTTCGTCTCCCCCTCCAATTTCCCCCAATTCACCCTTCCTTTCCTTCTCCCAATGTCCTCCATCTTTTTCCTTATGCTCCACACATAAGTGAAACCATATGATAGCTGACTGTCTCTGTTTGACTTATTTCACTCAGCACAATCTCCTCCAGTTCCATCCATGCTGATAAAACAGTTGGGTATTCATCCTTTCTGAGATGGCTGCATAATATTCCATTGTTTATATGGGCCACATCTTTTTTCTTTTTTAAGATTTTTATTTATTTGACAGAGATCACACGTAGGCAGAGAGGCAGAGAGAGAGAGGGGAAGCAGGCTCCCTGCCAAGCAGAGAGCCCAATGCGGTACTCGATCCCAGGACTCTGAGATCATGACCTGAGCTGAAGGCAGAGGCTTTAACCCACTGAGCCACCCAGGTGCCCCTGGACCACATCTTCTTTATCCATTAGTCTGTTGAAGGGCATCTTGGCTCTTTCCACAGTTTGGCAATTGTGGCCATTGCGGCTATGAACATTGGTGTACATATGGCCCTTCTTTTCACTACATCTGTATCTTTGGGGTAAATAACCAGTAGTATAATTGCAGGGTCATAGGGTAGATCTATTTTTAATTTTTTGACGAATCTCCACAGTTTTCCAAAGTGGCTGCACCAACTTGCATTCCCATCAACAGTGTAAGAGGGTTCCCCTTTCTCCACATCCTCTCCAACATTCGTTGTTTCCTGTCCTGTTAATTTTGGCCATTCTAACTGGTGTAAGGTGGTATCTCAATGTGGTTTTGATTTAAATTTCCCTGATGGGTAATGATGATAAACATTTTTTCATGTGTCTGTTAGCCATTTGTATGTCTTCCTTAGAGAAGGTTCTGTTCATGTCTTCTGTCCACTTTTGACATGATTATCTGTATTTTGGGTTGAGTTTGAGGAGTTCTTTATAGATCTTAGATATCAGACCTTGGTCTGGAGTGTCATTTGCAAATATCTTCTCCCATTCCGTGGGTTGCCTGTTGGTTTTGTTGACTGTTTCCTTTGCTGTGCAGAAGCTTTTTATCTTGATGAAGCCCCAAAAGTTCATTTTTGCTTTTGTTTTCTTTGCCTTTGGAGACGTGTCTTGAAAGAAGTTGCTCCTACATCATCTTATCATGAAATATTCTAAATTCTTTGAAGTTAAAACAGCCAAATCCAAGTGAAATTATTAGAATCCAAAAACTAGTTTTACCCCAACTTTGAAGTATAGTCTCATGCCTCCTTTTTCCTACCATGGCCATTCTTCGAGGTAGAAAAGTGACCAGGTCTGGTCAGGGATGAGGGTGAAGTGTTACAAGGTTAGGGGTTTATGGGACAGCAAGCACAAACTTAAGTGGCCAGAGGATTTGGTTCTGTTGCTCAAACTCCCTTCACAATCACTGTCACCAGTTATTCCTATGCCACTATATATATGCAAGTGCTAATAAGAATGCTCCTTAGAATGGAGTGTATATAAATGTGGGATGGAAGCCATACCTACTGGCTCCCACTCCTCTATAACTTCACCTCCAAAATGAGTAGAGACAATTTTTAACAGAATATCACATACAGCCTGGACTAACCTTGATTGCACCTAAGATGGAAAAAAAGGCCCTGAGCCAGGGAGTTCTCTTCTATAGTGAGAGGCTCTCAGCAGGTAGCTGATCAACTCACATACCTGAAAGCCTTTATCATCTCATTAGTTTCCAATTGTCTGCTCCTCAGTGCACTCACACATCATTTCACTAAAGCCTCAGCTGGTCTTTGTCAGCTCTCATCAGGAGATCTGCATCCCAGTGATATCAAATCGATTTTATATCACAATGTAAGTCAAATTTTAAGTTTGCTTGGAAAGCATCTCTGAACTGTGTTATAACTGAAATTCAGCATTTCCAAACCTGTGTTTTGAAGATGCCTCCAGGTGAAGACCCAAAATGGACTTTGGAAGACCAATTAATTCGGATACTGTTTCATCCGTTAGGATTGTTTAGCAATATCCAAGTTAACAGCCATGTGTTGCTTCCAGATGTATTGATTAATTTCCAAACTTTGTTATTTTTAGAAGAGTTTAAAGCATTTGTCCTTAAACTTGGCTACACATTAGAATCATCTAAGGAGATTGCTAGGCTAATATAGGATTGCTAGGCTCCACCTCCAGAGATACAGGTTTAATTGATCTGGGGTGAACCCCATTACTGGTTGTTTAAAAAGCTTCCCAGGTGATTCCAGTTTGAAGCTAGGCTAGAAAACCACTGGGTTTTTTTTATTTTTTTTTCCCAAATATGTTTATTTTTTCAGTGTTACCAGATTCATTGTTCATGCAGCACACCCAGTGCTCCATGCAATACGTGCCCTCCTCAATACCCACCACCAGGCTCGCCCACCCCCTCACCCCCTCCCCTCCAAAACTCTCAGTTTGTTGCTTAGAGTCCACAGTCTTTTATGGTTCATCGCTCCCTCTGATTTCCCCCCATTCACCCTTCCCTTCCTTCTCACAATGCCCTCCACGTTTTTCCTTATGCTCCACATGTAAGTGAGAACATTTGATAATTGACTCTCTCCGCTTGACTTATTTCACTCTGCATAATCTCTTCCAGTCCTGTCCATGTTGATACAAAAGTTGGATATTCATCCTTTCTGATGGAGGCATAATATTCCATTGTATATATGGACCATATCTTCTTTATCCATTCATCTGTTGAAGGGCATTTTGGTTCTTTCCACAGTTCGGTGGTTGTGGCCATTGCTGCTATGAACATTGGGGTACATGGAAAAACCACTGGTTTATAATAGCAGCAGTTGCTTGAACTTCTCTATGCTTCATAATAAACTTCTAAGTCAATTAAAACAATATTCCACTAAGAAAAAAAAATTTTAATGAGTGCTGTAGTCTTTTTTTTAAACCAATAAATTTCTGTATTGCCTCTAGAAAATTCATATTTCAATACTGTTTCTTTAGCCAGGACTGTTCTTTTTCCTTAATATAAAAGACTTTTTGTTAGCCTCAGAAGTGACATATACATTAAATAGTTGCTGATTATTTATTGAGCATCTATTATGTGAGTAGGTAGATGCTATGAGGAAAATAAGATATTTAAAACATACTAACCTCAAGACATTTATCTGAAATCCTGTGAAGGCATATTTATTTGAAATAATGACCCATAATACAAAAATAAAGTGATGCTTGTTAAATTAGAACTAGAGACTACTAGTTACCAACCCAGCTCACTAACAAACTCTTGAAATATTTTCCTTTAGGCCTTGGGGGGTGAAACAACCCTCAAAGGAATGAGGTGAGAAACGCCTCAATCTAAGCTAAGATAGATGGAATGGGAAGGGATGTGAGGTGACAAAAATTGGCTTTATCATTCAAAGACCAGTGAGTATAGAACAGATATAAACATAAATGCCATTGGTAGATGGCAGACGTAGCCCCAATTATTTTCTCTTCCTGTATCTTATGCATTGTAATGTTGCTCTCCTTTAATGTGGCATTTGACCAGCTGTGTTAGTGTGCCTGCTCTGAGTCTTCCATATTTCTACTTGCCTCTTAGGCCTTTGTCATCATGATGGGAATATGCCTTGGTTAGCCTGTTGGAGGGTGAGATATGGATGAGAGCAGTCACCTCCATAAATAATCAACTGATTCCAGACATGTAAGTATAGCCAAGTTCAACAGAGCCATCTAGCCAGCTCCCAGTTGACCCTGTACATGTGACCAATACACTCAAACAGATGAATAATCTAGTAAGTAAAATGGAAGAATAAATAAAAGCATTTATCTATTGTTTTATTTATCTCTCTGGGTTTTAAAATGTGAAAAGTTTCTAGTATCTACCTATATGCTACCTATACTGATGCTTATTTCACAAGTAGTTTTAAATAGGAGTATTTTAGCTGCTTATAGTATTTACTCTATAATAGAGTATTTTAGCTAGAAATACATTCACCTTTGTATGTTGTCTTCCAGAGAACTACCTAAATCTTTTTAAAAGTCAAAGTCTTATTCTGACACTTTAAATTTGCCTTATCACCTAGGAAAATGGGCGGGAAGATGAAGTATCTGACTCCTTTTTAGTCTGAGTTGAACTTGGAGAAAAAAGGTAATAATACTTTCTAAACTTAATTTGCTCTTTCCTCCTCCAAGGTTTTCAAACTATGCCCAATTGCTCTTACAAACAGCACAAAACATCCAGGTTTATTAGAGTGTTGATACTCTCAGGAATAGATCCACCCACACAGCCAGTAGTTTTTGTAGAAATTCATGGCAAAGTGATATTCAGTGAACCTTATGGAATTAATAAGGTGCAAAGTATCAATAAAGGATTTAAGGAGGTACACAGTAAAGACACTAAACTACTTAATTCACTCCTCGTGTTCCCTAAAGTTTGCCATTAGACCTTGTATTCCTTCTGCCTATTGCCAATAGTTATTCATATGGGCTGAATTCACACAGCAAATGATTATCATACCACCTGATCGGAGGGGTATAAGGTTGGGGATTAATCTTTATCTTTGGTACATAACACGTATTCATTGTTGGTCCAGGCATGACCCTCTTTTATTGTTCACCTAGTTAGATATGCATGTGTTTGTATTTATTTCTCTATGTTAATAAAAACCTAAGAAATCACCACTCAACATGAAACATAGAACCTTGATAATATATTAACATGTGATCCTATACAAACCATTGTCCTGCCTACTCCTCACGTAATGGAATTGCCATCTAAATCCTGTGTTCATTTCCTTAAGTTAAATGGCATCCAGTTTTAAATTATCTATATTCCTTAAAAGTAGATGGAAAGACATACAGGTATAGCTCTAGACAGATTAACAGATGTACAGGCTTTATGTTATCTTTTGGGATTTTTTTAATGAAAAAATTCTGGGTTTCACATATCATCGTATCTTGCTCCAGTTTATTCATTTTAACTTATGTGCAATATTCCTTTGTGTGAACATAGGTATTTAATTTATCAATTCTGCTCTGGTTAGACAGTGGGTTGTTTCCAGGTTTTTGCTCTCATGAACATTGTTATGGATTTTCTCACATGTGTCTCTGTAAATATATGAGTTCCTCTTAGGATTGAAATTGTTGAATCATAAGGAATATGTATATTGAATTTTATGAGATAATACCAAATGTTTTCCAGAGTAGCTGTACCAATTTTAGACTGTCACCTGAAATCTCATGCTGTGTGTCTATATTCTCTCCAACATGTGGTGTTAGACATTTTTATTTGAATTTCCACCAGTCCAGGTAGAAAATATATATATATATATTTTCTATCACTTGATCTTGAGTTGCATTTCTTTTATCATAACATGTGTTTTCAAATTTATTAGCACCAAATTTTTTACTGTGTGTCAAATGCATGACCTTTATTTCCCTTCATTTTTCTTTTGGGTTGTTTCTGATTTCCTTAGTGATTTGTAGATTTTTGCATAGTCTTCGTATTTATTGTTTGTCATTTGTGTAACGACAAATAGAGTCCCAGTTTGTAATTTGACTTTTCACTATTTATCTATTTGTCAGAGAGAGAGAGAGAGGGGAGAAGCAGGCTCCCCGTTGAGCAAGGAGCCCGATGTGGGACTCGATCCCAGGACCCCGGGATCATGACCCGAGCCAAAGGCAGCTGCCCAACCAACTGAGCCACCCAGGCTTCCCTTGACTTTTCACTTTCTTTAAGGTATCTCTTGATGGTAATTTTCAAAACTACAAAAAAGTTAAAAGAATAGTATAGTGAGTATCAGTTATTCACCCATGTTCACCCTAGATTTATCAGTTGTTAACATTTTGCCACACAAGCTGTGTTAACATACATGTTTATGTACATATTATTTTGCAAAACCACTTGAGAAGTAGCCGATATCATGATACTTCATCTCTTAAGACATGGTCCTATATAACCACAGTATAATTACTGCTTTTAAAATAATAAAAAATATTTCTACAATATCACATAATATAGTGGCAGTATTCTGATATCCCTGGTTGTCCACAGATTGTCTTCTAGAGTTTGTGAATATGCAAAGTTCACAAATCTCTTCATTTCTGTCATTTTTAATCTCAGAGCTGCCTTTCTGCTTTTCTCATTGCTTATTTTTTTTACATTTGTTTGTTTCTCATGGCATTAAATTTTTGAAGAATCCAGTCTGTTATCTTCTATAAAATCCTCCACTTAGAATTTTAATAATTGTTTCCTCATGATTAGAATTAGTTCAAACATTTTTGGTATAAATTCTTTATAGGGAATGTTACTTCCTCCTTACTGTGTCACATCAGAAGCCTTATAAAGTCTGTTTTCCCGCTGTTGGTGATACTGAATTTAATTACCTAGTTAACACAGTGTTGACTAGATAACACCATTGTAAAGACAGAATTCTTTCCTTGTGTTTAGTAAGTAATATGTGAGGTGGTACGAGTATTAAATTACCCGTGGTTCCAAGAACCAGTGGTTCTTGCATCAATCAGTTCTTAAAATTATTATGTTGGTCTTGCAAATTGGTGATTCCCTAATAGTATTATTCCTTACAAACTTGATATTGATCATTTTTTGCTATGTCATTTATTCTGCCCAGTTTTTAATTGGATTGTTTTGTTACTGAATTGTATGGCTTCTTCATACATTTAGGCTATTATTGCATGTCTCATTTGCAAGTGTCTTCACCTTGTTCTGTAGGTTGCCTTTGCTGTGTTGATGGTTTCCTTGGCTATTGAAAAGCTTTTTAGTTTGAAGTAGGCCCATTTGTTTAATTCTGCTTTTTCAAAAAAGATTCTATTTATTTGAGAGAGAGCAAGTAGAGGAGCAGAGGGAGAGGGACAAAGAGACTCCTTGCTGAGTGCAGAGCCAGACATGGAGCTCAATCCCACTACCCTGAGATTATGACCAGAGCCACAATCAAGAGTTGATGATTAACCAAGTGAGCCACCCAGGCGCCTCTGTTTATTTCTGCTTTTGTTGCCTTTCCATGATGAGACAAATCCAAAAAAGTATTGCTAAGACTAATGTCAAACAGCTTCCTGCCTATGTTTTCTTCTGGGAGTTTTTTGGTTTCAGATCTTACATTTATTTTTATTTTTGTATATGGTGTAAGAAAGTGGTCCATTTTTCTAGCACCACTTATTGAAAAGGCTTTTTCCCATTTTATGCTGTTGCCTCCTTTGTCATATATTAATTATTATAATCATGAGTTTATTTCTGGACTTTCTAGTGTGTTTTATTAACTCGTATGTCTTATTGTGACAGTACCATACTGTTTTGATTGCTATAGCTTTGTGATGTATCTTGAAATCTGGGGTGTGATACCTCCAGCTTTGTTCTTTCTCAAGATTCCTGTAGTTATTTAGGTTATTTTCTTGTTCCATACAAAATTTAGGATAATTTATTCTAGTTTTGCGAAAAACGCCATTGGTATTTTGATAGGGGTTGCAGTGAATCTATAGTTTGCTTTGGGTAGTATAGACATTTTAACAATATTTGTTCTTCTAATCCATGAGCATGGAATGTTTTTCCATCTCTTTGTGTTTTCCTCAATTTCTTTCATAAGTGTTGTGTATTTTTCAGAGTACAGATACTTTACCTCTTTGGTTGGGTTTATTCCTAGATATCTTAGGGGTTTTGGTGCAACTGTAAATGGGATCGATTCCCTGATTTCTCTTTCTGCTGCTTCACTGTTGGTGTATAGAAATGCAGTTGACTTCAGTGCATTGATTTTATATCCTGCAATTTTGCTGAGTTCCTGTTTTATTTCTTCAGCACATTAAAAAGATTATCCACCATGACCAGGTGGGATTTATCCCTGGGATGCAAGGGTGGTTCAACATTCGCAAATCAATCAATGTGATACAACAAATTAATAAGAGAAGAGAGAAGAACCACATGGTCCTCTCCATTGATGCAGAAAAAGCATTTGACAAAATACAGCCTCTGTTCCTGATTAAAATTCTTCAAAGTATAGGGATAGAGGGAACATTCCTCAATATCATAAAATATATCTATGATAGGCCCACAGTGAATATCATTCTCAGTGGGGAAAAGCTGACAGCCTTCCCTTTGAGATCAGGAACACGACAAGGATGCCCACTCTCACCACTCTTCTTCAACATAGTACTAGAAGTCCTAGCGACAGCAATCAGACAACAAAAAGAAATAAAAAGTATTCAAATTGGCAAAGAAGTCAAACTCTCTCTTCACAGATGACATGATACTTTATATAGAAAACCCAAAAGTTTTCACCCCCAAACTACTAGAACTCATTTAGCAATTCAGTAATGTGGCAGAATACAAAATCAATGCACAGAAATCAGTTGCTTTCCTATACACTAACAATGAAAATATGGAAAGGGAAATGAGAGAATCGATTCTATTTACTTGGTAGCACCAAGCATCATAAGATACCTGGGAATAAACCTAACCAAAGAGGCAAAGGACTTGTACTCGAGGAACTACAGAACACTCATGAAAGAAATTGAAGGAGACACAAAGAGGTGGAAAAGCATTCCATGCTCATGGATCGGAAGAATAAACCTTGTTAAAAGGTCTATACTGCCCAGAGCAATCTATACTTTCAGTGCCATCCGGATCAAAATTCCACCAGCATTTTTCAAAGTGCTATAAAACAAACAATCTTAAAATGTGTATGGAACCAGAAAAGACCCTGAATTGCCAAGAAAATATTGAAACAAAAAAAAGAAAGCTGGGGGCATCACATTGCCTGATTTCAAACTTTACTATAAAGCTGTGATCACCAAGACAGCATGGTACTCTGTTTCTGTTTTCTAGAAGTTTTTTTGGTTGAGTCTTTTGGGTTTTCTGCACAGAGTATCTTATCATCTGCAAAGAGTGAAAGTCTGACTTATTTCCTGATATGAATGCCTTTTATTTCTTTCTGTTGTCTGATTGCTGAGGCTAGGACTTCCAGTGCTATGTTGAACAACAGTGGTGAGAGTGGACATCCCTGTGGTATTCCTGACCTTAAGGGAAAAGTCCTTAGTTTTTTACCATTGAAGATGAGATCAACTGTGGGTCTTTTCTATATGGCTTTTGTGGTGTTGCTGCATGTTCCCTCTACCCCTACACTGCAGAGAATTTTTATCAAGAAAGGATAGTATATTTTTTATCAAATGCTTTTTCTGCAACTACTGAAAGAATAATATGGTCCATATCCTTCCTTTTATTAATGTGGTGTATTTATTGTTTTGTGGATGTTGAAGCATCTGTCCAGCCCAGGAATAAATCCCACTTGGTTGTGCTGAATAATCCTTTTAATGTACTGTTGGATCCTTTTAATTAGTATTTTGGTAAGAATTTTTGCACCCATGTTCATCAGGAATATTGGTCTATAATCTATAATTCTTTTTGGTGAGGTCTTTGTCTGGTTTGGGGATCAAGGTAAGGCTGCCCTCATAGAATGAGTTTGAAAGTTTTCCTTCCATTTCCTTTTTTTTTTTTTTTTTTCACAGTTTCAGAAGAGCAGGTATTTATTCTTCTTTAAATGTTTCGTAGAATTCTCCTGGGAACCCATCTGGCCCTGGACTCATTCATTTGGGAGATTTTTAATTACTGATTAGATTTCATTGCTGGCTATGTGTCTGTTCAGGTTTTCTATTTCTTTCTGGTTCAGTTTTGGTAGTTTATGTTTCTAGGAATTTTTCTCTTCCAGATTGCCGAATTTGTTGGCATATAATTCCTCACAATATTCTCTTACAATTTTATTTCTATGGTGTTGGTTGTGATCTCTCCTCTGTCATTCATCATTTTATTAATTTTCGTTCTTTCTCTTTTCTTTTTGATTTGTCTGGCTAGGGGTTGATCCATTTAGTTAATTCTTTCAAAGAATCAGCTCCTAGGTTCATTGATCTGTTCTACTGTCTTTTTTTTTATTTCTATATCATTGATTTCTGCTCTAATCTTTAATCTTTTTAAGACTTTGTCAGAGAGTGAGCAAGTGAGAGCACAACCAGGGGGAACTGCAGAGGCAGAGGGAGAAACATACTCCCTACTGAGCAAGGAGCCCACCGTGGGACTTGATCCCAGAACCCTGGGATCATGACCTAAGCCCAAGGCAGCCACTTAACTCACTGAGCCACCCTGGAGCCTCTTGACTTGGAATTCTTTACAGAATTTTATATATAAAGGAGCTGGAAAAAGAACAGCAAAAAAAAAAAAAAAGCTGTGATCACAAGGTTCTGAGATTAAGTCCCACGTCTGGCTCCTTGATCAGTGGGGAGCCTGCTTCTCCCTCTGCTCCTCCTCCTGTGATCATGGCCTGAGCCACCCAGGTGTCCCAAATCTTTATTATTTCTATTTTGCTGCTGGATTTAGGCTTTATTTGCTATTCTTTTTCCAGCTCCTTTAGATGTAAAGTTAAGTTGTGTATTTGAGACTTTTCTTGCTTTTTGAGGAAGACCTGTATTGCTATGTACTTCCCTCTTAGGAATGCCTTTGCTGCATCCTGAAGGTTTTGAACTGTCCTGTTTTCATTTTTATTTGCTTCCATGCATTTTTTTTAATTCTTTAATTTCCTGGTTAACCCATTCATTCTTTAGTAGGATGTTCTTTAACCTCCATGTATTTGTGGACCTTTGAAATTTCTTTTTTGGGTGACTTCAAGTTTCATAGCCTTGTGGTCTGAAAATATGCATGGTAAAATCTCAATCTTTTTGTACCAGTTGAGAACAGATTTGTGACCCAGTATGTGATCTATTCTGGAGAATGTTCCGTGTGCAGAAGAATGTGTATTCTGTTGCTTTAGTATGACATGCTCTGAATATATCTGTGAAGTCCATCTGGTTCTGGTCCATTGTGTCATTCAGAGCCCTTGTTTCCTTGTTGATATTCTGTTTAGATGATCCAGTACTGTGAGTAGGGTGTTAAAGTCCCCTACTGTTACTGTACTATTATCAATGTGTTAGTTTGTTATTAATTGGTTTATATATTTGTGTGCTCCCAAGATGGGGACATAAACATTTATATTTGTTAGATCTTGTTGGATACTCCCCTTTCTTATGATATAGTGCCCTTATTCATCTCTTATTACAGTCTTTGGTTTAAAACCTAGTTTGTCTATTACAAGTATGGCTCCTGAAGCTTTCTTTTGATATCCATTAGCATGACATATGGTTCTCCAGCCCCTCACTTTCAATCTGGTGGTGTCTTCGGGTCAAAAATGAGTCTCTCATTTTGAGTAAGCAACATATTGGTGGATCTTTTTTAAAATCCATCCTGATACCCTCTTTTGATTAGAGCAGTTAGTCCATTTACATTCAGAGTAATATTGAAAGATAGGAATTTAGTGCCACTGTATTACCTGTGAAGTCACTGTTCATGTAGATTCTCTGTTCCTTTCTGGTCTTTGTTTCTTTTGGACTCTCTCTCTGCTCAAAGGATCCCCTTTAATATTGCTTGCAGGCTGGTTTAGTGTTCAGAAATTCCTTATTTTTTGTTTGTCCTAGAAATTCTCTCCTATACTGAATGACAGCCTTGCTGGATAAAGTAAAGTATACTTGGCTGTATAGTTTTCTCATTTAGCACATTGACTATATCATGTCACTCCTTTCTAGCCTGCCAGGTCTCTGTGGACAGGTCTGCTGCCAGCCTTATGTGTCTCCCTCATGTTCCAAGCTACTTTTAGAATTTTCTCTTTATCTTTGTAATTTGCAAGCTTCACTACAATATTTCAAGGTGTTGACCTATTTTTGTTGATTTTGAGGGGAGGGTGTTTCTTCTGTGCCTCCTGGACTTGAATGCCTGTTTCCTTCCCCCAGGTAGGGAAGTTCTCAGCTATGATTTGTTAAAATAAACTTTCTGCCCTTTTTTTCCCCCATTCCTCATCTTCTGGGACTCCTATAATACAGATATTTTGCTTTATGGAATCCATGAGTTTTCTAAGCCTACCTTAGTGATCTAATATTCTTCTTTTCAGCTTCCTTGTTTTCCATCATTTTATCAGCTGTATCACTGATTCACTCTTCTGCTTTGTTCATCCTTATTTTTATGGCCTCCACTTGGGTCTGCATCTCAGTAATAGCATTTTTAATTTCAGCCTGACTAGATTTTAGTTCTTTTATCTGTACAGTAAGAGATTCTCTAGTGACTTCTATGCCTTTTTGTAAGCCCAGCTAGTATCTTTATAATCTTTGTTTTAAATTCTAGTTCAGACATCTAACGTCTATCCTTATTGATTAATCCCTGGACCCGAGTACGACCTCCTTTTGTTTCTTTTGGGGGGAACTGAAGAAAGGAAAAAAAAAAACCTAGATCCTGGTTATGTTTTGGTCTGCTTGTTAAAAAGAAACTAAATCCCACAACGAGAAAAACATATGTCTATATCTATATACACACACACAATATGGGAAATAATATATAAAGTATATTTTAAATTTTTTAAATGAAAAGAAAATAACAGAAAAGGACTAAAGAATAAAAATACAAAGAATGCTATATACCGTTTTTCCCAAGAGCTGAAGCTTTGCTTCCCTCCATGTTCAGCAAACTTGTTGAGAGCAAATTGTTTGTGCTGGTCTTCTGAGGGATGGGCCTATTGCACTGATTCTCAGATGGACTGGCCCTGTGTGGGGGGGAAGATTCTTAGGTGCCCTTGCTTCCAGGGCACAGAGGCAGGGCCTGGTATAAGAAGCTCCTAACTCCACTAGGTGACACTGTTTTGCTCCATGAAGGCTTTCAGCACTGATGGGTAGGATGAAGGTAGCTGTGCCCCTCTCTCTAGCCCTGGAGCTAAAAATTCACACCCCAGCACACCAGACTCTTCGTGAGACTTCCCAGAAAAGCACACTTTTGTCTCCCCAGTTTCTATCAGAACTCTGTGTTCACCAGGCCTGTGACCAAGTATTTTTATCTCATTCATGTGACTAAGTTTCAAAACTCCAAATTTTATGGACTCCTATGGTATAGACCCATGCTGGACACCTCTCAGGAAAGCAGTGCATACCCTGCAGCAGTTTATGGCAACACAGCAAAAAGATGGGCACATAGACTCCCTGTCTCAACCAGCTTTCCTGCTCCTATGCCTGGGAACGCTGCAGCACTCAGGCACCACCTGTTCTTCTTGCAACCCTGGGGATCCTGAGACTATGCTTTCACACCTGGGATTCCACTGCACTTCACCACCTGAGCACCTTTAAGCCAAGCACATCCCCTTGTGTAGCAGACTTCTAAAAGTCCCGATTTTCCACTCCAATGCTTATAACACGTTGCAGTAGCCTCCTTAAGCAGGCTCCCTCTGCCCTATCCTCAGCTACATCACACCGCATTCAAGTCCCCACACCTCCTACCTTCCAAATGGTGATCGCTTTTCTACTTGTAGAATTGCAGCATTTCTTTCCTCTGAGCTCCGATTTCTCAGGCGTTCGGAATGATTTGGTAACTATCTAGTTGTATTCGAGTCACAGGACAAACTTAGGGTCCCCCTATTCCTCAGCCATCTCAACTCCTCCTATTTTCATTTATACTTGTTGACTTGAGTTTTCACTCTTTTTTCCTTGGTTACTCTAGCCAAGGGTTTGTCAGTTTTATCTTTCAAAGAACCAAGCCTTAGTTTGGTTAATCTTTTCCACTGTTTTTCTGCTCTAATCTTTATTATTTCCTTTATCCTTTTGTCTTTGAACTCAGTTTGTTCTTTTTCTAGTCCTTAAGGCATAGAGTTAGATTGTTTACTTATAACTGTTTATGGCCGTGAGCCTTCATCTTAGAACTGTTTTTTTTTTTTTTTTTTTGCTCTATGCCGTAAGTTCTGGTATATTGTGTTTTCACTTCTGTCTTAAGAAAATTTTTTATTTTCCTTTTGATTTATTCTTTGATCCACTGGTTGTTTGGGAGAGTGTTGCTTGATTTCCATGTATTCATTAATATTTCATATTTCCTCTTGTTACGGATTCGTATTTTCATGCCAGTGTGGTCACAGACAATACTTGGTGTGATTTCAATCTTCTTCAATTGGCTAAGACAAATTGCCCGATGTGGGGCTAGATCCCAGTTTGTGGCCTAACATATGTTCCATCCAAAAAAAAAAAAATGCTCCATGTGCTCTTGAGAAAAATATATATTGTGTTATTAGAGTTATGTATTTTTCTGTTAGATCCATTTGGTCTATAGTTTTATTCTAACACACTACTGACTTTTTTAAAAAGATTTGTCAGAGAGAGATCAGAAGCAGGAGGGAGTGGCATGCAGAGGAAGAAGTGCAGAGGAAGAAGCAGACTCCCCACTGAGCAAGGAGCCCGATGCAGGACTCAGTCCCAGGACCGCTGGGATGACCTAAGCTGAAGGCAGACGCTTAACTGACTGAGCCACCCACGCATCCCACACTGTTGACTTTGGATAATCTATTGGTCAGTGAGGTATTAAATCCCACAACTATTGCTGCTTATTTCTTCTTAAAAAAACTCTTAGTTTTTTGCTTTATAGATTTAAGTGCTCTGTGTTGGACTCATAATTGTCTTATCTTAATGGATTGACCTCTTTATTATTTTATAACTATGTTCTTATCTGTCACTATTTTTAGTATACAATGTATTTTGCCTTATAAAAGTATAGCTACCTCTTGTTTTGTTTTTGGTTATACTATTTGAGATGTCTTTTTTCCATCTTTTGACTCAGAGTCTATGTGTGTCTTTAAGGCCATCGTTACTCTTATCATTGAATCTTCTGTTTTACCAGATAGCCATTGTATGTCTTTTGATTGGAAAGTTTAATCTGTTTATTTTTCAGGTAAATATTGGTAGTTAAGTTTCCATTTTGTTCATTGTTTTTTGGTTGTTTTGTAGACCATTGTTTACTGTTTCTTATTCGACTCTTTGGTTCTCATATCTTCTACTATCATTATACATTGCCTTTGAATTCATGTTCTTTGTTGTAACTGCTACAGCTTTTACTTTTTAGTTTACCAGGAGAATTACATCAAATACCTTAAACATCCTATTTTAAGGTGACATTAACTTAATTTCAAAAGAATTCCTAAACTTTTTCCTTTACCTCTCCTACCCACATTTTAGGTTATTGCTGTTATTAAAGAGTAAAAAATAGGAAAATTATAACAGTTTATTGTAGTTATGGTTATTTTTAATGTGTAAATTATGCAACATTACCAAATTAGAGTATCTAGCTTTGACTATACAGTACCTTTTTATGTCTTTCTGATGTTAACTAGTATCCTTTTCTTTTTTTTAAAAGATTTTATTTATTTATTTGACAGAGGGATCACAAGTAGGCAGAGAGAGAGGGGGAAGCAGGCTCCCTGCTGAGCAGAGAGCCCGATGTGGGGCTCGATCCCAGAACTCTGAAATCATGACCTGAGCCAAAGGCAGAGGCTTAACCCACTGAGCTACCCAGGGACCCCTATCCTTTTCTTTCCCCTCAAATACTCCTTTTCGAATTTCTTGTAAGGAAGATCTGATGATAATGAACTCCCTTAGTTTTTCTTAGAGAATGTCTTTATCCATCCTTCATTTCTGAAGGACAGTTTACCTGGTATACAATTCTTGGTTAACACATTTTTCTTTCAATATTCTGAATATGTCATCCTGTTCTCTCCTGTCCTAAAAATTTTCTGTTGAGAAATCGGATAATCTTAAAGGGGTTCCCTTGTATGTAACTAACTTTTAAGTCTTTGAGGTTTGACAATTAAATTATGGTGTATCATGTAGCCCTGTTTGAGTTTATCCTATTTGGGCTCTTTTAGGCTTAATGCATCTGGATGTTGATTTCTCTCCCAAGGTTCAGGAAGCTTTCAGCCATTACTGCTTTAAATATACTTTGTCTCTTTCTGTCTCCTCCTCTTGCAATTCCCATAATACTCAAAGGCTTTCTTCACTCTTTTTCATTCTTTTTTCTTTTTGATCCTTTGTTTAATTTCACTGAGGGTTCCCCTGCTATTCCCAGCCAGAGGGATTCTTTTATAGCCCAGCCTAACTGTACCTTATGGCCTCTCTGGAATGGAAAGCCTGTTTAGAAAAAAAATGGGAAAGGCCTGGAGTGGCTCCTCTCCATCTTGCATAAGCAAATATGACATGGCCCCATCTGAACAAAGGGAAATGTAGCTACTATCTCTTAGAGATACTGATTTCATTTCCTTGGGATATTTATTGCAAAGTGGGATTGTTGAATTATATGGTAGTTCTTTTAATTTTGGGGGAACCTCCATATTTTCTATAATGGCTCTATCAATTTACGCTCCCACTAACAGTGTGCAAGGATTCCTTTTTCCCCACAACCTTGATAAAACTTGTTATATTTTGACTATTTGGTAATAGCTGCTCTGAGATAATTTCTCAGTTTAACTGAGAAATTTGACTACATTTCCTTGGTGATTAGTGATGTTGAGTACCTTTTCATATAGCTGTTGGCAATTTGTATGTCTTCTTTGGAAAAATGTTTACTGAGGTTCTGTGCCCATTATTTAATTGGACTGAGTTAATTGCCATTGAGTTATCAGAGTTCCTTATATATTTTTATTAGCTGCCTATCAATCAATCAGCTACATGGTTTGCACACATTTTCTATTCCATAAATTATCCTTTCATTTTGTTTTCCTTTGCTGTGCAGACATTTTAGTTTGATATAGTCTCATTTGTTGATTTTTGCTTTTGTTCCATATCCAAAATATCATTGCCAAAACCAATGTTCAGGAGCTTTTTTTCTGTTTTCTTCCAGGAATTATATGGTTTTAGGTCTTACATTTATGTCCTTTATCCATTTTGAGTTAATTTTTGTGACTGGCTGAAATAGGGATCTAATCTCATTCTTTTGCATAATGTAATAATGTAATATTAAATCAGGTAGTATAATGTGGCCCACTTTGTTTTCCTTTCTCAAGACTTACTTGGCTATTTTAGGTCTTTTAGGGTTTCATACAAATTTTCAAGAATTCCATTTCTCTGAAAAAGACCATTGGAATTTTGCTGTAAGTTACATTAAATCTATACATTGCTTTGGTGAGTATGGACATTTTAATAATATTAATTCAGCCCATGAATGCAGGATATCTTTCCACTTATTTGTGTCTTCTCCAATTATTTTCTTGAACGTTTCATAGTTTTTAATGTTTTTTTTTTCTTTTTGATGCTATTATAAACGGGACTGTAGATTTTAACTTAACTCTTTAATATAAGTAGACAAAAAAAAGAAAAACCCAGTAATAAATATCAAATACCTGGAAAAGTGCTAACAACAAGCTTGACCTATTGCGCAAACACAGAATTAAACATCCAACAGGGAGAGAAAGTACATCTTTTAAAAAAACCCAATGAAGAACTCTGAGCAACAAACTAAGGGTTTGGGGGTGGTGGGTACTGAGGAGGGCACGTATTGCATGGAGCACTGGGTGTGATACATGAACAATGAATCTTGGAAGACTGAAAAAATAAAAACCCAAATAAGATACTCGAAACTGGTGATTTACTAAGTCAAAAGCAAGGCTCAGCAAATTTCAAAGATTACTCTTCATATTCTGTAATTGCAATCTCAATATAATTTAGAGGTTAATAACAAATGACATAAAATTACTGTACTTTGAAAATCTAGAAAAACAATGCTAATCAAACTCAATGTAAACTTTAAAGGTACATGTCAATTAACATACTACACAACAGAAGCATATAAAGTAGTGAAAAGTACTGTATTCAAGAAAATTTAAAGACTTCAATACTCATAAAAGAAAACAGGCTCCAAATTCATGAGATAAATGTCCAAATTAAGAAAGTAGAAAATGAACAGAATATATTCAAAAATAGAAGGCATTATAATAGAAAAATTAAATGAAAAAAACTTTTTGAACTTCTTTAAAATCAACAGCCATTTGACAAGACAGATTAACAGAAGAGAGGGGACACAAACATCATGATTAAAAGGGAGACAGTTAATATAGTGGGATCCCACCCCAGAGGTGCTGACCCCACAATTGGAAGGGATTCCCAAAATACGAACCTCTCATTTAAGGAGTCAAGGCACCAAGACCCTGGAGGCCAGCACTAGAAAGAAATATGAGACACCAAAACATCTGGTATTGATCATCACATGGGGAGTAAGATCAGAAGAATCATAAAAATATAGGGAACTAAAATCGTGCTCTTTTTAAAGGGCTCATATGCTAAGCCCTGAGATCAGTCACAAAAGTAACAGATTGAAAAGGGCTTAACCATAAGTGATTGAAACCCACTTATTAATTTTAAAGTGGCTGCCAGAGAGACAGGACCCTGCACTGACTGTCTAAGAACAGAAGTGCTGATGGATGCTATTTTTGGTGTCCTCTATCTAGTATGCTAGCACCAAAGACTGTGAATTGTCCACCTTGCACTGTAATCAGACTGAATAAATATCCTACATCCCACCATCTTGTACAGCACCCAAGTCCAAACTAGGCCAAGCAACTGCCCAGAGCCATATCCACCCCAAGCAGAGAATGGACCACAACCTGGACAAAGAAACATCTTAAAATTCACTTTCCCCACACAGGGACTAAGCACAACCAAACCAGTGAGTGCCCACCCTGGCAGCATCTGTAGTCCAGTTAAAGTAAGTGAGCACATGCAGCCTACAGAGAGCATGGCCTAGGTGGCCAAAAGAGGTGGTAATTCTGGGCAACATGAAACAGCCCCTAATCAGACTACTCCTTCAAGATTAAGAGAGGTAGCCATTTTACCTAATCATACACACACACACACACACACACACACACACACAGAGAGAGAGGTAAAATGAGACAGAGGAATGTATTCCAAACCAAAAAACAGGCACATACAAAGAAAAATACCTTGATGAAATGGAGCTTAGCAACCTACCTGATAAAGAATTCAAACTAATGGTCATAGAGATGCTTACTGATCTTAGGAGAAGACTGAACATAGTGAAAAATAAAAAGATATAGAAAATCAAGTACCAAGTAGATATTATAGCTATGCTGAAAAATACAGTAGAGTGGTTCAATAGCAGAATATATGAAAAAGCATCATGAATCAGTGAGCTTGCAATACAAAGCAATGGAAAACATCCAGACAGAGCAGCAAAAGGAAAAATGGATTAAAAGAAGTGAGGGTAGCTTAAGGGACCTCTGAGACAACATTAAGCACTGTAACATTCACATTATAGGCATCCCAGAAGGAAGAGAAAGAAAGGGCCAGAGAAATCATTTGAAGTAATGTCTGAAAAATTCTCTAATCTGGGAAAGAAAATATTCAAGTCCAAAAAGCCCAGAGAATTCCAAATAAGGTGAACCCAAAGAGAAACACACCAAGACACATTATAATTAAGTTAGTAAAAGTTAAGGATAAAAAAAATCTTAAAAGCATCAAGAGAAAAGCAACACTGTACATACATGGGAAACCCCACAAGGCTATCAACAGATTTTTTTGGCAGAAACAATACATGCTACAAGGGAGGCACAGACACAAGTGCTGAAAGGAAAAACGTGCAACCAAGAATTCTCTACCAGGCAAGATTATTCATTTAGAAGTAAAGAAAAAGATTAAGCATTTTCCAGATAAGCAAAAGCTAACAGAGTTAATCACCACTAAACAACCCATATTAGAGACTTTACTGAGGCAAAAAAGAAAAGTCACTTACTAATATAAGGAAAACATATAAAAGTAAAAATCTCATCAGAAAAGGTATTAATAAAGGTAGTGGATCAACAACTTCCAAGTATGGAGGGTAAAAGAAAACTTATAAAATTAAAACTAGTATAATTAGGGTCCTTGAGGGGCTAAGATGGCATGAAATAGTAGGACCCTAGGCTTTCCTCATCCCTCAGACACCTAGATAACTCTCAGATCATTCTGAATACCCAAGAATTCGACCTAAGGACTGAGGGAACAAACTCAACAGCTAGATGGACAGAGGAGGCCACTTCAAGGAAGGTCAGAAGTGTGGAGTTGTGGTTTGTGGGGTAAACAGATCATGGGTGCTGTGGAGGGGAGGGAGCCCTGGTTTCAGAAAAAAGAGGGAGAGAAAGATAGGAGCACACAAGGGGAGCACACAGGAGAACAATTCCCCAAAGCCACTGCCTGAGAAAAGGAGAGGGGCTGAATTTTGTGAGATTTTGCAACCAGCGAGGCTCAAAGACTGGAGATTCAGAGGTCCCAAGGCTTGACTGTGATAGAGACATGAACACGCTGTCCTACTCCTGGAACAAAGGCAGCAAACAACCCCAAGGTAGTCTGTTGTCATCTGAGAATTGCCTAAGGGGCAATGGGAAAGACTGTTCAGACTTTCTGGAGTGCATCTGTGAGAGGCAGCATTGCTTCTCCAGGGACAAAAGAATGGCAGGTGCCATTACCCTCCCCCACTCTTCAGCATTTGTGTAGAGATACCTGCTGAGGGCAGCTAACTGGGAAACTCCTGTTCAGCCTGCTAACTCCATATCCCATGCCTGTGCACCCTGGTTCATCTGCCCTTCTGGGTCAAACATTATTAGTCCAGGAGTGCTAAGACCCTTTCCCAGAGGACCAGCACAGATCCCCACCACACCAGGTCCCTGAAGTTTGGAATTTGAAAAGTCAGCAGGCCTGGCAACATTAGAGCCCAAGGTGTACTATGCTGCTTAACGCAGGCAAGGGACCCAGAGACAGATGGTGTGAAATCAGTGATCTGGAAAATGCCTTTGATGTACCAGGGGAAATTATCTACCCCTCTGAAAGAGCTTGACTGAGAGCAGCAAGCTCTGACTCTCCTACGACAAAGTGGGCTGGCACTATTTCCTGTAGCATAACCAACTTCAGTGAACAGCACAGTACTTATATTGGCTGCCTAACCTGTTTACACCAGGTTCCACTCCCCAGTGCTCTGCTGGTACTGTTTTTCCAGGGCAAGTGTACCTAACAACCAGCTCTGCAGACCCCCCTCCCAGAAGATGAGCACAAACCCTTGCACTTACCATGTCTACTGACCATAGACTTCTACAAAGCTTCAGTTCTAGTGGAAATAGCATCAAGTCTCTTTTAGCAAGCTTATCAGAACACACCTAGTAAAAAACTTGTCACATTCTGGCCAAGGTCCAAACACTCCCCCAGCAGGATGGGAGAGACTCTACAGAGGACTGGCCTGAGGGAAAGAGCAGCCGTAACACAGCAGCAGAGTGCATGCAGCACATACCTGATATACTTCCTGATGTTCCAGGCCATAGACACTATATGACCTCATCTACATTAAACCATTACTCTCAGGATATGTTGAAAACATTGTAGGATTTCTTAACACATAGAATAAGAGACCTAGACAAAATGCCAAGATGGAGGAATTCATCCCAAAAGAAAAAACAAGATAAAGCCACTGTCAGAGATCTAATGGAAACAGATATAATATGCCTGATCCAGAATTTAAAGCAACATTCTTAAGGATAGTTGCTGGGCTGAAGAAAAGCATGAAAGTCATCAGGGAGACCCTTACTACGGAGATAAAAGAGCTAAAAATGAATCAGACCAAAATTTAAAATGCAATTAACAAGAGTTGAAACCAACTGGATATAACGACCATAAGAATGGAAGAAGCAGAGGAACAAATAAGTGATGTAGAAGATAGAATAATAAGTAATGAAGATGAATAAAAGAAAAAGGAATTAGTGGAAGATGAGAATAGAGTTAGAGAACTTAATGACTCCATCAAGCATACTACACTGGTATCACAGGAGTCCTAGAAGGAGAAGAGAAAGAAAAGGGGGCAGAGGTTTTATTTGAGGAAATTATACTTCCCTAATCTGGGGAGGGAAAGACATCCAAATCCAGGAGGCACTGAAAACTCTCATCAAAACCAACAAAAGCAGGTCAATACCAAAACATACTGTAGTTAAATTTGCAAAATGCAAAGAAAAAATCCTGTAGGCAGCAAGACAAAAGAAATCCCTAACAATGTAAGACCTATAAGGCTAGTTGAAGATCTCTCCACAGAAACTTAGCAAGCCAGAAATAAGTGGCATGAAATATTCAACAGGCTGATTGGGAAAAATCTGCAACCAAGTATATTATATCCAACAAAGCTATCATTCCAGAATACAAGGAGAGATAAGGAGCTCCCCAAACAAAAACTAAAGGAGTTCATGAAAACTAAACCAGCCCTGCAATAAATATTGAAAGGGACTCTTTGGGAAGGAAGGACCAAAAACAACACAGACTAAAAAGGAACAGAGACAATCTATAGGAACGGTGACTTCACAGATAATACAAAGGCACTAAATTTCATATCTTTCAAAAATTGCTTTGAATGTAAATGGACTTAGTGCTCCTAAGGAAAGATATAGGTATCAGGATGGATTAAAAAAAAAAAAATGAAGACCCATCAATATGCTGCCTATAAGGGACTCATTCTAGATGCAGAGACACCTCCAGATTGAAAGTAAGGGGATGAAGAACTTTTTATCATGCTAATGGACATCAAAAGAAAACTAGAGTAGCTGTCCTTATACCAAACTAGATGTTAAACCAAAGACTGTAATAAGAGATGAAGAAGGACACTATATCATAATAAAGGGGTCTATCCAACAAGATCTAACAATTGTAAATATTTATGCACCTAACATGGGAGCATCCCAATATATAAAATAATAACAGACATAAAGGAACTCATTGATAGTAACACAATAATAGCATGGGACTTTAACACCCCCACTTACTGCAATGGACATATCACCTAAGCAGAAAATCAATAAGGAAACAGTGGCTTTGAATGACACACTAGGCCAGATGGACCTAACAGATTTATTCAGACCATTTCATCTTAAAGCAGAATACACATTTATTTCAAGGGCACATGGGGCAATCTCCAGATTAGATCACATACTAGGTCACAAATCAGACCTCAAAAGTACAAAAAGAGCAAGATCATACCATGCACATTTTCTGACCACAATGCAGTGAAACTTGAAGTCAACTACACACACACAAAAAATTTGGAAAGACCACAAACACACGGAGGTTAAACAACATGCTACTGAGAAAGAATGGGTCAACCAGGAAATCAAATTAGAAATTAAAAAAAAAAAATACATGGGACGCCTCAGTGGGTTAAAGCCTCTGCTTTCAGCTCAGGTCATGATCTCAGGGTCCTGGGATCGAGCCTGACATTTGGCTGTGTGCTCAGCCGGGAGCCTGCTGCCTTCTCTCTCTCTGCCTGCCTCTCTGCCTACTTGCGATCTCTGTCAAATAAATGAATAAAATCTTTTTTAAAAATACATGGAAGCAAATGAAAATGAAAACACAATGGTCCAAAACATTTGGGATGCAGCAAAAGTTGTCTTAAGAGAGAAGTATATAACAATACAGGGCTACCTCAAGAAGTAAGTCAAATCTCAAACAATGTAACTTGACACCTAAATGAGCTTGAAAAAGAACAATAAAGCATAAAGTGAGCAGAAAAGGAAAATAATGAAGATTAGAGCGGAAATAAATGATTAAAAAAACAGATCAATGAAACCAGGAACTGGTTCTTTGAAAAAATTAATAAAATTGATAAACCCCTAGCCAGATTTATCAAAAAGAGAAAGAAAACAAATAAATAAAACAACAAATGAGAGAGGACAAATAACACCTCAGAAATACAAACAATTATAACACAGTATTATGAAAAACTATATGCAAACAAATTCAACAACCTGGAAGAAATGGATACATTCCTACAAACATATAAACTACTAAAACTGAAACAGGAAGAAATAGAAAAGCTGAACGGACTGAGAACCAGAAAAAAAAATTATATCAGTAATCAAAAATCTCCCAAGAATAAGAGTCCAGGTACAGATAGATTCACAGAAAATTCTACCAAATATTTAAAGAAGAGTTAATACCTATTCTTCTCAAACTATTAAAAAAAAAATAGAAATGAAGGGAAAACGTGCAAATGCATTCTATGAGGCCAGTATTACCCTGATTCCAAAATGAAACAAAAAGGCTCCACTAAAAAAAGAGAACTATAGGCCACTATCCCCGATGAACATGAATGCAAAAATTCTCACCAAGATACTAGCAGATTGAATCCAACAGTATATTAAAAGACTCATTCACCACAATCAAGTGGGATTTAGTTGCTAGGGTGGTTCAATATTTGCAAATTAATCTACGTGCATTACCACATTAAGAAAAGAAAGGATACGATCCATATGATCCTCTCAACAGATGCGGGAAAAGCATTTGACAAAGTACAACATCCATTTATAATAAAAACCCTCAACAAAGTAGGAACAGAGGGAACAGACTTCAACTTAATAAACTCTATATATGGCGGGGGGGGGGGGGGGGGAGGCCATATAAAAAAAAGCCACAGCTGATATCATCCTCAATGGGGAAAAACTGAGAGCTTTTCCTCTACAGTCAGGAATAAGACAGGATATCTACTCTAACCACTCTTATTCAACATAGTATTAGGAGTCCTAGGCACAGCAATCAGACAACAAAAATAAATAAATGGCATCCAAACTGGTAAGGAAGAAGTCAAACTATCACTATTTTTAGATGACATGATACTCTATACAGAAAACCCAAGAGTCCACCAAAAACTTGTTAGAACTATTACATGAATTCAGTTAAGTCACAGGATACAAAATAAACACACAGAAATCCGCTGCATTTCTACATACAACAATGAAGCAGCAGAAAAAGGAATCAAAGGATCAGTCCCATTTACAATTGCACCAAAAGATACCTAGGAATTAACCTAACGAAAGAGGTAAAAGATCTATATTCTGAAAACTGAAACATGTATGAAAGAAACTGAAGATGACACAAAGAAATAGATTTTCTGTGCTCATAGTCTGGAAGAACACCTATAGTTAAAATGTCTATACTCCCCAAAGCAATCTACACATTGAATGCAGTCCCTATCAAAATACCAACAGCATTGTTCACAGAGCTAAAACAAACAATCCTAACAATTGGAACCACAGAAAGACCCCCAAATATCCAAAGCAATCTTGAAAAATAAAAGCAGATATGATGGGGTGGGGGGTTGGGCGAGGCTGGTGGTGGGTATTGAGGAGGGCATGTATTGCATGTACCACTGGGTGTGGTACATGAACAATGAATCTTGTAACACTGAAAAAATAAAAGTATTTGGGGAAACAAAAGAAAAGAAAAGCAGATATGAGGGCATCATAATTCCAGACTTCAAGTTATATTAGAAAACTGTAGTGAGGGAGGGGGCAAGATGGCGGAGAAGTAAGAGATCCTGCAGCAACCGGTCCCCAAAAGTGAGCTGGAAATCTACCAGAACACGCTGAACACCCATGAAATCACCCTGAGGAGAAAGATTTCTAACCCTGGGATCTCTCCGAGAGCAGAAGACAGCAGTGGAAAGCCCAATTGCTCCAAAACCCTCCGGAGTACACCCTGCCTGGATCGGGGGCGGTATATCCAGCTACACACCCTCTCATCCATTTCTCATCAAAATGACTAGGAGGAGGAACACCCAACAGAAGAAAAACCCGGAGACTACACCCTCTCCTTCAGAACTATTGGACATGGACATCAACAGTATGTCAGAAAGGGAATTCA
>CM052801.1:20424930-20442579 GCA_028533885.1 Nasua narica
GGGGGGGGTGAGCCTGGTGATGGGTATCGAGAGGGGCACGTACTGCATGGAGCACTGGGTGTGGTGCATGAACAATCAATCTTGTAACGCTGAAAAGTTAAAATAAACAAATTTGGGGAGAAAAAAAAAAACTGTAGTGATCGAGACAGCATGGTACTGGCACAAAAACAGACACATAGGTCAATAAAACAGAATAGAAATCCCAGAAATAGATCCACAACTCTATGGTCAATTACTCTCAACAAAGCAGGAAAGAATACCCAATGGCAAAAAGACAGTCTCTTCAGCAAATGGAGTTGGGAAAACTGGACAACAATATGCAGAAGAATGAAACTGGACCACTTTCTTATATCATACATAAAAATAGACTCAAAATGGATTAAAGACCATAATGTGAGACAGGAAACCATCAAAATCCTAGATGACATCACAGGCAGTAACCTCTTTGACATCAGCCACAGCAACTTCTTATTAGACATGTAATCAGAGGCAAGGGAAACAAAAGTGAACTATTGGGACTTCATCAAGATAAAAAGCTCCTGCACAATGAGGAAAACAATCAGCAAAACTAAAAGTAAGCCTACAGAATGGGAGAATATATTTGCAAACTACATCTGATAAAGGGTTAGTATCTTAAATCCATGAAGACTAGGGAGGGCATGTGTTGTGATGAGCCCTGGGTGTTTTATGCAACTAATGAATTCTTTAACACTACTTCAAAAACTAATGATGTACTATATTTTCGCTAACTGAACATAACAAAAATAAATAAAATCTATGAAGAACTTATCAAACTCAACAACCAAAGTACAAATAATCCAGCTAAGAAATGGGAAGAAAAAAAAAAGAAATGGGCAGAAGACATGAATAGACTTTTTTTTTTTCAAAGAAGACATCCAGATGGCTGACACATGAAAAGATGCTCAACATCACTCTCATCAAGAAAATACAAATCAAAACCGGGATGAGATAATACCTCACATCTGTCAGAATGGCTAAAATGGAAACGAGAGGCATTGGCAAGGATGTGGAGAAAGAGGAACCCTCTTACACTGTTGGTCAGAAAGAAAACTAGTGTAGTCACTCTTGAAACCAGTATGGAGGTTCCTCAAACAGTTAAAAATAGAACTACCCTACCACCCAGGAATTTCACTATTAGGTATTTACTCAAAGGATACAAATACAAATATAGTGATCTAAAAGGGCATCTGCACCCTAATATTTATACTAGCAATGCCTACAATAGCCAAAATATGAAAAGAGCCCAAATGCCCATAGACTAATGGATAAAGAAGACATATATACATTATATATGCATACAAATGCATGTGTGTGTGTGTGTGAAAAGATGCTCAATATCATGAATCAGCAGGGAAATGCAAATCCAAACCACAATGAGATATCACCTCACACTTGTTACAATTTCTAACATCAAAAAGACAAGAAATAACAAGGGTGGGTGAGGATGTGGAGAAAAGGGAACCCTCTAGCACTGTAGATTGGAATTTAAATTGGTGCAACCACTGTGAGAAACAGTATGGAGATTTGTCAAAAAAAAAAAAAAAAAAAAGAAGAAGAAGAAGAAGAAGAAAGAAATGGCATATGACCCAGTAATTCCACTGCTGGGTATTTAACCAAAGAAAATAAAAATTTAAAAAGATATATATACCCCTTATTGCAACATTATTTTCAGTAGCCAAGATATAAAAGCAACCTATGTGTCTAGCAGTAGATGAAAGGATAAAGAAGTGCCATATATACACAATGAAGTATTTCTCAGGCATAAAAATAAGATCTTGCCAATTACAACCACATGGACGAACCCAGAGATTCCTATGCTAAGTGAAATAATTCTAAGAAAAACAAATACCATATGATTTCAATTAAATATGAAATGTAAAAAAAAAACAAAAATAGAAACAAGTTCATAAATACAAAGAACTGGTGGTTGCTGGGGAAAAGGTATGGAAGAATGAGCAAAATAGGTGAAAGTGATTCAGAACATATACTTTCAGTTATAAATTATGGAGATGAAAAGTACAGCATAGGGAATATACACAGTAAGATTGTAATAGCATCGTATTGTGACAGATGGTGACTATATTACCATGATGAGTAATGTATAGAATTGTTGAATCACTGCTGTACACCTGAAACTAATATATGAAGGTTGGGATGCCTGATATAGGACATGATACACTTGTTCCTCAGAGAAAAGCTCTGATTTGTGAGATTCTTCTTGAGGTAAGGACTTCTTGAGTGTGTGCACTGTACCAGGGGTATAGTTTATGCTAAGACCATTTCTCATTTCTCTGCTTCTCCTACCTGTCTTGAATGTACCTTTTATCATTTGTTGTGAAGTAGCTGTTCAGGGAGTTTGCAGGTCTTTTTCAAAGGGAATTTTCCATATGTTGGTATAGATTCAGTATGTCCAGTGGAGATGAATTCAGGATCTTCCTATGATCCCATTTTGCTGTTTTCTTTTTTATTTTATCTATATGAGTTGATGGATGCTAACTAAACTGACTGTAGTAATCATCTTATAATGTATGGAAATCAGACCATTCTGTTGTACACATTAAATTTATACACAGATGCATTTCAATATTTCTCGATAAAACTAGAAAAGGTTAAAATAAAATTAAAAATTGTGACCTCAGGTTCTTTGGCCTCTTCCAGAGTGGCTTTGCAAAGAATTCTTTGCGAAGACATTAAAATTCCTTTGCATTCAAATTTTATTTAAAAACGGTCTAAAGGGACGCCTGGGTGGCTCAGTGGGTTAAGGCTCTGCCTGTGGCTCAGGTCATTATCTCAGGGTCCTGGGATCAAGTCAGGCTCTCTGCTTGGTGGGGAGCCTGCTTCCCCCTCTCTCTCTGCCTACTTGTGATCTCTCTATCTCCGTCAAAGAAATAAATATTTTTTAAAAATTTAAAAAGTTTTAAAAATCAACAACAGTCTAAATACACAAAAAAAGATTTTTAAATTAATTTCTTAGAATTAAACTTTATCTTATAATTCTAGAGTATATGATAATGTTGCTACAAACCTATCTACTACCTGCCTCCATTCATTGTACATTCATCCCTGTCCACAGAAATAACAAAAGCAGATAGAAACTGATGGGAGAACCTGAGCTCATAATCTCAGAAGGAGCAAAAGAGAAAAACTAATTTTATAAATCAACTATAAACCGAAAGACCTTCTACATTTGATTTCCAAAAGAAACGTATAATGAACATTCATTCAGTGATTCCTTAATCATTGTAAATACATAGATTTTGGGTTGCAAAAGCTATTAGTGATAGGATAATTCAGTTTTATTATGGTATTAAATTGCTAGAATATAAAGTTAGCAGTCAGAAAAATACTGAGACAAACAGGAGCAGTGAAGTGGAGAAAAGTTTCTAAAAGCCCCTCATTTTTATCAAGATGAAAAGTATGAAGCAATGGCTGTCATTTCTACAGAGTTTACTGAATATGTTCACATTATTGCCAGGTCCTATATTGTGATATTTGCTATTCTTATTTTCTAGATAAAGGAAAATGCAGTGCATGGGAACTGAATATAAGGTATGGACAAAACGAGATCATTCATCTCATACAGTAATTATCCCTAAAGCAAGAGCTCCACTAGGGTATTCCCTTTGCAGCAGAAGGGTCATTTTATCTTAAGATCATGCCTACCTAAATTTTCCCATTCCCAGTTGTTAACATCAATAACCCATGCTGGGATTAATATACCATACCTTCCTAAAATAACCGTCTATTACAAGGTTGGATAGTTCTCAAAACTGCCTTCAATATCAATCTTATGTAATGATGAAAACACAAGGTTAGAAAGTTTAGGTTTAATATGAATCTCTCAGATTCTTCCTCATAATATCAAGGGATGATAACAACTCAAAGTAATGGGAGAATCTATAGCTTGCTATTGATTTCTTCAAACTACAAATAAAATATAAAACTCACAGATTAGGCAAACTCTTCATGGACAAATAGTTTCGCACTCAGCTTAATTACTGTGCTGGGGGTATAAGAAAGCTTGTTGCAGATACTGTATTGCTTCAGAATTTTGTTTGACAGTGTTGTAAAAAAGGTTGACTTCATCTTATCTGCTTAATTTTTATCCCTATTTGGGGAAAGGTATACTACCAGTTATTCCTCAGGTATAAAAGTAAATGTTACATAAAACATGCTATGATAGCAATATAATACAGTGCAAAGAGAATCACATTTGAGGAAACACATTTGGGTTCAAATCCTAGTAAGACTTTAACAAAAGTAATTATTCAGGTAATTATAACCCATCAGTAAAGGGTTATAAAAATAAGTCTCTCACAGTATTGAGGTGAGGACTCAGTTATATTACCTACATAAATCACCAAGCAGGTATTTTGTGCTCAAATACTTAGTTCTTTTTCAGTCTCATCAGTAACACCCTGTGGATTGTTTGAAAGAGTAACTGTGTGTATGACTATTTAAAAGCCACAGCAACTTAGAATTTAAGACTATTTTTTGAAATGCAGGGGCAGTTGTGGGGCACCTGGGTGGCTCAGTCAGTTAAGCGTCTGCCTTCAGCTTAGTTTATGATCCCAGCATCCTGGGGATTGAGCCCCACATCGGGCTCCCTGCTCAGCAGGGAGTCTGCTTCTCCCTCTGTCTCTAAGCCTCCCCCTGCTTGTGTTCTCTGTCTCTCTCAAATGAGTAAAAGATCTCTTAAAAAAAAAAAAAAAAGAAAGAAATGTAGAGGAAGTCTAAAAACTGAAGTAAAATGTTATTAGGACTCTTTCATATAATGTTAGTTCAAGTAAGAGAAAGCATCATCTTCAAATGATGTTTATATAGAAAAAATATATACTGTATCTGATCTGATTATGAACACAAAAGCAGGAATACATTATATAAATGTACTGTTTTATAGATCACATTCTATATAATACATTATATAAAACATACAAATATATACTATTCTAACTATATTATATACTAAATATAATATTCAAGAATATATAGACTTTAATATGTAATTCTGTTTATATAATTTATATTTGTATTATCACAAGTTAACGTCATGCTGTGCCTTGTATTACAGTTATATTGCATGTTTGTGTGTGTGTGTATATATATATATATATATTTGCATGTGTTTATGTAAAATAACCACTTACTGCATTTATTGCTCTTATTTTCTGCAATTAAAGAGGGATATTTTGGGGTGCCGGGTGGCTCAGCTGGTTAAGTGACTGCCTTCAGCTCAGGTCATGATCCTGGAGTTCGCCTGTTTCTACCTCTCCCATTCCCCCCTGCTTGTGTTCCCTCTCTCGCTGTCTCTCTCTCTCTCTGTAAAATAAATAAATAAAATCTTTTCTTAAAAAAGAGGGATCTTTTATTGAGAAAGAATATAAGTTTTCAAAGATTTGTGTTATTAGTAGCTGCCATGTGTTAGGAAAAATAGGTTGAAGATTTCTTAGAATTAAGAGTATCAGAATAGAGTTGCAAAAATTAAAAGATAGCCTAGTGATATATAAAAGTATTTTTATAATTTGGAAATAATAGTTGTACATTGTATGGTTCTACTTTCTCTCACTTATTTAAATTTTTGTCTGATTCCAAGTATTATATGTGCTTTTAAATAGGAATGGTAGAATAGAATCCAGTCTGCCGGTTGATCACAAAAATTCTCCCTAGTTGAAGATTTCTCCTATTTGTGTATCAGAAGTGATAACTCTGTGAGCATCCTGTCTGTTTGAATCATTTTAATATTACCAAGTACTCTCTGTGATTACAGAACATCTAGATAAATTTAGTTTTATGAACACAGACTTCGTGTTCCTAAAACAGTATGTAGTGATAAAGTACTCACATTTTTACTTTATTCTTAATTAAATGAGCCATTAAATCACACTTTTTGATATTGTAGTGTACAAACTTTATTATAACTTTTAAATACAATAAAAAAAAACTTTCTCTTGCTTCTTTAGCATTGTACTTGCAGGCTTTCAGAATGGCTCTGACTCTAAAAAGAGTCAAATATTAGCCTTCAATACAAAAAGAAGACATTAATATGTATCTAAAAATAATGAATAAAAACAAATGAAAAGCCAAACGGTTTTTGCAAACCACTGTAATTATCAGCTCACAATATTTCTCCTGTGCATCTCTGCAAACTCACAGTACAGAGAAGGGAGCCAAGTGAGGTGGGAGAAGCACAGGCCAAGGATTCAAATGGACACATGTTACAGTCTCATTCTGACACTAATGAGATGTGTGACTCTGAGCAAGTTATATTACCTCTGTAAGCCTTCGGGTATATTAGTCTGTTTCTGTGTTCTGTTTTTCTGCAAAACTAAGATAGAGCCTACCTGAAATATTTTAAAGAGATATATATTTAATATGTGCAAAATATATAGCGTAGAGCCAGGCCTATATTCTGAACTCATGTGTTACTATATATCCTCATCTTACTTTGCAGTAGCCTTCCGTCTGGTCTCTTTGCCTCTAGTCCTCCTGAAGAATCAATCCTTTTTTTGCTGAAACTCCTTACTATATAGGGGATTCTTAATACACTTAAGCCAACCAGCCACAATCTTTCTAACTTTATCTTTAAACATTTTTCGCCTCACAACAAACTTTAAATTGACGTACATGGACCTCCTCATTTTTCTTTCATTCAAGTAGGCAGTCATGCCCCATGCAATTCAGATACAAATATTTAAGAAGTTCCCTAAAGGAACTTAATGAAAATAAACTGTGTATACTAGTACTATGCTAGACAATGAGAAATGATACAGATACATCAGAAACAAACCCTGTTTTCAGGGACAGGCAGCTTTCTGGTTGTAGAAGATAGATTTTTTTTTTTAACTTAATTTTGTTTTTAACTTGTATTATCTAGGACTAAAAACCAATTATACTTGAATATTTTCCAAATGTTAGTATTCTAATTATCCAGGCCTCAGTTTTATTCATCTTAATAATATCAAAAGAATGAAAGGTTAACAAGGCAGAGGATCATAGGGGAAGAGAGGAAAAAATTAAATAAGATGAAACCAGAGAGGGAGACAAACCATAAGAAACTCAATCTCAGGAAACAAAAGGAGGGTTGCTGGAGTGGAGGGAGGTGGGAGGGAAAGGGTGGCTGGGGAATGGACACTGGGGAATGTATGTGCTACTGTGAGCTCTGTATATTGTGTAAGACTGATGAATCACAGACCTATACCCCTGAAACAAATAATACATTATATGTTAATAAAAAAATAAAACTAAGGAAGATGTGGTACATCTATACAATGGAATATTATGCCTCCATCAGAAAGGATGAATATCCAACTTTTGTATCAACATGGACAGGACTAGAAGAGATCATGCGGAGTGAAATAAATCAAACAGAGAGAGTCAATTATCTTACGGTTTCACTTATGTGTGGAGTATAAAGAAAATCATGGAGGGCATCGTGAGAAGGAAGGGAAGGGTGAATGGGGGGAAATCAGAGAGGGTGATGAACCAGGAGAGACTGTGGACTCTGAGCAACAAACAGGGTTTTGGAGGCAAGGGGGTCGGGGAGGGTGGGTGAGCCTGGTGGTGGGTATTGAGAAGGGCACGTATTGCATGGAGCACTGGGTGTGGTGCATGAACAGTTAATCTTGGAACACTGAAAAAATAAAATAAACATATTTGGGGAGAAAAAAATCTATATCATCGCACAGCTGAAAGAGAAGATGTGATTTTAAATAATGATTTAAATAAAAGAAATAATTTAAAAAAAACATTTAAAAAAAACTCATTTCCAAGGTTAAAAAAGAGAAAGAGAATGAAGGGTTAATCTTAAACTGTCCCTTTAGACTTTAAGTCATAAAGCAGAGTTTAACACTTATATCACAGCCACAATGCTTGTAAAGCAGTAGCAATGACAAGCTTTCAGTGCGTGGTAATGTAAACAATATAAGCATGAAGCTGTATGGGTTCATAAAGACACTGTTAAGTGAGATTAAATTTGCTCTTTATTAAGTAATTTGCTCCATGTAGTCCAAAACAGTAGAAACAGAAAGAGAAAAATTAAAAATTCACAGTTAACATTCTCAGCCCTTAGATACACATACAATGAGAACACTACAAAGGAAGATGTTATTTGTAAACATGTACTGTTTTTAAATGATTTCCAAAAGTTCCCATGTGTATGACAACTTTCGTGTGCCAACCATGGCAGAGAGAAGGAAGGCAGAGTAAAGAGGAAGTTTATATGTATTTTCCATGTTGACAATAAACTGAAAGACCAGACTCATTCATTAGAAAATAGATAAATTACACAGAGAGGTCAGAAATTGGATTCTTAACTCTTACCAAAAATACTGTAAAATGTATCCAGATTGCTCCAAATTAGTTAGAAGGTTTGTTGGAAATACTGTAGTGTCTTTCTATGTGCTGAGACCACCCTCTTAGTGGCTTAACAGAAGAAGACAGCATAGAAATTTCTGCCTATTTCCTTACCCTCCAGTGCTCTGAAATCAGTTGAAAGACTAATATGCCTTCTCTGCTACTAGAATTCTTTTCTATTCCTTATGTGCTCCTGGACCATGTAAAACCATTTTATAGCACCTTAGACATTCCCAAGTGCAGCTTTGGCTTTTATCACCTGCGGTGTCTATAATTCTTTTAACTAGGGGCACCTGAGTGGCTCAGTGGGTTAAAGCCTCTGCCTTCAGCTCAGGTCATGATCTCAGGGTCCTGGGATCGAGTACCGCATCTGGCTCTCTGCTCAGCAGGGAGCCTGCTTCCCCCCCCCCCTCTCTGCCTGCCTCTCTGCCTACTTGTGATCTCTCTCTCTGTGTCAAATAAATAAGTAAAATCTTTAAAAAATAATAAAATAACAAAATAAAATAAAATTATTTTAACTAGATAGGTAGCCTAAAGTGTATCAGACAATCAGGCCTCTGTCCCAAGGGAGTTTGCAATCAATCTCTAAAAGATTTCCAACATAAACCTGATAAAGGAATTAAAAGTCAGAAGGGTAATAGAGAGCTCACCTACACTAACTACGCAACAAAACCAGCAACTCTATTTACAGATTTCAGGAAAATGATAAACCTACCAGTTATTGCACTTTTACAGAGAGGACAAGTTCAGTTCTTCATGTCATTGTTAAAATTCTTCAGTTACAGGGAAGATGCTAGCTTATGGTGAGCAGTACTTATCTTTCCAGTAACTTCCACTTTTTTGTAGTGTCTTATACATTAAAGGATTATTTTCTTCCTCTGTATTCTATTCTCAAGTGCATATATTTATACGAGAAAGAGCATGTACGTTAACGTCCCAAATATTCAGTGTCAAAGAGTGATTTGGAATCAAAACTCTATTTGTTCATTTTTAAGGAAATATTTTTATATCAAATAGAAATTCAGCCTTTAAGAGTATTCTGAACAAAATTTATATTTTTCTCAATGGTTGTAGGTCATCACCATTATTAAAAGAAATTATTGTTACTGTGTTTTCATATGTTGATACCCTCAGGGTTTATGCAAGTCCGTAGAAACATTTGTCGCTGTACTATGTGTTTTTAGGATATTTACCTTTGGGGCTTTGTGTATTTTTTTCTGTAGATTTTTCCCTTTTGTTTCTTAGTATCAGATTGTATAATCTCGATCCTGCCACTGTGCCTCCCTCTAGCTGAAAGGCTGTGTTTCTAATCTTCTGTGACTTTAGAAATTAGATAGCCAGACTCATTGCAAAGGTATCTAAAAATGCTTCTGAGTGAGACTTTCTTATAAATAAATTATAGAAACTTAAATGTATGCTCCAGTGGACAGACTCTGGTCCCTTCTCCATGGTATCCAAGCCTTTGCGTATTCCCTTCCTCTTAAGAGTGAGCACAACCTCTGACTTGCTCCTAAACAAAAGAATATGGCAAAGTAGAGAAGATGTCACTCCTTTGATTAGGTTACATTAATGGTACTGTGAAGGAATTTTGTGGATATGATTAATGGTAATTTGGTTGATTTTGAGCTATCAAAAGGAAGATTATCTTGGATAAGCCCGACTTAATCAGATGAATCCCTTATAAGAGGAACTGGACCCTCCCTGAATTTAGAGTGTCTCTCTCCTGTGCTGGCTTTGAAGATATACACTGCCATGTTGTGAGAGAGCCTGTGGTAAGGACCATGTGGCAAGAAACTGCAGGTGGCCTCTAGGATGGGAGAGAAGCTGACAGCTGTCAAAACTGCTGAAGCTGTCAGTCTTACAGCTGTGAACAAAAAGAATTTTTCCAACAACTTAAAGGACCTTAGGAGCAGATCTTCCCTCAGTCAGTCTTGTGATAATCCAAAATCCAGCCAACACCTTAAGTGCAACCTTGTGAGATCCTGAGCAGAGGACACAGCTAAACCATACCCTAAGTCCTGCCCCACTGAAACTGTGAGATAATAAATGGGTATTGGTTTAAGTTTCTGAGTTTGTAGTAATGCGTTCAGCATAGCTAACCAATACACATGTGCTACATGCCATTCATTTTGTATGTATAGAGAAACTTTGGGTCATTTTCTTATCCTTTCCTGCGTTCAAGTTAGTTAACCTTATCTCCACTGATTAAAGTATTAACCAAAATTTTTAATATACACATGTATGTTGTACAGTTGAATTTATGCATGTTAAGCACCTTTTTCAACTAACATACATGCCATGAAAACATAAGGTTATTCTGAATGTGCCTTAACTGCTTAAGGGGATGTATACTGATGGAGTGAAAGCAAAGAGGCTCTTTCAGCGCAGGCATATGGCATCTTATACAAAGGTACTCAATAATTATTGACAATGTACAAATACTGAAAGAGCTGAATTTATTTTTGAAAAAGCTGAATTCAGTATATATATTCATATATATATTGATAATCATATATATTCAGAATATATATGCATATATTGTGTCACAAATTTAATTGCTTACCCAGGCCTGACATTTCACTTAAACAAGTGAATCTGGCCACAGAATAAAGAATAAGGAGTGGTGGAGACTATGGTGAAAATGTCCCGGCCCAAAGAGGCAGCCCTTAGCAGATAATCTTCATGTGAGTATGTGAACGCAATTTTTTTCAGACATGCTATTTTTCAAAAAGAAGGTAAAGTTTAGATGCTCATGTGGTATCTCCATATTTTTAAAAGTTCCTTACAAAATGCAAATTTTTGAGAATAAAATAAACAACTCTACTGCACAAATATCTGGCTATCAGTTTGTATCCTGAATTAAAATTAATTAATGACTTAGGGGGGCCTGGGTGGCGGCTCAGCACGTTAAAGCCTCTGCCTTCAGCTCAGGTCATGATCTCAGGGTCCTGGGATCAAGCCCCCCATCCGGCTCTCTGCTCAGCAGGGAGCCTGCTTCCCTCTCTCTGCCTGCCTCTCTGCCTACTTGTTATCTCTCTATCTCTCTCTGTTAAATAAATAAATAAAATCTTTAAAAAAATAAAAATAAACTAAAATAAAATTAATGACATATGCAAGAGTCATGAAGCATATATGTCTAATTTACTTAATCAGCACTAATGAACATGTCAGTGGACTACATGGGCTTTTACTAATATCCTAATGAAGGATACAGTATTCTTTACCTTTCGTTACTCCCATTTATGTTTCATTTCCATTTAATGCATGAGTAAACAAAATCTGTATCTGGCAAAATTTTAACAATTCTCAGTTTAGTATTTTGGTGACAGTAAATGAGGGGAAATGAGAGGGAACTAGTAGGAGCGAGGAGAAGAAAGATAAGGTACACTGTTTAATATTACTCATTCAGTTCCAGAAAGTGATGGCCCACACCTGACTCTCCTTTTCCAATAAATTTTTACACTAAATGTAACTCAGACAGCAGTTTATAAGAAAGGATAACCTGTATCTTGGAATTCTATTTGCCCAGGGCTTGAAGGTATCAGAGCAACAGTAACTACTCCTATTTCTATAACCCTTACCACAAGCTGCTATTACAGCCATTCAGTCTACTACAAATTCCACTGTCTTCTCCTACTCCAAGTTACATATGGAAGCTCCGTATAGCTATTTAATGAGAGGTCATGAAAATGCCTGTCAGCAACCACATAGTATCTTCCAAGTCCTTCCTCTCTTGCTTCAATGGCATCTCAACCATAGGCCCAAGAACCCTACTCTGTTATTTGAACACACATAAGCCATAGTTACTTCGGTTAGTGCTGGTGGGGATACAAATCAACATGATTTAGAATTGGCACTATATCAATTACACAATGATTTGCATATACCTTAAGGCACCCCTGACAGTGATCCCCCAAGATATGCTTAGCATTATGCAAGCACCTTATGCAAACCTCATTTAGTGCTTAGCATTTCTCTTGCCATAGACCTCATTTCTAATCCATGAAGTTTGAGTAAAGCCTCCTCCCTAGCAGCATCAGCATAACCAGTGATCTTGTTAGAAATGTGGAATTTCAGGCCATATTCTGAAATTACAGGCTCAGAACCCAAATTTTAACAGGTGATTTGTATGCATCTTAAAGTCTTGGCTAAAGGACTAATACCTGAGACAGATATATTGGCATCCTCTAAATCTGTCATAAATACATAAGTGCCTCCTGCACCTCTATTCTCCCTACCCCTTTAGATCACCCTTAGGTCCTCTGGAATTTTGTTTATTTAAAATAAATTACCCAACATATAGTACAACATTAGTTTTTGATATAATGTTCAGTGATTCATTAGTTGCATATAACACCCAGTGCTCATCACATCAAGGCCCTCCTTAATGCCCTTTACCCAGTTACCCCATCCCCCCACCCACCTTCTTTTCTGCAACCCTCAGTTTGTTTCCTGGAGTCAAGAGTTTCTTCCAGAATTTTACAAACAACCCTGCTGAAACAAAACTTACTTTTCTTTTTTCACTATACAAGGTTATAGTGGAAGCTGTTGGAGTTTTTACCAGGAACTGCCCTTTGTATCTAATATAAAATTGGACATATTACCTCCCATAATTACAAAACCACATTTTATCTATTTTAAATCCCCATTAAGATTTAAAACATGCATACCTTTTAATTCAGCAGTTATACTGAAAGGAATTTATCCTGAAGATATATTCACATAGGTGCAAAAAGGCTGTATATTCTAGGATGATCACTGTAACACACTAATAATAGTACTGATACCTAAATATATAAATGCCCATCCATCAGGAACTGGTTAAAATAATTACATGTCCATATAACCTGTGCCTTTACAAAGTATGAAGAAAATCTGCATATGGCTGATAAGGAAAGGAATCTGATAAATATTTAAGGATGCCAGCCAAGTTACAACATTTTATATTGCATGCTATCATTTGAATATTCTGCATTTAAATGCGTGTGTGTGTGTGTGTATTTAGAAGCTATATAGTTGTCATTCTACATTGGCTTACCTGACCTCATTTTCAGGAGGCTTTAAAAGATAAAATCAATTTCTCAGATTCCCTTGCAGTTGAGGTTGAGCATGTCAAACTGTTATGACCAATGATCTATAACCAGAAGTCTCCCATTGCTGCCTCTTCCTCTTCCTTCACCCTGCTTAGAATACCACTGTGAAGGCTGGAGGTGCAGTAGCCTTTTAGTGACCATGAGACAGCAAGCATGAGGACCAGACCCAACACCCCAGAGAAGAAAAATACGTTTGAGTCTTCTTGTGGCATCTTAGGGCAATAATACCAGCACTGTGTTTTTGCTATGAAAGATAATGAAGTCCCTGGGTATTTAAGCCACCATATAGGAGGTTTTTCTGGTGGTGGTGATTAGGCTTCACTAACAAATTCAAGTGTTAACTCTGGAAAGTGTGCAGAGGCACTATTTTTACTTTTCAAAGTTTTTTACTCTTTTGTGATATTTGAATTCTATAGTCAAAGAAATGACTCACAAACAAACAGATTTTAAAATGCAATTAAAGTCACTGAGTTTTATGCATAGTTGTTTCAAGACCTGGCTTAAAAGGGAACGATTTTCACAAAATTGTTTCTGGTATTTATATTAGATGGATAATAACAGATACAATTTAATATGTCACTCCATAAAAGAGTGGTTGCTAAATGGACAAATATAATTACACTAGTGATCATACAACTTAGTTGAAAAATGACTACTCTTCTCAGGGAGAGGAGTTAATTTCTCTTCTCTTGTTTTAAAGAAAATTGGTTAACTATCTCTATTTACAGAAAAATGATAGTGATTGGGTAATGATAATCCCTATCACCTTTTTTTTCTTCTTGCTTTTTGATGTTTAGAGAAAGAAGAAAACAGACGTCAGAAGAAATGAGAAATATTTAGGGGACTGTTTCTTATGGAGTGGGTTTTAAAACAGTGGTTACAGATGTGTTTTTGTGTAGGAAAGGACTAATTCAGGAGATGTGGATTGTTCAAACTCTGCATAATCTCAAGAAAGACTTGTTTTTAGGAATGGCTGCCTCCTGGGAGGTGAACTCTGAGCCTTCAAATGTTCTTCTTGTACCATTTTGACCCAATAGTTTATGCAAACAATGTGATTTATGGTAAACACTTTTTTGTTGTTCTGGCAATGTGCAGTCTAAATAGCTATGGTCAGTTTTACAGGTACTGCATGCCTACTTGACTGACCTCTGATAAAAACTCTAGACATCAAGGCTTTGATGAGCTTCTCTGGTTGGCAACAGTTTGCATGTGCTGTCACACTTTGTTGTGGGGAGAATTAAAAATATCCCATCCCAGGGAGCAAAATGGGGAGGGATTTGGAAGCCTGCTCCAGCTTGCTGCTGGACTTCACCCTGTGAGCCTTTCCCTTTACTAATTACCATCTATATCACTTCTGCTATAATAAATCACAACATGAATATAACAGGTTCTCAGTCCTGTCAGTCCCTCTAGTGAATCACTGAGCATGGGGGTGGTCTTGAAAACCCCTGACACGGTTCCCTGAACAGCCAGAACTTAAGTAACTATACAGTTGCTTGGTGCTAAGTCATTATGAAGTTATAAATAACCCCTCAAAATATTATTTATTCTAGAAAATGGGTGAAAATATAAAGGCATATTTTAAAAAAACATAAATGTGTGGTAGAAATAGAAGTCAGCAATTAAGGATTACTGAGAATTATACCGATTATGTTTTCTAATACTTTGGTTTAAGTCTTTTAGTAAAACATTTAATTTGGCATTAAAGAAAATAATTGTGTGGGAAATACATTACTCCTTTAGTCAGACTTGTTGATGAGAAGTAAAAGAGTCTCTGGCCAAGGTAGTCAAGACGAAGTGAATTTTTCCAGATGGCCAACAGGTACATGAAAAGATGCTCAGCAGCACTAATCATCAGGGAAATGCAAATCAAAACCACAATGAGATAACAGCTCACACCTGTCAGAGTGGCTATTATCAAAAAGACAAGAAATAACAATATCAATATCATAACAATATCAGTAAGACAAGAAATAACAAGTGTTACCAAGGATGTGGAGCAAAGGGAATCCTTGTTCACTACTGGTGGGAATGTAAATTGGTATAGCCACTATGGAAAACAGAAAGAACATCCCTTAAAAAGTTAAAAACAGAACTACCACTTGATCCAGCACGTCCAATTTCTTGGTATTTATCCAACAAAAATGAAAACACTAACTCAAAAGATATCTGTACCCCTAATTTCATTGCTGCATTATTTACAATAGCCAGGATATGGAAGCTATCTAAAAAGGGTTCATCAGTGGATAAATGGATAAAGCAAATGTTGCATATAATCATAATGGAGAATTATTTAGCCATAAAAATTATGAAATTTTGCCATTTGTAACAACATGGACAGACCTTGAGGACATTATGTGAAGTGGGTCAGAGAAAGACCTTACATGATCTCACGTATGGAATCAAAAAGAAAAAAGAAAAAAAGATTCGAGGAACAGATTAGTAGTTGCCAGAAGCAGGAGTTGGAGGTAAGTGAAATGGGTGAAAGGAAACAAAAGGCACAAATTTCCAGTTATAAAATAAGTAAGTCATGGGGTTGGAATGTACAGCATGGGGACAATAGTTAATACTGCACTGCATATTTGAAAGTTGCTCAGAGAGCAGATCTTAAAAGTTCTCATCAGAAGAAAATAATTATGTATGGTGATGGATATTAAATAGACTAACCATGATGATCATTTCATGATATATTCAAATACTGAATCATTACACTGTACAACTGAAACTAATATTAAGATACACACACATGCATATATATATACATATATATATATATGTATATATAAATTTTCCCTCAATAAAAAAAGACAATGGGACAAACATAAGGAACAATTTCAAGAGGTAAAACTTTGTGCCTGAACAAAAAATAGCTTCATAAGTGGTCTGAAAATATAAAAAGGCTTACATCTTTTAATTTTCTAATTTTTTATGCTATTGACAATCTCTTTGCTTTCTATTCATGAATTGACACATTTATAAATATATATATTTAGCAAGAAAAAGTCTGTATAAACATAATCTTAAAATATGGAGAGTGTGAATATTAAGAATATCTTCCCCTTTAGCTTAATAAAATTGTTTACTTGTTATTTTGTTTGGAATTTATATTTCTATCTGGCCTTGTTCCAGAAAGTTAAGCAGTTGGCTAAAAGATCTGTAATTCTATTTTTACTCTGAATATGGGTAAACTGAAACATATGATCCTTTAATGAGAAACATTAAACTACTTGGAAAGAACATTGGTTATAAACTATAGAAATAAGTAATTTTCCAGCATGTTCTCAAAGGCTGATATAAACCTGGCAGAAGCCTAGAATTATCTGAAAAAAATCAAAATATAAAGGGTCAAAGCATATATGAACATTCATCAGTTCATTTAGTCAATGATTAGTTCTTCTGTTTCAGCTATGTGCCCCACCTTTCTCTAGAATGAGATAACAATAAAAAATTTTTCATCATGGAATTTATATTCTTTAGGGGGAAATAGTCAATGAATAACTCCACAAGTAAAATATTTCTATATATCAGATGTTGCAAAGTGCTATCTAGGAAAATAAAACAAAGAAAAGGCTAGGGACATGGTGATGTATTCTGCAAATTTAAATAACATCAAGATAGACTTCCCATATCAGACAACAAAAAGAAATAAAAGGTACTCAAATTGGCAATGAAGAAGTCAAATTCTCTCTCTTCGCAGACGACATGATACTTTATATGGAAAACCCAAAAGACCACCCCCAAACTACTAGAACTCATACAGCAATTCAGTAATGTGTCAGGATACAAAATCAATGCACAAAAATCAGTTGCTTTCCTATAAACTAACAATGAAAATATGGAATGGGAAATTAGAGAATCGATTCCATTTACTGTAGCACCAAGAACCACAAGATACCTGGGAATAAACCTAACCAAAGAGGTAAAGGATCTGTACGCAAGGAACTACAAAACACTTATGAAAGAAACTGAAGAAGACACAAAAAGGTGGAAAAGCATTCCATGCTCATGGATCAGAAGAATAAACATTGTTAAAATGTCTATACTGCCCAGAGCAATCTATACTTTCAATGCCATCCCGATCAAAATTCCACTGTTTTTTTCAAAGGGTTGGAACAAACAATCCTAAAATTTGTATGGAACCAGAAAAGACCCCGAATTGCTAAGGAAATGTGGAAAAAGAGAA
>CM052801.1:20443079-20459287 GCA_028533885.1 Nasua narica
CTGTGGACTCTGAGCAACAAACTGAGGGTTTTGGAGGGGAGGGGGTTTGGGGGGGTGGGCGAGCCTGGTGGTGGGTGTTGAGAAGGGCATGTATTGCATGGAGTACTGGGTGTGGTGCATGAACAATCAATCTTGTAATACTGAAAAATTAAAATAAACATATTTGGGAAGAAAAAAAATTATTGTCATTTCCAAAAACCAACCTATATAAAGCATACTTTGATTTTTTTTCAGGAGTCATCAATTTTCTAGAATAAGTGTACCTGCTGAGCTTCTGTGTAGATGCGTGAAAATTTATAACATCAACTGTATTAATTTTCTATGGCTGCCATAATAAATTACAACAAACGTGGTGGTTTAAAACAACCATATATTTATCCTTTCAGTTCTGGAGGCTAGAAGTCACTATCCCTAGAAAGAAATCAAGGTGTTGAAGGGGTCATACTCTGTGGAGGCTCTAGGGAAGAATCTGTTCCTTGCCTCTTACTGGCTGCTGGAATTCCTCAGGCAGTTCTGAGTTTGCAGCTACATCACTCCCATCTTTGCCTCCATGATCACAATGCTCCCTTCTCTTCTGTATCAAATTTCCCTCTGGCTTTCCTTAAAAGGATACTAGTGTGTTAAGGCTCCTTTGGATAAACAAGTTTAATCTCCCCATCTCAACATCTCTCCTTAATCACATATGCAAAGACTCTTTCTCCATATATACAGGTTCTACAGATTGAGACTTTAATGTCTTTAGGAGCCATTATTCCAGGTACCACATCAACCAACTTTAAATTATAAAATAGTACTCTTTAACAACCTGATCCATCACACATTTACATGACTGAGTAATAGAATGGAGTTGGAGGAAACGAGTATTAAAATAGATCTGACTTTTGGGGTGCCTGGGTGGCTCAGTGAGTTAAAGGCTCTGCCTTCGGCTCAGGTCATGATCTCAGGGTCCTGGGATCGAGCCCAGCGTCGGGCTCTCTGCTCGGCAGGGGGCCTGCTTCCCGCGCTCTCTCTCTGCCTGCCTCTCTGCCTCCTTGTGATCTCTCTCTGTCAAAAAAAATAAAAAATCTAAAAAAATAAAATAGATCTGACTTTCCTGGGGGAAAATGAATTCCATAAATGGAAACACTTCATGGGAAACACCTGATAATGAAGGTTAAATCATTATCAACTTAAATGCTACAGTTATTTCACGGGCTGAATCAGTGTCCATGAAATATATTAACTTGCATGCAAGCAAGACCATGAGTTTCTAAATTGCTAAGATCATCTTTTATCAGCATGCAGATGCAAACAAGTAACTTCTTCACCATCAAAAAAACCCAAACTGACAAAATAGTGATTAGATGTAATCATCTATATATTAAAAGGTGGATGTGGTACATTCCCCTTTCAGTGAGTCATACAGTGATGCACCACACACTTTCCTTAAATGATAAATTCCATTGACTTGGTTTCTGGTCATTATTGACTTTTTTATGAGAAATTATGAATGGTAAATTTGATGTCTCCTCCCATGTTGAGAAATATTTTAAATTTTTCTGGAGGAGGAGACGAAGCATGAGAGACTGTGGACTCTGAGAAACAAACTGAGGGTTTTGGAGGGGAGGGGTGGCGTGGGGATGGGTGAGCCTGGTGGTGGGTATTAAGGAGGGCATGTATTGCATGGAGCACTGAGTGTGGTGCATAATCAGTGAATCTTCGAACACTGAAAAAATAAAAAAATAAAAAATAAAAATTACATTTTTTCCTGAGTTTCAAAGTTAAATTTTAAAACTTTTTCTTGCAGAATTTTTAAAAGTTTTCCACTGGCTTCTAAATTGTAAATATTTTTGCATCCAAATATATAAATGAAACTAGTTTATTATGATATTTATTGGTACTATTTTATTGGATTTTTCTATAACTATTAGCCTTGCTTCACAAAACCAGGGAATTTCCAACTATTCTATGGCCTGCAAGTTTTAAATGACATCTGAATAATCTTTGTGGTTTTTTTTTTAGGTGAGGTGTTAAGTGATCCAATGCCCAGTGTTATTTCAAAAATACATTTCTGATCAGTTTTCAGTATCTTACATGATGATTTGTTTAAACAATTTTGATAATTTACATTCTGTTAAAAAATAATCCACCTCACTTGGTTTTTCAAATTTATCAGTTTTATGTAACATTGTTCTATAATTATTTTAAGCCTTCCATACAGCTGATAAGTTTTCTTGCATATATGTGTGTGTTGTGTGTGTAAATAGTTTGTTTTAGAGAGTGGGGTGAGGGGCAGAGGGACAGTCAGAATCTTGAACAGGCTCTACACCCAATATAGGAGCCCAATGCAGGGCTCAATCTCGTGACCCTGAGATCATGACCTGAGCTGAAATCAAGAGTTGGCCACTTAACCAACTGGGCCACCTAGGTGTCTCTATTTTTTTCTTAATTTGGCACAGGAGATGTTATTCCACTCTATGTAGCAAAGACACAAATTGGAGTTCATCTTGCTAAAAATGAAATACCTGGGTAAATGCCCCAGGCTTTCAGATGACACCTCTGAAGGAATACAGTCTAGAAGTAACAGCAAAGCAAGACAATCAACTGGTCCAAAGTAAGAAATACAAATTCAAATAATCTGGGATCCATTGAATCATGGTAATATGCCCATATGTACTTTCTTGCCAGAAGAAAATTATTCCAGTAGAAAGATCATCTAGGAATTCTGATATTTGTTATACATTGTATCTAGCATTTGATCAAAATTAGGCATTTCATGCATGCAGTGGAATACTATTTATCATTTAAAAAATGATCTGTTAAAAGACATGGGGGAACTTTTTTCCCAAGTTTTTATTTAAATTCCAGTTAGCATACAGTGTATATTAGTTTCAGGCATAGAACCTAGTGATTCATCACTTACATGCAGTACCCAGTGCTCATCACAACACAGATCCTCCTTAATACCCATCACCCATTTAATTAGTATTCACCACCATACCATGCCCACTTCTCCCTCCATAACCCTCATTTTGTTCTCTATAGTTGAGTCTGTTGTCTGCTTTGCCCCTCTCTTTTTATTCCCCTTTGTTCATCTGTTTTTGTTTCTTAAATTCCAAATATGAGTGAAATCATGTTGTCTTTCTCAGACTTATTTTGCTTAGCATAATACTCTTTAGCTCCATCTATATTGTTGCAAATGGCAAGATTTCATTCTTTTTGATGACTGAGTAATATTCCATTGTGTGTGTGTGTGTGTGTGTGTGTGTGTGTTTGTGTACATACATCTTCTTTATCCATTCACCATTTGATGGATACTTGGGCTATTTCCATAATTTAGCTATGATCAATAATGCTGTTATAAACATCAGGGTCATGTATCCTTTCCAATTAGTATTTTTATATCCTTTGGGTAAATACCTAGTAGTGCAATTGCTGGATCATAGGAGAGTTCTATTTTTAACACTCTGAAGAATCTCCATACTGGTTTCCAGAGGGGCTGCACCAGTTTACATTCAACATGGAGGAACTTTAAATGCATGTTGTTAAGTGGTAGAAGCCGGTCTCAAAGGCTACTTATTGTATGGTTCCAACTACAGACATTCTGGAAAACGTAAAACTATAGAGGCAGTAAATTTATCACTGATGGCCAGAGAGATTCAGGGGGGGAAAGAGGGACAGATGAACAGGTAGAGTTACAGGAGTTTTTAGGGCAGTAAAACTACTTGTTATGATACTATAATGGAAGATGCATCACATTATGCATTTGTTAAAACGCATGGAACAGTATAACACAAAGAGTGAACCATAAAGTACACTACAAATGTTAGTTATTAATAATGTTATCAATGTTGATTCTTCAATTTTAACAAATATACCATACCAAGGCAAAATGTAATATGGAAAACTGGGGTGGGGTAGGGTGGGGAAGAGAAAGGGTAATCAAGAATTCTCTATACTTCCTGCTCAATTTTTTTTTAAGTCCAAAACTTCTCTAAAAATTCAAGTATATTAATTAAAAAATAATTTCCAAAAATGCAGACAGAATCAATGGACTAATAACTGAAGGATAATATTAAAAAATAAAACAGGTCCACAGGTGATCTAGATGGTTTTCAGACAAAGACTTCAAAATAAATAGCATAGGAAGACCACCTTGAATTCACCTCCTCATGGATACATCAACTCTATACCTAATATAAAGCAACTCCTCCTGTAGTAGGATTGAGGAATGACTGAACAGCTTCTCCACAACAAAGGATAGAGGAACCACACAATAGCAAGAGAGTAGACACTGCTACAAGAGGAACCCCACCCCTATTTCTGCAAATAGCAGTCAGAAAGAATAGCAATGAAGTATCCACATGCAGATTTACCCACCCTGGGACACAGAAGGGAAAAAAAAGCCAAGTTTTAGAGGGCAACCAGACTGTAAGTGAAGAAAACTCATTCACTAACTTGAGCATCTGCTCTAACTCTCTCCAGGGTCAGAAGTGCTGGCAAGCACCATTGTTTATGCTCCCCTTTCACCATGACAGGAAAAACTGAGCATGGTCTAGCATTTAGGTGGCCTCCCCTCAGTGAGCATTAGCTAGGGCCAGTTCCAGCCATACCTCCAAGGCAGCTCCAGCATGAGACACACCAGGACACCCCCAGCCCATACCTTCCTCAGCTCCAGCTTTCCCACTAGGGTAGCCTCAGCACAGGGTACCCTGAGGTATCCAGCCTGGCCCAGCTCCAGTGGTCCCACCAGAGTGACCCTTGCACAGAGCACCTCAGAATTCCTCAAGCCTTGCCCACTTCTTCTCCAGCTGTCCTACCAGGGTGCTCCCTGTGCAGAGCACCCAAGAGTCCCATGGCTAATATCCACTTTAGCTCCAACCATCCCACCAGTACGTCCCCAGTGTGGAGCACCATGGAACCCCCAACCCATACCTGCTATAGCTCCAGCCAGCCAGCCAAACAAGGCATCTCTTTCAAGGCTGTTTCACCTAATTCATAGAAATTCACAGAAACAATACAGAAAGTAAAACAACAACAACAACAACAATGAGGAGACAGAGTTCAAAGTAATGGTCATAAAGATGCTTACCATAATTGAGAGAAGAGAGGATGAACCTAGTGAGAACTTTAACAAAGAGATAAAAATACAAAAAAAAAAAAGTAATCAGAGTTGAAGAGTATAATAACTGAAATGAAAATACACATATCAAGCATTTTTTCTGACCACAATGACATGAACCTAGAAATCAATTAGGATAAAAAGAACTGGAAAAAATACAAACATGGAAGCTAAACAACATGCTACTAAACAAACATGTCAATGAATAAATTAAGTAAAAAAAAATACCTGAAAACAAATAAAAATGAAAACACAACAGTTCAAAATCTTTGGGACATAGTAAAAGCATTTCTAAGAGGGAAGTTACAGTCATACTGGCCTACCTCAAAAAAAAACAACAACAAACAACAACAACAACAACAAAAAAGAAAAATCTCAAATGAACACTCTAACTCTATACCTAAAGGAACTAGAAAAAGGACAAACCTAAAGTTAGTAGCAGAAAGGAAATAAGAAAGATTAAGAAGAAAATAAATGAAATAGAGACTAAAAAAAATAGAAACAATCAAAATAATAACTTGTTCTTTGAAAGGATAAACAAAACCAATAAATTTTTAGCCACACTCATCAAGAAAAAAGAGGACTTACATAAGAAATTAGAAATGAAAGAGAAGTTACAATGAACACCACAGAAATATAAAGGATTATAAGAGACTAATATGAAAAATTATATGCCAAAAAATTGGACAACCTGGAAGAAATGGATAGATTGCAAGAAACACAATTTTCTGAGACTTGGAATCAGGAAGAAACGGCAAATCTGAAAAGATCGATTTCTAGTAACAAATCTATATAGGTAATCAAAACACCTCCAACAAAAATCCAAAACCAGATGGCTTCATATGTGAATTCTACCATTTGTTTTCTATTTTTTAGCTTATTTTTTATTTAAATTCAATTAACATATAGTGTATTGCTAGTTTCAGAGGTAAAGTGATTCATCAGTCTTATATAATACCCACTGCTCACTATAGCACATGCCCTCCTTAATGTCCATCACCCATGTACCCCATCTCTCCACCCTCCCCTTTTTCCCTCCACAGCCTTCAGTTTCCTAGAGTTCAGCATCTCTTATGGTTTGTATAACAGATATTTAAAGAGAATTTAATACCTATCCTTCTCAAACTCTTCCAAAAAATAGAAGAGGAAGGAAAACTTCAACTTCACTCTAGGATGCTGTCATTACCCTGGCACCCTGACAGCAAAACTAGACAAAGAAACTACAAAAAATAGAAATACAGGAAGATATCCTAGATGAACACAGTTGCACATTGCCTCAACACAATATTAGCAAAACAAATCCAACAATACATTAAAGGCTCATTCACCACAATCAAGTGGTATTTATTCCTGAGATATGAGGATGGTTCAAAAATCCACAAAACAATGAACATGACACATTACGTTACAACTTTTAGACCATCAGCAAGACTGACAGCTTACTCTTCAACAGGAACAGAAAAAAAATGGTAGTGAGAATGAACTTCAGTGAGCTACTGAAAACTTCTGAAAGTGGGTAACAGCTAAAATTGTTTAATTCTCAAAAATTTCCTCTAAAAAAGCAAAATAAAATACATTTATTTTTAAAGACAAGCCAAGATTTGGGAGAGCATGGGGTTAGGAAACCTTCGTTAAAAGATTTCTAAATGGAGCGTAAAAAAGCATGATATATAACTATGATCTTAATTACATTAAAATGCTTACTTTTGTAGATACACACATGGGACCTAGAAGTCAAACTGTAAATTGCTTGTGATTATGGATGACTTTGTTCTTTGCTTCTTGTGTTTTTCAGTTTCCTTTTATGCACATGTTAACTTTTAAACAATAAATTTTTTAAAACCTAAAAAAAAAAAATTTCTAAATGGCATTATTTAGGCAAAAGAAAAATGACTTCATGTGGAAGTATAATAATGCAGAAAGGAATAAAGTGTTCCAGAGAATATAAAGGGACATTTGAATGAACATCAATGATTTCAAAAGATAGAAGTATATTTCTCTGTTGTATTCAAAAAGTATGTATGAGGTAAGAACTCCAAGGCTGGTAAGCAATTCTGAAGATCCAGCTCTATTTTTCTGCCTCATGACAACCAACATTTCGCAAACTTTAAAATGAATGAATTAACCCATTCATCATTTCCACGTTCTTTCCAAGATAAAGGAACGATGAAGAACACACTTCTCCCTGGTATTAATTGTAACAGGGCAAGAACCTGTCCTAACTAGAACAATTTCTATTTATAGCCCATTGATCAGAACTCAGTTATATAGACATACTTGGCTGATAAGCAAGCTAAAAAATATAGTCTTTATTCTGGGCAGCCATGTGCCCCACTAAACATCAGGGCATCTAGTACTAAGTTAGAAATTGATAAAAGGTTGATTTAGGCAACACCTAGCAGAACTGCAACCCAACTATCCATGAACTTTTTCTTATATAAAATCATATCAACCCATTTTCGAGAGAACTCCAGTTTACCAAATAGTTACTATATCTCAAAATGCAAGCTTTTCCTGTGATAACCATCTTTTCCCTCAGATTCATATTTGGTATTTGTTTTCTAGACATGTTTCATGAGCGCAGATTATTTAATATTAACTGATTGTTAATATAACTAAAATGAAATCCCATTCGAAAACACAAAAATAGGAAACACAAACATCAGTAACTCATTCTTAACCAGTATCAAAACCTGCATGGCAGGGACTGCAAATATTGCCTATCGGGTCAGTGCATTAGTTGCAAGTCCCCCTGGTTGTCTTCTCGGAGCTTTTCTTTTTTTTCCCGTCTATCTTCCTCCATGATGCCTGTCTTTGCCCTTTGGGAGGCTCTTTCTTTTCTTTTCCATTATCCTCCATGGCCAAATTTGAAGCATAGCAGAAGTTTTACAGTTCACTTCATGCTGGTGCAGCTTTAGTGGCCTGGGGATGGCTTTATGGGGTAAACAGTTACAGGATTTTTCAGTCTAGCTTGTATTTTGTGTTTGTTTTCTTTTGGACTTTTTATGGTAAAAAAAAATAAATGATTTCAGTCCTATTTGCTACAAGCCAATTCCATATCTAGACATGTATTTAAGCCTTAAGACTCTAGTCTTTTATTTACTGGCCTCCAAATCATACTCAACCCCTGTCTCTCTGATTAGCAGCAGCTTTTTGTGGCCATCTGAACCCCTAGATTTGATGAAAAGGAAATATCCCTAATCTCTTCCCCTATTAAAGGTTCACTGCCCTTTATGTGAGCATACCCTTCCAAAGCTACCCTTTGAACTACTGCATATATAGAAGGTTATTTTTCAAATACATAAATTCTGGAAGTAACTTAGGCTTTATAATCTTCAGGTATTCCAGCACTATCTTTTTTTTTAAGGATTTTTTTATTATGTTCAATTAGCCAACATATAGTACATCATTAGCTTTTGATGTAGTGTTCAACAATTCATTAGTTGTATTTAATACCAAGTGTTCATCACAATCTGTGCCCTCCTTAATACCCATCACCTAGTTACTCCAACCTCCCCACCCCCTCCCTTTTGTACTTTCTATCTTAAAACTCTTTTCAACTCAATGTACGGTCTCCAACTCATGGTCCAAAATAACTACTGGGCTTTAGCCATCACATCTGCATCCCAGCCAAGATAGAAAACTTTACTGGAAATGTAATCTTTAAGTCAGGCAGCCATTGACAATTCTACTGTTTTTTAAAAAGGGGAGGATCAATGGGCACTGAAGGAAAACTAGCAGTCTCTCCCACAGTTACCCTTTATTCTATCTTTTGTTTTTTTAATTAGTAAAATTCTACATTTTAATTCTACTTTACCACTAGTAAAACCTTCATCAATACTGTGTTTAATATATATTGTTTTTCTAATTTCTTCTGATTTTAATTTAATATGATTATTATTTTCGAGTATTCTTTATTAATAAAGGCATTTAATATTTAAGAGCAACTTTTGCTGTTTCCCATATATTCTGTTACGAAGTACTCTCTTTTACATTATTTTATAGGTATTTAGTAATTTCCTTCCTCATCTAGTAGTTTGTCTTCACTTCAAAGTTGCTAAAAATCACAGGAAACAGATATACATGGGAAGAAAATATTTGTAAACCACCTATCTGACAAAGAACTAGTATCTAGACTATGTGATAAACTCTTCAAACTTACCACTTAAAAAAAAAAAGCCAATCAGAAACTGGGTGGAATACATAAAGATACATTTTCCAAAGAAGAAGAGGATATGCACATGGCAAAAAAAAGCTATTCAACACTATGTATCATTGAGATTTTACTATATACGTATCAGAATAGTAAAAAAATAAAAAAATTAGTAAACATTGACAGCACCAAATATTAATGAGTATGCTGAGAAGCTGCATCACTTGCTATATTACTAGATTACTTATACATTACCACTGAGGTGGGGATGTAAAATAGTGTAGCCACTCTGGGAAACAGTTTATTAGTTTTTTCTAAAATTAAACATACAATAATCATATGGCTTAGCAATTGCACTTGTGGGAATTTTTATCCTAGAGAAAAAAAAACTTATAGTCACACAAAAATTGCTACACAGATGTTCAGTAACCTTTATTCACAACCAAAACCTTGAAATAACCCAGATATCTGTCAATGAGTTGTTAAATTGTGTTAAGTCTACCCCATGAACTACCAGTCAGTAATGAAAAGGAACAAACTACTGATACACACATCAGTTTGGATGGGTCTCCATGGAACTAGACTTAGGGAAAAAGTCAATCTCTAAAACTGCATATCGGTCCATTTAAACAACATTCTCAAAATGACAAAATTATTGAAATGGAAAAGAGATTTATCACCAGGGAATAAGTATAGGTGGGGTTGGGGGTAAGAGAAATATGAGTGGTAACAAAAAGACGGTATGAGGGATCTTTGTGATGATGGAAACGTGCTATATCTTGATTATATCAACGTCTATATTCTGATTATAATATTGAATTATAGATTTGCAAGATGTCATCATTGGGAAAAATAGGGTCAAGAGTACAAGGGATCTCTCTATATTATGTTTTACACTTACATTTGAAACTAGAGTTATCTTAAAATAAAAACTTTAATTTTTAAAAGCCAAATAATTATTCTGATGAAATTTTTGTCCTAAGTATATAAGGCATATAAGGCATACAGCATGATGGTTTGACTTATGTATACTGAGAAATGATTACCACAATAGGCTGAATTATCCATCATCTAATATAGATAAAATAAAAACTTTTCTCCTTGTGATGAGAACTCTTAGAATCTACTCCCTTAGCTACTTGGCTATATATTATACAGCTATGATCATAGCTATAGTCATCATGTTGTACTAGTACTTATTTATCTTTTAACTGGAAGTTTATGCCTTGGACCACGTTTCTCCAATTCCCCCTTACCCTGCCCCCAACCTATGGTAACAACAAATGTGATTTTTTTTTTATTAGCTTGGTGGTTTGTTTTAGATTCCACATATAAATCAGATCAAACAGTATTTGTGTCTCTGACTTATTTCAGTTAGCATAATTCCCTCAAGGTCTGACCATGTTGTCACAAATGGCAAGATTTCTTTGTGTTGTTTTTTTACAGCTGAATAATATTCTATTTATATATACCACAACTTATTTATCCATTCATCAAAAGACACATTGTTTCCAATGGAAGAAGTAAAACTTAACTACTTGCAGATGACATGATACTATATATAGAAAACCTGAAAGACTCCACCAAAAAACTGCTAGAACTGATTTTAAAAATTCAGTAAAGTGGCAGGATACAAAATCAATATCCAGAAATCTGTTTCATTTTTATATGCCAATGAGGCAGTAGAAAGAGTAATTAAGGAATCAATCCCATTTACAACTGCACCCAAAACAGTAAGATACCCAGGAATAAACCTAACGGAAGAGGTAAAAGACATATACTCTGAAAAATATAAAACACTGATGAAAGAAATTGAAGATGACACAAAGAAATGGAAAGACATTCCATGCTCATGGAAGGACGAATTTGGTTAAAATGTCTATACTACTCATATTTTGGCTACTTAAATAACACGGCTGTGAACATGGGGCGGGGAGTGCAGGTATCTTTTTGAGTTAGTGCTTTCGTTTTCTTCAGATATATTCCCAGAAGTAGGATTGTTGGATCATATGTTAACTCTATTTTTAATTGTGGGGGAAACTTCCATATTATTTTCCATAGTGGCTGCACCAATTTACATGCCCACCAACAGTGTACAAGGTTTGCCTGTTCTCCACATTTATGCCATAAAGTCAAACTATTTAACATACAATACCCTTTATAGCCTGAAATCATCAAATTTTTCTCCTTTCCTACCATCCAGTCTCACCAAATGACTGATCTTTCTCTCATCAATCATCATGTTACTGTGTGTCATCATCATGTTACTTTTCCCTGTCATTATTTCTTCCTGGAGTTGTATTGTTCTTGCCCATACCCCAGCCCATTTTCCTCCTCATCTTTCAAAATTACTTCCTCAGTGAAAGTATTCTTCAGGCACTCTAGGCAGTAAGAGTTGTTCTCTTTTCCTCTGTGGTCCTATAGCATTTTCCACATTGTTTTTATGGCTTATTACTTGGTACTAAAATGGTTTATTTTTAAGACACTTCTAATAGATAGAGGGCAAGGGTCTTGTCCTAATTTATCTTTGTATATTCAGGGTATACTTGAATGCTTTATATTCAGGACTTAATAATTATTAAATAATAACCCCTCCATACACTGCCTCAGTCATCATTTCGAATATTCATCTCATATTTAGTAGAACCATATCTGTAAAAGGCGGAATTGAACTAAAACTTTATTTCTCAAACATTTGTTCTAATCAGCAATTGCAAATGATGTTGGTTTTTTCCTACCTCTGTTGGACAGCTAGTGTCTTTCTACAGTATGCTTGAAGGGTGCCACATTTTGACAAGGAGAAGGTGAAAAATATTCTGTTCAAGCAGTGCTGTTATTGATATGAGGAGGGTGATAGCTGGATTTTTGCTATCAATTTCCTATTAACAGTCTTGTTTTCCTAAATCTGTGATATCAATTTCTTTCATGTTGTGTCTGTGTTTTTGTGGATGCCAAATGCAAGGGACAAAAGAGAAGACAAAAATATAGCTAAGAATTTCTGATCAAAAATATATCTAACCTGGGGCGCCTGGGTGGCTCAGTTGGTTAGGCAGCTGCCTTCGGCTCAGGTCATGATCCCAGGGTCCTGGGATCGAGCCCCGCATCGGGCTCTCTGCTCAGCGGGGAGCCTGCTTCCCCCCCCCACCCGCCTGTCTCTCTGCCTACTTGTGATCTCTCTCTCTCTCTCTGTCAAATAAATAAATAAAATCTTAAAAAATATATCTAACCTGAATTTTTCTAATGTATAAACTATGACTATATTGTAAAACATGCACAGAATACACATTTTACAATCAAACTGTGCTGTACTTATTTCTGTTCTTATATGATTGATCTCTTTAATATAACATTCTAAATGATTTGTTACCAATCAATGGTTTGTGAAAACAGAAGGTATATTAAAATAATTTCTAACATTCTTACTTTTCAAAAGTAGAAAAGGAAACCAAGTAGAAACCAAGAAACTGACATGAAAAGAAAAAGCAAGATATGCCCGTAGATTAGCAACTTTTTATAGTCATTTATATGCTATAAGAGAAGGATGAATTATTTATAAGTACTCTAAATCCCTTATCTGTAGGGTTTTCAGTTTATATTCCCTTGATTCAATGCCTAAAGGGAGTGTGATAGCAAAAGAGTAAAATCCCTGGATCTACAGACACACAATAGTTCACCCAGATAACCTGTGCACTCCCTATGGGTAATATGGACTTCAAAAGAAGTCTTAAAAGACTACCTCTTGTGAGTGCATTTTGATTTCTATCCACTCACTTCACAATCTAAGCTGACAACAAAATGTTATCTCTTCAGGAATATTTAGAATGTGTCCTTCCATTTAACATTTGCTTTTCTTTCTTGCTTTCAATATACAACTACTGAAAATAGAGAAAATCTTAAACAATGTTTTTAATTATCAACAAGTGAATGGAAGGGCATTTGACAACATTCACAAACTGGACAAAATATTAAAAGGATATGCCCTCTGAGTGAAGAAATATTTGGGGTTTTTTTAAGATTTTATTTATTTGACAGAGAGAGATCACAAGTAGGCAAAGAGGCAGGCAGAGAGAGAGGGGGAAGAAGGCTCCCTGCTGAGCAGAGAGCCAGATGCGAGGCTCCATCCCAGGATCCTGAGACCATGACCTGAGCCAAAGGCAGAGGCTTTAACCCACTGAGCCACCCAGGCACCCCTGAGTGAAGAAATATTTGTAATGGAAAGATTGAGGATCCTCTTTCATTTCTTCAAATATTAATTTTGAAATCCACTCAATTCTCAATCATATAGTATTTATTAACCATTTATGAAACACCATTATTGTTCATAGTACTATTCTATATACTTAGTAGATGTTTAAAGAAATTAAAGATATATAAACAATGTAAAAACTGGTTGCATTTATAATTGGTCCTCCCCTAAATATCTTCCACATACCCAAAAGTCTGATGGAATTTACAAACTGAACATGTTTACATTCTGTTGACCTCAAAATTTCTACTTAACCTGAGGTCTAAGGCATTAGATCCTCTTTACAATCAAATGTGAAATTCCTAACAATAAATTCACTATTTCTGCTGAAACAACAATGACAAGGATACTTCATTATGTTTAAAGAGTCCAGGATAATATACTAGACTGAGCCTAGCTATAATTATTCCTCCATAAATATATCAACACAGTTTCGTGGATTATTTTATTGGGCTACCTAGGTTGACGGTAAGAAAAAGAAAAGATGAAGCAATATGTTATGCTTCTGAGAAGCAATCTAAGTAGGATTATTTACAGAGGTAGGGTCCTGTTTGAAAAGTAGGCTAGATGAGTATTACGGAAGAAATCGTCATACATTTGCAAATTTTACATATCTGTATACATTTGCCTAAATGTCTTCCAGTATGTATTTTCTAAAGCTAAAAGCATGTTAGCACAGAGTGTAGAAAATAAAAATCTTCATTTCATTTAATATCAAACTTTATAGGATCTTACAACTGGGAAAAACATTTTATATTATTCAACCAAATTTTCCCATTTCACACATGAAAAAATTATCTTAACTTTGCCCTTAACCCACAAAGGCCCATTATTTTCAGCAGTTACAGATAACTTTTAGAAGATACAAAGCATGAAGACAGCAAAAGCCATGAAAAATTATTGGTCTAAATAAATACCCCTTAAAAATATTTCTGTAATGTAAGATATATTTTAAAACATCTCATTAAAAGTATTTCTCATTTATAATCAGTTAAACATTCTTTGTGATTGAATGTTTACTATGGGTCAACCACAGTGCTAAATTCTAGAGATTTTATTTGATTAAATAAGTTTCTTCCATCATTAAGCTCATAATTTAGAAAGAAAAATAAACTTGCATCCCCCTATGATATTTCTGTTATGAGAATTCAGATGATATAATATTTAATTTCATAAAATATATCTGGTAACCTTGTATTGCTTTATGATGTGCAAAAATTTTTCACGTACTTGTATATATGAAATTCTCATAACTCTATGAAGGTGGTACTGTTATCATTGCTAGAATAATAATTATAGATAACCAAGAATAGACATATATGTAACTAAGAAGACCATACTCTTGTCAAGAAAATAATGTCTATTTACCAGAAAAAGAAGTGTTTAATTTCTAAGAGGTATATAGCATGAAAAGTTTAATTAATCTGATACCATATGAATTATGACATTATTTTAGAAGGCTATTTTCTATTAAAGAAATCTCAGCAATTATCACGGCATTGTTATTGCATTCTAGAAATGGTTAGAGAAGGGGGTTTTAGTTAAACTGAATTTACAATTTCACTAAGAATCACCTATGTGTTAAATAGAACAGCCTAAGGCAAGGACACTGATGCATAAGCTATGGGAACATGTGGTCCAAAGCCCTCTCATGAGTGGACAATTATATTGCTTGCTCTCACAAGTTATTTCTTTTTAGAAATATAGCACTTACTAACCACAAATCTTTAATATAGTGAAACATAGCCTCAACCACAAAGTTGAAAGAGAGGTCAGAAATCATAAAACTTAAATTATTGCTTCTAACATTCTAGCAAAGTAACCTGAATAAACCATTTAAATAGGGGGAAAAAAAACTCAGAAAACAAAAATGCTGGACAAAATATTTTAAAAATATTTTTAACTGCATCCAAGACTTGAAAAACTGGTAAAGAAATACTCAGAAGCTAATAAGATAAAAATAAGCTAGAATCCAGAAGAAAAAATAAATTGAGGGATGGCATTCAACTTGTTAACACCTGACAAAAAGGTCAACTTGAACTTTAGTTTTCAGATCCTCCCAAGACCCAGAGGAAAATATGCAAATCCTGGGAGTCAGCCAAGTTGAATTATCTAATAGGAAATACCGCCCCCCTCAGGCAGCTAGGGTCTCAAGGAACTATGTCTTCAAAATAAGAATATACCAGAAGTAGGTATCTCAGTGTGGTTTTGATTTGAATCTCTCTGATGGCTAAAGATGATGAACATTTTTTCATGTGTCTGTTAGCCATTTGTATGTCTTCTTTGGAAAAGTGTCTGTTCATGTCTTCTGCCCCTTTTCTGATGTCATTATCTGTTTTGTGAGTGTTGAGTTTGAGGAGTTCTTTATAGATCTTAGATATCAGACCTTTGTCTGTAGTGTCATTTGCGAATATCTTCTCCCATTCTGTGGGTTGCCTGTTGGTTTTGTTGACTGTTTCCTGTGCTGTGCAGAAGCTTTTTATCTTGATGAAGTCCCAAAAATTCATTTTCACTTTTGTTTCCTTTGCCTTTGGAGACATGTCCTGAAAGAAGTTGCTGTGGCTAATGTCATAGAGGTTACTGCCTATGTTCTCCTCTAGGGTTTTGATAGATTCCTGACTCACGTTGAGGTCTTTTATCCATTTTGAGTTTATCTTCGTGTATGGTGTAAGAGAATGGTCAAGTTTCATTCTTCTACATATAGCTGT
>CM052801.1:20459787-20495483 GCA_028533885.1 Nasua narica
GAATGCAAGTTGGTGCAGCCACTTTGGAAAACAGTATGGAGATTCCTCACAAAATTAAATATACAGCTACCCTATGACCCTGCAATTACACTACTCGGTGTTTACCCCAAAGAAGCAGATGCAGTACAAAGAAGGGCCACATGTACCCCAATGTTCATAGCAGCAATGGCCACAATAGCCAAACTGGGGAAAGAACCAAAATGCCCTTCAACAGATGAGTGGATAAGGAAGAAGTGGCACATCTATACAATGGAATATTATGCCTCCATCAGAAAGGATGAATATCCAACTTTTGTATCAACACACACAGGACTAGAAGAGATTATGCGGAGTGAAATAAGTCAAGCGGAGAGAGTCAATTATCTTATGGTCTCACATGTGGAGTATAAAGAAAATCATGGAGGGCATCGTGAGAAGGAAGGGAAGGGTGAATGGGGGGAAATCGGAAGGGGTGATGAACCAGGAGAGACTGTGGACTCTGAGCAACAAACTGAGGGTTTTGGAGGGGAGGGAGTGGGGGATGTGGGCGAGCCTGGTGGTGGGTATTGAGAAGGGCACGTATTGCATGGAGCACTGGGTGTGGTGCATGAACAGTCAATCTTGTAACATATTTGGGGAGGAAAATAAAATAAATTAAAAAATTTTAATTAAAAAATTGAAAAATTAAAATAAACATATTTGGGGAGGAAAATAAAATAAAATAAATCAAATCAAATCAAATCAAATCAAAAGAATATACTAGAAGCAAGTCAGCCTCCCTCCCTACCTACCTCAAGAATGCAAGAAAATAGTCCCACTGAACTTCGGTATTTAATGCAGGGGAAGAGAAATAAATCTTGCTTGAAAATTTGCAGCCAAAAGCCAGCATTTATGTGAATTTGCAACCTGAATTTCCCTACATGAGTAGTCTGAAAATTCTCTAGTCAAGAATTTAAAGCACCCAGAGCTAGTAAAACCTCCTGGTAGCCTGCAAAAGAAAATGAACATAATTTTTGGATGAACTCACCACTAAAACCCAGGTTTCAAAGGATTTCCAGAAGTTTCCAGAATTATGAACTCAAATTCAAAAATCACAAAACACACAATGAAATCAAGTATAAGAAATCCAGCAAAAGTATCAGACAGTGTAATCAGACCTACAGATAACCCATATATTTGAATTATTAGAAAGAGAACATAAAAATAAATATGACAGATTCAAAAATAAAAGAAATGGTTAAATATCAGATAAAGAAGGAAATATAAAATGAACATCTATAAAAAATATGTTTTGAATTTGAAGATTTAAAAATATAATATTGAATATGACAAGTTCAATAGTTGAGGAAAACATGCTTGATGAAGTTTAAAATCAATTTTTATTTATTTTATTTTTTCAGTGTTCCAAGATTCATTGTTTATGCACCACAACCAGTGCTCCATGCACAAAAAATTATTTCAGAAAAAAAGTAATGGAAACTTTCTTAGTTGGATAAGAGAAAATGCCACAAAACCTATAATAAAAACCACAATTAATGGAAAAACATGAAGAATGTTCCCTTTAAATTCAGGAATGTGGTATGACTTCTACTGAACATTATGCTGAAGTTAAAAAAGCCAGAATAATCAGTGAAGAAAAATAAGTCAAATGATTAGAAAGGGAAAAACAAGATTACCATTTTTCTCTGATAATAGCACTGTGTTTTTTAACAATCACCATCTAAGGGTGACTGGGTGGCACAGTTGGCTATGTGTTTCACTTTGGTTTCAGCTCAGGTAGTGATCTCAGGATCCTAAGATTGAGCCCTGTGTCAGGCTCTGTACTTAGCTTGGAGGTTCTCTGCCCCTCTTCCTCTGCCCCTCCTGCTTGTGCTCTCATACACACACTATGTCTCTCAAATAAATAAATGAATGAATGAATGAATGAATCTTTAAAAATAAAAAACAGTCAAGGGTACTAAATGAGAAAAAATATCCAGCCAAGAAAAACTTTATCAAGCTAGGCTGTCACTGAAAATAGAAGGAGAGATAGAAAGCTCCCAGGACAAACAGAAACTAAAAGAATCTGTAAACACCAAACCAGCCTTACAAAAAGTATAGAAAGGGGTCGTCTAAGCAAAGAGCCCAAAAGTAACATAGACCAGAAAGGAACAGACAATATACAGTAACAGTCACCTTACAGGCACTAAATTCGTATCTTTCAATAGTTACCCTGAATGTAAATGGGCTAACTGCCCCAATGAAAAGACACAGGGTATCAGACTGGATAACAAAACAACACCCATCGATACGCTGTCTGCAAGAGACTCATTTTAGAACCAGAAACACCTCCAGATTTAAAGTGAGAGGATGGACAATAATTTACCATGCTAATGGACATCAAAAGAAAGCTGGATATAAATCCTTATATCAGACGAATTAGATTTTAAACCAAAGACTGTAATAAGAGATGAGGAATGACACTATATAATACTTAAAGTGTTTCTCCAACAAGAAGATCTAACAAGTGTAAATGTTTATACCCCTAACACAGGAGTAATCAATTATATAAGCCAATTAATAAAAAAAATCAAAGAAACACATTGACAATAATACAATAATAGTAGGGGACTTTAACACCCCAACTAAAATGGACAGATCATCTAAGCAAAGGATCAACAAGAAAATAAAGCCTTTGAATGACACACTGGACCAGATGGACTTCAAAGATATATTCAGAACATTCCATCCCAAAACGACAGAACACATGTTCTTCTCTAGTGCACTTGGAATGTTCTCCAGAATAGGTCACATCTTGGGTCACAGATCAGGTCTCAAGGAGTACCAAAAGATCAGAATCATTCCCTACATATTTTCAGACCACAATGCTTTGAAACTCGAACTCAGCCACAAGAGGAAAGTTGGAAAGAATTCAAATACATGGAGGCTAAAGAGCATCCTACTAAAGAATGAATGGGTCAACCAGGAAATTAAAAAAGAATTAAAAAAATTCATGGAAACAAATGAAAATGAAAACACAACTGTTCAAAATCCTTGGGATGCAGCAAAGGCAGTCCTAAGAGGAAAGTATATACCAATACAAGTCTTTCTCAAGAAACAGGAAAAGTCTCAAACACACAACCTGACCCTACACCTAAAGGAGCTGGAGAAAGAACAGCAAAGAAAGCCTAAAACCAACAGGAGAAGAGAAATATTAAAGATCAGAGCAGAAATCACTGAAATAGAAACCAAAAGAACAATAGAACAGATCAATGAAACCAGGAGCTGGTTCTTTGAAAGAATTAATAAGATTGATAAACCCCTAGCCAGACTTACCAAAAAGAAAAGAGAAAAGACCCAAACAAAATCATGAATGAAAGAGGAGAGATCACAACCAACACCAAAGAAATGCAAACAATTATAAGAACATATTATGAGCAACTACATGCCAACAAATCAGACAATCTGGAAGAAATGGATGTATTCCTAGATACATACAAATTACCAAAACTGAACCAGGAAGAAATAGAAAACCTGAACAGACCCATAACCAGCAAGTAAATCAAAGCAGTAATCAAAAATCTCCCAATGAAAAAGACCCCAGAGCCAGATGGCTTCCCAGGAAATTCTACCAAACATTTAAAAAAGAATTAATACCTATTCTCTTAAAACTATTCCAAAAAATAGAAATGGAAGGAAAATTTTCAAACTCATTTTACGAGGCCAGCATTACTTTGATCCCCAAACAGGACAAAGACCTCACCAAACAGGAGAATTAGAGACCAATATCCCCGATGAACATGGATGCAAAAATTAAAAATTATCACCAAAATACTAGCCAATAAGATCCAATGGTACATTAAAAAGATTATTCACCATGACAAGTGGGATTTACTCCCAGGCTGCAAGGATGGTTCAACATTCGCAAATCAATCGATGTGATATATTAATATAAGAAAGGACAAGAAACATATGACACTCCCAATAGATGCAGAAAAAGCATTTGACTAAGTACAGTATCCTTTCTTGATTACAACTCTTCACAGTATAGGGATGGAGGATACATACCTCAATATCATAAAAGCCATCAGTGAAAAGCCCACAGGGAATATCACTCTCAACAGGGAAAAACTGGGAGCCTTTCCCCTAAGGTCAGGAACACATCAAGGATGTCCACGATCACCACTGCTGTTCAACATAGCACTAGAAGTCTTAGCCTCAGCAATCAGACAACAAAAAGAAATAAAAGGCATCTGAATAGGCAGAGAAGAAGTCAAACTCTCACTCTTTGCAGATGATATGATTCTTTATGTGGAAAACCCAAAAGACTCCACCCCAAAACTGCTAGAACTCATACAGGAATTCAGTAAAGTGTCAGGATATAAAATCAATGCACAGAAATCAGTTGCATTTCTATACACCAACAACAAGACAGAAGAAAGAGAAGTTAAAGAGTTGATCCCATTTACAATTGCACCCAAAACCATAAGATACCTAGGAATAAACCTAAAAAATAGGCAAAGAATCTGTACTCAGAAAACTAAGAATATTCATGAAAGAAATTGAGGAAGACACAAAGAAATGGAAAAACATTCCATGCTCATGGATTGGGAGAACAAACATTGTTAAAATGTCTATGCTACCTAGAGCAATCTACACATTCAATTCAATCCCTATCAAAACACCATCAACTTTTTTCACAGAAATGGAACAAATAATTCTAAAATTTGTATGGAATCAGAAAAGACCCAAAATAGCCAGAGGAATTTTGAAAAAGAAAAGTAAAACTGGTGGCATCACAATTCCAGACTTCAAGCTCTGTTACAAAGCTGTAATCACCAAGACAGTATGGTACTGGAACAAAAACAGACATATTAATGGAACAGAATATAGAAGTCAGAAATGGACTCTCAACTCTATGGCCAACTAAGCAGGAAAGAATATCCAATGGAAAAAAGACAGTTTCTTCAACAAATGGTGGTGGGAAAATTGAACAGTCTCATGCAGAAGAATGAAACTGGGCCGTTCTCTCACACCTTACACAGAAATAGACTCAAAATGGATGAAAGACCTAAATATGAGACCGGAATCCATCAGAACCCTTGAGAAGAACACAAGAAACAACCTCTTTGACCTCAGCTGCAGTAACTTCTTCCTGGACACATTACCAAAGGCAAAGGAAGCAAGGGCCAAAATGAACTATTGGGACTTCATCAAGATCAAAAGCTTTTGCACAGCAAAGGAACACTAAACAAAACCAAAGGCCAACTGACAAGACAGGAGAAGATATTTGCAGATGACACATCAGATAAAGGGCTAGTATCCAAAATCTATCCAGAACTTATCAAACCCAACACCTAAGGAACAAATAATTCAATCAAGAAATGGGCAAAAGACATGAACAGATATTTCTGCAAAGAAGATATCCAAATGGCCAAAAGATACATGAAAAAGTGCTCAACACCACTCGGCAACAGGGAAATACAAATCAAAACCACAATGAGATACCACCTCACACATCAGGGAAATACAAATCAAAACCACAATGAGATACCACCTCACACCAGTCAGGCTAAAATAACAAGTCAGGAAACGACAGATATTGGTGAAGATGTTGAGAAAGGGGACACTACACTGTTGGTGGGAATGCAAGCTGGTGCAGTCACTCTGGAAAACAGTATGGAGGTTCCTCAAAAAGTTGAAAATAGAGTACCCTACGACCCAGCAATTGCACTACTGGGTATTATCCCAAAGATAGTAATGTAGTGATCCAAAGGGGCATGTGCACCCCACTGTTTATAGCAGCAATATCCACGACAGTCAAACTACAGAAAGAGCCCAGATGTTCATCGACAGATAAATGGATAAAGATGGCGTGGTATATATACACAATGGAATATTATGCAGCCATCAAAAAAGTGAAATCAGGGGCGCCTGGGTGGCTCAGTGGGTTCAAGCCTCTGCCTTTGACTCAGGTCATGATCTCAGGGTCCTGGGATCGAACCCCACATCGGGCTCTCTGCTCAGTGGGGAGCCTGCTTCCCCCTCTGTCTCTGCCTGCCTCTCTGCCTGCTTGTTCTCTCTGTCAAATAAATAAATAAAATCTTTTAAAAAAAAGTGAAATCATACATTTGCAACAATGTGGATGGAACTAGAGGGTGTTATGTAAGTGAAATAAGTCAATCAGAGAAAGACAAGTATCATATGATCTCACTGATATGTGGAATTTAAGAAATATGGCAGAGGATCACAGGGGAAGAGAGGAAAAAATGAAACAAGAAGAAACCAGAGAGGGAAACAAGCCATAAGAGACTCTTAATCTCAGGAACCAAACTGAGGGTTGCTGGAGGGGAAGCAAGTGGGGGGATAGAGTGACTGTGTGATGGACACTGGGGAGGGTATGTGTTGTGGTGAGTGGTATGTGTTTTTTAAGACTGATGAATCATAGACCTGTGCCCCTGAAGCAAATAATACATTATATTTTAATAATAATAAAAAATAAAAATTTAAAAATAAAAAATCACCATCTACAGATTTTTAAATTACAAATAAGTTTCTAGAAAGTTGCTTGATTAAAAAAAATCTATGTGTAAAAATTAGTTGCATTTCTAGTTAATAGTACCAAGCAGATGGAAAGTGTAACTTTTTCAATTTTCACATTTATATTCAGAGTAGAGCATACACTGCTATTCACAGTTAAAGAAGTATTAATGGAGTGAAGAACCACATAACTAATATTTAGTCACAAAGTAGAATATTGTCAACACCCTACATACTCCTCCTTAATCCTAACTACTTCCTTTCCCCTAAGTTTCAACACTATCCTGGTTTGGGGCATAACAATTCCCTTATTTTTACTACTAACTTTTAAAAAAATATTTTATTTATTTATTTGAGAGAGAAAAAGGGAGCATGAATGGGGGGGTTGATTAGACGGAGAGACAGAAGCAGGCTCCCAGCTAACGAGGGAGTCCCACATGGGTCTTGACCTCAGGACCCTGAGATCATGACCTGAGCTGAAGGTGGAGGCTTAACCGACTGAGCCACCCAGCCACCCCTACAAATAAATTGAACATACATGTAGGCATACATAAACAATATAAATTATTTTTGCCTGGTTTTCATCTTTATATAAATGTAATCATACTTAACATTTTCTTTCATATTTTACCTCTATTGTCAAGGTATCAATAAGAAAAAGACAAGGTAATTCAATAGAAAAAAATGAGCAATGTACCTAGAGAGGGACTTTGCAAAAAAGGAAACTCAAGTAATGAATAAAAATATAAATAATCAAAGCAGACTCATCACTAACCAAGAAAATACAAATTGAAGACACAATTAGATGCTATTTCATACCCAACAGATTCGGGGGGGAAAATATCAAACATATAAAGGGATGTGAATTAACTGGAACTATCATGTACTATGATGAAATGTGACTTGGTATAACCACTTTGGAAAATGAACTGACTTTATAAAGTGCAACTAGAAATGCACATAGTCTATGCTCCAACTTTTCCACTTTCCAGTAAATAATAATAAACAAGTAAACTCTTGCTTAACTAATCATGCTATATTCATATAAACAGTTCTTAACAGCATTATTTTTAGAGCAAAACCAGGAAGCTACTCAAATACAATAAAACAGATACTTGAAATAATAAATGAATTATGATTTATAAATACTATACAATACTACAAAATTGATGAATTATAGTTACAAATCATGAGGGTGAATACAAATACTAACATTTTTGGACCTGACCCTTTGTCTATAAAATTAAGGGCTTTCCCAGAAAAGGGATTTGTATTATCCCTTACAAGCAAACTGAAAAGGAAAGTCTTTTAAAAACGAATTGTTAATACTAAAAAAATCAGATTATTCATTACAGAATAATTCAGGACAGCGGCTCCTGGGTGGCTTGGTTAAGCATATAACTTTTGCTTAAAAGTTGGTGGGTGGTTAAGCAAATGACTCTTGATCTCTGCTCAGATCGTAATCTCAGGGTTGTCAGATCAAGTCTGCTTAAAGATTCTTTCTCCCTCTCCTACTGCCCCTCCTCCCACTCTCTAAAAAAAAAAAAAAAGAATGATTCAGGATATAGTATGCAGAAGTTTGATGATTTCATTTATGTAATTTTTCACTCAACCCTTATTTTTATTTTATTTTTTAAAAGATTTTATTTATTTAAGAGTGAGAGACAAAAAACAGTGACTGAGACAGTGAGAGAAAGCACAAGCAAGGAGGAAAGGGAGAAGCAGGCTCCCCACCAAGCAGGGAACCTGACATGGAGCTAGATTCCAGGACTCTGGGATCATGGCCTGAGCCAAAGACAGACGCTTAACCAACTGAGTCACCCAGGGGGCCTTCAACCGTGATTTTTGTTGTTGTTGTTTTGTTTTGTTTGCTGAGATCTTTTATGTGCAGATGTCCATAATCCATAGTCCATAGTGCAAGATTATGCCCACACAGAATACTCGCCACAGTGGGTTAAAAATGTGACTAGTTACAAGATTTTACCAAGAAATACTTACCATTAGAAAACCAGGTTGAGGAAATGTCCTGTCAGGAGAGAAAATCTAAGTCCAAAGCTGAACAGAACAAAAAATGCTGAGAGTAGAGAGAGGCAGCTAATGAGTAACATCTGAAGAAGGTAATCAACAGACTGTAAGTTTATGTCAAAATATACTGGAAGAGGAAGTCTGAGTAAGTTGGTCCTGTTATTTCCGTTAGGAGCGCTTCCCTATATTGGCAGAACAACAGTGGGCATCTTAAATGACTCTATATAAATAAAATCAACTAAATCCATTTGAGAGGTTGGATGGGGAAGGAGGATGGATTTTTCACCAGCATTGCAAACTGAATATTAATTTCCAATCACTTCTCCATTTTTGAAAAACTGATTACATAATCAGTAGCAGAAGGGGAGGCACTAGAATGACACAGTAACATGGAGATTATATTTAAACATGGGGAACATGGATCATTACAGTAAAATATTTGCTTTCTCCCTTATGACTTTTAATGAAATATCAATAATTGAACATGCAGGTCAATTTAATTCTGTCTACTAGGAGACAGGTATCTTTGTAGCCTTGCATCCTACAGAATCTCAAATTTTGTTTCTCAGCTGCTGGCCATTGGCTTACCAGGCCATACTTTCATTGCTTTGCACCTAGAACCATCTTTGCCCCTCATCGTTGTGACAGCAATTGGTTTGTCTACCTTCTTCGTTCTCTCATTCTTGGGTCTTCACCACCAAAGAGGTGGTCTTCAAGTTCACTATTCTGGACCATTTTTGTAAACTGATGATGTTCAGATTAAATGATTTAAAATCCTACACCAGATACCTGTTGTATCATGTCTAATGTACTATTATCCTAGGTAGACAGTATAGGCAAAGTAATTCAATACCTTCATCTTTGTAATAAAACATTGGAATATAAAAGTCAAATTTAAGTGAGAAATACTGTAATATTTAATTTCAGGAATACTGAGTTGATTTCCCCAAAGGCAGAGATGGAGATGGGGATTCTTGAACAAATAATTTATGGAGGAATATTCTCAGGAGAAAAGAAGTTAAGGAAGCAGATACAGCAGGTAAAAAACGAAACAAAACAAAACAAAAACCCAAGAATGTGGTTTAGCCTGGAGTCCACATTGAGCATGAACCTTACAGGGAATGCTGGAGTTTGAACTGCACCAGAGTAGGTACTGCCATTTGTATGCAAATGTATTGAGGAGGACATGTATTGCATGGAGTACTGGGAGTGGTGCATGAACAATTAATCTTGTAACACTGAAAAAATAATATTTGTATGTTTTGGTAGCCAAAACCCACAACAGCTGAAGGATAGGAACAATAGCCAGGTAAAGAGGATCTTGATATGGTGCCAAGAAGAACTACTAGAAGCAGAAAGAAATTTCCTAGAAACACTTTCAATGACTACTGGACTATGGAATTGATATAATAAAAGTTGCCAAGTTTGAATCCTGTATAATATATTGCTTGATACTTCACAAGCAGATTCCAATTTACTAGAACAAAATAGACTGGTTTTTAAAAATACCTTCAGTTTAAAATGAGATAGGATCTACCCCTTCAGGGCATAACTTCTAAAGATTTCACTAAGCAACAACACTTATAAACTGAATCACTGATGACTGTCAAATGGAACAAACTATACCAATACAAACTGCAAAGTTTTGAAATATTTTTCAGAATAATGAGGATCTGGGGAATTTTAAAATTCTTACATAATTTTTGAAATATTATATTTATAAAATACAAGTAAATCACATTTATCTGACAAAAAAAGGGGAAAACTTCATAGAGATATTTCCCCAGCTTTTCCTTCAAAAAAAAGTCTAAAATCAACATTCATCAATGATCCCAAATCAGATATAATTTTAAAAAGACCTTCTGGTAATAAGTTTTATCATCATTTATAAACAAAAGAACTAATTATTATAAATGGCATCCATTAGCTTTAAAGCCAAGCAAGAACTTAGGCTGCAGCTAAGGCTAGGGTGCTACCCAGTTTTACTACTAAGTTTTACTAACTTACCAGTTTTCCTTCCTCCTGTTTCATGTAGATGAGATGGACCATCTTTCCATACCACCTAATGTAAGATCTGGGAGCTTCACACTTTTATTTGATGACACAATAAATACTGCTCCATTCTAGTGTGCTCACTCCTACCTATTACTGAAAACAGTAGTAATTTTATTGCAAGGGGAAAGTGGAGGGTATCAGTATTTGTTGAGTATCTCATATCTCTTAGAAGACAGGAAATGCACATATGTTTTCATCAAGTAGCAAGTTTTTGGGGCACCTGAGTGGCTTAGTCGGTTAAGCATCTCCTTTGGCTCAGGTCATGATCCCAGGGGATCGAGCCCCGAGTCAGGGTCCCTGCTCAGAGGGGAGTCTACTTCTCCCTCTTCCTTTGCCCTTCCCCCCTTGCTTGTGCATGCTCTCTCTCTAGCTCTGAAATAAAATTTTTTTTTAGAAAAAGTAGTAAATTTTCACTTACATTATCTTTTTAAATAGCCCTATAAACTTTATTTTCATCCTAAAGCCAAAGAAATTCAACTTAAAAGAAGCTAAATAACTTGCCAGATATCTCACAAATAATAAATGACTGGATAGATACTAGAGCCCAAAGATTGGCCTCTTTAAAAATCTGTGCCCTATTATACCGGTTGCTCCCAAAGTACAGTCCTTGGACCAAGAGCATTATCTCAGAATTTGTTGGAAGAGCACGTTCTTGTACCTTATTCCAGACCTACTGACTAGATACTGCCAGATGTAGACCCAAAAATCTACATTTTAACGAGACTTTCAGATGATTCAGGTACATACTAAAATTTGAGAATCTCTGTCCTATATTGTATTTCTTTTTTCAGTGAAAAGAAACAGATGATGTCTATGATCCAGATTTATGTACTTTTTCCTATTAGAAATTCTATGACCTATGGACCCCAAAGATAACCCCAAACTTTGACTTTAAACACTGTTTCTCTTAATAAGTTTATTCAAGGTTTTGTTTACTTTTTCCTCGATGCTGGTAAACAGGTCTATTTTCTGGACATCGATCAGTCTCTCCAACATTACCACACTTTTCACTTAATGCTTATTTATTCATTCATTCACCCATTCATCCATGCACTCTTTCATGCAACAACTATTACTTGAAAGCCTTCCGTGCCTCAGGTCTTGTGTGAAGCAGGTTAATGGCCTCCCAAAGAGGTCCATGTTCTAATATCCAGAAACTCTGATTACATTATGCTACAGGGAAGGGAAATTAAGGTTGCAGATAGAATTAAGGCTTTGAATCAGACCTTACACCTTTCACAAAAATTACCTCAAAATAGATCAGAGTTAAATGTAAAATTCAGAAGTATAAAATTCTTAATAACATAGAAGAAAACCTATAAGATTTTGGATATTGTGATGAATTTTTAGATATAACACCAAACGCAGCCCATGAAAAAAATAACTGAGAAGATGGACTTCATTAAAAGAAAAAATTCTGCTCTGTAAAAGATAACATCAAGAGAATAGGAAAACAAACCAAAGACCGGGAGCAAATATTTGCAAAAGACATCTGACAAAAGACTGCTATCCAAAACATACAAAGAACTTTTTTTTAGGATTTTATTTACTTATTTGACAGAGAGAGAGAGAGAGAGAGAGAGAGAACGAACAAGCACAAGCAGCGGGAATAGAAGCAGACTCCTCACCGAGCAGGGAGCCTGATACAGGGCTTGATCCCAGGATCCTGGGATCATGACCCGAGCCTAAGGCAGACACTTGACCGACTGAGCCACCCAGATGCCCCTGTACAAAGAACTTTAAAAATTCAACAATAAGAAAACAAACAAGCTGATTTTAAAACAGGCCGAAGACCACAAAAGACCCCTTACCGAAGAAGATATACAAATGGCAGATAAAGATATAAAAAGAAGTTCCACATCATGAGTCATCAAGGCAATGTGACTTAAAACAAGACAGCATGAAGCGCATATTAGAATGGCCAAAATCTGAAACATTCATGACATCAAATACTGACAAGGAAGTCGGGTTATCAGGAATTCTCATACATTGCTGGTGGGAATGCAGAATGGTTCAGTTACTCTGAGAGATGGTCTCGCAGTTTCTTAAAAAATTAAACATTGTCGGGCCCCTGGGTGGCGCAGTTGGTTGAGCGACTGCCTTCAGCTCAGGTCATGATCCCAGAGTCCCGGGATCGAGTCCCACATCGGGCTCCCAGCTCCATGGGGAGTCCGCTTCTCACTCTGACCTTCTCCCTTCTCATGCTCTCTCTCACTCTCTCTCTTTCCTAATAAATAAATAAATTAAAAAAAAATTAAACATTGTCTTACCCTTCAACCTAGCAATTTACTCAAAGGAGGTAAAAACTTAGGCCCACATAAAAACCTACACATGGATGTTTAGAGTAGCTTTATTCATAACTGCCAAAACTTGGAAAAAGCCAAAATGTTCTTCAGTAGGTGAATGAATAAACTGTGATATGTCCAGATAATGGAGTATTTTCAGTGTTAAAAATAAATGATCTCTCCACTCATGAAAAGAAATGGAAGAATGCTATACTCATATTACTGATTGAAAGAAGCCAATCTAAGGAGACTACATACTGCATTGTATGACACTCCAGAAAAGGCCAAATTATGTAGACAATAAAAGATCATTGGTTGTTGGGGAGGTGGGGAGGCAGAGCACAGTGAATTTTTAGGGAGGTGAAAATACTTTGTATCATATTATAATGCTGGGTATATGTCATTATACATTTGTCCAAAATCACTGAATATACAAAACTAGAGTCAACCCTAAGGTAAACTATGGACTTCCAGTGATTATAATATATCAATATAGGTTTATCCTTGGTAAAAAAAAAAAAAAGGTACTACCCCGGTGAGTGATGTTGATAACGTAGGATGGTATGCATATGTGTGATCAGGGCATATATGGGAAATATCTGTACTTTTCACTCAGTTTTATTGTAAACCTCAAACTGCTCTAAAAAAATAAAGACATAAAAATATAAAAAGTTCTACTTAAAGAACAACTTTAGGCCCCTTTAAAAATGAGTTTCTTCCTTAGCATGTCTTTCACCAATGTGAGTGTGTGGGAAGAGAAGTTGTTTTTCTTAAAGGCTTCTAAATAATAATTCTTTTTAGCTACGGATTTTGAAAAGCATTTAAAAAGAGTTTTACAGTGTACTCTCCTAGATGACATCTTTCTCTTGATGTAAAGGACTGACTTTTTAAAAAAATATTATTTTTTAAATAGTTGCTCTCCCCAAGGCAAAGGTACCTCATTCTAATGTCTTGTCACCTCTTGCCTCTTTTCACCCTTCAATTTTTCCCAAGTCTTTCAACACCACTAATAAAATTTCCCAACATTTTATTAGGTGGGCTGGACCAAATGAAGTATTTTATTCTATGTTGCCTCCATTTTGAAGTTATAAAGAAAAAAAATTCTAGGTAATAGAACTCAATTTTTGGCTGCATTTAATTCCATTACCCATTCTGATTAATTCAATCATTTCTCTCTGATTTTTTTTTAAATAAAACAAACACAAAATGCTCAAATCCACATGGTTGCAAGTAGAGATATTAAGATTAAGAACGAATGTGCTTTAAGTGTTCAACAATTAAAAATAAAGAAAATAAACAGTGTCCTGGAGTTTTACTGTAACACCCACAGTAGCAGGAGAGAGGTGTCATATTTACTATGATCTTTCTTGATATTTCACCAAGCTGTATAATGTAATTTGAATTTCCCAGGCCCTGTTAATAATGTAGGAAACTCATATTTGGACATAAACTTCTTCCTGGGGAGTTCAAATCTCCTTCATAACATTTTCTCTAACCATACCAACATTCTAATTGGAAGTCATAGTTATTTGTTTTCTTCCCAATGGTACAGGTGAGAAAATGAGATATAAAGACTCAGAATATCTTACAATTTGAGAAGTTGTTCAATCAAAACTATGATGCATCACTTAAGTTCTAAACTAATCATCAAGTCAGCTTTGATTCTTTCCTAGGTTAAACATTAACATTTAATCCTTCTGGTGAGAAACTTCCTCTTCTATCCAAGACTAGATTTAACTTCCTGTGTGAAACAACTAAAAAGAAAGCAAAATGTGTATTAAAAATGGTTTAGACACTGTATATAAGTATCAAAGAATCATGATCCCTAAGGTAAGGAAAACCAATGAGATAATACCCTGATTATACTGGCTTATTATCTAGAGAAAGTTTCCAAGCTATAGCACTTGTGCTCACAAGTAGAATGTGAAGGTCACCCTGATTTAGGATATGGAGCAAGAATCTGGGGATACCAAGGCAACCAGAGTTTTCAGGATAGTATACCAGACAGGAAAGAGTTTCACAAAGAATGAATTTAGAGACTGGCAGAGGGTCCCCAAATCATCTTCTAAGTAAAGATCAATGCACATATGTGAGGAATTATCTCCATGTCAGGGAAAGAACTATTCAGTGACAATTCCCTATGGGTCTCTGCATTAGTACTCTAGGGATTACATTACAAAATAACACAAACTGGGTGATTTAAACAACAGAAATTTATTTTCTCACACTTCTGGTGGCTAGAAATCCAAGATCAAGGGATTAACAGGGTTGGTTTCTCCTAAGGCCTCTCCTGACCTGTAGATAGCCCCTTCTTGCTGTGTCCTCCCATGGTCTTTTCTCTGTGAATGTGTAACTCTGATATCTCTCCCTCTTTTTTAAGGACATAAGTCATATTGGATTAGAGCCCAGCCCCTATGACCTCAATTAATCTCTATTACCTCTTTAAAGGCCCTATTTCCAAATACAATCACATTGGGGACAAAGGCTTTGACATATAAATTTTGGGTGTTCATAACTAAGTCCATAACAATCTATATTGTTTCTGCATGTCATCCAAGCAGATTCACTAACTGCATCCATTCTAGTATATCATTTCAAGAATGTTTATACACTGAATTGTCTTACGAGTCCTCTTCACATTGCCCTGTGAGAACTGGGACTCAGAGAAGTTAACTCTGTTCAGGATCTTATAGCTTCTGCCAACATTTATGATACTGTGTCAGCTAAGCTGTTGGCTTGCAAGTAGAAAAAAGTTAGACTCTTCCTAGAACTACAAAAGAACTATTCAAAAGAATTAGAACAGGGCCAGAAATAGTTCTTGGTCCCACCAATCAAAATGGAAAACTCTAAGTCACAAGGTATATCAGAGAGGACTCAGAAGGACACTGATAGAATAATGGAGAAAATTTAGCCCTCAAGACTGCTCTAGTCCTATCTAACAATGCTTAAAGCGAGCCTTAAAAGGATGAAAGCATTTCAAAATAATTTAACAGCAACTCAGAAGAAAGTTCAAGAATATCTAGGGCCTAACAAGGTTTGCTGACATTCAATAAAAATATGACTAGGTTCACAAAGAAGCAGGAAAATATATTCACAATAATGAGAAAAAGACATCAATAGGAACTGATCCAGAAATTACACAAATGTTAGAATTAATAGGTAAGAGGGGGCAAGATGGTGGAGAAGTAGGAGATCCTGTGGCAACCTGTCCCCAAAAGTGAGCAGGATATATACCAGAACACACTGAACACCCATGAAATCAGCCTGAGGAGCAAGATTTCTCACTTCTGGATCTCTCCGAGAGTAGAAGACAGCAGTGGAGAGGTAAAAGCAGTGGGAACACTTGAACCGATACCGGAGGATAAACAAAAGGGGGAGGGAGCCACCAGAAGCCATCCAAGGACAGTAATACCCCAAAGTAAAGTGCCCGGTGGTTGGGGACCAGCATTAACTTAGAGTACAGATAAAGAAACTTAAAAAGAGCTAAACGTTCTGAGGTTCTGAGGAGCAACTAGTGGAAGGAGGTGGTCACGGGCACGGGCCTGGGCCCACACTCCCGGGAAGGACACCACTTGCCTCAAAGAGGGACTGGTGGGGGGGGTCCAGTCTGTGGTTCATGAACTTGCAGCTTTCCGCTCCTTACACAATTCTGTGGGTGGGGTGCGCATACTCCTGCAAGCACCTTAGAGAGTCTGCTGTGGTCCAGGAACCGGCAGCTTTTTGCTGCATGCCCCACTCTCTGGACTGAGCGCAACCCTGACTGAAAAGACATTCGAGGCCTGTGGCAGGGTCTGGGCACTCCCAGCTGGCCCCAGAGAGAACCCTGGAGGTCGGCCTAATCTTGGGCAGGAATCGGACCACACCCCGTGTGGGCCTGGAGCCCAGAGAGCAGAGGAGCACTCCCTGGAGTCACTGAACTGTGGCAGGGAGTGCAGGCACCACCGGTGACAGGCTGCGCTGTGAGCAGAATTTTGCAGAGGGGAGTGTATGTTCTGGACCACACAGAGAAGAGCACCCTGAGGTTTCTCTGTAACTCAGAGGTCTGGGTATGTACAGGCAGAGTCCTTGCTTGGACTCCCCAAAAAGGTGAAAAAGCTACAAAAGGCCAAAAACCTTCAGAGAGTGAAAGACTGAGAAACCGATTCCACAGAGCTCAGCCCCTTGATTGGGGGGCAGGGTGACTCAACCCAAGCAAGACTGACTGGAAAACAACATGGCAGGCCCCTCCTCCAGAAGTCAAGTCAAAAAACAAAAGGACTATAACCACAGGGCCCCATAAAATTTTAAATCCCCAACATCAGTGGAAACAAATATATTAAGTGCCTGATAATACTCCCAAAACTATATATCATAAATACAAGTTTTTTTTTCTTATTGTCTATTTTTTTTAACACTCATTTTCACATTTATTGGGTTTTTTTAAATTTTTTTCAACTAGTTAACAGTACAAAGAGAGGCTTAATACAACGATAAACCCAGGAAGACCTGAAATAACCTTCCTCGCCCACGAGGAGTTATAACCACCCTGCCATCTTATCCTTCTGTCAGTGTCTCTATGTATTTGCTTTTGTTCTGGTATTATATAAATCTTATTCCTGGGGTTCATTCTGACTAGGTTCTTTTATTTCCTGTCATTTACTTTTGTCGGTCTATATGTTTGTTCGTGTTGGTTTAGATACCTTATAAATCTTATTTTTGGGGCCCAATCTGGCTGAGATATCTTCTTTTTCTCTTTCTGTCTTTATTTATGCTTATTCTTGTTTTTTTGTTGGTGACTCCCAATTGCTCCTAAACCTTCCAGAGTGCACCCCGACTGGATCGTGGGTGATATATTCAGCTATACATCCTCTCATTCACTTCTCATCAAAATGACTAGGAGAAGGAACACCCAACAGAAGAAAAACCCAGAGACTACACCCTCTCCATCAGAACTATTAGACATGGACATAAACAGTATGTCAGAAAAGGAATTCAGGGTGACAATTACCCAACAACGGCTAGGATGGAGAAAAATATTAATGACAACATAGAATCTCTAAGGGAAGAAATGAGATACAGTATAGCTGATGTAAGAAACGCTATCAGTGAGATCCAATCTAATCTAAATAGTCTAACAGCTAGAGTTATGGAGACAGAGAATAGAATTAGTCATCTAGAGGATAAAATGGTTGAGAAGAAAGGTCAGGAGGAGTGCTGGAGCAAACTGCTCAGGCATCATGAGAACAGACTTAGGGAAATAAACGATTCCATGAAATGTTCCAACATCAGAATTATTGGAACCAAAGAGGGGGTAGAGAAAGACAGAAGACTAGAAGATACAGCTGAACAAATTCTGAATGAGAATTTCCCCAATCTGGGGAATGGAACAAGAGTTCGTGTCCTAGAGGCAGAAAGGACACCTGCCAAGATCAATGAGTCTAGAAAGACACCCAGACACATAATCTTAAAATGTGCAAATTATAATTTTAGACAGGAGGTCCTGAGGGCAGCTAGGGGAAAGAGATTCATTACATACGGAGGAAAGCCCATCAGAATAACGTCAGACCTGTCAACAGAAACCTGGCAAACCAGAAAGGCTGGCAAGAAATATTCAGGGCACTAAACAAGAAGACATGCAGCCAAGAATACCTTATCCAGCAAGGCCGACATTCAAAATGGATGGAGAGATAAAGACCTTCCAAGACCGGTAAGGTTTAAAAGAGTATATGACCACCAAGCCGGCACTCCAGGAAACATTAAAGGGGGTTCTATAAAAGTAGAAAGAACACATGAGTGTCTTAGAACAGAAATTTACAATCCATAGAAACAAGGACTTCACAGGCAACAGGATGTCAATAAACACATATCTTTCAATAATCACACTCAACGTGAACAGCCTAAATGCTCCCATAAAATGGCACAGGGTTGCAGAATGGATAAAACGACAGGACCCGTCCATATGCTGTCTACAAGAGACACATTTGGAACCAAAAGATACATCCAGACTGAAAGTGAAAGGATGGAGAACCATCTCTCATGCCAATGGACCTCAAAAGAAAGCTGGGGTAGCGATGCTCATATCAGATAAATTAGATTTTAAGCTAAAGACTGTAGTCAGAGATACAGAAGGACACTACATCATTTTTAAAGGGTCTATCCTCCAAGAAGATCTAACAATTGTAAACATTTATGCCCCCAATATAGGAGCAGCCAACTACATAAGCCAACTGTTAATCAAAATAGAGTCATATTGACATGAATACATTAATAGTAGGAGATCTTAACACGCCACTCTCAGTAACAGACAGACCATCTAAACAGAAAATCAATAAAGAAACAAGAGCTTTGAATGACACATTGGACCAGATGGACCTCATAGATATATACAGAACATTCCACCCTAAAACAACAGAATACTCATTCTTCTCGAGCGCACATGGAACTTTCTTCAGAATAGACCACACACTGGGTCACAAATTAGGACTCAACCGATACCAAAGGATTGAGATGATTCCCTGCATTTTCTCAGACCACAATGCTTTGAAACTGGAACTCAACCACAAGAAAAAGTTTGGAAGGAATTCAAACACTTGGAGACTAAAGACAAACCTGCTCAAGAATGCTGGGATCAACCAGCAAATCAAAGATGAACTTAAAAAATTCATGGAGACCAATGAGAATGAAGACACACTGATGCAAAACTTACGGGAAACGGCAAAGGTGGTCTTAAGGGGGAAATACATAGCCATCCAAGCCTCACTCACAAAAAAAGAAAAATCTCGAATACACCAGCTCTCTTTACACCTTAAAGAACTGGAAAATCAACAACAAATTAAGCAAACTCCATGCACAAAAAGGGAAATAATCAAGATTAGAGCAGAGATCAATGAGTTAGAAACTAGAGAAACAGTAGAACGCATCAAAGAATCCAGAAGTTGATTTTTTGAAAGAAGCAATAAGATAGATAAGCCACTGGCCAAACTAATCCAAAAGAAAAGAGAGAGGACCCTAATTAACAAAATTATGAATGAAAGGGGAGAGATCACGACTAATCCAAAGGAAATAGAAACAATCATCAAAAATTATTATCAACAGCTATACGCCAATAGTTAAACAACCTGGAAGAAATGGATGCATTCCTGGAAACCCATAATCGTCCAAGACTGAAACATGAAGACACTGACAACGTGAATAGACCAATATCTAGTAATGAGATTGAAGCAGTGATCAAAAACCTCTCAAAAAACAAGAGTCCAGGACCTGACGGATTCCCTGGGGAGTTCTACTAAACATTCAAGGAAGAAATAATACTTATTCTCCTGAAACTATTTCAAAAAATATAAACATAAGGAAAACTTCCAGACACTTTCTATGAAGCCAGGATTACCCTGATCCCCAAACCAGGCAAAGACCCCATCAAAAAGGAGAATTTCAGACCAATATCCCTGATGAATATGGAAGCCAAGATTCTAAACAAGATCCTAGCTAACAGGATCCAACAGCACATTAAAAAGATTATTCATCATGACTAGGTGGGATTTATCCCTGGGATGCAAGGGTGGTTCAATGTTCACAAATCAATCAATGTGATAGAACAAATCAATGAGAGAAGAGAGAAGAACCACATGGTCCTCTCAATTGATGCAGAAAAAGCATGTGACAAAATTCAGCATCTGTTCCTGATTAAAACTCTTCAAAATATAGGGATAGAAGGAACATTTCTCAACATCGTAAAGTCTATCTATGAAAAGTCCACAGCAAATATCACTCTCAACAGGGAACAGCTGACAGCCTTCCTTTTGAGATTAGGACCATGACAAGGATGCCTACTCTCACCACTCTTGTTCAACATAGTACTAGAAGTCCTAGCGACAGCAATCAGACAACAAAAAGAAATAAAAAGTACTCAAATTGGCATGGAAGAAGTCAAATTCTCCCTCTTTGCGGATGACATGATACTTTACATGGAAAACCCAAAAGACTCCACCCCCAAACTGCTGGAACTCATACAGCAATTCAGTAATGTGTCAGGATACAAAATCAATGCACAAAAATCAGTTGCTTTCCTATACACTAACAATGAAAATATTGAAAGGGAAATTAGAGAATCTATTCAATTTACTGTAGCACCAAGAACCATAAGCTACCTGGGAATAAATCTAATCAGAGAGGTAAAGCATCTGTACTCGAGGAACTACAGAACGCTCCTGAAAGAAATTGAAGAAGACACAAAAAGGTAGAAAAGCATTCCATGCTCATGGATCGGAAGAATAAACATTGTTAAAATGTCAATACTGCCCAGAGCAATCTATACTTTCAATGCCATCTCGATCAAAATTCCACCGGTTTTTTTCAAAGGGCTGGAACAAAGAATCCTAAAAGTTGTCTGGAACCAGAAAAGACTCCGAATTGCTAAGGAAATGTTGAAAGAGAAAAACAAAGCTGGGAGCATCACATTGCCTGACTTCAAGTTTTACTACAAAGCGGTGATCACCAAGATAGCATGGTACTGGCACAAAAACACACACGTAGACCAGTGGAACAGAATAGAGGGCCCAGAGATGGACCCGCAACTCTATGGTCAAATCATCTTTGACAAAACAGGCAAAAATATCCAGTGGAAAAAAGACAGTCTCTTCAATAAATGGTGCTAGGAATATTGGACAGCTATATGTAGAAGAATGAAACTTGACCATTCTCTTACACCATACATGAGGATAAACCTGAAATGGATAAAAGACCTCAAAGTGAGGCCGGAATCTATTAAAACCCTAGAGAAGAACATAGGCAGTAACCTCTTTGACATCAACCACAGCAACTTCTTTCAGGACACATCTCCAAAGGCAAAGGAAACAAAAGTGAAAATGAACTTTTGGGACTTCATCGAGATAAAAACCTTCTGCACAGCAATGGAAACAGTCAACAAAACAAACAGGCAACCCACAGAATGGGAGAAGGTATTCACAAATGACACTACAGACAAAGGTCTGATATCTAAGATCTATAAAGAATCCTCAAACTCAACACTCACAAAACAGATAATCACTTCAAAAAAATGGGCAGAAGACATGAACAGACACTTCTCCAAAGAAAACATACAAATAGGTAACAGACACATGAAAAAATGTTCATCATCTTTAGCCATCAGGGAGATTCGAATCAATACCACACTGAGATACCACCTTATACCAGTTAGAATGGCCAAAATCAACGAGACAGTAAACAACAAATGTTGGAGAGGATGTGGAGAAAGGGGAAACCTCTTCCACTGTTGGTGGGAATGCAAGTTGGTGCAGCCACCTTGGAAAACAGTGTGGAGATTCCTCAAGAAATTAAAAATAGAGCTACCCTATGACCCTGCAATTGCACTACTGGGTATTTACCCCAAAGAAGCAGATGCAGTACAAAGGAGGGCTACATGTATCCCAATGTTCATAGCAGCAATGTTCACAATCACCAATCTGTGGAAAGAACCAAAATGCCCTTCAACAGATGAATGGATAAAGAAGATATGTTCCGTATATACAATGGAATATTATGCCTCCATCAAAAAGGATGAATACCCAACTTTTGTATCAATATGGGCAGAACTGGAAGTGATTATGCAGAGTGAAATAAGTGGAGAGAGTCAATTATATTATGGTCCCACTTATGTGTGGAGTATAGGGAAAAACATGGAGGGCATTGCGAGAAGGAAGGGAAGGGTGAATGGGGGGAAATTAGAGGGGGCGATTAACCATGAGAGACTGTGGACTCTGAGCAACAAACTGAGGGTTTTGGAGGGGTTAGGGTGTGGGGTTGGGCAAGCCTGGTTGTGGGTATTCAGGAGGACATGTATTGCATGGAGTACTGGGAGTGGTGCATGAACAATTAATCTTGTAACACTGAAAAATAAACATATTTGGGGAAAAATTATTTATTTGATAAGAACTTTAAAACAGTTATCATAACTAATGCCATATGTTCACGAAGGCAGAAGAAAAATTTAGCATATTATACAGAGACAAACTCATAGAAATTAAAAAATACAAAGACTGATATAAAAAAATTTCATTGTATAATATTAACAAGAGATTAGCCATTACAGAAAAAAAAAAGTAGTGAACTTGAAGATATAACAAGTAGGAACTGTCGCAAATAAAAGAGACAAAGACTAAGAAATAAAAAAAAGTTGTATTACCGAATTGTGGGATATATCAAGTTCTATAATGTATATGTAAATGGAGTCCTCCAAAGTGAGGAGGAGTATGGTGAACAGGAAAAAAATGTTTAAAGAAACAATGGCCCAAAATTTTCTAACTATGAGGATAACTATAAATCCAAATCCACAAAGCTCAACAACCCACAGGCACAAGAAACATCAAGAAATATTTATCGTGGCACATCACAATCAAATTGTGTAAAAACAGAGATAAAGAGAAAAATCTTAAAAGGAGCCTGAGACAAAAAAGACATTACATACAGGGGAACAAAGGTAGGAATCATAGCATATTTTGCACTGTATTCAATGTAAATGAGAAGACATTGGAACAACATCTTTAGAAGAATGAAAGGAAAGAAGGGGAGGAAGGAGGGAAAAAAGGAAGGAAGAAAATCATAAACCATGAATTATATACCTAGCAAAAATATCTTCCAAGCAAAATTGAAATAAAGACTTTTCATACTTACAAAAGCTGAAATAACTCCTCATCCAGACTTGCATTATAAAAAAAAGTTAAAATAATTCTTCTGGTAGGATGAAAATAATACTAGCAAAAATCTGTATTTTCACAAAGGACTAAAGAACACCCGAAGTGGCAAATACAATGACTTTTAAAATTATTTTTTAACACTCTTTGAAATAGTCAATTTAAAAACAATAATAATGCAGGATATATAGAAATAAAATTGCAGCATATATAGAAATAAAATCCATAAAAACCATAGCATAAGGACTGAGATAGGGGAAAATCATCAGAAGATTTTTGTACCATAGATCAAGTACTATAACATTAACCTAAGGACTAGGAAAAATTACATATGTGTACTGAAAACTCTGAAACAATCACATAAAAAGAAGAACACAGTTAAATAGCCAACAGAGGAAATATAATAAAATCATAAGAAAAAACCATTCCCCCCAAAAAAGGCAGACTAGGAAAAGAAAAAGAAACAAATAATTGCATGTAGATGCATGTAGACACAAATAGATGGTTAATTTAAACCCAACCATATCAATAATTACATTAGATTTAAGTTATCTAAATGCCACAATAAAAGATAGAAAGAGATTACATAATTTAGAAAGAAAGACTAAACCATTGGCCAAATCAAGAAATCTACTTTGAATATGAAGATGGCAGTTAAAAATCAAATAATGACAAGAGATATATCATGCTAACACTAACCAAAAGAAGACCAGACCAGTTATATTAATACCAGAAAAAGTAGATTTCATAACAGAATATTCTTTAGGGTGGGGTGCCTGAGTGGCTCAGTAGGTTGTGTCTAACTCTTGGTTTCAGTTCAGGTCATGATCTCAGGGTCATGAGATTGAGCTCTATGTTGGGCTCTACGTTGTGGAAACTGCTTAAGATTCTCTTTCTCCCTTTGCCCCTTCCCTACTCAAAAAAAAAAAAAAAAAAACCAAAAAGAGAATTCTTTAGAGGGAATAAGAGTCTACTTTGAATACTGTACCTCCTGAAGAACAACAAAATATGGTCAATTATTAACACAAATCTGAATTCTGGTCACTATCCACCTTTTATTTTTCTGACTGTTATTTTCCTCAGATATGCGAGAAGGGATTTGGACTAGAAGATTCTTAATTCTTGAACATTATTAGAAGTCTAGCTTTTAGTAAGTTTTCCACTACTGAAAATTATCCAACTATTTGACAACTCATGGGGAGTTCTTTTGGTGATATTTAGGAATGGTATAAAATATGGATATTATAGTCATCAAGTCTCTCATAAAACTGGAATTCTAAGCTTTTATATTAATATCAGTAACCCTACATTTTACAAAAGTTTATGAATTACCAAATAAAATAAATACCTTACAACAACTCCATGGAAGTTTTGTTGGTGGGTCCAAAAAAAATTTCTTCCTTGAAAGTCCAATTAAATATTAAAAAAAAACTACACTTTAAATTTCTACATTAGTAGGGAGACCTAGAAGGAGATAAGGAAAACCTGTTTCAAGACTAAGCAACAGATGGAAGATAAAAGATGTTTCATATACCCTCAACCAGGCAGTATAAATTGTTCAAATATATTTTAGCAGTTGCTAAAGCAAATAGAGATACGGAGGAGACAAAACAAAAGAATTTCAAATGATCCTATGGAGACTAATTAAGGAATAATGCAGTTTTAAAGCTATGTATTTCTGTAAATTCCAGCCTTCTCCAAGTTCTTAATTGTTCTTTTTAAACTTTTAACACATCTGCGAACTGTTAATCCTGTGTCCTGGTGCTCTGCCCATCTTAAAGACCAAAAGACTAAAAGACTAAAAAGACCAGAGGTGTCTCCTGGGGGGAAAAGGGAAACTCAAGTTAACCAAGGCCAAGTCAATTTCTAACTACAGAACTGATTGTTATCAACACTGAAGTATATATCCTAATTGACTTATGGAATTGACTTGGTAGGCTAAAAGGTCTGAAATCATAGTGACCAATAAGGTTGTGTGCTGAGAAGAAAAATGATCCAGGAATCAGGAGACAGGTCTTTGTTATGATAGTAACAGTTTTATAGTCCCTGATAAGTTGCTCAGCATCTTATATATACAGAGGGAATTCATCCCTTCCCTGCCTATCTCAGAGACCTCTTTTGTGGATCAAATTATATAAATCCTATAAAATATTTAGAAGTAGTAAATAGAAAAAAAGAGAAAATGGGCAATAACCAGGGTAAAGTTATTTCTTTTTTTTTTTTAAGATTTTATTTATTTATTTGGAAGAGTGAGAGATCACAAGTAGGCAGAGAGGCAGGCAGAGAGAGAGGGGGAAGCAGGCTCCCTGCTGAGCAGAGAGCCCAATTTGAGGCTTGATCCCAGGACCTTGAGATCATGACCTGAGCCAAAGGCAGAGGCTTTAACCCACTGAGCCACCCAGGCGCCCCCAGGGCAAAGTTATTTATGAATTATTCTAAACATTTTAAAGTTTAGCAGTGCCTTGATGGCTCAGTCGATTGAGTGTCTGACTCTTTCTGCTTGGGTCATGATCTCATGGGTCGTGGTTAGGCCCACTTCAGGCTCTGAGCTCAGCAGATAGTCTGCTTGAAAATTCTCTCCCTCCCCTCAGTGGCTCTCTTTCTTTCTCTGTGTGTGTCTCTCTCTCAAATAAATAAATCTTTAAATAATAAACATTTTATTTTTTTAAAGGTTTTATTTATTTATTTGACAGAAAGAGATCACAAGTAGGCAGAGAGGCAAGCAGAGAGAGAGAGGGGGGAAAGCAGGCTCCCCGCTGAGCAGAGAGCCCGATGCGGGGCTCAATCCCAGGACCCTGAGATCATGACCTGAGCCAAAGGCAGAGACTTTAACCCAATGAGCCATCCACGTGCCCCTAAATAATAAATATTTTAAAGTTTGCAGTGCTCAATATTTTATACAGTTGACATGTATACTTATGATTTCATTATTTTGCCATTTATTATTTTATTATTAAAATTACCCTTTGAATTACATAATGAAAATATTTAATTTTCCAAAAGAGAACCTGAAAAGGGGATTGCCCAAGTTCAAAACCTAATTCGTAACATAGTCATCAACCTATCTTATATGTAAGGAAGATGTTCCCCAACAATTTGAGGTATCCAGAAAATGAAAGAATCTATCTCCTAAATAAATAAGCATTATTCTTGCATTGAAATGAAGGAGGTAAATGAATCTTAAATGAACCCTAAGCTGCCAAATGGGTCTATGTCACAAAAAATGCTAAAGACCTCTAGGGCCTAGTGATTCTCCCACAAAATGAGGTTTGGCCTTGATGTGCAGGCAAAAGCAAGATCTGAGCAAACTGTGGGAGACAAGGCAGAGAGAGGCTTGCACAAACTACATTTTTCTATGGGATAGGAGAAAACAATGTATTGCACCATCCTCTGGTTGTGATACATGAAAAATGTTTTCTCCAGTTAACAATGGCAGTGAACATTCTGGTGTCCAATTTGAGAAGCCACTGCTCTAGAATATTAACCAAACCCGGTAAAATTCTGGTTAGATGCCCTAATGGCAGACTTAGATTAACATAACACACACACATACACACAAACACACAACTCTGCTATTAGACCAGAGTAATCTCCTAGTTCACCATATCTCAAACATTAAGTTTCACACATTTCAATGTGAATATATTTATCTATCATAAATAATAAAATTTAAATTGCCACTTCTGTTCAAAATCCAAACAATAAAACAGACCTGAGGTTACCTATAAGATACTTGTGTTCATTGAAAAGGAAAAATTTTCAGCAATTATATTTTAGAGGAAAAGCAAATATTCCCTAAATGTCTATATTCCAGTATTTTCTTTAGTTGTAAATAAACCTTTAAAATTTACAAATTGTTATGAAAGTATTGAGCTTTTCACTGAGTTTCTAAGAAAGATAGTACTGTATTAACAATACAGATAGTAATATATTAAAAGATTGCTAATCCTCACAAGAACCCTATGAGGTAGGTACTATTATTATCTCTGTTTCAAAATTAGCATGGGATTTAGAGAGATTAAAGTACTTGCCCACAGTCACAAAAGTGGAGAAGCCTGGATATGAACTAATTCATTTAGAATGAGTTCATAGCTGTATGTGATGGCTCCATAGGAAGGAACCGTGGTAAGGAATTTGCTTACACAGGTCCACTTAATCCCCTATAACCTCATTAATTCAGTACTATCACGATCCTCTTTACAGATAGGCAAACTAAGATTAGTGAGATCTAGAGTCTCCTAGTTAAGATACTGAAGTTTTGGGTTTCTCCCCAAGCAGTCTGACTCTAAAGCCAATGTGTTTAATTCCCGTACTCTACCGTTTTTGCAAAGTAAAAGAGGTACTTAAAATGACTTCTGCATAGAAATACTATAATCATCTTATCCTTTACACAATGGAGGAACATAAATCCTTTCAATTCTTCAAACTTTATTCTATTTTTCATTTGTATTAAGTTACTTTCTTAAGAACATGGTACATGTTGCGAATTTTAAAAACATCCATTCACTGGAGCATCATGCTGGGTTACATGGACCTAAGTTTGCTCACTGTGTGAGTACAGTATCCTTTTAGATAGAAAACTTGGTCTTGTTAAGTACAGCCACACAGTAAAAACCTTTCCTAGTTCAAGAGTAAAAACCCCAAACACTTACAGAACTAAAAGGAAAGTAAACTGCAGAAACACACTTGCACAGTATTATCTTTACTTCACTTTTTCAAAAACAGGAAGGGGCTATAATTTGGTAACATTTCCTGAAAACCCCAAATAACAGTATACCTAGTACTTGCTGCTTCTAAAAGGTTTAGCACACAAAATCACTTGTGTGATATTTCTACAAAAAAATGCATAACCTGACACTAATCATGGGGAAACATCATACTAACTTAAATTGAGGGCCATTCTACAAAATAACTGCCCAGTAGTCTTCCAAAATATCCCAGTCATGAAAGCAAAGGAATCTGAGAAAGTGTTCTACATTAAAGAGGACTTAATAGGACAGGTGAATTTAACATGTGATTCTGGATTGGATCATGAACTAGGGAGAATTTTTTTTTTCTAAAAAAGGTGTTGGCACAATTAGCAAAAATTCGCATCAGATCTATGCGTCAGCTGACAGTATTACATCAGAATTAATTTCTTGAATTAAATAATTGTACTGGGTAATGTAAGAGGTTTTCTTTGTTTTAAGGAAATAATGAAAGAGATCTTATTTTTACACATCTCAAATATTTTGGAAAAAAATATATGTCCCAATCGACCGTTTTTATGAAACCAACTTTGCATGGCTTTAACTCTATATTAAATTATATATGGATTCACTGGATACCAAGAGCCAATTTGTTCACTTTTGAAGGACGGGGCATGCATCAGCATTTTAGAAAACATGAATAAATTATTGGCGGTGATGTTACCTATATTAACTTTATGAAAAATCTGGCTTTGGGTGATTACTACTCTATAAACCCTATCTGTAGTTTGAAACACCCTAGAAGTTGGCTTAGCTTCTCTAGGCAACATGAGAAAGATCAATCAACACAATGTGCCTATCAGTTCTCATCCTTGTCAACTCTAATCTCCAGCATAATTGGTCACTTCTTAGCCAGCCACGAGTATCCTGGAAAGCCCTGGAGGTACTGGACTCTGATCCCTGGATGATTTAGACTCTGTCAATACACTAATCTGCATGTCCTTTATACCACACTGCAAGTCTCAAATTCTTAAAACTCTCTGACTATGACCTCAAACTAACCCATGGCATATTGTTTCCAAGAATATGTGGAGATTAAAAGATGCACTCTCACACCCTGAACCCTCTATACTTTTGTCTACTTTTATACTCTTTTTGATTTTTTTTAAGGCTAGATTAAACCCCTATGCACTGATGGTTTCTAAGGGATAACTTTTTGAAAGAAATATACAATAGTTGATCAAATTATCATTTAAATAATAAAAAAGGAAAATGTCAGTAAATAAGAAGCTTAGATAGTCTTACGTATTGTAAGAATAAATGGATCTTTCCTGATTCACCATTGGAGATTTTTGAAAAATCTTTTCTAAAGTAATCCTCAGATCTGTTCACTATAAATCTGATTCTCCATGTAATGTGAGTACAGGTAAAAGAGAATTTTAAATATTTCCATGGTTTGTCATTGAGGAAATACTCCCTTTTACCATATGCTATACACTACAAAACCCTTAACTGCCTTTACTTTAGAAACCACAGATATGGTCATCTAAATTCCTGGTTGATAAGGACCAACAAAAGACCATTAACTAAAGCAAACAATAAAAATATAAAAACAAACATATTCTACTGAAACACATCAAATACATAATAATTTCTTATTTTGATAGAAAGCTTTATTGTTTATAAAAGTTTTCACCAATGTTTTCTAAAACACAGATCAGAAGTAGACCTTAATCCCATGACTACTCTAGCCTCAACATCAGGAAATCCTTCTTTTTGTTCCATCTTAGTTTCTGAGCATTTTAGATCCCTTATATTTTCCAACTAGTAACTTGCGCTTATCTTCACCCTTCATCCTATAATTCCTTCATCAATGACAACCTTCCAACTTCCTAGTATCTGCCAAATTCTTATCTGCCTTTCAAGCATCGAGTAACACTTTCTCACCAACCCTCTCAGTAAGTTAAAATTAAATTTCTCATAAGCATCCCACAGCATTTTCCAATATATGGACTATGGGATATCTCACATGGCCTATACTAATATTGGGAAGATGTGGTAGTTATTTTGTATGTGTCAACTTGGCTAGGCTATGGTATCCAGATATTTGATCAAACATAATTCTAAATGATTTTGTGAAGATACTTTTTATAGGAAATTAAAATTTAAATCAGCAAACTTTGAATAAAGGAGGCTACCCTCCATAATGTGGGTGGGCCTCTTCTGATCAGTTGAAGGACTTAACAACAAAAGACTGAAATCTCCCTAGGAGGGAATTCTGCAGCCTTCAGACTTGAACTGCCTTCCTCTCCCTCATCTCTACACTCTCTCTAAATAGATACATAAGGATATAAACATATACACACACATCTTACGGATTCTATTTCTTTGGAGGACGCAGACTAAACTAATACATTGGAGAATACTGTAATGTTTTACTTTGAGTCCCTGTATTTTATGTATCTTTAAATTTTTCCACAACTAAGACCCGACTGGAATTTAGATTAAAAAAATGCAGAGGTCTTTTTCTAAATTGGATGTACATACTCTAAAATGCTAACAATTATTATCTGAGTGTGTCTTTCATAATTTGAAAAATTTAACTAATTTGCATTAGTCTCTATTTTCAACACACCCTGTCAAGAACTGTATTACTTATGTTAAACAGAAAGAAAAAAGTTACATTCTGTGAGAAAAGCATCAAAAAGCCCTTTCAGTTAGTTAATAGGAGATTCCATTTGTCACTAGGGCCATTTGCACCCTGATTTGAAGACAGGTGAATAAATGCTTGAGGTCGGCCATTTTGGAAGGTAAGAAGTGATAAAAACTGTAGTGAACTAGAGAATGTATGCCCCATCAATAAATGGCAGTAGTTATATGTGCAGTAGATCACAATTATAAGTTCTAAAAACATGTTAGACTCTTCTTTCACTCGAAATATAACAATTTTAAAATTATGACAATTAACTAAACAACAAGAACAGCTAACCACTTTGCTTTCCAAACAAACCACTGAGGACCCCAGTTTCTGGCCTCAGGCTGATACTCCTCTAAAATGATTTAAGTTCTCAGAAATAGAATGTTTTAGCATACCCCACCGAGCCTATCATCTTTCAGAATGGTACTGAATGCTTCTACATGTTGACTGGGTATGAATTTCAGAGGCAGAATTAAAAAACTGCACATATCTATTGATGAATGATCATTAATTGCACTTAAAGCAGAATGGTTCTATGATAATCTTCATCTATCTCTCTTCAGTCAATTCAAGGGACCTCCCAGCCTAAAAATTACTGTCACGAAACTCTAGGCTATTGTAAAAATATATATGAACAATAAGCTTAAGAAATGAAGGATACAATGAATCATGAAACACTACATCAAAAACGAATGATGTACTGTATGGTGACTAACATAACATAATAATAATAATAATAAAAAAGAAACCAAAGAGATCTCTTGCGGACATAGTTAATTTAGATCAGTGGTTTTCTAAGGTTATCTGTATCACTTACCCCAGGGAAATAGTTTAGGTTACCAAAGTGATGGGGGCGGAAAGGTACCAGAATGGAGTATGCAGATGTCCAGAAATGCCCCAGATTGTCCAAAACATAAAGAACTATCCTGCCCTTTGATGACTTCCAAACATCCCCAGTGAATGTTCACAAACATGAAAGGCTTATGTGAGGATAGACTCATCTCATTTTATAAAGAAACACGAAGCATTTGTGTGTGTAAAGTTTTAAAATAACCTAAATTTTCTAGAAATTCAACTTCTATATATATTGAGGAAATCTGTGCTTTACTCTCCAGAATGTTATTAATAATTTCTCAGTATTCCAGAAAATTATGCCAGTGAAGTCAGTGCTGCTCATGGTGTTTGAGTGGTCCACACTACACATCTGCATCTGTCAGTATGTATAGCTGTCACAAATCCACCGATTCTATGGAGAGCTACAAGTACCTGACTTCCTCATCATATCTTCTAGAATGGTCATACCTAAGTATTTACATAATGAAAATACCTTTTTTAAAAAAATAAAGTGCTTGGCATTTATGTCTCCTGTAAAGTCAGAATATTATAGTGCTTTTGAAAATTTATGTCAGTAGGTTCTATTACCTATAAATTTTATTTCAGGATACTAAATGAGGCATTAAAATATTTATTATTAAAAGAGATTGTTAGGTCCATTTGAGCTGAGAAACACTAATTTAGAATATATCCTGATTGATGAGCCTAATCCATATTCATGTCCTCAAGGTTAGAAATGCAGTAGAGTCATTCCATCTCTGAAATGAAATGTTTTACTTTTGCCAAATTATGGACTTATCACAGTGTGGAGCATCATTTCTTAAAGCTTTATGAAAGCTTTCTTGTTTAAAAATTCAGCAACTTGATTTTGCACCTAATTTTTTTTTTTTCGTAATCATCGAGCAGGAGTGAGGTATACTTATTTTACCACTCTTCACTGTTATGACTTGTGTTATCTCAAAAAAGAAATAGTAAAACACATTAAGGGTCCTCATCAAACATTTATAAAATTTGATTTATGTTCACACCATTACTAGAGAACCTGTTATTAATGATGCTTTGAAGACTATTACCATCTATTGCCAAAATCAGAGCCCATTGAGCTACAGTCCTATCCTCTTAATTTTTAGATTGCATCTAAAACACTTGGCACACCAAGCTTAAATTGTTCAAGTCTCACTGAGATTTGACTAATAATCCCATTCTCGGAGAAATAAAGAAGTCTTTGTTATTCATATTTTAAGACAGCTTAAGTTCCCCTTTAAACTGACCTCCAGAACTTTTTTGGAAGTTCCACCTGCAGGTCAGATGCAGCTGTATGCTTATCAAAACCACTTAAGTAAGTCATCAAATGAAATGAAGCATACAGCTTCAGAAAGAAAACAAGAGAAGTGGTAAATATAGAAAGGGGCCACACACCTGGCCACCTAGATGAGCTAAATTAATTCTAGAGGAATCTATAGGTCGAGGTAGCTATAACCCAATTTCATCTGCCAGAAATACCTTCCTGCAATGTCATCTGAATCTACTTTAGGTATTCAAGTCTGCCGTAGACATTCTCCTCATTATGTTGTTATGGACTCCTTAATATCTAATTAGAATGCAGCATAATAAACGATTAACCAATAAGTAAATGAATGGAAATATTCTCCCTCCAACCTTTGCTTTCTTAGGGCTACTATCACCACTGCCCCAATGATGTTAGCAGCATAGTATAGCTCTCTTTTCTTCCTAATCATTTTATATAACATTTAGCTCATTCCTATTTTCATTATTTATTTAAACAACAACAAAAAAGTCCTGTCCTGTTTCCCCTTTATTCTCTTACATCTCCAAATAAATTTCACTAGGTCACTTTTCTGACCTAAAGTCAAAACCTCTGAACTTGATACTACTGAACAAGTTGAAATGGGTTGGTTAATATACTGAAACAGCTTTATTTAACTCATCCTGTTTTCATACCTTCACTGAAATACAACTCATATACTATTATTCATTTAAAGTATATAGTTCAATCCTAAAAGAGATCTCATTAGCAGTCAATCCAAACCCTCCCTCCTCCACCCTAGCCTTAAGCAATCTTAATTTACTTCCTGTCTCTATAAATTTGCCTATTCCAGACATTTCATGTAAATATAGTCATACAATATGTGGTCTTTTGCAACAGAGTTCTTTTAGGTTAACATTTTCAAGATTCATCCAAGTTTTAACATGTATTGGTACTTCATTCCTTTTTACAGATAATCTGTATGGATATACCACACTTTATTTATCCATTTTTTATCCATTCATTAATTGATGGACATTTGAGTTGTTCCCACTTTTGTCTCTTAAATGGTGCTATAAAAATTCACGTACAGGTTTGTGTGTGGACATATGTTTTCATTTCTCTTCAGTATAGGCCTACAGTATGTTGCTACATCATATGGTAACTCTATGTTCAACCATTTGATTAACCAGCAAAAAGTTTCCAAAGTATTTGCAGCATTTACCTTTGTAAGGTGCCAAAACTCGTTCCTATCTTTTTTTATTAGAGTGATTGTATAGAAGTTAAGTCGTTTTGATTTGCATTTCCCTAATGACTAAGGATGTTGAGCATCTTCTCATATTCTACCTGATTTGTGTACACCTTCTTTAGAGAATTATTTATTCAAATTCTTTCATTTTTTAACTGGGTTATTTATCTTTGTAATCAAGTTGAGAACTTATATATTCCAGATACAAGTCACTTATCAGATATGATTTACAAATATTTTCCCCATTCTGTGAATTTTTCACTTCTTCGATGATGTCCTTTGAAGAAAAGTTTTTAATTTTGATGTAGTCCACTTTATCTATTTTTCTTTTATCATTTGTACTTTTGATATCCTACCTGAGAAATCACCTAATACAAACACATGAAGATTTACTCCTATGTTTTCTTCTAAGAGTTTTATAGTTTTAGCACTTACATCTAAGTCTATGATCTATTTTAATTCTTTTGTATGATCTTTTTAATATGCTGTTGAATTTCAGTTCTATTTTATATGCTTTATTTTAAAAGTGTTCATATCGGGGAGGGGGGCAAGATGGCGGAGAAGTAAGAGATCCTGCAGCAACCAGTCCCCAAAAGTGAGCTGGAAATCTACCAGAACACGCTGAACACCCATGAAATCACCCTGAGAAGAAAGATTTCTCACTCCGGGATCTCTCCGAGAGCACAAGACAGCAGTGGAGAGGTAAAATCAAAGTGGGAACACTCGAGCTGATATCGGAGGATAATCAAAAGGGGGAGGGAGCCACCAGAAGCTAACCAAGGACAGTAATACCCCAAAGGAAAGTGCCCGGTGGCGGGGGACCAGCATTAACGTAGAGTCTGTTAAAAACACTTAAAAAGGGCAAAAAGGTCGGAGGAGTAACTAGTGGAAGGGGGTGGTTGCGGGCACCGGCGCTTAGACCCACTCTCCCAGGAAGAAGCGCCCCAGAGTGGAACTGGTGGGGGATCCAGTCCACGATTCCTGAACCTGCAGATTTCCGCTCTCTGCAACAACCTGTGGGCCGGGCTCGCACCTGCAAGCACCTTTTTGAGAGTCTGCAGTGGTTCACGAGCTGCAGTTTTTCCCGGTGTGCGCCCGCCACCACGACATTCGCGGCGCACTGCAGAGCCTGAGCGATCCCTGCCCTCGGAGAGAACGCGGGCAACAGGCTGCGCTGTGAGCAGAAATTTCGCGGAGGGGAGTGTGTGTTCTGAACCACACAGAGGGGCGTAGAGACTCGGGCTTCCTGCAACTCAGAGGTCTGAGTGCTTCTGGGCAGATTCATTGCTTGGACTCCCTGAAAAGGTGAAAAGGCTACAAAAGGCCAAAAACCTTCAGAGAGCAAGAGACTGAGAAACCGGTTTCCACAGAGCTCAGCCCCTTGACTGGGGGGCAGGGTGACTCAACCCAAGCAAGACTGACTGGAAAAC
>CM052801.1:20495983-20530688 GCA_028533885.1 Nasua narica
CAAACTGTGGAAAGAACCAAAATGCCCTTCAACAGATGAATGGATAAGGAAGAAGTGGTACATCTATACAATGGAATATTATGCCTCCATCAGAAAGGATGAATATCCAACTTTTGTATCAACATGGACAGGACTAGAAGAGATTATACGGAGTGAAATAAGTCAAGCGGAGAGAGGCAATTATCTTATGGTCTCACTTACGTGTGGTGTATAAAGAAAATCATGGAGGGCATCGTGAGAAGGAAGGGAAGGGTGAATGGGGGGAAATCGGAGGGGGTGTTGAACCAGGAGAGACTGTGGACTCTGAGCAACAAACTGAGGGTTTTGGAGGGGAGGGGGTGAGGGGGTGGGTGAGCCTGGTGGTGGGTATCGAGAGGGGCACGTACTGCATGGAGCACTGGGTGTGGTGCATGAACAATCAATCTTGTAACACTGAAAAATTAAAATAAACAAATTTGGGGAGAAAAAAAAGTGTTAATATCAATGGGTAGAAAAGATTTATCAATGAATCCAGCATCCCTTAAAAAGTGCCAATTATGCGGCGCCTGGGTGGCTCAGTTGGTTAAGCGACTGCCTTAGGCTCAGGTCATGATCCCGGAGTCCCGGGATCAAGTCCCACATCGGGCTCCCAACTCTGCGGGGAGTCTGCTTCTCCCTCTGACCTTCTCCCATCTCATGCTCTCTCTCACTCTCTCTCTCTCTCTCCCAAATAAATAAATAAAATCTTAAAAAAAAAAAAAAAGTGCCAATTATGGTGTGTCACCATTCAGTGTTTGGCCTAAGAACTCAAATTCAGAGATTTAATTTTCACTGTCACAGATATTTTTAGGAATCATGATAATAGCTACTATGGGGACTCCTGGGTGGCTCAGTTGGTTAAACAGCTGCCTTTGGCTCAGGTCATGATCACAGGGTCCTGGGATAGAGTCCCACATTGGGCTCCTTGCTCAGCAAAGAGCCTGCTTCTCCCTCTCCTCTGCCTGCTTGTGCTCTCTCTCTCTCTCTCTGACAAGTAAATAAATAAAATGAGACTGGTGGGGGGATCCAGTCCGCGGTTCCTGAACCTGCAGCTTTCCACTCTCTGCAACAATCTGTGGTCTGGGCACGCACCTGCAAGTGCATTTATAGAGTCTGCTGTGGTCCAGGAGCTGCAGCTTTTCTCTGGGTGCCCGCATTCTAGACTGAACATTCGCGGCCTGTCACAGGTTCTGGGGGTTCCTGGCCAGCCCGCAGAGAACGTGGGCAGGCAGCCTATCTCCCGGGTCGCACTCGCGGAGGAGCCACAGAGAGGTGGGCGGGGTTGCGACATTTGTGGCCCGCCACAGGGCCTGAAGGATCCCCGCCGACCCCAAAGAGAATGCGGGCAGGCAGCCTAACCACCCTGGTCCCCACTTGCGGAGCCGCAGAAAGGCGGCTATGGTCACGCGCCACCTCGGACAGGCTGCACTGTGAGCAGAATTTTGCAGAGGGGAGTGTGTGTTCTGAACCACACAGAGGGGAGCAGAGACTCGGGGCTTCCTGCAACTTGGAGGTCTGAGTGCTTCTGGGTAGATTCACTGCTTGGACTCTCTGAAAAGGTGAAAAAGCTACAAAAAGCCAAAAACCTTCAGAGAGCAAGAGACTGAGAAACTGGTCTCCACAGAGCTCAGCCCCTTGACTGGGGGGGCAGGGTGACTGAACCCAAGAAAGACTGACTGGAAAACAACGTGGCACGCCCCTCCCACAGAAGACCATTCAATAAACAAAAGGACTATAACCACAGGGTCCCCATAAAATTTTAAAACCCCAACACCAGGGGAAATCAATATATTAAGCTCCTGGTAATACCCTCAAACCTGTATATTTCAAAAATACAAGTTGTTTTTTTTTTCTCTTTCTTATTCTCTTTTTTTTATTATTATTATTCACTTGCTTTCACATTTTTTTTTAACTACTTAACATTACAACCAGAGGTTTAATACAACTATAAACCCAGGAGGACCTGAAATAACCTCCCTCGCCTGTGAGGAGTTATAACCACCCTCTCATCTTATCCTTCTCTCAGTGTTTCTATGTATTTGCTTTTGTTCTGGCATTATATAAATCTTATTATTGGGGTTCTGCTAGGTTCTTTTATTTATTCTTGGGGTTCATTCTGCTAGGTTCTTTTATTTCTTGTCATTTATTTCTGTTGGTCTATATGTTTGTTCGTGCTTGTTTACATACCTTATAAATCTTAGTTTTGGGGCCCATTCTGGCTGGGATTTCCTCTTTTTCTCTATCTTTTTTTATGCTTATTCTTTCTTTTTGGTGGGGAATCCCAATTGCTCCAAACCCCTCCAGGGTGCACCCTGCCTGGATCGGGGGCAATATATCCAGCTATACATCCTCTCATCCACTTCTCATCAAAATGACTAGGAGGAGGAACACCCAACAGAAGAAAAACCCAGAGACTACACCCTCTACTTCAGAACTATTAGACATGGACATAAACAGTATGTCAGAAAGGGAATTCAGGGTGCTAATTATCCAGGCAATGGCTAGGATGGAGAAAAACATTATAGAATCTCTAAGGGCAGAAATGAGATCCAGTATAGCAGATGTAATAAGCACTATTAATGAGATCCCATCCAATCTAAAGAGTCTAACAGCTAGAGTTACGGAGACAGAGAATAGAATTAGTCATCTACAGGATAAAATGGTTGAGATGAAAGGGCAAGAGGAAAGCTGGAACAAACTGCTCAGGAATCATGAGAACAGACTTAGGGAAATAAATGACGCCACGAAACGTTGCAACGTCAGAATCACTTTAATCCCAGAGGGAGTAGAGAAGGACAGAAGACTAGAAGACATAGTTGACCAGATTCTGAATGAAAATTTCCTCAATCTGGGGAATGGAACAAGTGTTCGTGTCCTACAAATGGAAAGAACACCTACCAGGATCAATGAGTCTAGAAAAACACCCAGACACATAATCTTAAAATGTGCAAATTATAATTTTAGACAGGAGGTCCTGAGGGCAGCTAGGGGGAAGAGATTCCTTACACACAGAGGAAGGCCCATCAGACTAACGCCAGACCTGTCCACAGAAACCTGGCAAGCCAGAAAGGGCTGGCATGACATATTCAGGGCACTAAACGAGAAGAACATGCAGCCAAGAATACTTTATCCAGCAAGGCTGACATTCAAAATGGATGGAGAGATAAAGACCTTCCAAGACCAGCAAGGATTAAAAGAGCATGTGACCACGAAGCCAGCACTCCAGGAAATATTAAAGGGGGTTCTATAAAAGTAGAAAGAACACATGAGTGACTTTGAAAAGAAATTTGCCATCTATAGAAACAAGGACTTCACAGGCAACATGATGTCATTAAACACTTATCTTTCAATAATCACACTCAACATGAACGGCCTAAAGGCTCCCATAAAACAGCACGGGGTTGCAGAATGGATGAAACGACAGGACTCCTCCATATGCTGTCTACAAGAGACACATTTGGAACCAAAAGATACATCCGGACTGAAAGTGAAAGGATGGAGAACCATCTTTCATGCCAACGGACCTCAAAAGAAAGCTGGGGTGGCGATGCTTATATCAGATAAATTAGATTTTAAGCTAAAGACTGTAGTCAGAGATACAGAAGGACACTACATCACTCTTAAACGGTTTATCCTCCAAGAAGATCTAACAGTTGTAAACATTTATGCCCCTAATATAGGAGCAGCCAACTACATAAGCCAACTGTTAAACAAAATATTCATATTGATATGAATACATTAATAGTAGATCTTAACACACCACTCTCAGTAACAGAGAGATCATCTAAACAGAAAATCAATAAAGAAACAAGAGCTTTGAATGACACATTGGACCACATGGACCTCATAGATATAAATAAAATCTTTTAAAAAAATAATAGCTACTATGTTCCATATACTTTATGTAGCACATTGAGAGGAATCAATGGATATCTACAGGATACTGGGCAAGTCCTCCTTTGGACTTCAATTTTGTCATTAGTAAAATGGTGATATAACAGATCTGTTAAAGGATTGTACTAGGAAATAATAGAATGCATGTAAAGTGCTCATAATAGTACTTGGGACATAATAAGCTTATTTACATCTCTTTAATAATAACAGTCTGTTTGTATTACTAATATCATTATTGGTATCTCATTTAATCCCCACAACACACTCTCTTGCAGACAGGTTGTATCAATTAGGAAAACAAGTATTTCAAAACTGGTAATTTAAAACAGAGAACTAGGTGCAGAGGTAATAGAGAGGGACACAAAAAAGCAAGAGAAGGAAACCCATAGAAGAAAAACTAGCAAATTCTTGCCAGTTCTAAAGCCAGAGAAATAGAAAGGGTATATTATTTTAGTTTATCTCAGAAGACAGGGTTGCCAACAGAATAGGTGATGTCTGAGAAGCTGGCCAAGCAAGAATTGGAAAACTGGAGGAAGGGCTACCACCCAGAGGTGGTCCCCAGTGCAAGCATTACCAGGGAGAAGAAAGTGTCCAGCAGAAACTTCGACAAAAGATAATGCAGGCTCTGCTGAAGCTGCCACCTTAGGAAGAGAAAAAGGGAAGAGACAGTCTGGTTTATCGACTTCTCCTATCCTCCAGTGTCCTGACAGTGCTACCCATTGGCTAAACCTAACCAGAAGCAAGGCTGCCCAGGGAAACGTAGTTTGCAGTAAAGGGCTGAGAAGAGATGAGAGCAAACACCCTCTCAGAGACATCTGGCACAGAGGCCAAGTATGTGTAAGAATCTTGTTTCCTATCCCTGCAGAGTAAGGATTAGGCCTGGGAATTCTCTTTTCATCATAATATAAAACCTCTCTAGAATGCTTAAGAAAAAAAGCGCTAGAGGATGCCTGGTGTAATCCTGGGAGCAGTAATTTAGACAGTAAGTAACTTAATAATTTAGGTGGCAGTTTGCTTTCGCTTTAATGGAGACTCAAATTGTTTTACTAGTCCTAAAACCATACAACTACTCTGATTATTTCTGTCACCGCTTAGAAGAGTCAACTATAGTTAAAACAGAGAGAGTGCTACCTCAAGGGCAGTGAGTTGAGTTCGGTCACTTCACTCAGTCTATCAGTTTATATCGTCCCACACAAGGACTGAGTTTTATGTACTGACTGAATACTTGAATACCTCGCTTTTCTTTATACTCCACTCTCTTTTCTCCTTCTGTCTTCGGTCCCCATTTAAATTGAATCTTTATATATGTTTCTTGTAAAGTGTATATTGTTTTATGTGAACACATTTTTAATGCATGTGCAAGTAGTTTTAGTTCTCAGTCTGCTTAATTTTTTCACTCAACTCCATCGATGTCTTTAAGATGCTATTTGTACATCTAATCTGTTGTTTCTAACTGCTCATAATATTTTAAGTTGTGCACCTACCACATTTGACCTGAACACTCTCCTAGAGATATGCATACAGACTGCCTCTATCTCCCAGGCACACAATCAACACTTCAATAAACTTCCTGTACATGTACTCTCACGTGCCTCTATGAAAATTTCACTGGAATATGAACACACACAAAAAAATCGCTAAAGTTTAGGTATACTATATACCTAATTAACTAAATATTATGTATTCATATTTATATTAATGTATTTATAATACATATTAACATTAATATAAGTATTATAAATACATTTAATTTTACTATGTAGTGCATACTGCTTCCTTGAATGGCTGCACTGGTCTACAGTTTCAGAAGCAATGATGAGGATTTTGATGTCCCCAAATCTCTGACTGCACTTGGCACAACCTCACTATCTAATTATTACAAGTCTAATAGCTGTAAAGTGATCTTATTTTCTTTCCATTTCTATTTCTCTAACAATAATTTAGGGAATCTCATCGCATGCTTGGTACTTTCTTGGGTTTTCTCTTTAGTAAGGTGCTTCTTTAAATCTTTGATCCATTATTTTTTGTAGCTGCAGTAATATTTTCCTTCTTTATTTGCACGAGATCATTTTATGCAAAACATAAAACTTCTTGATTTTATACATCACAAATATATTTTTCAATTTTGTTAACTGTGAATTAAACTTGCCTCATTTTTTTCCCTGGAAATCCTTAACTTTTATACAGATTGATTAAATTTTTGCCTTATGATTGGTATTTTTGAAGTTTTAAGGAATACTTACCACTGGATAGGGCCCTTCTATCTTTTCTTCTATTAACATTGCTGATTTACCATTCAAATTTTGGTCTTTAGTCTAGTTATAATTTACTTTTCCTTGTGGTGGTAGATAATAATCCCGTTCTATTTTGCTCCATATAGTGATCCTTTTTGCTCACCATTTATTAAACAATCCATTTTCCCCATCAATATGTGTGTCACACCTGTATGAAGTTCCTATGTCCGCCTGTGAACATACTTGGATGTTTCATTTGCTGAATTTTTCTTGCTTTGAAAGCACACTCTATTTTTGTGACTTTATGTCTTAATATCTGGCATGATCAGTCCTCCATCTTTACTCTTATTTTTAAAGACTGGCCTAGTTATTTCTAAATTTTTGTTTATCCATATACTTTTCACAGTAAAAAGTGAGTTTAGTAAGCTCCTCAAATATTATATTGTAATTTTGATTGGATTATTATTAAATTTATGAATGAATTTGAAAGAATCAGTATCTTCACAATATTTTGTCATCTGGATCAAGAGCATGGAATATTTTGTGTCCTCTATTTGTTCTAAACTTCAATTATAAAGATCTATTTTTCTTACCTAAGCAAAATCCTCAATTACTAATGACAATGTGTTCTTTCATTAAATGTTCCAAATGGCTATTTCTGATCATTTTTATAGAATGATCTTGTTATCAGCAACACAGCAGGTGAATGCTTTAAGAATTCTTAATTCTGATAGTTTTTCTGGAGTCTGTCAGTTTTTCTAGGTAAATCATTTCATCCACAAAAAGAGTGTCAATTTTATTATCCTATATTCCAGTCCTTATATTTCTAGTTTTCTTTCTCTAATGTTGGCTAGGTCGTCCTATCCTAGATTAAAATGCAGCAGGGATAATAAATATACTTGGCTTGTTCCAAATCACAAAAAGAACACATTTCAGTTACTCTAATAAGTATAATATTTGCTGTAGGGTGTTAGAATACAAATTTACTAAGATAAGGAAGTTCCTTTATATTCTTGGCTTGATAGAATTTTCTATTTTAAATTGATGAAGAACTGTATCAAATTTTTATTCTGTACTGGTTAATGTAACTGTATGAATCCTCCTTTAATCGACTTATGTGGAAAACAGTATTGATAGACTTTCTGAATTTGGGGACAGTTTTGCATTTGTAGGATAACCTTGATTATGTTGTATTACTTTATTAAGCTATTAGATTTAATTTAATATTTTACTTGGGATATTGACAACTATTTATGAAAAAGGGAAATTCTTATTTGATTTTTGTAATCAAGATTATATTATCTTCACAAAATGACCTAGCATAAGTGTTCCTGTTTTTATATTCTGGTGCATGAGACAAGCAGAAATGTAACAGATACATCATCATCGGGTAGGACTCACATGTAAAACCAACTAATCTTGGACTCTTCTCAGAGAAGTGGGCCTAGCACCATTTCAATTGTTTTATTATTGGCCTACTGAATTCTCCTTGCACCAATTTAAACATTTTACATTTTTCTAGAAGATGATACACTTCAATCACATTTTCACCTATATTAATATATGTTTTCACATGCAGTTACTTTCTAAATTATTGCTACAAATTCTTTTATCTCATTTTGCCTATTATTTATATCTTCTCTTTTTTCATCTTGACTACATTACAGAAGGTCTGATTACTTTATTTATTTTTAAAGATTTTATTTATTCACTTGACAGAGAAGAGATATCACAAGTAGGCAGAGAGGCAGGCAGAGAGAGAGGAGGAAGCAGGCTCCCCGCCGAGCAGAGAGCCCGACGCGGGGCTCGATCCCAGGACCCTGAGATCCTGATCTGAGCTGAAGGCAGAGGCTTTAAACCACTGAGCCACCCAGGTGCCCCCCTGACTACTTTATTAATCTTTTCCTTTTGTTTAAGATTTTATTTATTTATTTGACAGAGAGAGAGATCACAAGTAAGTGGAGAGGCAGGCAGGGGGGCTCCCTGCTGAGCAGAGAGCCCAATGCGGGCCTCTGTCCCAGGACCCTGAGATCATGACCCGAGTGGAAGGCAGAGGCTTTAAGCCAATGAGCCACCCAGGTGCCCCTATTAATCTTTTCAAAGTATAATCTTTGATTATGGTAATTTTCTGTATTAATGCTGGTCACTATTTGATTTCTACCCTTATGGTTTTTTCTATTTTTTACTGAAGTATAATTAACATGCAGTGTTATAGGAGTTTACAATATAATGATTCAACAATTCTATACATTGCTCAGTGCTCATCATGATAAGTTTACTCTTAATCTCCTTTATCTATTTCACTCAATATTATTTACAATAGCCAAGATATGGAACATCCCAAAATCTTTTCTCAATTTAAAAAATGCTCAAGTTTTCCATGACTTTTTACATTAATTATATTGATTCTGCCTTTGAACCAGTGACTTTAAAGGATTTATATCTGTATTATCTATTTTAGACCATATTTATTTACACTATTCCCTATTTCTTCTTTGACTTTGTCATATACCTTTTTGCTTTTCTCTGCTTTCTGTTGGCTACATTAATATTTCTTTTCTAGGTTTAAAATTTTAACACCCTATTTTGAAGAGGTATCTGCACTCATGTTTATTGCAGCATTATGCACAACACCCAACATATGGAAACAACCTAAATGCCCATTAATGGATAATAAAGATGTAATATCTATCCACAATGGAATATTATGTAGCCATAAGAAAGGAGGATATCCTGCTCTTTGCAACAACATGGATGGACCTTGGGTACCTTATGCTAAGTGAGATAAGTCAGAGCAAGACAAGTACTGTATGATATTACTTACAGGTGGAAGCTAAAAAAAAAAAAAAAAAAAAGCAAGCCCATTAAAAAAAAAAAGCAAAAGCAAAATGGTAGTTACCAGGGAATAAGAGATGGAGAGGTAAGATTGATTTGTTTAAGGGTACAAACTTGAAACAAGTAGTAAATAAGCCATAGTGATCTAGTAATCTAATGTACTATGTGATGAACATAGACAATATTGTACTATAATTTTGTAATGTACTATGGTTATAAAGGTAACCATATTATGTTAAATATAATGAACTAAAGAAATAAAAAATAAAACTGAAACATTTTATTTTGTCCTTACATTGTTTGGCCTTAAATTATGATGCATCTGTGTATTTATTTAGCCCTATTGGTATTTCAAACCATATCGGTATCTATATTCTCCTTATAAAAAACAAAGTACATTAGCACACATTTATTTCTCTGTTTCCCCACCCCAATGTAACAATGTCTAAAATTTTCTTTTACATCTTCTAGAATTTTTCTTAGGTACAACATATTTTTATCAGATATTGATTTACCCAGGATTAATAGAAATTTTTCATTTTCTCCTGAATTTAATTATAAAAAAGCATTTAAAACCAATTTGTGCATTTCATTCATAATTACCATGGCAATTTGGTCAAAATGTCCTAAGAGAGACTGCCCTTGCAAACAAAATATAGTAAACAAAATAAAATCCTTTTTTGTTCTAGAATTTCTTACTGTACTAAACAAGGAAAGGATTCATCTTGATATAATAAGTAAAAGGTTAAACTCTCTCCTCCAAAAGTCATAAATTTCAGGTCTTCCTTTTCAAAATATGAATTCAGGATCCTTTCACAAAACTTAAAAAATCCCAAGAACCTTTCATTTTAGTATGATATTAGAGCTTTCAACAGAATATGAACTACAACTCTAACTTCAGTTTAAAGATGTGGCACAATTTATTTTAATACAGGTTTTAAATTGAAGTAGATTAATTGAAGTGGGGGGGGTCAACTAAAGGCATAAACATTACCAATTCAGGATCCTGAAATAATCATACTGTTCAAGAAATAATTAAGCTTTAAAACTCAGGAATGTGTGGGGATATAGCAAAATGACAAGAAGTCAACTGATATAATTACACTTTTTCAAAACAGTAATTTAGAATATACCCATTTTTAGCAGTTTCAGAGACACAATTGGCTAATAAAATATGTATCAGTGGAGACAGGGTATAGATGAGAACTCTATACTTTCTCATCAATTTTGCTATGAACTTAAAATGATTTTAAAGAATAAGGATTTTAAGAAAATAAAATAGATCAGTGACTGGCCTCATCATGCCAAATATCCCCACTAAAACTGGAACTAAAAATATGTTTAAAATAATTGCATTATCCACTATGCAAAGAAACACAACAGGACAAAGCAATTTAGTAACTCCTTCACTGATCTGTGCATGTTAGAGTACTCTTCCTTGGAAAAGAGATTACTAGTGTGTAGACATGAGTCTTCCTTTGTTGGGTGTGCACAGATTAATGAGTATATGCTCATGCATAAAAATACTTCTTAATAATAATTAGACTACATTACTCTGGAGGATTCTGAGCCAACTGCAATGGTCATAAAAGATACTTGCAATCAGTTAAAGCTATAGGTATAAATCTAGTACAGATGCCTTCAGTACCATTAGGTATTTCAACATTGATCATTTCTTCAGTAAAAATCTATTAAATTACTTCCACAGATTCAAGTTCTCTTAGTATATAGTAGCTTTACATAACCTCAAGAGAATAATTAAAATCCAATATTGTTAATCCAGGCACCACCAAATTTAAGGATATGTGATTATACTTATTTTGTCAGTAAACTCTTGGACTCAATGCTCATTATACTGTACATATTCAGTATTTTTAAAGGGACATTTTCTAGCCTAAGGAAAAGAAGTCATGGATTTAAATTCCATATCTATGATCTGGACTCTAGGTTTTCCTCCATCACATGGGAGGTGGTTGGTGTCTGGAGTGTTAATGCCTATGTTTGAATCCCAGTCATAGCATTTAATTGTAATGTTAACAAAGTAAAGTTACTTAACACTCCTGAGCTTCAACTTCCTTTTCTATTAATAGCAGCTGACACTAAAATGGTACTAAGTGCGAAGAATTCTTACATATATATAATTTGACCTTTACAATAAGCCCATTCCTAGATTCTATTTTTATTCTCATTCTTTAAGAGTGGATACTGAAGCACTGATACTAAAGTGCCTTGCCCAAATCACATACTTGATCAGTGACCAGCACTGAAACTGAGGCAGGCTGATTTCAGAGTCAACTTCGTTGTGAAGATTAAAAGCTATCAACTCTGTAAAGCACTTATACTGGTTATAGGCTTTCAGTAATCACTGGTTAAATGTTAACTAATCAAGTATAATAGTCTGTGTATGCAGGGGATAGGGGCCTTAGGCTTCACGTTTCGACTTTTCATATAAGACAAAGCATATTTAATCAGAGAGATATAAATTTTAATCTTTCTATGCAAAGATATTAATTTGTACTGAGAATTTAAATTATACTATGGTTTTTGTTACCACTTTCCAGCACTTCTCTTTTTTCTTTTTTTAGAATATGTTTACTTTTTTAAAGATTATATTTATTTATTTGACAGAGAGAGACAAAGCGAGAAAGGGAACACAAGCAGGGGGAGCGGCAGGTAGAGGGAGAAGCAGGCTCCCCACTGAGCAAGGAGTCCAATGTGGGACTCGATCCCAGGACCCCAGGATTATGACCTTAGCCAAAGGCAGACGGTTAATGACTGTGCCACCCAGGCATCCTAACACATCTTCATTTTTTAAAATTTGTGAGCTACATTGAAAAATGAAGGCCCAGACAATGAATATGATTTGACAATAAAAAGGAATAAAGAGCTGATACACAGTATAACGTGGATGAAGCTTAAAAACATTATGCTAAGTGAAAGAAGGCAGACACAAAGACCATATATTATAGGATTCCATTTATATGAAATATGCATAAAAGGAAAATGTCTAGGGACAGGAAGTAGATTAATGACTGCCTGGGACTGGGGGTGGTGGGAATGGGAGTGAATGTAAATGGGCATAAAGTTTCTTTTGCAGATGATGGAAATGCAGTATGTTGTAGTACAATCTAATTTTAGTATGGTTTTTATTATATTTTATGGTATGTATTTTATCTTCCAATGAAGCTATTAAAGAATATGGAAGCAACCTAGTCTCTCTTAGCATCTGTGAACACATATATTTAAATACCTGGGTGCCTTTAAACAATTACCTTCTTCTGTTTCATCATTCCATCTAGTAGAACACTCACTCATCTATCTTTTTTGTTTCAGTTTTTAAGTTTCAATCTATAATTATTATATAAAAACTGCACTATTTAACATATACAACATAATGAGTTTGAACATTGGCATACACTTTTGAAACTATCAGCACAATCAAGATAACAAACCTCCATCAGAAAGGGTAAATACCCAACTTTTATATCGACATGGATGGGATTGGAAGAGATTATGCAAAGTGAAATAAGTCAACCAGAGAGAGTCCATTGTCTTATGGTCTCACTTATGTGTGGAGCATAAGGAAAAACATGGAGGACATTGGGAGAAGGAAAGGAAGGGTGAATGGGGGGGGAAATCGGAGGGGGAGATGAACCATGAGAGACTGTGGACTCTGAGCAACAGACTGAGGGTTTTGGAGGGGAGGGGGGTGGGGGATTGGGCAACCCTGGTGTTGGATATTGAGGAGGGCACGTATCGCATGGAGCACTGGGTGTGGTACATAAACAATGAATCTTGGAACACTGAAAAAATAAAAGTATTTGGAGAAAAAAAAAAGATAACATATTTATCACCTCCAAAGTCTCCTCCTGCCCTTCTGTGTGTGTGTGTGTGTGTGTGTTAATATTTAAAAAGAGATTTACCATCTTAAATTTTGTAAATGTACATCAAGGTATTAACTATAGGCACTATGTAGAGCAGATCTCTAGAACTTATTCATTTTGCATAACTATAATTTCTTACCCACTGAACTCCCCGTATTCTACTCCTACAAGCCCCTTGCAACCAGTATTCTACTCTCTGCTTCTTTAAGTTTGACTAATTTTAGATAGTTCATAAAAATAGAAGCACGCCTTATCTGTCCTCCAAGTTTATTCATGCTATTACATATAGCATAATTTCCCCTTTTTAAGGCCAAATAATATTCTGCTGTATGTGTATGCTCCATATTTTATCCATTCTTGTGAAGTGACATTTACTTTCTCATCTAATAGTTCTATCCTTGATAACTGATACCACGTCGTTTTCTATCACTGTGCCTCCATGAGGCACTGCAAACACCTGCTTACTAAATGAACAAATAGGGTTACTTTTCTTTTATTTAATTAATCCTCTCAATAAGCCCTGAGATTTGAGCAATTTTTCTTCAGTTTACACATGCAAAACCAAAAGCTGGGGTAGGTTAACTAAAAAGTATTGGATCATGTAATTTTTAAGTATTTGTAGGCAGAAGGTAGACTAAAAATGATGACAGTGCCTAGATTATATCTGAACAAAAAGCCTTATGTCTACCCTTCCTCCAGCCCAGGATTGACACACTCTGCAGGAAAGACATAAATCCCTTTAGTCTAAACTTCTGAAGGGTGTTTAATATGACTTTACACTTTACTTAAATGCAGAAGCCACTTCTCTATTACAAGCAGTACTATTTCTCTAATTTTCCAACTTTGACCAAGGCTTTATTAATCTACATCTGATCATGAGCCAAGGCCGCCATCCTCTAACATCCAAACTAAAGGAAAAGTTGCATGAGTTTTAAAAGAGATAAAAAAATTATAAAGCTTTCATGTCTGAAAATGTTGATGATGCAGATTTCTTTACTACTTATCTTTTTAAACAAAGTTTAAAATAGTTTGCAATTTTTAAGGAAATCATTCTTGCAACAAATAAGTGGGGATTTTTAGTAGCTTTGGTTACAATATTAAACTTCTGTAGGAGGGTAAGAATAAGTGCATAATGAAATATAGACATTTCTACTCCAGGGTATGGATGGTATTTATATCACTTGATATCAATAAAAAAACCCTTATCTCTGTAGATATATAAAATTGAGCTTTTCAAAGAAAAGCCACAGAGTTTGGATGTGACAGAAAGAGAGGACTAATATAACAATTTACATTCTACACTTCTATTAGAGACATCTTCCAAAAATGAGCATCACATTCCATAATTAGGAATCTAGCACCATGAGAATTTTTCTACCTTGATGAGATCATCTCAATTCCCTTTTAAGTACATTTGAAAAGCTATTACCACAATGAAGAAAAGAGATACTGAGATCAGTAAAATAAAATAGCATTTCCAGAATTCCAGATAATTGAATAATCCAAGCAAGGTGGTAAAGCTAAGAAACAAATTTTCCTTGTATTTTACCTATATGAGTAAGGGTAACCTTTACATATTTAATGAAACCCAGCAATTTGACAAAACATAGAGGTTAAGTCCTGTTAATTATTATATCACATCAGGTATTTTTGTTTTTAATCAAATTCTTCCATGCCTACAAAGAAATAAATGACATATGAGCTTTCAACTAACTAGATAACTGTATATAACAGTTATATAACTGTGTATAACAAATACTAGGCCAATGTTCCAGAACGGGCTGGCGACTGTCCTAAGATCATAACATCTAACTAGCCAAGAACGTTATTTTCCTTCTTGGAGTTTCTAGAGTACATACCTCCTCTGTCACTAATCACATAGCGTGCACAGGCATTCTTTATATTGCTGTCTAGTTTTATTATTCATTCTTGTACAGTGATTTATCATCCACTGCCATGACTTATGCCCAGTCTAGATTGACACTCCTTATTGAAAAGGACTGGATATTATATTTCTGAGTGTCCTCTATTGCCTCAAAAGCAGGTGCTGCATACATGGCAGGCCATCAATACTATTTGTTGAATGATTGCAGGGAGGTTGCTGGGCTGAGCATTCCTGTTCAATTGCCTAAGAGAGGGTATACTGATGCTGTATCCCTTTTATAATGTATGAGGGATATTTTCCATTCACAGTTGCATGTTTAAGAGAAAAGTATATTCAAAAAAAGAAAAGTACATTCATGTCGTTTTTTTCCCTTTATTCTGATGTTCTTGTTTAAAACTGAATAAATTTACTTTAGATATTTGCTGATTTAAAAAATATATATTTCTGACACACTGATAGGAGAAAAACTGAAAAATTCTAATTCATTTTAAGCCAAATTCGAGAAGTGACTAGTCTGTTTTCTTGAGACTTACTTTCACACTTCAATGTACATTTATTAAAATTCTTTAATTTCTGTATCATGGAAATTATAGAATCAAATGTTTCACCTAGAAAGAAATGTCAACTGCAACCAATTAGAGCCTGAATTTGTGAATTTTTGTTTTTGAATGTCTAATTTCAAAGTATTCATGAATGTGAGCTCTAGAAATTGTTTTCAACAATTGCTTTCTTTAAGTTTCTTGCTTTCTAGAGTTTGGAAGATGAGTAGTCCTTTTTGTTCATTACCACATACTTATAGAAATAAGTTTAGTATGGATTTATAGATACTCCAGTAGAAATATTTATATTTTAAAATTAATGGCATACTTTGAGTATCTCCTGCTTATACAAGAATGAAATTCAGGATATTATCACGAATTCAATATACCATCAATAAAAAAATCAACGATTTCTACCCCTTAAAAATAGATGACACTTCTTTACCAAATTTTAATTAAAAATTACATGTTAATTAGGAGTTCTTTCCTATTCAATAGTCTCTCTTTTGAAACATAACACATGTACTTATAAATATGAGAATATAAGAAATACTTTTTCCTTTTTTTAATGAAAACAATCTTTAATCTTTGAATAAGTCAGAAAGGCCTAAGAAACAAAAATTATAAAAAGAGACAAAAAATTTATAAAATTATAAGACAAAAAAGTTTCTATATCCATTCTACAATCAACTAAGTAGAATTTTAGTAACTGACAGTTCAGTAGACATACTAAGAAAACATGAAACTTGGCTTACTTCCTATTTATTTCTATTTGTACTTAAAATTTGGAATCCATATGAAATTCAGGTATCAACATTTAATACCAATACTGAAATATGAGGCTTTTACAACTTTGTTATAATAAATATGAAGTATTAAATATTGTGTCCTATGTTATTTAATATTTCTCCATTTCTAACTGAATTATAAACCTTTTAAAGGCAAACAACATATCTTGTACTTTTCTATAATTCCCCCAGTTGCTGGCATGAGCCTTTGTCCAGTATCTGGTTTTTTTTCCCCAAATATGTTTATTTTTTCAGTGTTACAAGATTGATTGTTCATGCACCACACCCAGTGCTCCATATCTGTTGATCCGGTTCTGATCAGAAATCTCACAAGAAAACCTTTTTCTCATTTCACAGAAAGGAAGAATTAGTAGAAAGTATGTCATTAAATAATGAAATACATTTTAGTCTTCCCTTTAATTTGCTAAGGTATTCCTCCAAACACCGTGACTAACTGTTGAACAATGTAATTATGAGATCTCCATTTAGAATGAGGTGAAATTCTAAACTGAATAAACATATTATTCTGAAAGCATTATGCCTAATTCTAGGTGCCATAATATATGGAAGATGCCATCAGATTGACAAGGAATCGCAAGGGTTGCTGTGAAAGCCAAGGAAAAGAAAGAAATGAAGAATTCCACATTTTCTGGCAGGATGAAAGGCAGCAATACATCCAAGTACTCAGAACAATAAAAACTTGGCAGATGAAAACAGTCCTTTAAACCAAGAGTATTAATACCACCACTGGATGTGTATATCTTCCCCCCACCCATGGCTTTGGCTTTTATCACTAATTGATTATTATTTAACAGATGAACACACAAACAATAAAGATGACTTTGGAATAATAAGAAACAAAGATTCATTCAGAGAACCAGGATTAAACCACAAACTGGCAATATAACAGAACCTTAATTTCCAGAAAGCAAATATCTCATCATTAATTTGTAAACACTGCTAATATAATTCTTTTAAACTTGCATTACTGGACACCAGATAAATATTTTTAATGAATTAGACATATTAATAGCTTCATTCTTCTGTTGGTTTCACATGTGAACACTGATAAAACCATCTCTAACTCATATGCCTGTCCATGTGTACCGTAGGAAATCTTTTAATTATAAAATGATGCCACATACACATGCATGCCATGCACACCCTCCCATATTTAATAATAAATCACTGCTAATTAGTACACCAAGTAATACATTTAATAAATGTTAGATCTGAAATCTTGTCCTTTCACGTGAACAGAAATATTAACTCATCCACTTATTTTTTTATCCACTTATTTAATTAAAATCCCACACTTAAGGGTGTCTGTGTGGCTTAGTCAGTTAAGCATCCGACTCTTGATTTTGGCTTGAATCATGATCTCAGGATCCTGGGATCAAACCCTGTCTTGGGCTCCCTGTTTAGCAGGGGTCTACTTGTCTCCTTCTCCTCTGCTCATGCTCTCTTAAATAAATTTTTAAAAATAAATAAATAAAAGCCCATATTTAACTCATATGCATCATTTGACAGTTTGTGCGTCCTTTAATTCTGAAGGATTTGCCAGGTGAAAACATTTCATGATGTTCATTAACTTTTTTTTTTTTTTTTTTGAGAAAGAATGAGAGAGTACATGTGGGCACTTGCAAGTGGGTTGGTGGAGGAGCAAAAGGAGAGGGAGAGAATCCTAAGCAGGTTCCACACCCAGTGTGAGCCCAACCTGGGGCTCAATATCGCGACCTTGAGATCATGACCTCAGTGGAAATCAAGAGTGAGATGCTTAACTGACTGAACCACTCAGGCACTCCAAAGGGCATTAACTTCTAATGGAAAACAGTTCCAAAGAAAAATTACCCCCAAATCATATCTTTAAAATTCTTTTAAAAATATCTATTTATTTATAACAGGAAGAAAGATTTCAGGTATAAATACTCTTTCAAAGATGAGAAATTTTATTTATATCTTTTAAGTTTTTATAATACTGAAGTGAATTCACAGTTCGAAGGGGAATTTAGCCAGAAATCCATATTCCTAGTCAGTTAAAAAAAAAATGTAGTTAAAAAAAATCTGTATTCCTAGTCAGTTAAAAAAAAAATGTAGTTAAAAAAAATCCATATTCCTAGTCAGCAGATCTGATTCCCAGTTCTATCTAGTTATGTCACATTGAGCTTACATTCAAACCTATTAAACCTCATTTTCTCACCTGTAAATTAGAGACATTCATAATCCCTAGATTTCTGCTTGTTCTCAAGCTCCCTTTGCTAGTTCTGGAAATAGATTAAGTTTTCACTAAATCTAAGAGAAAAGGATGCTGGTCCCTCAAGATAATTTTTCATTTTTTTTTTACACATGATGACACATTTTCATCTAGCTTCCCTTAAAAAAATTTTACCATAAATATAATACACATGTAAAAAACTCACAAAAACCTACAGCTCAGTTATATATCATAAAGCAAGTGCTCCCGAAACCACTCTCCAATCCAAATTTAGAACATTACCACTACACAGATGCCCCCTGAGCCACATGTCACTCTGTCTTGCTCACAGGTAATCACTCTCCTGATTTTCCTAAGAATTACATACTTATTTTTCTTCACACTTCATAAAAGTACATCCCTAGATTTTCCTGTGCTTCAAAATTTATATCTATATTATATACCACATATTTTGCTATCTTCTTTCTTTCATTCAACACTGTATCTGCATTTCATCTTGTTGTTACATGCGTCTGCAATTCTCTTTTCATTACTTTGTCGTATTCCACTGAGCAAACATGCAAAAATTTTAGGTTTTTATCTATTCTACTGTTGATAAATGTTTCTGTTGTTTCCAGTTACTGATATAATGGATAATGTGTATGAACATCCACTCTCATGTGTGCACATTTTTTTAGGTAAATTTCTAGAGTGGAATTGCTGAGTAATAAAGCTAAAATATTTTCTCAAGTGACAAAGACCAAAATACAAAAAACAAAAATGTTTTTTTCTATCATTTTGCTAAGATTTTTGTACTGTAATTTTAATATTAGCTATTCCCACAGCAGTATGTCATATTTAAATTTGCCTTTCACGGATGACTGAAGGAGTTTGAATCCCAAATTATATGTTTATTGGTCATTTGGATATCATCTTTCAAAAAAATATTTTTTAAAGTTTATTTTCCAATCAAAATGATTTTCTAATTGTTTGTTGCTTTCCAAAGGGGAATAAACAACCCCAAAAAAATTCATGCCTTTTGGTCTCCGCCCTTCACTTCAATCAGATATTGTTGGCTTTCAAGAAGTTATGTTTAATATTTTTGCCCTGTATGTTATTTTCAGTTAACAGATTAAGTTTAATTACCTAGTGTACCATTTCTAGGAGACTCTTAACTCATTTGTTATATAGCAATAGCAGTTTAAAGAACCTGTATGAACACATATACTTTTTCCATCTTATACCACACTAAACCTACTTTATTGAAGGTCATCCTGTTTTCCCAGTTTCAAGCTCCCCTCTTTCTGTACTCAGTATCATGGAGCTTCCAAACTTGTGGTTCTTGGATTAAATATTTGGTATCTTCTAAATCCAACTAAAAGGAGAAAAGAGGCTCAAAGCAGAAAGGTGACTAGAATCAGGCTTCTATCCATATTTCTGTTCCCTGGGTCAGTTGTCTTTCCTCCTCTATGCCTGACTCTTGGATTTTACTTGCTAATAAGCTCACCCTACTTTGAATGGGCCCCTCAACACAGATCTCCAGTTTTCTCTTTCTCCCAATTATCCACAAACTTCTTGAAATCATCTTGCCCCTCCAGCATTCCAAACATTTTTGCTTTCTAGCCTCTCTGGGACAATGCCTTCAGACCTATAGGTCCATGAAACCAGCTCATTCAGTTCACTCTATATGTGTCCACGTTCTGAGGTGACACAGACACTCACAGTATTTAAGTTCCCTAGTCTGTCACTTTTGTGGTAATATATTATCCTAATTCCACCTTACTTTTTAGAGTTCTTACTCCTTCAATTATGTTTCTTTCTTTTCTCATCCCCCAAATGTACGTTTCTCTGTATACTAACTCCTGTGAAAAGCACAAAGGTCAGGATTCCATTAATTATTATTCTACTATCTAAATCTGCATTCAAAGTTCTGACCTCTACCAAAATTACAGCTCTCTAATTCTAATTGTCAATAGGTCACAAAACCCAAAACTGTTGTCTTAATATCACCTACATTTGTCAGTTTGGTATTTTAATGACATCATTCTTTCCATTGTCCCTCAAGTTACATGAAATCTGAAAATCTGAATGCTAATTTTGTTAAAATGTCCTTCTAATTTTTCTTCTGCTTTATACACCCACTACATAGAAGTAGCGTATGCAGACTGGGGTTCTTCATTCAAGGGTCCATGGAGTTATGGGGAAGTGATACAGAATCTGTGAATCCATAGAAAGTATACATAATTTTGTATATACCTATGTGAATTCATAAAGCAATACTATTATTTTCTTTAGTTTATTAAAGGATTAAGAATCAATGTTCCAGATTCTAATCACCTTATACTAGGATTATTGCAGTAACCCCTTGGGCTTAATAGACTTACTTTCTAAAGTTGGCTGATCCAAGTGATGAATCTTTAAAGAGCTATTTTAATCCATCCAATATTAATTTATTCACTTAATAAATATAAATTGAGTATCTCTTATGTGACAAATACTATTCCAGGTTCTGGGTCACAGTGGTGGACAAGATAGAAAAAAATCCCTTTTCTCATGGAGCTTACATTTCAGTGAACAAAGAAAAATCAAATAATCAATAAAGAATCAAGGAAATATCCATTAGCCATATTTGCTATCCATATAAGTAAATAGGGAGATTTCATAGTTATGAAGTAGCTATTTCAGAAGAGATGGTCATGAAAAGCCTCTCTAAGAATACGGCAGCTCTAAATGAGAAGGAACAATCTACATACAACCAGGGAAAAGCATCCCAAACAGAGGAATACATTGACACAAAAGCCAAAAGGGGGTAATGAGCCTGGTATTTTTTAAGAACCAAAGAAGAGGCCAGTTTTGCTTAAGCACAATGAACGAGAGGGAAAAGTGGGAGTGAGGTCAAAGGAATAGGTAGAATCAGATAATTTAAGACTTTGGAAGTGAGAACAGAATTTGGATTAAGTGTAAGCACAATAGAAATTTAGCATAAGAGACAGAATCTGATTTACCTTCTGTAAAGAATGAAAGTATCTTGACAAAAGTAGAAGAGAGGCAACTGAAGCACTGCTGCTGGGAGACATGGAGGTTGAAATACTTGTCTCTGCAAAGCCTACACTATTTTCCTCTTGGGGCCTCAGTGTAGTCATGGTGATGTTACCTGTGCTTTATCTGTCTCCTCTTGCTTTTGCATACATTACCTCCTTTCCTGGACACCACAACTCCACAGTATTAAACCTATTACACAAATACTATTTTTTTAAAAAAGGAAGACACCAGAATGGTTGAGGCTGATCTTAAAACAATCAAGTGGCAAAGTGAACTGGTTATTATTAACAAGATGTGTTCTTTAAATTCTGTTACAACTGTAACTATCCTACTGACAGACTCTGGCCTCTGTACTATTTGTACTGATACATGTATTAAGCACTAAGGTAAAATGTAGAAGTTCAGGTTTTGAAGTACTTTATAAAAATAATAGTCAAAATACTGTTTTATCTTAAAAATGCTAATGAATATACACTGTAAAAAAGGAAACATTTTTAAATCAATATTAATCAACGTCATTTTTAAAAGCAATTATACATCATGAATCATGATTATAATTGTATGGAAACTACCTTTGGCTAATAAACAAGAAGGATTAAAATTAAAATGTTTTGAGTGTAGATCTGATCTATTATAACCAATTTGTATTATTTCTACCCTAATTCTGTTCTTAAATGCCATTCTCTTCTTCAAATTTCCTTCTGTCATCCTGTTCCCTTTCATTTCAAATATTCGTGCCCAACCTTGTCTCTATACGTGTATTTTTAAAACTCCTTTAGCTATCAGCAAAGTTTAAATATTATGTGCCAGAAAGTTATTAAAAACTGATGGTAAAAGGAAGCAACATGAAACTCATCATATGGATTCTTAGCAGAAGACCATTATGACATTTGTGGTTGGAGAAATCAAAGTTGGGCTCAACAAATGCATTTAATTTTTCTTACATCTAATTTCTAGTTAATCTTTCTACAAAGGGAAAAAAAAGACTGACTAAAAGCCCTTGGCAAACTTAAGGCTTAGAAGGTCCTTAAGGCTTGCATTAGGCAGAAACTTAGTTTTGTGTAGGTAATATTTACACATTATCTTGAATATACAGAGGAAAGATACTAGAATAAGTGAAAATTCCATCAAATTAACATCAAACCTGAACATTCCTGACTCCTACAAGCAAACCAACTATCTTAGATAAAATTCAAATCAGGGCAGAATTATACTGAACTTGTGATTATCAGAAATAACCAAGTCCTACCAGTAAAACATCATTTATCACTTCTTTCACTTTCCAACTTCTTGAAAATTAATTATATATAATCCAGCAATCCCACTTCAGGGTATCTATCCAAAATAATTAAAGTCAGGATCTCCACAAGATATATTAGCACTCCCATGTTCATTGCAGTACTATTCATAATAGCCAAGTTGTGGAAACAGACGAAAAAAATTTTAAAGGTGCAGTATATACATACAACAAAATATTATTTGGCTTTAACAAAGAAGAAATTCTGACACGTTACAACATGAATGAAACTTGGGGGCATTATCCTAAGTGAATTAAGTTATAGAAGGACAAACGCTGCATGATTTCACTTACATGAGGTATTAAAAATAGTCAAATTCACAGATTCAAATAATAGAATGGTGGTTTCCAATGGCTGGGCAGAGGGGGAAATGGGGAGTTTGTAATCAATGGGTATAAAGTTTCACTGTCAGCAAAATGAAAGACACTAGTGATCTACTGTACAAGATTGTAGTCACTATCAAAAACTCTGTATTCAACCCTTAAAAATTTATAGACCTCATGTAGTCATTACCAAAACAAGAAGTAATAATTATCCCTGTATAAAAACTGACCATTCTTGTAACTGTTATTCCTACAGTGCAGTGTTTTCAGTTCTATACTTATTTCATTATAGTTACTAGTTCATATGCCTGCTTTTCCTATCAGAAGAAAAGTTTTGGCCATTACATTTTATCTCCATCTTTACAACATCCTTGTGAGACAGAAACAACAGAGATCCCAGACTATATATTAAAAAGGCAAGGCTAATTGATTCAACTGTCAAGAATAAGCTGGAATATCAATCTACTTTTTCAAATTCCAAAGCTGTGTTGTATTCATTAGTCTATACCCAGTAGTCCTTGTGTTAAGAACTCTTACCACAGATGGAAGGAGGGACTTATATTTGCTTAGAAGTTCCATAATACCCTCAGCCTGTGGGTCTAGATGTCATCCTTAGGAGTTATCCTGTTTCATAGATGAATCAATATTGTAGTGTTTTATAATGGATTCAGGAAAAAAGTTAGAAAATTATATGTATGGAACCTCCAGAAACCATGCTTCATCACCTCCTCAATTATCATCAATTGAAAAAGTTGCTTTAACTACTTTTCAAGATGCACTTCTGATGAGTCGATGACAAATGAATTACAAACAGAAAGGCACCTTCCTGAATAAAGAAATCCAAATTAAACACCAAAAAAAATTCAATTATGTCAACTGATAGGAACATTTCTTTAAAAATCATTATATGTTGTATTACATACAAAGTTCAGTTTTTTAAGCAACTTCTTTCTGAAGATCAATTGTCAAGATATTATTTTTGCCTTCAAAATACCAGTATTTTCACATATACAAATGTAAAACAGAAATGATTCCTAGACAATATTAATCAATGTCATTTGTTTAAAAAAGCAATTGGTGCACATCATGAGTCATGATTATAAATTTATGCAAACTGCCTTTGGCTAATAAACAAGAAAAATTAAAATAAAAATGTACTGAGTGTCAACTGGATCAATGATAACTAATTTGTATAGATTTAAATTATATCTACCTCAGGCAATCACCGATTTCTTTAATAACTGTGTTGGAACATACTTTTGAGCAATTAGAACTCAATTGCTATCAAATAGCTAAGATTTTAAAACGGCATTTAAAAATTACATGCTTGAACATTTAGAAGAAATGAAAATCCTGTTTATTTCTGATTGCCTATTATTTAGGTCACTGAACATCTTCTGAGTTCAATTTAAATAATTTCCTGTGGTATTTTCTAACATTCTTGATATTTGTAGGCTTCAAGGATAAGGGTTAAAATAAAACATACCTTTGTTGCAATCCACATAAATAGGATTAATTCCTAACAAATAAAAAAGTGACTAGCCTATGTATCTTGTCTTAACTTGAAAACTTGAGAGCTCAAATTAAAGAATCCATTTGAGAACGTTCCAGGTAAATTTTCTCTAAATTTCTGGGATAAAAATCCAAGAGCATCTCCTATGTCATGCATAAGGGAAGAGGTCTAAGATTGTCTATGTTCTCTGGTAGAATCAACTTGATTCTAGAAAAATACCATCCACCTCCAAGTAGATAATGGTTTGAAAATTGTAAGCTTTAATGTCCTATGAAAAATTCCTCTCCCTTCTCCTAGATTCCCTTCAGGACCAGTATTTTTATGCCTTAATTTGAGAGGATGATTAGTAAGATGTACTCTTATTCCTTGTAAATCATGAAGAGATAATGAAGCCAGCCTTTGAAGCCTTAACTATTACAGTGCCTCACAAATGTGTGCTGAGGGCTAACCATAAAACTGCCTTTCTATTGCGAAGAAATGACACTGAAAATGTAACTTAAAAACCAAGACTGTTTAGATTTTCACTTCTTGAAATCGAGAACTAGATAACAGATACCAACTCTCCCTTAGAAAACAACTTTTAAAAAGTTTTTAAATAGCTTCTGAAAAACAATGAAGAGACAATATGATAGTGAAGAATATACAGACATGAAAACCCGAAGGAATTAAGAGTTCTCAAAGCTTATTTTGCCTTGATGACTTTTTCTGATCTGGAATAATATCTGAAAAACTAAGCTGCAGTTTTGGTAACATCATATGGCAACAGGAAAATACGAAGTTCAGGGCCTTCCTAATGTGGGACTCTGACATTCCATGAGAATATATGTAGATGCATACATGTTATATATAAACAAAATGAATGACAACAATGTTAAAAGGACAGAAGGGGAAAATTAGGATCATTTGTTATGGTAAAACATTCACACTACCCTTGAGGCTGTTTACTGTCACCTGAAATTGGACTAGATTAGTTGTAATTGTATACTGCAAATTCTCCAGTAACAACTTTAAAAAGCCAAAAAAAGAAGTATAACTGATATGCTATGCTAAGAGAGGAAATAAAGGGGACTTATATAATATGCTCAATTAAAACCAAAGAAGGCAGAAGAGTGGAAGGCAAAACTAGGAACAAAGAATAAGGCAACAAGTAAAAAACAGTAACAGATACTTATCCAACTAAGTAATCAATAATGACCTTGAATGTCAATGATCTAGATACACCAATCAAGACACATTGTCAAGACACACATACCGTAAAAGTAAATGATTGGGAAAAAATGTATCATGCTAACACAACTCAAATACAAACATAAGTAGATATCTTAATTCCAGACATAGCATACTTCCGATCAAGAAAAGTTATCACCCATAATGAGGGACAGTGCATAATGATGGAGTCCATTGTCCAAAAAGATGTAACAGTCTCAAAATGTATGCAATTAACAAGAGCATCAAAATACATGAGGCAAAAACTGACAGAGCTGCAGTAATTAAAAGACAAATCCACTATTATAGTTGGACATTTCAACATCCACCTATCAGAAATGTGTGGATCCAGCAGGCCAAAGTCCATAAGATATAGATGAACTCATTAACATAATCAACTAGATATGATGGGTATCTACAAATTACTTAATCCAACAACAGAATAAAAATTCTTCTAAAGCTCACATGGAACATTCACCAAGATAAACAACATTCTGGGCCATAAAACACAACAAATGTAAAAGAATGGAAATCATACAATCTCTATCCACACATCACAGGAGAATTAAACTAGAAGTCTACAGCAGAAAGGTAGCTACAAAATACAACATACTTGGGGATTAAACAACACATTTCTTAGTAACTTATGGGCCAAAGAAGAAATCTCAAAAGATATCTTAAAATAGTTCAAACTAAAGGAAAAAGAAAACTTACCAAAATTTGTGGGATGCAGTGAAAGCAGTGATGAGAGGGAAATGTATAGCACTGACTCTATATGTTGGATCAGAAAAAAAAAGATGTAAAAGTCAATCATCTAAGCTCCCTTTAGGAAACTAGAAAGGGAGAACAAATTAAACACCAAGTAAGCAGATACCAAAGCAATAAGGGGGGAGCTAAGATGGTTGCATAGTAGGAGGACCCTAGGCTTGTCTTGTCCCTTAAAAACCATCAAATCACTGTGAGTACCCCAGAAATCAACCTGAGGACTGACAGAACAAACTCCACAACTAAAGGGAAAGAAGCAGCCACATCAAAGAAAGTAGGAAGTGCAGAGATATGGTTTGGGAGAGAAATGGATCATTTGTGCTGCAGAGGGGAGGGAGCCCTGGAAGCAGAGAAGAGTGAGGGTGAGAGGGACAAAGGGAGAGAAGAGCACAAGGGGGAATAAACAAGAATATTTCCCCAAAGTCACTGGCTGGGAAAAGGAGAGGAGCTGATCTTCCTGAGTTCTTGCTACCAGGGGCTTCGAGACTAGAGTTTTTGTTTTTGTTTTTTTAAAAGATTTATTTATTTGACAGAAAGAGAGATCACAAGTAGGCAGGGGGTGGGGGGAGGGCACAGGTGGGGGAAGCAGGCTCCCTGCTGAGCAGAGAGCCCATGATGTCGGGGCTCCATCCCAGGACCCTGAGATCATGACCTGAACCGAAAGCAGAGGGTTTAACCACTGAGCCACCCAGAAACCCTAAGACTAGAGTTCTAAAGATCAGTGGGCTTGGGTGGGATAGAGCCCAGAGAATGCTGCCTTACTCCTGAAGAGTAGGCAGGCAAACAACCTGGGGGCAGATGGGCACGGAAATAGAGATTTGAAGAAAGCCTGGGGCACACAGGGGGCAGATGATTTGCTCTTCTTGGAGCACATACCTGAGAGGCAGAATTTTGGGAGATGTCTCTCCAGGAACAAAGGAGCTGATGGGCACCAATTCCCTCCCTGTCCTTCATCATCAACACAGAGCCACCTGCGGCTCAGCCCTGACACTGGCTGCCGAACCTGCTTACACCATGTCCCACGCCTCTGTGCACTGGCAAGACTTGCCTCAGTCCCAGAGTGGTGGGACCCTCCCCCAGAAGACCAGTACAGACCTCTGCCCACAACATGTACCTAAGTGTGGAGTTTTAAAAGTCAGTGGGCTTGGCTGGGATAGTGCCTGGAGGGCACTGCTCTCCTCCTAGAAAGAAGGCAGGCAAACAACCTGAAGGCATACAGTGTGGAAACAACATCTGTAAAATGCATGGGACACATGGGGGAGGTGGGGATTATTCACCCTTCTCGGAGCACTTCCCTGAGAACAGTGGACATTGAGACTGCTCTCTGGGAACAAAGGAGCTGGCTGGTGCCACTTCCCTCCCACACCTCTGAACATCAACAGTCACAGTCACCTGCTGGAAGCAGCACAGCACAAACTTTGGCTGCCTAATCTGCTTACACCAGGGCCCACACCCCTGGCGTTAGCAGTACTGTCATTCTCTGTAAAGCTTGCCTCAGTTCTAGCCAGGCAGGTCCCTTCCCCACAGAACCACAGGAAGACCCTGCCCAGACCATGTGTCCCAACCAGAGAGTTCTGTGGGCCTTCAATTCTAGTGCAAGTAGTATCGGGTCTTATTTCACAAGCAGGTCAGAGCACATTCTAAGCACATTCAGAGCACAGGTCTCAGCACATTCTGTCCAAGGACCAAACACTGCCCACTATAGGCAAGGAGAGCCTCTACAAACCACTGGTCTGAGGGATAGAGCAGCTAAAACACAACACAGAGTGCACACAGCGAACATGGGAGACACTCCCTGAAGCACCAGGACCTGGACAATACATGACCTCTTCATAAAGCAATTACTCTCAGGAACAAGAAATGTAATGGGCTTTTCTAACAAAGAGAAGAAGACAGAGACTTAGACAAAATGTCAAGACGGAGGAATTCATCCCAAATGAAAGAATAAGATAAGGTCACACCCAGAGATCTAAGTGAAACAGATTTAAGTAACATCCTGATGGAGAATTTAAAGCAACACTCATAAGGATACTCACTGGGCTTGAGAAAAGAATGGAAGATTTCAGGGAGACCCTTATTGCAGAGAGAAAAGAGTTAAAAAAACAATCACTGTGAAATGAGAAATGCAGTAACTGAAATTGGAAACAGTCTTAATACAATCAACACAAGGCTGGAAGACCAAAAGAATGCATAAGTGATACAGAAGATAAAATAATGGAAACTGATGAAGCTGAACAAAAGAAAGAAAAGAAAGAATTAGAGAACACGAGAACAGACTTAGGGAACTCAGTGACTCCACCAAACATAATAACATTTGTATTATAGGGGTTCCAGAAGATGAAGGAAAGGGAAAAGGGGGCAGAAAACTTATTTTAAGAAATAATAACTGAAAACTTCCCTAATCTGGGGAACAAAACAGACATCCAGATCCGGGAGGTACAGAGAACTCCCATCAAAAATCAACAAAAGCAGGCCAACACCAAGATATATTGTAATTAAATTAGCAAAATAAGTGATAAAGGAAAAAAATATTCAAAATAACACAACAAAAGAAGTCCCTAACTTACAAGAGAAGACCCCTATGGCTAGCTGCAGATCTTTCCACAGAAACTTATCAAGCTAGAAGAGAGTGGCATGATGTATTTAACATGCTGAATGGGAAGAATCTGCAGCAGAGAATACTCTATCCAGGAAGGCTATCATTCAGAATAGGAGAGACAAAGAGTTTACCAGAAAAACAAAAACTAAAGGAGTTCGTGACTGCTAAACCAGCCCTACAAGAAATATTAAAGGGGGACTCATTAAGTGAAAAAAATCTCCAGAAACAAGCACAAAACAAGTAGTAAAACGGTAATAAATATGTATCAATAATTACTCTGAACGTAAATGCACTAAACTCCCAAAAGACACAGAGTGTCAGAATGGATATTAAAAAAAAAAAAAAAAAAAACCAAGATTCAGGGCGCCTGGGTGGCATTAAGTCTCTGCCTTTGGCTCAGGTCATGATCTCCAGGTTCTGGGATCAAGCCCCGAATTGGGCTCCCTGCTCCGAGGGGAGTCTGTTTCTCCCTGTCCTCCTGCTTGTGCTCCGTCTCTCTCACCCTCAAATGAATAAATAAAATCTAAAAAAAGACTAATCTATATGCTGCCTACAACTGACTCATTTTAGACCTAAAGACCACTGCAGATTTAAAGTGAGGAGACAGAAAACATTTGCCATGCAAATAGATGTCAAAAGAAAGCTGAAGTAGCAATACTTATAAAGGACTAACTAGACTTTAAGACAAAGACTATCGCAAAAGATAAAGAAGGGTACTGTATCGTAATAAAGGGGACAATTCAACAAGATCTAACAATTATAAATGCACCCAACATGGGAGCACCCAAAAATATAATACAATTATTAACAAACATAAACTCATTGATAATAATACGATAATAGTAGGGGACTTTAACACCCCACTTACAGCAATGGACAGATCACCTAAACTGAAGATCAACAAGGAAACAGTGGCTTTGAATGATACACTGGACCAGAGTGACTTAACAAATATACTGAGAGCACTTCATCCTAGAACAGCAGAATACACATTCCTTTCAAATGCACATGGGGCATTCTCTAGAATAGATCACATACTAGGTCACCAGTCAGGCCTCAACAAGTACAAAAGAGTGAGATCATACCATGCACATTTTTTGACCACAATGCCATGGAACTTGAAGTCAACCACAAGAAAAAATTTGGAAAGACTGAAAATACATGGAAGTTTAAAAACATGGGAGTAAACAATGAATGCATCAACCAGGAAATCAGAGAAAAAAAACTAAAAAATACATGGAAACAAATGAAAATGAAAACATAATGGTCCAAAATGTTTGGGATGCAGTAAAAGTGGTCCTAAGAGGGAAGTATATAGTAATACAAGGCCTACCTCAAGAAGCAAGGAAAATCTCAAATAAACAACCTAAATTTACTCCTAGAGGAGCTAGAAAAGAACAAATGAAGCCTAAAGCCAGCAGATAAATGGAAATAATAAAGATTAGAGTAGAAATAAATGATACCAAACTAAAAAACAATAGAACAGATCAACAAAACCAGAGCTGGTTCTTTAAAAAAATTAATAAAACTTAAAAAAATTAATAAAATTGATAAACCCACATAGCCAGACATATCAAAAAGAGATAGGACCCAAATAAATAAAATCACAAATGAGAGAGGAGAAATGACCAAAATCACAGAAATACAAACAATTATAAGAGAATATTATGAAAAACTATATGGCAACAAATTGAACAACCTGGAAGAAATGGATGAATTCCTACAAACATATAAAATGCCAAAACTGAAATAAGAAGAAATAGAGAACTTGAATAGGCCGATAACCAACAAAGAAGTTGAATCAGTAATCAAAAATCACCCAAAAAACAAGAATTCAGGGCCAGATGGCTTTCCAGGGGTATTCTACCAACTATTTAAAGGAGAGTTAATACCTATTCTTCTCAAACTCTTCAATAAAAGAGAAATGGAAGGAGACCTTCCAAATTTATTCTATGAGACCAGCAGTACCCTGACATTAGAACCAGATCAACACTTCAGTGAAAAAGAGAACTACAGGCCAATATCCTGATGAACATGAATGCAAAATTTCTCAATAACATACTAATAGCCAATTTCAACAGTATATTAAAAGAATCATTCACCATAACCAAGTGGGATTTACTCCTGAGCTGCTAGAGTTCATTTTTTGCCAATCAATTAATATGATATACATTAATAAAAGAAAGAATAAGAACCATATGATCCTTTCAATAGACTCAAAAAAAAGCATTTGACAAAGTATCACATCCACTCATAATAAAAATCCACAACAAAGTAGGGATAGAGAGAACATATCTCAATATAATAAAGTTCATCTATGAAAAATCCACAGCTAGTATTATCTGCAATGGGGGAAAACTGAGAGCTTTTCCTCTACAGTCAGAAATAAGACAGGGTGTCCACTCTTACCACTATTTTCAACATATTACTGAAAGTCTTAGACACAGAAATTAGACAACAAAAGCAAATAAAGGGCATCCAAATTGGCAAGGAAGAGGTCAAACTATCACCATTTACAGATAACATGATGTTCTATATAGAAAACCCAAAAAAGTCCACCAAAATTTGTAAGGACTGTTAAACAAATTCATCATTCATTAAAGTCACAGGATACAAAAATCAATGTACAGAAATTAGTGTCATTTCTATACACCAATTGTGAAGCAGCAGAAAAAGAAATCAATGAATCAATTCCATTTACAATTATGCCAAAAATAGTAAGACATCTAGGAATAAACCTAACCAAAGAGGTAAAAGATCTATACTCTGAAAACTGTAAAACCATGATGAAAGAAATTGAAGATGACACAAAGAAATATTAAGACATTCCATGCTCATGGACTGGAAAAATACTGTTAAAATGTTGATACTATCCCAAGGAATCTACACATATAATGTAATACCTATCAAAATTCCAACTGCATTTTTCACAGAGCTAGAACAATCCTAAAATTTGTATGGAACCACAAAAGACTCCGAATAGCCCAAGCATCCCTGAGAAAGAAAAGCAAAGCTTGAGGCATCACAATTCTGGACCTCAAGTCATATTACAAAGCTGTAGTGATCAAGGAAGTATGGTACTGGCACGAAAACGGACACATAGATAAACTGAACAGAAAAGAAAACGTAGAAATGAACCCACAAGGATATCGTCAATTTATCTTCAACAAAGCAGGAAAGACTATCCAATGGAAAAAAGATGGTCTCTTCAACAAATGGTGTTGGGTAAACTGGACAGCAACATACAGAAGAATGAAACTAGACCACTTTCTTACACCATCCAACAAAAAAAGTCAAAGTGGATGCAAGACCTAAATGTGAGACAGGAAACCATCAAAATCCTAGAGGAGAATACAAACAGCAATCTTTTTGACTTTGGTCATACCAACTTCTTACTAGACATGCCTCTGGAGGCAACAGAAACAAAAACAGAAATAAACTACTGGGAATTCATCAAGATAAAAAGCTTCTACACAGAGAAGGAAACAATCCACAAAACTAAAAGGCAACCAACAGAATAGGAGAGGATATCTGCAAATTACCTATATGATAAATAGTATTTAGTATCTATAAAGAACTTATCAAACTCAACACCCAAAAACAAATAAGCCAGTTAAAAATGGGCAGAAGACATGAACACTTTTCCAAAGACATTTAGATGGCCAACAGACACATGAGAAAATGCTCATCATAACTTATCATCAGGGAAATGCAAACGAAACTGCAATGATATATCACCTCACATAAATCAGAATGGCTAAAATTAACAACAAAGGAAACAAAAGGTGTTGGTGATGATGAAGAAAAAGGGAATCCTCTTATACTGTGGGTGGGAATGCAAATTTTTACAGCCACTCTGGAAAACAGGTTGGAGGTTCTTCAAAAGGTTAGAAATAGAACTACCCTACCACTCAGGAATTGCACCACTAGGTATTTACCCAAAGAATACGAAGATTCAAATTTGAAGGGATACATGCACTATGGTGTTTACAGTAGCATTATCAACAGTAGCCAAATTATGGGAAGGGCACACATGTCTATCAACTGATGAATGGATAAAGAAGATGTGGTATGTGCAATGGAATATTACTCAGCCATCAAAAAACCTGACATCTTGACATTTGAATGACATGAACGGAGCTATAGAATATTAAGCTAAATGAAGTAAGTCAGAGAAAGACAAATAGCACCTACACAGTGTAGGTTCATCATTTCTAACAAATGAAATTATGATTTGGGGGAGGATGTGCATCTGTGGAGATGGAAGGTATATGGGAATTCTCTGTACTTTCTGCTCAATTTTGCTGTGAACCTAAAACTATTCTAAAAAATTAGGTTTATTATAATTAAAAAGCTTATTTGATCAAAAAGGGTGTCTAAGAAGAATATTTATAAGGCTGTTTATTCTGTGGTGAGGAGTGTGGTTACAGCCAGATAGCAACTGACCTTCCCCCAAATGAATAAACTGTATTCACATAAAAAAATGTCCATAGGAATTTATTTTTGTGGATATATGAAAAAATATGCTGTATTTTGATGAAATTTACCTCCTGTTTTTGTGTTGTAATCTTTAGAGACAAAAATGACAAATAGCTTCTTAAAAAAAATCAGTGTCTAGATCATACACACAGATAGGAAAGTATGACATAAATGAGAATAATCTGAATAAACAGCACAAACCAAACCAGAGAAATTTCAGCTACTGAAATTAATTGGAGCTCCATATTTGTAGTAGAAATGAAATTCAAGCTGGAAAATATGGATGGGAAAGAGGATTCTAAAAAGTGATGGACTAAGTTTAGAAAAGAACTAGATATTGCAAACATTGTAAGTAAGTGAAATAAAAATTTAATGTATAAATAGTAGATACCACTGAAGATAGAATTACTAGAAAAATTACTGATAATTCAGCCAAAAACAGACAAAATGGATGGAAAATACAGAGAAGGCACAGAGCTACAACAAGGTCTAATTTCCACTTAGCTGTCCCTGAGAGTAGAGAAATACTGGAGAAGGGAAATTTTAGGACCTAATGACAAATATCCAAACTTAAGCAAGACACTAATCTACAGCAAAATATACATCCAGGGTGGGGGGGGGGGGTAGGTTAAATGGATGATGGGTATTAATGACGGCACCTGCTGTGATCAGCCCTTCATGTTGTATTTAAGTAATGAATCACTAAATCCTACACCTGAAACTATTACACTATGTTAACTGGAATTTAAATAAAAATTGAAGAAAAACACACACACATATACACACACATTCACAGAAGCACTGCAACAAACTCCAACAGAAAACACCACAAATGCCCATTAAGAGTGGAATGCACAGGCAGTGTGCCCAGCAGTTGGGAGGTCTGTCTCTTGCTTCAGCAGTGTTTGGAAGGACCCTTCTACCAGCCTCTGACCACCTTCCAACTCTTTATACAAATGCAACCTTTGGAGCCATCTGCTCCCCTACCCTCTGCCTCCAGGACCAGCCCACACCCAATTTTGAGCTTAGCTCCTTATCACGGATCAACCATGAGCTCCCACATTCATTTGTTTTTTTGTTGTTTGTTTTTACAGGTTTTATTTTATTTATTTGACACAGAGAGACAGCGAGAGAGGGGGCATGAGCAGGGAGAGTGGGACAGGGAGAAGCCGGCTTCCCACCCAGCAGGGAGCCCGCCGCGGGGCTCCA
>CM052801.1:20531188-20592394 GCA_028533885.1 Nasua narica
CACCTGTTGGAAAGGCTCACCCTGGAGCACCGCGAGGAGCCTCTGAAGCCCAGCAGTCTTTGAGGGGCCCCTCTGGCATCACGCTGGTGCCAAGGCTTGTGCCCTGAGCCTCTCCCTGAAGCCACTAGGCAGCTTTTCAACCACCCTGGAGCCCTCTCCCAAGCCGTGGACCAAATGGAAACAATAAAGCTTTTTGCAGAATGCATGCATGCATGCATGCATAAATAAATAAATAAATGTAATAGTAATAAAATATATATGTATAATATGCATAAATAAATTGTGACATACATTCAGTGAATAGTGCAAAGCAATAAAAATGGACAGACTTTCACTTCATGCCTCAACAATTAAGAATCTTATAAACACAATCCTGAATGATAGAAATGAGACTTCAAGTGATACAATGTGATTAGACATACATAAAGGAAAAAACAAACAAAACTTAATTCTATATATGAGATGAAATTACAAAGTAAGTAGTTGTTTCCACCAGCAATGGGGTTCAAATCCTCTTAGTACATTCTTCTGCCCCCTTTCATAGCCCCACTTCCTTTGACCTCTTCTGCCAGCCAATTACACTTACAAGGACCCTTCTGATTACATTGGGCCCACCTGGACAATCCAAGACAAAGCTTTTAAGATCATCTGATTAGCAAACTTAGTTGCATCTGCAACTTTAATTCCACTTTGCCGTGCATCATAACATAGTCATAGGTTGGTGGGGGGAGGGGGAGAGAATAAGGAAGTAGGTGTCTCTGAGAGGGTGGTTATTCTGTCTACTAGTTATATTATTTAAGTTTTGAAACACATTTTTCTCTCACTATGTTTTTTTTTCAGCTCACCTAAAGCCACATCTTGAAGTTAAATTCATATTCAAAATTGAGGGAAAATGTAATGCCAAATTTCATTACTGTTCTGCCAGTGGGATTTTACACATTTACTATGCCAATATGGAAATTAAGTTCAATAATTTCCTCTTCCAACTCATACCCAAATATAAAATGAAACTAAGTAGGTAGATATTTGTAAAAAACGTAGTGAAACTATGGCATAGTATATGGTCTGTTGATATTATTATTCCTTCATTATCATCAAATTCTGATACACATCTCTGAACTAATTGCAGCTACTGCCTAATTCTATACTGAGCAAAGGAATGATTTATAATATACATATTACAGAAAAGTTTCACTATGAAGAATGAAAGCAATGGGATACACACACACACACACACACACACACAAATAAAATGCACGTTGCTCCTTATATCTCTATATATCTGCTGTTCTCAAACAAGTGAAGTTCTTACAGTCCTAGTAAGTTGAGTTATAAAGTAACTTCCACATTATCATTTGAGGCTTTCTCAGGTAACTATTGGTCTATTTCCTACATTCACAATAAATGAAAACTGGAGGAAGTACCAAAAATATTGTTTTGTTGTTGAACTTGTGATAATACAACCAAAACAGTACCGCACTGGAATTTTTTGGACCATCACATTCTAGAAGGTAGTTCTATATTTTTAAAAGTGGGAAGGTACCAGCTTATGGAAGCATTTCGTGTTACTTACAACACCACTGAGGCACAGGTAAGTTGATATCTATAGCCTAAGAGGAATTGCTAACAGATCTGGGACTGAAATTTAGTCAAGAACACTTAAGGTCACAGAAAATGTGCTAGATCTTTGGTCACCTGACAGTGCTTTAGCAAAAGGAGGTACTCTTTGTAGAAATGGCCAATATAATTCTTCCTTAAATAAGAACAACTCATCCATCCATCTTCCTATCCATCTCTCATTTCCTCCTCCCTTCCCTCCCTCTTCATTACATAGCCTAATAGCATCTACCAAAATTAACTGAACTTTTATTTGACAATATAGGCACTCCAAACTTCCATTAAGATGATAATGTGTAATTTTAAAAATTCCTTTGAAAAAAATCAAAGTAGCTCACCCTTTCTTTGACCTTCAATATTGTTTTCCTTTAATGCCAAAAATTACCTTATTTTAACAGAGAAACTACTTTCTAATTAGCATCCCCAACTGTCAAAGTAAAGAATGCTTCAGGAATTTCCCAACAGCTTTAAAAATTACATTTTTGGAGTGCCTTTAATCCTTACTGACTTACACATTCATCCAATAGATATTAACTGAGCACTTACTACATAAGTCATGAAAATCTAAGATTTTAAAAGATAATCATTAGAATAGCACTTAAGAACTCATCTCGTTTGATAGTTACAATCAAATATATTTTATCTAAAACCTTTTTTCATAGTCTATGTTTTTCAGAATATGAATTGCATCTCTAATTACTAGAGGGACTTGTGTCTAATAATTACCCTGAGTTTCTACATAAAAAACTATTAATTTGCATAATCCTAAATTTAAAATGTCTGATAGCCCCAATTTCTTTTTTTCCAAATACTTTTATTTTTTCAGTGTTACAAGATTAATTGTTCATGCACCACACTCAGTTCTCCATGCAATACGTACCCTCCTCAATACCCACCACCAGGCTTGCCCAACGCCCCATCCCCCTACCCTCCAAAACCCTCAGTCTGTTGCTTAGAGTCCACAGCCTCTCATGGTTCATCTCCCCCTCCGATTGCCCCCCACTCATCCTTTCTTTCCTTCTCACAATGCCTTCCATGTTTTTCCTTATGCTCCACACGTAAGTGAGACCATAAGATAATTGACTCTCTCCGCTTGACTTATTTCACTCCGCATAATCTCTTCCAGTCCCGTCCATGTTGATACAAAAGTTGGGTATTCATCCTTTCTGATGGAGGCATAATATTCCATATCTTCTTTATCCATTCATCTTTTGAAGGGTATCTTGGTTCTTTCCACAGTTTGGCGATTGTGGCCATTGCTGCTATGAACATTGGGGTACATGTGGCCTTTCTTTATACTGCATCTGCTTCTTTGGGGTAAATACCCAGTAGTGCAATTGCAGGGTCATAGGGTAGCTCTATTTTTAATTTCTTCAGGAATCTCTACATTGTTTTCCAAAGTGGCTGCACCAACTTGCATTCCCACCAAAAGTGTAAGCGGGTTCCCCTTTCTCTACATCCTCTCCAACATTTGTTGTTTACTGTCTTGTTGATTTTGGCCATTCTAACTGGTGTAAGGTGATAGCCCCAATTTCTTGATTAGCATTTTTAAATCCCCCTTTTTATACATTTGTCCCTCATTTAAAATGTTATCACCTCTGAAATAAAAGTCTCAGTTTGAAGTTGACTTAGAATTCCAATTTGACAATGACTTTCCTCTTGTGAACCTCTTCGTCTGAATTTCACATAGAAGAAAATAAATGCAAAGATAAGAACTTAATTTAAATATACGCTTTTTGACTGTTCATGCTTTATTAAGTTATGAACAAAAGACACAAATAAAGGTATATATTTCCATGGCAACATATGTTTCAGGTTCTATTATTTACAATCTGGGTCAATGTAGGCTGCTTGGGCTGCCATAACAAAATACCACAGACTGGGTGGCCTCAACAACAGGAATTAATTTTGTCACAGTTCTGGAGGCTAAAATCCAAAATCAAGTCATAATCAGTTTCCAGGGAGAGCGCTCCGCCTCCTTAGAGAAGACTACTTTCTCACTATTTCTTCACATGGGTTCTCCTTGGTATATGCACACAGAAGAAAAGGGAAAGAGCGAACTTTCTGGTGTACCTTCTTATAAGGACACTAATCCTCTAAGATCAGGGCCTTACCCTTATGACCTCAGTTAATTTTGATGACTTCCTTAAGGCCCCATCTCCTAATACAGGTACACAGGGGGCTTAGGGCTTCAGCGTATGAACTGGGGAGGACAGAACATTCAGGTCCTAACAGTCAGCTTAAATAGTCACATGTAATGGTAATTCATCTTTAAGTGTAATCTGGAAGTATATGTTAGGAGTGCTTTTCTGGCCAGGAAATGCAGGGATACACACAGTACCATAAGCCTTTAGGAATTATGCCTCTCCCAGAATTCTCTTTTTTTTTCTCCCCAGAATTCTCTTAAAACAGCCTTTTTAAGCCAGTTGTAAGCATAGTTTGTTAATGAATGATATCCCAATACCAGGTCTCTTCCAGAAACATACACTTTTCAAGCATGTCTCTGTGGTGGTCATTACTTTCTGGATGTGATCCATGACAAACACAAGACACCAAAAAGAAGGTGACACTGTCTTTTATGTGGATCGTTTCCAAGTCTGCCAAATTTGCTCCAGCTGTATTGACCTGAGTCACCAGATTCGGGAGCCATTGGTGGCAATGTTAGCTAGGTTTAAAAATAGCTGTGATACATAGAAATTCTCAATCCAAACAGGTAAGTGCTATTTCCTGGGACCAGCAAGGGAAGAAAATAGGCAGAGGACAGAGGTCTGAGGTTCTGCTGTTGCCTAGGTCAAAGAGACTTAGCTGTTGCCAACATTTGTGAAGGTGAGGATTGAGGTGGGTTAGGGATCGACTTCGGATAGCAGTCAATATAAACAGAGGTCTTCAGATGTTTTCTACGGACCAGACCAAGGTCTTTCTTTTGTGAGGTTGTGTAACATTAGTGCTAAGTTATGTACAAAGCCCTGCCACTTTGTTTCGGATCGAGGTCCCAAGGAATTCCTACTGTACTGTGTAGTTGTTGCACTTGAGTCAGATTCCAGCTTCACGTGAAGAACAGAAAGCGTCCCAGCTTAATGGGCTCATACACCTCAGCCATGAATTCCATTTTACAGGTACAGTGAAAAGTGGCACAGAGAGAGGAAAACGTTCCCAAAATAACGTATTCATTTTCCCAGAAATCTTACCGGAGTTGCACTGTGGTCTTTTCTGTTAGCCATGCACGAAAGAATGAAGAAAATTGATATTGCCACAACTGGGAATCTCAAGCATAACGTACTCTTATGTAACTGCCAGAACAAGAAAAAGACGATTGAGATCCTAAGTCATTGGTTGATATTTCTGTGAGCAGTCTTCCTTCCATGATGAATTTTTCTTTAATTTGGATGATATTCTTTTTTTCTCCCCAAATATGTTTAATTTTTCAGTGTTACAAGATTGATTGTTCACGCACCACACCCAGTGCTCCATGCAATACGTGCCCTTCTCAATACCCACTACCAGGCTTGCCCACCCCCCCACCTCCTCCCCTCCAAAACCCTCAGTTTGTTGCTCAGAGTCCACAGTCTCTCCTGGTTCATCGCCCCCTCCGATTTCCCCCATGATGAAATTTAAGGGAATTTGGTGTTCTAGTTTCTGAGACCGCCTGAGTTAGTCAGTTGCAGTTGAACTCATTACCACGGGAGGCACTGTTGAGCTGTGGGACCTCTCTGGATTCCACCTTTAGGGATGTTGGCGCCTGAACAGAGGTTCTGTGTTGGGAGCCCAGGGAGTACCACAGTAAACTGAGCAAGCTGCACCCCACATAAACAAAAATTATCAAGGACTGGAAGGCAGGTCCCAGAAGAAGGCCTTCAGTCATTGGCCCACATACACCTAATCACTTAGCAAATAATGGGCATCAAATGCTAAGCATTACTCTAGGCACCAGAGGTATGTCTGAACAAAATGTATCAAAATTTCTGCTCTCAAGAAGCTTCCATTTAGGAGCTCCTGGGTGGCTCAGTAGGTTAAAGCCTCTGTCTTCGGCTCAGGTCATGATCTCAGGGTCCTGGGATCAAGGCCCCGCATCCGCTCTCTGCTCGGCAGGGAGCCTGCTTCCCCTTCTCTCTGCCTGCCTCTCTGCCTACTTGTGATCTCTCCATCAAATAAATAAATAAAATCTTTAAAAAAAAAAGAAGAAGAAGCTTCCATTTATAAGAAAAAATATTTGGACCTAGAAACTTGGTTTTAAAAACAAAAAATCACACTCATACTGGAAGTAAGCAGTTCAGGTCCTAATCCTAGGGTTCTGGGATCGGATTGGGATCTGTCTGCATCTGGCTTCTTGCTTAGCGGGGAACCTGCTTCTTTCTCTACCTGCCTCTCCCTCTGCCTACTGCTCCCCCCGCTTGTGTGTGCTCGCTCTCTCTCTGACAAATAAAATCAATCGTAAACAAACAAACAAACAAAAATAGGGTTTGGAAGTGGGTTAGTGTACCAAGAACATTGAGTTTGGCTTGGGAAATGTATAAACTCTTAGAAGCATGAAGGATTATGGTATGGACCAGTGGGTAAAATACAAGATAAAAAACTCACTATATATACAATGGAGACACACAAGGTGGGATTAGTGAGATCTGGAGGCAGAACCAGGATGGAGCCTGAGAGAATGTACAGGAAAATCATGTTTTATTTAATAGCTCATTTTCACAAGTACTGTATTTATGATTAAATTTTATGTTAATACTGAAGAGCTATAGAAAAAAAATCTGGTTTAAGATCCCATACTTTGAAATATTCCTAGAAGAAGTTCTAGCTTTAACTGCTCACTTTTATTTGTGCTTCCATTTTAATTGGACAGCTATAGAGAGAGGAAGGCTCTGTACCTTTTTTGTCATGGGATTTACCACAGGTTCCTTTAATTGTCAGTCTCTCACTAAACTGTAAGTTCTGAAAGAAAAACTACTTTGATGTCATTATCCTTATATTCATTGCTGGCACCTATCACGGTGCTTCATTTCATCTTATGCAGGGCCACCTTATATAGTTGTGCAGGCTGTGCACTGCACAACTCCAGGGGGCACCATACTTATAAACATGATGTGAATGGTACCCCTAAAGTCATAGAGTCCACAACCTCACAAGCATTTAAGGTTGCCCTGGACCTCATCAGTGTTTATTAAATTAATGAAAATATTTTCACCATTTATGATTTGTTGTCAGATGTCAAATAAATATGCCAACTTGTGACACACATAAGTGTACATGGCAAGGACAATGGCATTGTATAATAAATGAAATGGATTTCTATTTTAATCTTAAACTAAAAAGAGACAGCTTTGAAAATTTGTGCTGATTACTTAATGAAGTGACAGAACAAGAACACCTATTAAAAAAAAAGTCTTCTAGCTTGAGAATAAGTGGATTCCAGTTTCCTATGAAATGGATGATTTTAAAAATTGGAACTTTTAATATAGTTAAATTAGCAAACTAGAAGATTCACTTACTTGGGTGAACATAAAGCCTGGTGAACAGAAAATTTTTATTTTAATAGAATTTGGTCTTCCCAAAACATCCCCACAAAGTAATCTTAATAGTTAGATACACTTTGACAATACAGCCACTATATTTCCCACATCATTCAGACCATAAAGGTAATGTAAAATACTTTTTTAAAAAAAGATTTTATTTACTTATTTGACACAGACAGAGAGAGAGAGAGATCACAAGCAGGCAGAGAGGCAGGCAGAGAGAGAGGGGGAAGCAGGCTCCCCGCTGAGCAGAGAGCCCGACACGGGGCTCGATCTCAGGACCCCGAGATCATGACCAGAGCTGAAGGCAGAGGCTTTAACCCACTGAGCCACCCAGGCACCCCAACACTTTTTTTCCCTAATGAGCTTCAAGTTTCCTGTAACAGATACAAATTAACAGTCAAACCAAAGTCATGAATGTCCACATGTAATCTTATAAACAATAAGTGGAGGTGAAGTGACAGAAAGCTTCATTTCCATTTGTGCAAGAAATTTTGCAATTTTGGTGTCTTCCTTAATTTTCTTGCCTATGGTTTCTTGCTCCTTTGATGAATTCCCAGCTCATGAACACTGTTGTCATAGATGTATGTGTGTGTGTCTTTAAGAACAGTAGTCAGGAGTAGTCTATTAGTTTGTATCCAATCATGCTGTCTGTGAATGTTTCTAACACCCCAAAATGAGCATTCATGATCTTTTCCAAATTGTTACTGTAAAATGTAACATAAACCACTGCAATCAGAATAAATTGAACTTATTTTTTCCACAAACACAATGCCTGTTAGAACAAGCTGACATGGGGAGTTTTTGAATGCAGTGTCCTCCACTGGTCTATAACGTGTCATTGATGAGACATCTAAACATGGCTAACCACTTACAAGGCCTCAATATTTTGAATGAAGCATTTTCTTTAGTGAATAAATAATGAATGTACCTTTGCTATCATGATTCTAAAATTCCATTTAAAGCAGATACTTTTTCAATAAAGAAGAAATAAATTTAATTACTAAAGCAACAAAAATAACTGGTGGTAAAAAAAAAAAAAAAACCTGGATCTCAAAGCAAGGACCATTTGGGGCACTGGTTAAACATTCAGATTTCTGCAATCAAAGCTGGAATACAATCTCAGGTGGATGGAGCTGCAACGGACATGTGATTATCAGACAAGCTCCCAGGACAGTACTGCATATGCTACATCTTGAGAACCAGTGACTTAGAGAATAGTTTTCAAGTTCATTTAATAGTTTTATTTAGTTCATGTGGCCTGAGAAGTTTGGACATCTGCTTTCTATACATGGAAATATTAAAGAGGCCATGGGCATCTAAAATGAGACTTCTGTTTAGATCTGTTTATGTTATATTTAGATATGTTTGCTAAAATTTCTGAATTCAATTTCCAAACTTCAAAAAGTCATAGCTTCAAGAACTTGAGGTTTCACTCTGCTTTGCAAGCTAACAAGTTAGCCTGTTGGTTTCACGGGTACTGGTAGACAGGTGACTACTGGCTCAGAGACCTTAGGTGGAGGTGGGGTGGGCTCTCCTGGATGGTCCAGGCCTGTTCTAATCACATGAATCCTTGAGAAACTTTTCTGGCTGGATCAGAGAAAGAGATATGAGAATGGAATCAGGGCCAGAGAGATACTACCTTGCTGGCTCTCAAGATGGAGGAAGGGGGCCATGAGCCAAGGAACAAAGTGTCAGCTTTTAGAAGCTGGAAAAGGCAAAGAAATGAATTTTTTCCCTGGAACATCCAGAAAGAAGGTCCAGAAAGAACACAGCCCTGACGACACCTTGATTTTAGCCCAGTGAGACCTGTGTCGGTCTTCTGACCCCTAGAACTGTAAGATAATAAAATATGTGCTGTTGCTTTCCAACACAGGGCTTGAACTCACAACCCTGAGATCAAGATCTGAGCTAAGATCAAGAGTCAGATACTTAATCGACAGAGCCACCCAGATGCCCTGTAAATATGTGTTGTTAATTGGGAGAAGACAGAGTAGGAGACGAAACATGAGAGACTGTGGACTCTAAGAAACAAACTGAGGGTTTTGGAGGGGCAGGGGTGGGGGGTTGGGCGAGCCTGGTGGTGGATATTAAGGAGGGCACATATTGCATGGAGCACTAGGTGTGGTGCGTGAACGATGAATCTTGGAGCACTGAATAAATAAATAAATAAATAAATACATACATACATACATAAATAAATGTTGTTGTGAGCCACGAACTCTGAGGTAATTTTTTAATAGCAGCAATAGAAAATTAACACAAGCAGTAGCCAGGGCTTCAGCATTTTTGTACCAATTCTCCCAAGCCCCAGTTCTCACAGGGCAATACAGAGAAAGGCAGATGATAGTCGCATACATAGTGGGTTCCCTTACAGGAGAAGAATCCTGAGCTTAGGAAACCTGAATCTTTTGTAATGAGAAGTAAGCAGACCTGATTTTCACTCCAGAGGGAGACACTATCTCTGTCTCCCAAGGCTGTTTGCTCTACAAATATCCTTGAAAAGATTCTCTGAAACAAAGGGCAGTTGGTGTTTCACTGGCAAGGTTCGCAGAAACACAAGAGACCAACACACAATTGTTCTTCAACACAAGATGCCATCTAAATTCATTACTCAAGTGCTCCTGAAATACAGAGTTTTCATAATTCAAACTAAGTGGCTGTGGTTTTTAGCATAACAATAGGTGATGAAATTGATAAAGGTTGATACAGCTGTATAAGCAATGCCTGCTAATGAGAATCAAAAAAATAAAATCCATTATTATAAAACCAAAATTAACATGAGCATATGCTGCGGGGTTATTTATGATATTAAACATACACAAACACACAAATATGCCATCATTATTGAAATTGCTACAGGTGAAGAAATCTCATTATTGCTAGTCTGGAACTTTTTGGACTGTAAACCACTTTTTCACTTGAAACAATTGTTTTTACTATGGAATTTTTTAATACTGTGCAGTTTTTTAATACTTTCCCTATCATATTATAGCAAAATCAGACTGTGCTTTTTTAGATAAGATTTAATTTTTTATAAAATTTAGAAATAGATTTTTATTGGTATCTTGGTTAAATTGGCCCAAGTTGCAAAAGGATGAGTATAAGTGGCATTTTCCAGTAAAAACAGCTGAAAATACCAGCATGTGATAAACTTTCTTGTCCTTCTTGAGTTGATAGGCTAAATTAAACTCTAGTTACTCATTTAAAAGAAGTACTTTACATCCTCTAGCTATTATTAAATGAAATATTATCTATAAATGGAGATATATTTCAACAGCCGTAGAAAATATACTGGGTCATGCAGTTTGCCTCATAAACATTACAGTCACCATGGTTACTATTATAATACCTAAATCACAAGGCCCTCTATTCTGCTCAAGTTAGGCAGTGTCTGTGAAATCTGTTCTGTGTGTCCTTCTATCAGAATATGCTCCCTTATCCAGGTCTGCTCCTGAGGATGTCCAGGAAGCTCCATTTCATCTCAGAACTTAGGGGACAATTCAACCTTGCCATTTGGTCTCTCTGAAGACTAAAATAATACTCAAGAGAGCAGTTTAAGCACTGACCCTTAATCCCTTTAGAAGAGATGAAAGGGTTACGCTTCTGAATTCTAGTTCAGATACTGTTCCCTCACCCCCACTGTGCTGGCCCTTAAGTTGTTGCCTCTCAACCTCAAACCTACCCCTCTGTACTCTGCTTTGTGGAGCTCTGTCTAAGACTATAGACCCCATTTCTGCAATTCCAGCTGCTCTGTGTTAGGCTTTACCAAGAAAGTTCCATTAGGAGACTGTAGGGCTCAACATGGGAGGAAGAAATGCGGTCAGAGGCGGAAGGAACTATTCTGCAGGAACCCACCTTCAAGTCTCTCTATTGGAATATTATAAGTGCTTTCTTTTGCTCCCCAGCAGTAAGGATAGCAGCTACTTTTTGCAGCTACTACCTCTTTGATACCTCAGGGTCCCCTTTTGGCTTTTTCAGTTCTCAGTAATTTAAAAATATTGATTCTTCATTTTAAGTGCTTTCTTTTAAAATAACTAGTAAACATTTACACTCTGGCCCTTGACTGATAGAACCCCCACTGTTCAGGTTAAACATCTCAGAGTTAACTCTGGGCGTGTACACAGACTATCTTGGGGGAAGTGAATTCCAGAGCACAGAGTCCTCATACAGCCAACAGATGGTCTGACATTCGATACAAGCAGTCTCGTGTTCAGTAAACATGAATGGAATTCCAAGGGTTTCTCAGGCACCATGCTTAATGAGAGGTGAAATCTGTTCTCAACTTACATCCAGAATAATGATGGAGCCAATACCAGAAAGGTTATAAAGTATAGTAATGTTAAATTGCTGAGAAACGCAAAATAAGTCATAATAGCATTACAGGACACACATAAGGTAATAAAAGAGACCACTGAAGACTTCTCTGGCCAGGAAGTCATCAAGCAAAAGAAATGTAGAAGCATATTTAGGAAGAAAGAACCATGCATGCTTAAACCAGGAAGTTTGCAAAAGTAGGACCACTGAAAGAACTGAAAATCATTCCACATAGGTTATGAGTAATAAGGCCTCACTAAAGATGAGGCTGTAAATGTGGATAGAGACCATATCATGAAGATACTTTTCTGTCTTGCTTAGAAATCTGGCCTCCAAATGGACAGAAGAGGAGGGCTATTGAAGGCATTCAAGACAACTACGACTCTGACATACTTATGTTTTTCCAATGTGGCTTTTTAATGAACTATAACATATAAATAGAGAAGTGTACACATAATAAAGCTCAGATTTTTAGAAACCAAACACACCAATGTAACCAACACCCAGATAGAGAAACCAAACAGTACCAGTACATCCGAAGGACCTCTCCCATACCTACCCCCTCAAGGTCCCCACCAAAGGTAACTGTTATCTTAACCTAAAACTATGGGTTAATTTGGTCTGTTTTTTAATTTTATGGAAGTTGAATGAAACAGTATGAAAGTCCTTGTTTCTGGCCTCTTTGGATCAACATTACTTGTGGGATTCATTCATGTTCTATATAGATTTGGTCATTCTCACTGCGATGTAGCTTTCTACTGTACAAATATTCTACAAACTTTTTACATTCTATTTTTGGCAGGCACTTAAGGCTTTTTCTAGTTTTTAGTTATTAAGACATGTCATTATGTAAACTTTCATTCACGTATACATTACTACTGTGTATCTACTAAACAAGTAGACTTGATGTTTATATGTATGTTCAACTTTAGTGGATACTGCCAAAAGAGTTGTCCTAATTCACATTCCCACCAATGTTTTGACAGCTCTATTCCACATACTTGCCAACCTTCTTACTATAACTTTTTTTTGCATTTTAGTCTTGTAACAGGTCTTTAGTTCTATCTCATGGTAGTTTTAGTATGTGTTTCCCAAATGTATAAGATTGGACATATTTTCATATTTTATTGGCTATTTAATTTGATATCCTCCTTTATGAAATGACTATTAAAGAGTTTTTCTTTTTTCAGTATGCTTGGGTGGCTCAGCCAGTTAAGCATCTGCCTTAGGCTCAGGTCATGATCCCAGGGTCCTGGGATCAACTCCTGCATCAGGCTCCCTGCTCAGCGGGGAGTCTTCTTCTCCCTCTACCTTTGCCTGCTGCTCCCTCTGCTTGTGCTCTCTTGCTCTTTATCTTTCTGGCAAATAAATCAAATCTTTTTTAAAAAAAGAGTTTTTCCTTTCTTGTATTGTTTTTCTTTTCTTTTCGTTTCTCTTTTTTTTACTTTATTATGTTAGTCATAATAAATACAGTACATTGTTATAAATACAGTACATCATAAATACAGTACATCATTATAAATACAGTACATCATAAATACATACATAAATACAGTACATCATTAGTTTTTGATGTAGTGTTCCTTGATTCATTGTTTACGTAGAACACCCAGTGCTCCAAGCAATACGTGCCCTCTTTAATACCCATCACCGGTCTAATCCATCCCTCACCGCCCCCCTCGGAAACCCTCAGTTTGTCTCCCATAGTCCATAGTCTCTTGTGGTTCATCTCCCCCTCTGATTTCTCCCCCTTTGTTTTTTCCCTTCCTTCTCCTAATGTCCTCCATGCTATTCCTTATGTTCCACATATAAATGAAGCCATATGATAATGGTCTTTCTCTGCTTGACTTATTTCATTTAGCATAATCCCCTCCAGTTCCATCCATGTCAATGCAAATGATGGGTATTCATCCTTTCTGATGGCTAAGTAATATTCCATTGAATATATGGACCACATTTTCTTTATCCATTTGTCTGTTGAAGGGCATCTTTGTTCCTTCCACAGTTTGGCTATTGTGGACATCACTGCTATGAACATTGGGGTGCATGTGCCCCTTCTTTTCACTACATCTGTATCATTGGAATAAATACCCAGTAGTGCAATTGCGGGGTCATAGGGTCGCTCTATTTTTAACATTTTGAGGAACCTCCACACTGTTTTCCAAAGTGGCTGTGCCAACTTGCATTCCCACCAACAGTGGAAGAGGGTTCCCCTTTCTCCACATCCTCCGCAACATTTGTTGCTTCCTGCCTTGTCAATTTTTGCCATTCTAACTAGTGTAAGGTGGTATCTCAATGTGGTTTTGATTTGAATTTCCCTGATGGCTAATGATATTGAACATTTTTTCATGTGTCTGTTAGTCATTTGTATGTCTTCCTTGGAGAAGCGTCTGTTCGTGTCTTCTTCCCATTTTTGACTTGATTATTTGTTTTTTGGGTGTTGAGTTTGAGAAGTTCTTTATAAATCTTGGATACCAGTCCTTTATCTGTAGTGTCATTTGCAAATATCTTCTCCCATTCTGTGGGTTGCCTCTTTGTTTTATTGACTGTTTCCTTTGCTGTGAAGAAGCTTTCTATCTTGGTGAAGTTCTGAAAGTTAATTTTGGTTTTTGTTTCCCCTGTCTCTGGAGACATGTCTTGAAAGAAGTTTTGTGGCCAATGACGAAGAGGTTACTGCTTGTGTTCTTCTCTAGGATTTTGATGGATTCCTGTCTCACAGTGCAGTCTTTCATCCATTTAGAGTTTATCTTGGTGTATGGTGTAAGAGAATGGTCGAGTTTCGTTGTTCTGTATATAGCTGTCCAATTTCCTCAGCACCATTTATTGAAGAGACTATCTTTTTTCCATGGGATATTTTTTCCTGCTTTGTTAAAGATTAGTTGACCATAGAGTTGAGGGTCCATATCTGAGCTCTCTACTCTGTTCCATTGATCTATGTGTCTGCTTTTGTGCCAGTACCATACTGTCTTGGTGATCATAGCTTTATAATATAGCTTGAAATCAGGCAACATGATGCCCCCAGCTTTGTTTTTCTTTTTCACCATTTCCTTGGCAATTCAGGGTCTTTTCTGGTTCCATACAAATTTTAGGATTGATTGTTTCAGCACTTTGAAAAATGTCATTAGTATTTTGATCAGGATGGTGTTGAAAGTATAGATTGCTCTAGGCAGCATAGACATTTTAAGAATATTTATTCTTCCAATCCATTCCATGAGCATGGAATGTTTTTTCCATCTTTTTGTGTCTTCTTCAATTTATTTCATAAGTGTTCTATAGTTTCTAGAGTATAGATCATTTACCTCTTTGGATAGGTTTATTTCAAGGTATCTTATGGTTTGGGGTACTATTGTAAAGGCAATTGATTCCCTTATTTCTCTTTCTACAGTTACATTATTAGTGTATTGTTTTTATTTTTTTAAGATTTTATTTATTTATTTGACAGAGAGAGATCATAAGTCGGCAGAGAGGCAGGCAGAGAGAGAGGAGGAAGCAGGTTCCTCGCTGAGCAGAGAGCCCGATGCGGGGCTCGATCCCAGGACCCTGAGATCATGACCTGAGCTGAAGGCAGAGATTTAACCCACTGAGCCACCCAGGCGCCCCAGTGAATTGTTTTTAATTCATGGATTGAAGTGCAGTACTTAACCTCTAAATATTTGTTGATTTTCTAGTTACCTTATTGATACTGATTTCTAATTTAATTGCATTGGGATCATAAACTATAACTTGTATTTTAGTCCTCTGAAATTTATTGAAACTTGTTATATGGCTCAGAATATGTCTAAGTACATGTTCTATGTGCACTTTTTAAAAATGTGTGTCCTACAGTTGTTGGCTATAATGTACAAAAATATTAATTAGGAAATTTGTTGATAATGTTTGTCAGAGTGGGTTATCCAAAAGCAGATATTGACAAGTTGTTGGTGTAAGATATTTACTACATAGCAACACCTGTGAATAAGGGTAGGGGTGGGTTAAGATTAGGCAAAGAGAAAAATTAAATTGTATTGTAGTCCCAGCAAAACCTCAGACAATATCATACCACGGCCTGCAATGTACACAGCCCATCAGGATTATCCTTTAGTGAGCTGAAAGGCTTTGATCAGGCTTGAAATATAGAACCCTACTATAATCAATACTTGGATGTGGGTTGCCCAGGTTAACAGATATATGCTCTTGTGGCTCTCTGCAGCTGAGGCAAAATGTGAGGGAAAAGAACAAGTGAGAGAAGAAATTCTTCTTTGAAGAGATTATTGGTGGTGGATCTTTGTGACCACCAGTATTCTTTAAATCTCCATTCATACAGATTTTTTCTATTACTAAGGCTTGTTTCATATGTTTTGAAGCTTTATTGTCAGATATATACTTATTGTTGAATTGGCTCTTTTATGATTATAAATTGAACTTTCTTAAATCTCTGGTAATGGCTCCTGTTTGGGGGTCTACTTCATTATATAAATACCACGTCTTCCTTATACTTAATAATTATATGGTATTAACTTTTTAAAATTCTTTAATTTTAACCAGTTTCTGTCTTCAAATTTAAAATGTTTGTTTGAAAATACCATGTAGTTTGGTCGTGCTTTTTTAATCAGATTGAAAATCAATCTTTTGAATTTTTAGCTCCTTAATACTTAATATAATTGCTGATATGGTTGAACTTAAGTCTGCCATGTTACTATTTGTTTTCTATGTGACCTCTGTATTCTTTCCACCTCCTTTTTTATATTGACCCAATATTTTCATAGGAATCCCTTATGTATCCTCTATTGCTATGTCTAAATGCTGCTGCAGTAATAAATTACCTTATCCTAGTCTACTCTGAATTAATAGTATAAAAAGTTTACAGTAGTTTAATTCCATATATACTCTTTTCAATACTTTGGCCTGATAATTTTTTTACTTTCCATACTTTATATATGAAAATTTTCAAAGCCTTTAAAAGATATTCTCTTCTCCCAGGAGAGTTAACCATATATTCAGAGAGGAAAAGTAAAGGCAGATTACCCTAATCCAATCAGAGACTGAATGTAATAAAAACAGGTTGCAATTTTCATCAAGTTCCATTTCTCTGTTTTACGTTCACTTTTGGGAGTGAACCTACCTTAGATCCTGATTTAGAGGTTAATGGATTTACTAAAGAGTTCCCTTTGCTCAGTCCTGAATTCCAATTCCAATTCTAAGTCTGTCCTCTCGGCACTATGAAATGGACATTGGAAATTATCTGCTTTTCTTCAGTGAGACGAAGTATTTTTTAAAGCTGAGCACACCAACGTATCCTATCCCGTATGATGTTCTTGCAATTTAATACTGACAATAAGAGATAAAATCCACGTTTTTTGAATCTAGATGAGCCTGCTTCTATAGCTGAAATGATGCTCTGTCACTTCTGTAACTAAGTCATAAAAGGCAACATGACTTCCTTCTATGTGGTCCTTTGGGGATATTCTTCCTGGAACCCAGCCACCACACTGTGCAGAAGCCAAAAAGTCACCTAGAAAGGCCATAAGAAAGTGTTTGGATCACAGCTCCCAAAGAGATCCCAGACAGTAGCAAGTATCAACTGCCAGACACCTAAGTGGTGAGGAAATGAGCTTTTACATTACTTCAGACTCCCGTGTCAAGCAGGCCCAGCTAACAATGAGTAGGGCAGAGACAATCTGTCCCTTCCAAGCTTTGCCTAAATAGCAGAATCATGAACCAATTAAAATTGCTGTTGTTTTAAGCCACTTAGTTTTAGGGTGGTTTGTTACTCAGAAAGAAATAATCTAAACATATGCCTTTCTCTTTAATGTTTTTAGCTGCTGGTAAGATATGAACAACTACCTGGAGAATATTGTCAAGTGTTGCAGGTCACTAGTCTGCCTCCATTTTCATCAGGATCTCAGCCCCATAAGTCCTGGTTCCAAAATCCAATGTTTGTTTCTCAAGCCCCAAGAGACTGCCAAACTTGCTGTTGGTTTCTCTGCTTCTTTTTCCAAGGGGTGGGAGGGAGAGATTGTAGCCCAGATTTTGGTATCTTTATTTTTGTTTATTTTTTCCCACCTTTACTGAGGCATAATAGAGAAATAAAATTGTATACATTTTTCTTTCCTCTTTCATTATACTCTTCATACAGAATTCTCAGCCTTTGCCCAGTGCCAAGAAATGGCAGATGCCAGAAGAGGGAAAGGAGCTTGTAAAATGTTGGCTTACCTCTCCGTACTTCACTTTGCACAAGGATTGTAACTGTTTAAATAGACATTTCTTAGTTATTTTTCTTGGTTGTTTTTTTTTTTTTTTCTGGTTGTTCTCAATGGCAACATTGGCCTGCCACAATTACTTCATCAGGAATGAAAGTGGAAGCTCATATTGCATTTTTAAACATCTCCCCGGTATTAATATAGAGAATGGATCTGAGGGAGACCAACCTGGAGTAACAGTCAATAATCTGGGTGAGAAATGATGATGGATAGAGCTATAGTAAAAGCAGTAGGGATAGAAAAATCTGTCACAAGTATTTGATGAATAATTAGAGCATGTACTTTGCAGTGCTTGTTATGGGTATAAGGGAGAAGAAAGTATTTGGGAGCTTTGTAGGATTCTTGCAGGAATACTGAACTAAAGGGTAAGGTCTTTCACTAAGAAAAGGAATATTTCACACCAAGGAGGGATACACAGAGTTACTGTTTTAAATGTGGAAATTGATAGGCTTGATTTGTCATTAGGATATCTAGGTGGAAATGACCAAATGCCAATGGAATAAGAATCCAGAAAAGAAATCTTGACTAGAGATAAAAAGATAATTGGGATATCAAAGTGTATCAGTATTATTTTACCAGACAAAATAGATTAAAATAGATTAAAACCACCCAAGAACAACACACAGATAGAAGTAAAAAGATGAGCCTCAGACAGAACCAACTTGCTTTGGCACTTCTTGGAAAGAAACAAAATGGAATAGAACCACAAGCATCAATTTCATGGTTTACTTCTTTTATTTTCTCATATTGCTGTGTCTCCAATATAGATTTAGATTAATGTTTCCCAAACTATAGAACACCCTTTTTTTTTAATGAAAAGAAGGGAAAAAATCTGAAAAGTGATATGAGTCAAAGGCAAAGGGAATAGTTTCCTGTAGTTCTCAATTTTAAATAACATAAAATGACTAAAATAACTTGGATAAACCATTACATGCTCATATTACAAGCCATGCTTATGATCTTGATTGACAGGGAAAATCAAACACTCCAGAAAACACACAACCATAATTTCACTGGATTCATTTCAAAAAAGCAGAGGTAAGTTAATAGAAATTTTATGAAATATAGATAAAGAGTGGCAAATATAGGAAGAATGTGTAATATTATCAGAAAAGTTTATCACTTACAACTAAAATTAAAACTTCGTGAGTAGGGGCACCTGGGTGGCTCAGTGGTTAAGCTACTGCCTTTGGCTCAGGTCATGATCCTGGAGTCCCAGGATCAAGTCCCATATCAGACTCCCTGCTCAGCAGGGAGTCTGCTTCTCCCTCTGACCCTCTGCTCTCTCATGCTTTCTCACTCTCTCAAATAAATAAATAAAATCTTTAAAAAAAAAAACTTCTTGAGAAATAACAATATAGAATGCATTCCTCACTGTAACCCACAATCTCAACCATGTGCTTTTAATCACCTGATGACAAATACATTAAATTCCATTTTAATTCTATTCACAGTGGAACATAATAATTCAATATGTCATAAAGACAAAAGAAACTACCATTTTTAAAAAAGATAAAATAATGTAATCAAATTAGTATATGATAAATGACATAACATGAAAATAAACAAGGTCTACTGTGGACATCTTTGTTTCTTAACCTGTCATCCATTCCTTCTCCTTTTGATGACAGAATATTCATTTTCCTTTACACAACCAGATCTTCCCACTTAACTGTTTCTGGAATTTTTGAGCTTACATTAGTTCTAGAAACAAGCAAATATCCTATGCTGGCTTATCAGTGTACCACATTTGTCCTGCCATGGCTTTTGGTTCAAGAATGCTCAAGTAACCCAAAATGAGAATCAACTACATCGTTCTTCTGGAACATTAGGAAGGAAATATTTCCAGTGGGGCTTCCAAGTGGAAATATGTAAGCCTGGAGTTACTTGCATTCATCTTGTTAGGACTCCATACATCTCAATTACTCGGGACAACCCTAGCTTATACTTGGGGTCTCACTATACTTAGTATACAACTTATTGTTCATACCAAGACAGTGTTTTATTACAAAATCTACTCTTTCAAGGAAACCTAAGAATAAATTTTAATGGAAAAAAGGACAATTGAGAGATGAAAGGCAATCAACACATTCTAGACATCATTTGATCACCCTGAGCCAGGTGTAACGTTGGATTTTTCTGTTATGTGTAAGTAAGTAAATAAATAAATAACTCATTTTGTAATTGGGTTTAAGTTGAATTTCTACTACTTGCAGCTGAAACAGGAATGATTATGACTATATGCTATGTCAAAGCTTTACTTAATGACAAGATAAAGCATACATTTATATAGAGATTTATACAGGAATACAATCATGTAACTATCACCAGAAAAAATATATAACATACCCATATCCTCCAAAGTTTTCTCTGATCCCTTTGCATTCTATCTCCTTCTTCTACCTCAGCCCCTGGAAATCACTGATCTTTCTGTTACTATGACTTTCCCTTTTCTAGATTTTAAATAAGATGAATGAGAAAATATGTAGGCTTTTATGTCTGGATTCTTTCATTTAGCATAACGCTTTTGAGAGTTATCCTTGTTCCTTCAAAATCAGGAACAAGATGGCTGGCAAGAATGCACATTCTCACCACTTTTATGTGACAGAGTATTGAAAGTTACAGCCCAAGAATTAGGTGAAATGAAATAAAAGGTATCCAAATTGGGAAAGAAGAAAGAAAACTGCCACTATGCAGATGACATGATTTTATATATAGAAAACCCTAAACACTCCACCAAAAACCTATTAGAAGAAATAAATTCAGTAAAGTTGCAGAATACGAAGCTAATACACAAAAATCTGTTATGTTTTTATACACTTACAACGAATTTTAAGAGAATTTAAATGATGGGTATTAAGGAGGGCATGTGATATGATGAGCACTGAGTGTTATATGCAACTGATAAATTATTGGATTCTACATCTGAAACTAATGATGTACTATATGTTGGCTAGTTGAACTTAAATTTAAAAAAGAAAAAAGAGAGATATTAAGAAAAAAATCTCATTTATATTTGCATCCAAAGGAATAAAATAGCCAGGAATAAATTTAATCAGAGCAGGGCATGTTCTGTGATGAGCACTGGGTGTTATATTTAATTAATGAATCACCGAACACTGAAGGAAAAAAGGCAAAAGATCCATATACTGAAAACTACAAAACATTGCTGAAGGAAATTGAAAAAGACAAATAAATGGAAAGATACTTAGTGCTCATGGATTGGAAGAATTAATATTATTAAAGTGTCTGTATTGCCCAAAGCAATCTATAGATTCAGTGCTATCTTTATCAAAATCCCAATGTCATTTTTCACAGAAGTAGAACAAGCAAGCCTAAAATTTGTATGGAACCACAAAAGATCTCAAAGGGCCAAAACGTCTTGAGAAAAAAGAAAAATGTCAGCAGTATCACTGCCTGATAACAAACTATATTAAAATGCTATAGTAATCAAAACAGTATGGTATCAGTATAACCAGACACAAAGTATAAAACAGACACAAAGATCAATCGTACCAAATAGAGATCTGAGAAATACACCTACACATAAACTGTCAATTAATCAATCAGAGAGGAGGTAAGAATATATAATGGGGAAAGACAGACTCTTCAATCATCAGTGTTGGGAAAACCAAACAGCTACATGCAAGAGAATGAAAGTGGACCAGTATTTTATACCATACACAGAAATAAATCCAATATGGATTAAAAATCAAAGAACATAAGACCAGAAACCATAAAATTCCTAGAAGACAACATAGGCGATAAGATCCTTCACATCACCCATTCTTGACTATATTTTGGATCTGACTCCAAAGGCAATAGCAACAAAAGAAAAAATTAACAAATGAGACTAATCACACTAAAAAGCTTCTGAACAGTGAAAGAAGCTGTCAACAAAATAAAAAGGCCATATACTGAGTGGGAGAAAATATTTGCAAAGCCTATCTGCTAAGAGGTTAATATCTGAAATATATAAAGAACTCAAACAACTCAAAAGCAAACAAGTAAAGTAAATCCAGCATCAGTTATCTCTGGGTGTCACTAACCAGTCCTGAGACCATACCTAGAGCAAATCCTAAAACAAGTTATCTCAGATTTTCCCAAGGTTTTAACAACATTAGTACCTTCAACTCTTTTTACTTCCATCTCCAGACTTCATGTTCTGAATGTTGTTCTTCCCAAGTAAAGTGCTTAATTATAACTCATGTTCTAAATTTTATTATAGTCAAATAAACAGAGTTTCAAGTAAGCTAAGATAACCAGTTACCACTGCAGTATGCGAAGACTTTCAGAAAAGAAACAATAGACTGTCAGGTTCCACTTGGGTATTGCAGCCTTGGCTTATGAAAATGTTGAGATTTGGCTTTTCAAATAACTAAGTGTAACGCGATGGCCACCATTTTTACTTTACATTCACCCACAGATGCAAGCACCTGAGATTAGAAACTCCTGCACCAGTTCTTACGGAGGATTGTTTAGGAAAAAAATGTTTTAATCATTAAGTTTCAAAATGTTCTTAGAGCACTGTCAGTGAGGTAGAAAGTCTGAGGGGATAAATGCTGAAGTATGTAAATCTGCATAATCAAAGAGCTTTGAATAATTAATTAGAGCAGAGCTGGATTACAATAAAAGGTTCTTCTTCATAATTCTATCTTTCTGTGTGCCTTGATTCAGGCCAGAAGTCTGAATCGGAATACATAAAGAAAAACTGTTATATGAATGAATATAATTAATTCACGTAAGAAAAGCTACATGCAATTTTAACTTCTAAGTTAAAAAAATAGCAAAAAAATAGTAATACAAGGATTCATGTAAAGTTGTGCTTATCTCAATAGAAATTTAAAGGATTAACAAAAAACATATTCCATATCCCAGTGATTAATCTGACATCATCAGGTTGGGAATATGGAAAAGCAACGGTTGAACCTATTTAAGTCTAACTTGACAAGGGCAGAAAAAATGTTCTGCACGGTTAAGTATTTTGATTAGAGGCGTTAGGAGGATAAAGAGTCGGAGAAATTGATTTTAGAAGTGATGTTTTTACTTAGTGAGAAGCAGAGAGGTCACAAGAAAAGAGCTCCACACGATCAAGTCCTTGTCTATCTTGTCTAGAAGACCAAGAAGTGATAAATATTAGAAATCGTGTAACTAAAAGAGGGAAAGCTTCTGGAAGAGTACCTAGAAAATATGGAAAAACTTAAGATGCTGACAAAGTTGCCTGGAAACAGACAAGACTGAGGCCAGTTTCAGTTACAATGTATATGAAGAAGAATGTATCTGTTAACATGTTAAAAGTGCTGCCTCAAATTACCTCAAAAGAGATTTTCTTCTTTCTTTGCATTATTCTTAGTATAATGTAGGTCTTGATATTTTTATATTTTGTCATTAGACCTCATATATATTTTAATGAATCCTATAACTTGTCTCTTCAGTCAATGGACATTATACTAAACAAGTTAATTATAAGAGAACTAAAATGTGTCTTCCTTGAGACTTACATTCACTAGTGCTTTTTAAATAATTGAAAAGAATGTTTTCAATATTCATGACATTTCTTTATAAAAGCCTTTATTTGCAAATTATGTTGCAAATGCCTCAAAAGGAACCAATAGACAGAGTGTAAATGACTTGGTCAAATTGAGTTCCTGGTTCTTTCTCAGATGTTCTTAAATTAGTCTAAGGAAGGAATAAAAGTCAAATTCAATTTAATCAGCCAATATTTATTAAGTGTTTTTTATGTACCAGACACTGTACTCAGCACTAATAGCTTCTACCATGTAGGACATTAAGACAGTTATGAGTTGTGGTAAAGCAATATTCTGCAAAAGGTGTTACTTAAGTTTGCTCTTTCAGGCCTCAGATTAACAACTGCATTAGCAAAATGGGGTCTGGAGGTCCAGATCTAACATTTGGACTATGCCTACCTCCTTACCCAACTCAACTATATTGAACACCTATATGACTTACAAGACATTGCTGGCACATACCATAGTTCACGGTATTAATTTTTACTATAAAAGAAGTATTATTTTCCCAATGTTTTAAAAAAGTGTGAACATAAAGATGATTTTTAAATAACTTGCCTCTGTAATAAATGATGGTATATACTTAACCTTGTATATGAACTCCAGAGTGTAGTTTGTTACAGTCACTCCTTTTTCCAATATAACTATGTTATCTTTCTGACTATATACAATGCTTGATAAATACATATCTTCATCTATCTAGGTTCTACTGCTTCTCTTCTCTAGTTTCAAAAAAATGCTTTGCAATGGGATGTTTATTTTAATGAATATTTAAATATGAAATACATTACAACTTCTACAAATGCAATTTTTCATGTTGACTTTTAAAATACAAAAACAATCAATGAAATTATTAATGAGAGCTTTGCTTTTCTCTAATATACTCTGCATATTACTCTAATATACTTTCTCTAATATACACTTCATCTATTTCTCCATAACCATGGAATGAATTCACCCTACAATATCATATTGTAGATGCTACGCTCTGTATTGGATTCTTATCTGCTTATATAATAATCTATTTTATGTGTTCTAATCAAGATTCTTTGATGGATGTGTTTTTATTATACTTAAATTTGGGCATTAAGTTTAAACTGCAGGTTGAATCCTAGTTAACAACAGGTACAGGGATGAGCAAAAACGTGACTGTTATGATACTTCTTGTTTACCAAAATTCAATATTACCTCTGGCTCTCAGCTTGGGTCTTCTATATTTTATCATTTCACTTCCAATACTATGTGAGCCCAGCTATTTTATACATAGAACTCACATACCTCTAGGTAAATATAATTGAGTATGTGCATTTATCTCTGGTTCCCTCCTGAAACTCTACCAAAATGACAGTGAAGAAACTGAAAATTTTATAAACCCAGAAAGTAATGGAGAATGGAAGATGGAAGATGACAGTGGGCAAGATATGTCATCCAATCTTTAACAGAGGAAAGGCAGATGGAAGTTATATCTCAGTAAGGGAAGTTGAGGTAGCTAAAACCTAACTGTTATAGAGAGACATACTGATGAGTAACAAGTATATTTGCAGAATGCTGGACAGCATAGGACCTTCATGGTAACAGCTCTGTTAAAGACTGGGGTGAAGCAGTCAGATGAATATCCTAATAACTAAACTTTCACATATTAGAGCCTTTCTCATGAAGGAACTGCTTCTTCCTCTACCTGCCTCTCCCTGTGCCTACTGCTCCCCCTGCTTCTGTGTGCTCGCTCTCTGACAAATAAAATCAATCGTAAACAAACAAACAAACAAAAATAGGGTTTGGAAGTGGGTTAGTGTACCTAGGAAACAACAAATGCTGGAGAGGATGTGGAGAAAGGGGAACCCTCCTCCACTGTTGGTGGGGATGCAAGTTGGTGCAGCCATTTTGGAAAACAGTTTGGCGATTCCTCAAGAAATTAAAAATAGAGCTACCCTATGACCCTGCAATTGCACTACTTGGTGTTTACCCCAAAGAAGCAGATGCAGTACAAAGAAGGGCCATATGTACCCCAATGTTCATAGCAGCAATGGCCACAATCGCCAAACTGTGGAAAGAACCAAAATGCCCTTCAACAGAAGAGTGGATAAGGAAGATGTGGTACATCTATACTATGGAAAATTATGCATCCATCAGAAAGGATGAATACCCAACTTTTGTATCAAGATGGACGGGACTGGAAGAGATTATGCGGAGTGAAATAAGTCAAGCGGAGAGAGTCAATTATCTTATGGTCTCACATGTGGAGCATAAAGAAAATCATGGAGGGCATTGTGAGAAGGAATTGAAGGGTGAATGGGGGAAAATCAGAGGGGGCGATGAACCAGGAGAGACTGTGGACTCTGAGCAACAAACTGAGGGTTTTGGAGGGGAGGGGGTGGGGGAGTGGGCGAGCCTGGTGGTGGGTATTGAGAAGGGCACGTATTGCATGGAGCACTGGGTGTAGTGCATGAACAATCAATCTTGTAACACTGAAAAAATAAAATAAACATATTTGGTAAAAAAATGAATTTGGAATTTTTAAATGCAAAATTTACAAAGTTCTAAGGAAGGACTCAGGTCTGTGATTACCTATGATCTTCCAATATGTAGTTTTGTCTTTTTTTTCTCTTTGGAAATTCCATAATGAGCACTGGGTGTTATATGCAACTGATGAATCACTAAACTCTACCCTGAAAGTAGTAATACACTATATGTTAACTAATTTAAATCTAAAAAAAAAAAGACAGGGGTGACTGGTTGGTGCAGTCAGTAAAGCATAATGACTCTTGGTTTTGGCTCAGGTTGTGACCTCAGAGTCATGAGAATGAGCCCAGCATCAGGCTCTCAGAGTGAAGTCTGCTTGAGATTCTCTCTCCCTCTCTCTCTCTGCCCCTCCCTACTCTCTCTAAAATGAATGAATAAATCTTTAAAAAAAAACCCACAACAACCTTAGATGAGTACTCAGAAGAAATTTCTTTATACTGATGACATCCGATTGTTTCATGCTGTAAAAGTCTAAGACTACTCATTTAAGATTACAACTTAATTATCAAAGTAACCCTATGTGTTTATTTTCATATTAGACTGAGTTTCAATCAAATTTATTGGAATTTCTGGTGTCTAAAATTTCTTCTTGATAGGAAAGTTAACCATATCTCACTTGAAATTTTGTAGTTCTCAAGCCCTTTTTTTCCCAAGCTCTTTTAGATACATTATCTAATTAGATTCTTTCACCAAACATAGGAAAACAGTATAATAATATTTTTTACATGTGATTTTGAGTAAGAAACAAGCTGGTTTCAAATCCTGCCTCTGCTGTTTAATTATGGAACTTTGAGCAACTTGCATCGTTCCTATAGTATCACATTCATCGTTAATAACATGACAAGAATAGTAAATGTGTCTCTGTGTTGTGGGGATTATGTGAGAAAATATATGAAAGGGTGCATGGCAGTTATGCACAGCACCCATGTGATGAATAGTATCAAAGAAACTTGGTAAAAATTTGGTAAAGAATGTAGCACATACAACTGATATATGAGGAAACTGAGTCTCGAAAGTTCTATTTTGTCCATTCTAATGATCTATCATGGCTAAAGAAAAGCCAGAGTGTTTTTACTGTTACTGAACTAATCTTATTATTTTAAATCTCTTAGAGAAATTACAGTGTACTGGGAAAAAATCATTTTCAAACTCCCAAGAGGTCCAAACTCTTGTTCTGTGGGTTGCATTTGGCTCACAGAACTGTTGTATTTGGTTTGTTAGTATGTCTGTGTAATTTTTGAAGACTTTTGGAAGGTGTCTCACAGTTACCACATCCCCATAATTCTCTTTTATCCACTTGGATGCTGACTTGACTCTTATCTGTCTGGGTCCAGAAGGCATTTAAAACCACTACTTACAAATTAGTTCCAAGCAATAGTCTTTTTTTACTCCCTTGACTAATTTTCAAGTCAGTGTTTTTTTTAAATGGCTATTTCATGGGATATTGGTAGAAAGATCTATTGCTCCCTATCTCTCCTGTACCCCAAACTGCTAATGATATTTAAGATATGGGCCAGGAATTTTTATCATATAGATAAACTAATAATTTGAATTATGTCTAAGTGAAATTTAGCCTGGAGTAATCCTTCTTCTGAAATACAACCACAATCCTGATCTCATGATATTATTTCAGTTACCTTAGAGTAGCAGAATGTGTAGTGTTTTCCATCATACTTTCCTCAACCCTGGAGCACATCTGCTTTCAATCGCCCAATTACCTACAACCGTTTGTCTTAGTTGTGTGTGGCACTGCTCTAATATTCATGATACTAACCATTAACATTTATCAAGAACTCATTACACGTGCTAGACATGTTACATAGGTCACCTTATTTAATCATCTCAACAGCCCCATTTTAGAGATGAAAAAACTGATACTTACAGAAACTAGAAAACTCATCCAGTCACACAGTTGACAAAAGATCCAGTCATTTGAATTCTAAGTCATTTGAATTCTAAGAACGTTAACCACTGTTCTAGTCTGAAATATAATAGATACTGTTTGGAGAGGCCTATTGCTTATATTCTCTCCAAGACTCATTTGATGTTTTGCCCATTTTAATTGTGAAATGACTAAAGGTTACTTTATAAAAAAACTTAACTGGAGAAGACTGTATTGTATTCTACTAAGCTGTAATATTATCATCTATCAAGGGCCTTGCAGGATCAGGGTTACTACAACATTGATGACTTGCCACAAGATAATGGAACCAGCACAAGCAATAGCTACAGCTTAAAAGGCAACACGGTACTGGGGCGCCTGGGTGGCTGAGTGGGTTAAAGCCTCTGCCTTCAGCTCAGGTCATGATCTCAGGGTCCTGGGATCAAGCCCCGCATTGGGCTCTCTGCTCAGCAGGGAGCCCGCTTCTCCCTCTCTCTCTGCCTGTCTCTCCGCCTACTTGAGATCTCTCTCTTTCTGTGAAGTAAATAAATAAAATCTTTAAAAAAAAAAAGGCAACACGGTACTTAAAATCATTATGTGAAACAAACCATTATCCTACTATTGCACAGAGTCCTGTTACTCACGGAGTATTTCTTATTGTTATGTCCAAATAATAGAACTGAAAATGCTTTCAAGTTCTCCAGGCTTTGTAAAATAAAAAGCCTCAAGACAATTGTACCACTGCTTTTGAAAAAATAAACATTTTATTTTTAATGTCTATGTAGAAATGATACACTGATAAGAGTTGAAAATGATGATCAGAAAAGCATTCCCTGTCTTACTAGCAAAATATGCCTATAAAGTTTTCTTTTAGTGCATTTTTTGTTCATGTGTGTAATTTAATAAGAAAGTTAGGAGCCCACATATTCATATGTAACACTCCCACTAAACAGCTGTGGGATCACAGGCATATGTGGAAATTCCTAGACTTCAAGTTTGTCCTTTTTAAACACAAGTTTATCTTGATACTTCTTGGATTCTGTCCATCTCTAAAGGTCAATAATTCTAGCTCCTGTAAGAAAGCCACTGAAATAATCTTGAAGACAAAATCATTTTTACTTGAAGCTAAGTAAGTTGATGAGAACTCTGGAAGTCTAAGGATGATATCATTAAAGATTTATTTTAATCGTTAAAAGTAAAAACAAATTAAGTTAAAAAAGATACTCAGTTCCTCCACTCACATCCCCTCCACCAACCCAGAGACTGTTTACATCTTTCACTGACAGTTTCTATCCATGCTTAGGGCTTCCTACCTCAAGCACTTAGGTCTCTCTGACCATGGACTTGCTCTAGATACTCAAGTATGCCAGCCAGAGGTAATGGAGAGTTCATACTTTCAGATACATAGAGATGGAGAATAAATACCCAAACATCTTCACTCATTGGTCAGACAACTCTGAAATATGTTCCATACAGGCACTTAGACAGTTCCCAGGGAGTTTAAGCATTACTGTCCCACAAGAGTACACTGCTCGATAATACAACCTTCATTGGATTTTCTCCTTCGCTCTTCTCCTTTCCCTACTCCCTTTCTGCATTTCCTGGGATCACATCCTAAATAAAAACTTTCCACCAGATCTCAGAATGTGCTTTGGGAAGAACCCCATCTAAGATACATGATCTGAAGGGCAGGCCGGAATTCCTTAAAGCTTATACAATGTTGAAAAGAGTAATGTTTTAGATTCAAGGCAAGCATCATCAATGGCTTCTAAAACTAGTGTGTAAACATTGGGTGACTAACAAAATATTTACATAGTCTCAAGCTATCTCCCCCAATACAATTATCAAATACAGAGGGGAAAATGATAATTTTACAGTGAAGAAACAGGGCAAACACTACCTTAACAAGAGTAGGCACAATAATGCCCCCTCACCAACAATGTCCATGTTCTAATCTCCAGAACCTGTTTCTGTTCCTTACATGACAAAAGGGATTTAAAGATGTAATTAAGATTACTTAATCTTAGAGACGGGAGAACATCTTGGATTATCCAGATACATCAATGTAATCATAAGAATCATTAAAAGTGGAGAATCTTTCCCAGCTGTGCTCAAAGGGAGATGCTGACCATAGAAAAAAGATCAGAGAGATGCAGTGTTGTTGGCTTTGAAGATGGAAGAAGAGGCTACAATCCTGTTTCCCACCTCTAGAAGCTGGGAAAAACAAGGAAAAGAATTCTTCCCTAGAGTGTCCAGAAGGAACACTGCCCATCGACACTGATTTTCATCAGACCTGTTTCTGACTTTTGACCACAGAGCTATACTAAAATAGAGTTGTTTTAAGCCACTGAGTTTGTGGTAATTTGTTAAAGCAGCAAGAGAAAAGTAATAACCAAGTGACTGAAGTTAACAAAAGTAATAATGGAGAAAAATCAACATCATGTCAACCCTAATGTGCTAGTATCACATCTATTGTGTTCCTGCCACAAAATGTATAACCTGAATCTCATCACAAAAAAAATAAGACAAACTCAAATTGAGAGACTTTCCATAAAAGAGCTGACCTGTGGGGTGCCTGGGTGTCTCATTCGTTAATTGTCTGCCTTCGGGCTCAGGTCATGATCCCAGGGTGCTGGGATCAAGACCCGCATTGGGCTCCCTGCTCCACCAGAAGCCTACTTCACCCTCTCCCTCTCCTTCTGCTTGTGTTCCCTTTCTCACTGTGTCTCTCTCTGTCAAATGAATAAATAAAATTTAAAAAAAAAAAAAAGAGCTGACCAGTATTCATTAAAAAAAGAATTAAGGGGGTGCCTGAGTGGCTCAGTGTGTTAAAGCCTCTGCCTTCAGCTCAGGTCATGATCTCAGGGTCCTGGGATGGACCCCCGCATCGGGCTCTCTGCTCAGCGGGGAGCCTGCTTCCCCCTCTCTCTCTGCCTACCTCTCTGCCTACTTGTGATCTCTATTTCTCTCTCTCTGCCAAATAAATAAATAAAATCTTATAAAAAATAATAATAAAATTTTAAAAATAGATTAAAAAAATTAAGATTCTAAGAGACAACAAAAGACTGAAATTTGAAATTTGAAACATCCAAATTAAAAGAGATTTAAAAAAAATAAGCTTATAACATTGTACAACACATGATCCAGGGATTTATTGTCCAATAAGGGGGCATTATAGAAACAGTTGTTGAAATTTGAATAAAGTCTTCAAATAAGCTAATATTATTGTATAAATGGCAATTTCCTTTCTGATAATTATGCTACAGTTAGGAGTACCCTTAACATCTAAATATTTCAATGTATACAATGTATACATTATAATGTATATGTATATCTAAATATTTCAATGTAATTATGCTACGGTTAGGAGTACCCTTAACATCTAAATATTTCAATGTATATTTCAATATTTCAATGTATATTCAATCTAAATATTTTCAATGTGTATATATATATATATATATATATATTACATGAATGCAGAGAGTACATGCCAATATTTGGAGAATATGACTGAAGAGTATACAAGAATTCTTTGCACTATTCTTGCAACTGTTTCATATGTCTGAATCTGTCAAAATACTTCTAAGATAAAGTTTTAGATATATTATCTGATTATAAAAATACATAGGATAACATAACATGGAAATTTGGGATAATCAATATATATTCTACTCTAGCCCTAAAAGATAGTGATTATTTTTAAATTAAGTTTTCCAACAAATATGTACCTAGTACATATCCTGTGCCACATTTACTTCTGTGTTAGAAATTTAACTGTGAAAAAAATGAAAAATTCCAGCCTTTCTAAAACTCACATAAGAGTTTAGATCTTATGGTATCAGTGAACTGAGGAAGCCGTTTGTCTAAGTGAATCATTTTTCATTACATTTTTAATTACATTTACAGTAACTTGAGATATTCTTCCAGTGAAAATAACTCAAACAACTGCTTTGGCCTAAATATTGTTCCCTCAACCCAATTTCCACAGTTATGGCCTATATATGAATCATTTGAAAGATTTCTGGAAATCCAAACTTTGATCATTTTTTTCAAGTTGATTAATGTGAGAATATATGCTTTATTAGGGTATTTTCTTCCTTACATCAGATTGCTAACCCCAAAACACGTTTATTTTTAATTCTACAGTGTTTAATGTATTCAGAATTTTAAAATTAATGTTATTATTAGTTATTATTATTACTTTTACTATTATTGGTACCTTTGAAAAAATTATCTTACCCATCACATATAATTTAAAGATTTTCTATTTGGCCAAGAAAAAAATCTAACTTAATGCAAATGTAATTTTAAAAAAGCATTTGGAGTAGCTCTATTTTTAATTTCTTGAGGGATCTCCACATTGTTTTCCAAAGTGGCTGCACCAACTTGCATTCCCACCAACAGTGGAGGAGGGTTCCCCTTTCTCCACATTCTCTCCAACATTTGCTGTTTACTGTCTTGTTGATTTTTGCCATTCTAACTGGTGTAAGGTGGTTGCACTACTGGATATTTACCCCAAAGATACAGACATAGTGAAAAGAAGGGCCACATGTATCCCAATGTTCATAGCAGCAATGGCCACAATCACCAAACTGTGGAAAGAGCCAAGATTCCCTTCAACAGATGAAGAGATAAAGAAGATATGGCCTATATATACAATGGAATATTATGCCTCCATCAGAAAGGATGAATACCCAACTTTTGTATCAAGATGGACGGGACTGGAAGAGATTATGCAGAGTGAAATAAATCAAGCAGAGAAAGTCAATTATCTTATGGTTTCACTTATGTGTGGAGTATAAAGAAAATCATGGAGGGCATCGTGAGAAGGAAGGGAAGGGTGAATGGGGGGAAATGGGAGGGGGTGATGAACCAGGAGAGACTGTGGACTCTGAGCAACAAACTGAGGGTTTTGTAGGGGAGGGTGTGGAGGGGATGGGCGAGCCTGGTGGTGGGTATTGAGAAGGGCACGTATTGCATGGAGCACTGGGTGTGGTATGTGAACAATGAATCTTATAACACTGAAAAAATAAAATTAAATTTAAAAAAAGCACGTTTGGAGGAAAAAGTCATTGTTAGGTATAGAGGAAGAATCTCTAACAGAGAACAGTGGTAAAGGCTGCTTAGAAAAGAAAATGTAAAACTATCTAAGAAAATGATAAAATGGATTTTTTTAAAGGCCAGGCAAACCACATATGAGTTAGCTGGGTGAAACACAAGGAAATAATGGACAGAAGAAAGGAACATTGGCTGCAAAGGAAACAAGAAATGCTAATACCATTCCTGCATTCCTGGTTACTGACTAGAGCTTCAGAGCCTACTGTGGACAAAAGAGGGGGAGCTGGGTACTTAAATCCCAGACACCAAGCACCTAACATTACTAACAGAGTACTAGGCTAGGAATGTGTATTTAGGGGTCACTGTGGTAGGGTAATAATTAAGCTTCAGAAATTAATATGCAACTTTTCAGTGTTGACACATATTGTATGCCATTTCTCTGTTTGCAGCGATGTCTCTCCCACAGGACAGAAACATATCTAAATCCTCTGAGTGACAGAGGAATCGTCACCATAATCATCCTCATCATCATTAACCTTTATTGATAGACTCAAGTTATACCAAGTTTCAAGTACTTTATATTTAGTTATATAAATATATATCTTATATATATAAACAGTATTTATTTTTAGAAATATTTTAATATATAACAAATAAACACTCATTCATTTAAATAATAAATAAAATATATTTATTTATGATTAATATTTATAAATATCTAAATATTTTATAAATATATAAAAATAATATATTTGTTATATATTATATGTGGTTATATAATATATAAAATATATATAAATAAATACATATAGTTATAATTAGCTATATAGATATAAATATATATTTATATTTAAGTACTGTATATCTATTGTCAAGCTGAAAAGAACACCATATTCGGTTTTAAAAAGAGAAATCTGAATCGCAGAGAAGTAAGTTACCCAGGGTCACACACCTACCAAGTGTCAGAGTCAGGAGCCAAATATAGGCACCAAAGAGGTATTCTAGAGAGGAACTTATTCTCATACGCTCTGCTCCAGGATCAGTGTCCTCTGAGGGCATTATAAGAAACAAGCCAAGAGAATCTCTGAGCCACCGATGTGGAGCCCTGGTATAGCAAGCCTTTATTCTGCCCCACCTGTGAGCTTTACATTATGTGAGATCATAAATTTGTTTATTATCTGCCTTTTTTGCATTTGAGACAAAGTTCTTATAACTGGCAGCTGAAGAAAATTACTTTTCTTGATTTCCTTGGTCATACTTTTTGCCTTCCCTCCTCATCATCTTTGCAGAGCTGAAAATATTTATGTGGTTCCCATATCTAGTCAGGGTTACTGAGAAGAATAATTTTGGTTCTTTCTCTTCATGCCTCACTTTTGAGGTGTATTAATAGTCTGTGTGAATATTTTATGGCATCGCAGAGGGTCCACCACTTACTACGGACACCACACAGCCGACTCCCATTCCGTCTTCAGTCTGTGTTCCACTCTCCAGTATACCACATGCACATTTCGCTCTCATTATCATTTTTTCCTCTAATTTTATTCTTTGCAAGACCATAAGATTTTACAATGTCTTATCCTTCTACCAGCAAATCTTGAAAAATGCAAAACTCCTCTAAGATCATATAAAGTTTTAATGACTTTTAAATTTTTATTTTATTTTGATATCTTGGCTGACATTATCTTGCTGGATTTTGTTACAGATTTTAGTCTTATCCGGTGATACGCATTTTGGTGTAGAGACTCTTCATTGCAAAATCCTAGTTAGCAATAGAAACTCACCACACATTTAATTAAAGGATTATAAAAATTTACATACTCTTTATGGGTCACTAACTTCTTCAGGTTTTCTCATAAACGTATGAGACATTGACAGACTTATCTTTCAAAGAAGGATTCTGGTTGGGGCCAGGGGAGAATTTTTTTCCCTAAATTTGCATAGCATCTTATAAACATATAATTTTCTACATTTGGCAAACAAAGTAGAAGTATGTGGTTTATTATGCAAATAGCAGTGTCATGCCAGATAATTGCCTTTTAAAGCATAATCACACCACCTACCTACTACTAACACCTTAGAAGTAAATAAAATACTTTCTCATACTAAGCATTCAAAAAACACTGAAAATAGGGCGCCTGGGTGGCTCAGTTGGTTGGGCAGCTGCCTTCAGCTTGGGTCATGATCCTTGAGTTCCGGGATCGAGTCCCGCATCAGGCTCCTGGCTCTGCGGGGAGTCTGCTTCTTCCTATAACCTTCTCTCATGCGCTCTCTCACTTTCTCTGTCTCTCAAATAAATAAATAAAATCTTTAAAAAAAAAACACTGAAAATTGCTATCAAGTTATTTCTGAGGAAAAGCATGGACCAGTAACTTACACCCTTAGTATTTAGATGGCAGTTCTGAAAAAAAGCAACCTTCAAACTTTTCTGTTTTTGAAACTTTGACAAAGATACTACTTGGCTTAATTCTTCTAAAGTGAATTCTGGTAACACAATTATTATAAAGTAAGCTTGTATCAGCTATTTGAAATGCTAAGCTCCAGATCCAAATACTGTTTTAAAGAATTGTCTTATAGTGTGTGCCTAGACCAAAGCATATGTACAACTTCTTGCCTTATTTTAAAGGACTGTAACCATTCTGATCTCCCTGGGAGAGTTGAAAGCATTTATAAGAATGAGAGATATAAAGTCAGACTTCCTCAGTTCTTCCCAGCACAGTATGATCTAAGCCAGGGGTTTTCAAAGTGTGGTCCCCAGACAGTATCATCAGCGTTTCCTGGAAACTTGTTAGAAATGGAAATTCTCTGACCCCATCTCAAACTTACTGAATTAGAAACTCTCAGGGATGGAACCTGGCAACCTGTATTTTAACAAGCCCTCCAGAGGATTCTGATGTGCCTCCAAGTTTGAGGACTTCTGATATTATACAACTGAATTAGTCTGGTCTGTTGTCTTGACTTGTAAATTTATTTAACTCTGAAAAGCTATTACAAATCTGCAATCTGCATTCAACTTGAGGTTTTGCTGACTAGTTAGATTTCGTCTATAGTTTATTTTGTTGCAGAGTTTTCTTAGTAGATGTCATCTGTATCTTTAATTATTAGTGTTATTTAGTTGCTTTTTCTAACTGCAAGAATCAGTCTTAAATTTTCCTTCTAGAACCTTTGTTTTATCCATATGTGATACATTCACTCTTATCTCTAAATAAACAGCATGTGTACACAATGGATTGATTGCTTTCCCCCCCATTGTCTACTTATTAAAGGCAAGTTCATTTGCCATTTTTCTATGAGAAATAGCTCAGAACTGCATTGCATTGCAAAGGTTACTTTTATCTTTCTTCTCGCCATATTCCTAATAGCCAAAGAGTACGTCTGAAGTGATATTACCACTTTCTGAAGCTCTGCCAGGCTGCCCGCCTCAGCTCCAAGCAGTAAATTATTTTTATCAGGTTTTGCTTCTTGATTTCAGTCTACCATGTGCTGCATCCTGAAAGTTCCACATATTTTCATTGAATTACCAGCTATAACATTGTACAGGCATTGATTTTACTTTTCCCGGAATGATTTGATCACAGTAGCAATTTATGAGTGTGAAATTGAGGACAAATAGCCTCTTAAAGCAGCAAATTAATAGAGTCATACCTATTCAATTTAGGCATGTTTATTTTTTAAGAGAGCTCAAAATCAAGTATGTATAGATTCACTAGGTTAATGCACTTTACTTCTTATTGCAGACTTCTACTTTCAAGAATGATTACATACTAGTAAGGGGTGCCATGTGTTTTAAAATAAGATTCTATGTTTTTTTTTCATCTTCATATCCTCAATAAAAGAGTTTTCAAAAGAGTACTGGACATGATATCCAAATATCTAATTGTTTCTCTCATGTAACACACACACACACACACACACACACACACACACACCTGATGGCCACTGCTGTCACCATTCTGCAAATGAGGAAAACAAAGTCTCAAGGCGACCAAATTATAGCCAAGGTCACAGCTAATACTGGATTTTAAAATGTGTCAATTTTTCTCAAAATTACCTCTTTAAAATATGGGATAGTCTTATACTCTAGATCAGAAATTTGCGATTTTTTTCTACAAAGGGCTAGACAGTAAATATTTTAGGCTTTGTAGTCCATATGATCTCTGTCACAACTGTTCCCTCTAACATGTTGTGAAAGCAGCCATACACAACATGTAAATTAATGGACATGGCTGTGTACCAATAAAGCTTTATTTACAAAATTAGATAGCAGACCAAATATGACATGTAGGCCAGTAGTTTGCCTACTTCTGTTTCAGACCCATTGCTTCTCAATTTTAATATGTATACTAATTTAATATGTATACATGTTTTTATATGTGTAATCTCCTTGGAGATGCTGTTACAATGCATATTCTGATTCAATAGATCTTAGTTGAGGCTCTAAATTCTGGTCCCATCTCATGCTGGACACTGCTAGTCTGCAAGACTGTTATTGGAGTAGTAAAGCTCGACTTTAGAAAGTCTTTTGTATTTTGGGGCACTGTTTCAATAACTTTCTTTTGTACAACATAGTCATGATGGAAGAAGAAAAATTAGCCTGAAACTACCTTAGTCACAACTTCTTCTGGATATTTAAAATTTTAAACAGATTTAGAAATTATTACAGTATAACCTCACAAGGGCAGTTGTTGGGCATCTTTGTAAATAAACATTTTATAACTCACTTTTAAAGCCCTACAAAAGTGCTTGTGTTGTGAAGATCACAAGGTTAGACTTACAGGATAAATAAATTGAAACTCTATTAATGTTGTGGGAATAGATACTTAGGCCCAGGAATAAAAGTTCTGGTGACAATATAAGTCATTCAAAATCTTAGAAGTAAGCCAAGATGGTATGAAGTGGAAGATGGATGGCTCAAAAAATGGTTGCAGTAAAATTGCAGATAAAATTTCAGTTACCTACTGAAAAACAAATCATCTCTAAATTAAGTTAGGTTGAAACACAACTTTTTTTTACTTTCCCGGGATTCTGCAGTTTGCACCAGTTTGTTGGGGATGGCTCATCTCTGCTCCATGTGGCATTTCTTGGAGTTGCTAAGCATCTGGAAGCTTGGCTGGGGCTCTTATATCTAAGATAATCTCTCAACTTTATCATTCATTAGTCTGATGCAAGTGTTATTCCAGCATGACATCTGGCTTCAAAGAGTGAGCAGTCCAATAGGATAAGTCTGAATATTCATGTATTTATCAAGCCTTCACTTGCATCACACTTGCTAAAGCTCCATTAGCCAAAGGAAGTCATAAGACCAAGCTGAGAGGAAAATGATATACTACACAAGAGCAGGTGACATCGTATATCAGGGGTCACAAATATAACAATCTCCCACTGATAATGACATCTAAGATTTATGTGAGGAGTTGAAATAAACTTTTTTCACAAAATACGAAGAAGGAAAAAATCCAGCATATCTAAATCAATAGTATTTATATTACACGTATTTAAATATACAATTGAATTATTTAAATATGTTAAGTAGTAGAGACAATTTCATCTACAAATTAGTATATTCACAGTTTTCCAAATTGAAAATATATTTACATTGGAAAAAATGGGGAATTGATTTACATTCAGGATTTCTTTATAGAGTAAGCTTTGTTATCTAAGACAAGCTACTGAGTTTTTGTTACCTCATTTCTAAAACAGGGATTATATTGCATTTGAGATCATGTTGGGGATTAAGAGAAAGCAGGTATAGGAACTAATTTAGGAATAAGATGAAGATATAGAGAAGCAAGTTTGAAAGTAGAACAATGAGCTGATTTTTTCATTTTGTGTTTCTATGTCCCCATGCTTCAATAGTAGATTTTAAGTAAATTCACTGAGTCTGAGTGGTTGTGATAATAAATAGGATAACATTTGTAAATGTTATTTATTACTGCAAAGGGCTATGCAAAGTAAAGCATTATCATGTAACTTCAGGAAAATGCTTAGAACACCTTTACATTAGCCGTGAGCATAATTATTCTATGCTCTTTTAGGGCAGGGATGGTCATATTTATCTCCCCCTTAATAAAACATCTGCCAGAGCATGTAGTCAATATTCATTTATTTTCTAGATTGAAAGTAGATACTATAAAACTTACAATACTGTAAAAACAAAAACAAAAACAAAAACTTATAATACTGTAAATTCATTCTCCTATTCCTAGAAAGCACTCATTTTTGTGTTCTCGTTGAAATATAATTTAGAATTACACACACAAAGAAAATTTTGAAAAATATTTCTACATTAGAATTTCCTTTTAAATGTCCAGTCACTTATATTAGCTCATTGCTTATAAAATAATTTAGTTAAGCAAATAATAAACATCAGTACTGATGAGAGAATCATAAGGACATTGCTATCTATAAGGATTTTTTTTTAGATTTATCTGCAAGGTTCTCACACATTTCTTAATCAAATAAGGTGGAGGGATACTGTCAAATAAACTTGTTAGGAATCATCCCATTAACTTACACTTAACTCAATTGTACCCTCATTATTACTGAGTACTGAAATGACCTCTTTACTGTTGGTAATAAAAGAGGGCAAGTTTTCAATTTGAAATATAATGGAGCTGATTTTTCAAGAGTAGGCAAATATGAAACTTATTTATGTATTAAATTTTGTAAAGTGATGTGCACACATGAATAACATATATTCCATATCAAATACCTCAAACCTAGGAGTAAAGAATTCTTTTATCTTGTTTTCAGTTTGCTTTTCAGCAATTCTTACATTCCCCAAACATATTCACTACTCACCTATCAACTTACCACTTATTTAAATCTCTCATACAACTCTTATTGTTATTTCCCCCTTCTATTCAACATTTCTTATTGATCTTTAAAACTTGCATATGAATTCTGGGGCACCTGGGTGGCTCAGTGGGTTAAAGCCTCTGCTTTTCCCTCAGGTCATAATCTCAGGGTCCTGGGATCAAGCCCCGCATCAGGCTCTGTGCTCAGCAGGGGCCTGCTTCCCCCTCTCTCTCTGCCTGCCTCTCTGCCTACTTGTGATCTCTCGCCTCTCTGTCAAATAAATAAATAAAATCTTAAAAAAAAAAAGTTGCATATGAATTCCATGTGTAGTTTTTACTAGCCACCACTACTTAAAAGTAGAGTAAAAAGAGGAAAAATTTTCACAGCAGTGAAAATAGTTAACAACAGCTTAGTAATATCTCAATCATACTATGTCTTTTCTATTTTTTTAAAGCTTTTATTTATTTATTTGACAAAGAGAGAGAGAGATCACAAGTAGGCAGAGGGGGGTGGGGAAGTAGGCTCCACACTGAGCAGAGATCCTGCTGTGGGGCTGTGGGGCTCAATCCCAGGACCCTGAGATCATGACCTCAGCCAAAGGCAGAGGCTTTAACCCACTAAGCCACCCAGGCAACCCTCTATTTCTATTTTTAAATAAAATTCATTCATTTACTTTAAGGGAAAGCAAATTGAATACAAAAGAAAATCTGTTTTACATAAAGAAATGATTTTTCTAAGAGTTATCATACCCTAAAGGAGTCCTCTAAACCTATATTGTAGAAAATAGCAAGAGGCTGAAGCCATTACTTATTTTTTAACTCATGCTTCAGTTAAGATGTTGATCAACTTCCTGCTTTGAAAGATGAGACGAGTGCTCACTTTTTTCCACACATTCTGTGATCATGTTAATACTATCTGAACAAGATTTGTAAATTTTACATTCTATTCTATAACCCTAACAATTATTTGGTATTAATTCTAATATAAAGGGATTTCATCATTTTAATCTATTTCATTCATTCTTTCAGGGATTTTCATTTTAAGTTTTTCAGTTGTCTAGATTTCAATAATGTCACAAAATGGAAATTAATTTTCCTCTAAACACAAAACCAAACACAAAGCCTTATGGGTATTCTCCTTCACTTCTTTTATTATTAAAATGGTTGCTTGATACTGCAACCATCCCATGCCTGGCAATACATTTTAAAGTTAAATTTTCCTTGAGAAATATCTGGCCATTGGTCTGAAATTTTCTTCTTCAAAGTGACTTTATTTTCTATCTGGATGACTAAATAATATTATTTCATGCTTCCACTTCAATAATTGAACCATGATATGTCTCAGTGTTTCTTGGAATTAGGGTTTTTCCCAATCCCTTTAGACTGTTCTTCAATTTTAAAGAAATTTTTATGTGTTTCAATCCTTGTTAGTTGGGATTCTCTATTAAATTACTTTTACTTTGAATCATAGTTATCCACATTCTATACCTAATAGTTTTTTTCTAATGGTTGTAATCCCTTTGTTTTTAGTTTGATCCACACTGACCATGATTGTATCAGCCATCTCTCCAGGTTAGTAATTCCATTTTCCATCATTTTTGTTCTGTTCCCTTCAGGTTATTTATTCTTAATTTATTTGTTCTGAACAGTATTTGTTTTTTCCTCAATACATTATTTCTTATGATCTGTAACCCCCATTTTAATTTCAGATTAATCATCTCATCTTTGAGCTCTAGTCTAGTCTAGTCTAGTCATAATACATATGTTGTATTATAGTGCAAAGGACATGGGGGAATTATCTTTTCTTCCTTGGGTTTTGTTTCATTCTAGGCTGAGTAATTTATGTTTTGCATTACCTGCCCCCTCTTCTTGCCTTTCTCACTTTCTTTTCTCTCTTCCTTTTTTCAGTAGTTACCATGCTGTTTCTTTTCATCTTGTTGGTGATTTAGGACCCCCTAGATCTGTTTTTTCAGGTATGCCCTAGATGACTGTTTAACTCCATTCTCACCACATCAGAGACGTGTGTCACTCTGAGCTGCGCTTTAAAGACAGGTGATATACTGCCTTCCCACTCTACCTGACCTCTTCTCCCATAACTTGAAATCACAGAAGAGGGGGAAAAGCTCAGCCTAGACAGTGACTTGTCTTTGTAAAAATTTCTCAGACTCAGTTCACTGTTGTGAAATTTTGTTAAATGCCTTGTTAGGGTTTACTCCTTTTAGTTGGAGAGTAGTATATACCATTGATATAGAGGAATAAGCCTATGAAAGATAAACAAAACTAGACATTTTTTAAAGCAGTAAAAACCTATTTAGTAACCACTGACAGTAAAGGAGAAAGCTAGGCTCAGTTCTAATTTTCATAAAGGTTATTGGGTGCTTTAAAGGGAAATGGAGGGAGGGGAGAGGAGCAACTGAGATAGGGGTGTGAGGGGCCACTGAAGTAGAGTCAGGGAAGTAAAACATTACAAAGGGTTGGTCAGTGTAACTGTGGTTAAGCCAGCTGTGTCTGCAAGCTGGTGATTATCTAAGTTAAGATTCTATCCACCCACAGAGACCGGGAGACAGAGGCCGTATCCTCACTCATGCTTACATTTCAAAGAAATGGCTTTCAGATCCTAGAGAAAAACACTTCTGAGTTATAGAAGACACATACATGTTATAAAAAAAAAAAAAAGAGGAAGGGTTGTGGTCCAAGATGTCAACGCAGGAAGACTGATTTCACCTCTTCCATGGAAAACAACACATTACACCTCTTTATGGAGCACTTCCTCTTAAAGAACTGGGGGCTGACTGAACAGCTTCTGCACAACAAAAGATAGAACAACAAAAGAGAACCGAGAGACAAAGAAATGGTAAAAGAGGAAACCTTCACCCTGATGCTGCGAAATGCGAAATGCGGTGGTAGGGATGATACTGAGGGCCTGGGTGCAGATTCCTCTGTCCTTGGCGTAAAACAAAGCCATGATTTAAATGAGCAGCTACTATACCAAACAACAACCCCTAGAACTCCAGCAATGGTGGAGGACATGCCAGGGAAATCTCTCTGGGTCAGAGGGACTGGAGAATGACATGGTATGTGTTCCCCCTTCACCTTGAAAACTCAGACAAGAGCAAGATCTGGATGTTAGAGCCAGCTTGCTCCTTCAATGAGCCCCAAGTGCTCTAGACCACACTAGGCTCAGACACAATGGGCCATAGAAAAAAAAGGCAAGGCTTAAAAATGCCACGTAGCATATGAAAGAACCAGCTCTAGAACTCTGCCAAACTACAGTATGGAGCAGAGAGCTGATAGAACATTCTCCAGAGGGAGGGGCTGGTAGATACCATCTACCTCCTTCTACACCTTAATAACATGAATGAGAGCAGAGCCTACATGCCCTCACCCTCTTTCTGCCTCAGCTAGATCCAAGTTCCCTGGCCCATACCAGCCCCACATGCCCTCAGGCACAGAAAAATAACCTCAGTTTAAAAGAACAACTAGCATATAAAAGAACCACCCCTAGAACACTTCCAAAGATGAGGGAGGGGCTAGAATTCCCTCCATGTGGGAGGAGCTGATGGACAGGGTCAAGACTCCCCCCTTGAAATCCCATAGCAGTGCATGGTCTGAACACCCAAATGGACCTGACACCCCCATGAGCCCAAGGCCCCTAGCCCACACCAGCCCCAGGCATCCCACTAAGGCGGCCACAGGGCAGTGCATACTGGGACGACCCTGAGAAGTGCTCACTACAGCTCTAGCTTTCTTCCCCAGGTGACACAGAAGCACAGCACACCAGAACACCCAGGCCCACACCACTTTGGCTTCAGATGGCTTGCTAGAATGACCCAGGTGCAGAGCACCCCAGGACCTCCTAGCTGATGTCTGCTTCTCTTCCAGCCACCCCACAAGGATGACCCCTGAACAGAGTGCCCCATGAATCTCTGGCTCATGCCTGCCTTTGTTCGAGCCACTCAGCCAGGATACCCTCTGTGCAAAGGCCCCTGAATACCCCCACCCATGGCAGCTTCAGCTCCAGCTGTCCCGCCAGGGCATCGAGCACCCCAGCACACCACAGCTGGTACATACTCAGCTTTAGCTGTCCTTCCAGGGCACATGTTGCATGAAGAATCCAAGGACCACACAGGACTGACACGACTTTGGCTTTAACTATCCTTCCAGAGTGCCCCCTGTGCTGAGAAATCCAGGAATGGATTGCTACAACCCTAGCCTGTAACCCACATTGGTTCCATGTGCCCCTCCAGGGCACCCTCTGCCCAGAGAGCCCAGGACCCCCTAGACTGCAACCACTTCAGCTTCAGCTGTCTTACCAGGGTGCCCTCAGCACACAGAACACCAACCTGCCTGCACCCAATTCAGCCTGCACCCAGCCTGCACCCAATTCAATTTCATCTGTCTAGCCAGGGTGCCTGATACACAGAAAGCCCTGACCTCCTGGCCTATACCCCACCTCAGCTTCAGACACAATGCCAGGCACCTTCTGTGCAGAAAGCTCCCTGATATCCCAGAAACATTCACTTGAGCTTCAGCTATGCTGCCAATGTATACTCTGCATGTAAGGCCCAAGAACCAAACAGACCTTCACCCACTTCAGACTTCGCTATCTTGCCAGAACACACACTGCACAGAGAGCCCTAGGACCCCCAGGTCACACCAGCCACAGCCACAGCCAGTCAGCAAAATTCACCAAGCACACACCATGTACATAGGGGATGACCATACACAAAACCATTACTTCAAATTTGGCAGAAATAGCTGTTCTGCTGAACGCATAGAAACAAACACAGAAAGTCAAGCAAAATTGGGGAAACCGAAGAATATACTCAAGAGAAATGACAAAAAGTAGAACAGAAAGAAAGTTTCCAAATTCATTCTATGAGGCCAGCATTATCCTGGTACCAAAACCAGATAAACACACTATAGAAAAAGAAAACTACAGGCCAGTATCTCTGAAAAATATAGATGCAAAAATCCTCAACAAAATATTTGCAAACCAAATGCAACAATACATTTAAAAAAGCATTCACTATGATCAAGTGGGATTTATCGCTGGGATACAAAGATGGTTTAGTATTTACCAATCGATCAACATGATACATCATATTAACAAGACATAGGATAAAAACTATGTTATCATCTCCCTAGATTTAGAAAAATCATTTGACAAAGTACAACATCTAATCATGATAAAAACTCTCAACAAAGTAGGTTTAGAGGGAACATACCTCAACATAAAAAAGTTCATATATGAAAAACCTACAGCTAACATCATCCTTATTGGTGAAAACCTGAGAGCTTTTCCTCTAAGATCATTAATGAGGATGTCCACTCTCACCACTTTTATTAAACATAGAACAGGAAGCACTAGCCCCAGCAATCAAATAAGACAAATAAGAAGCATCCATATTGGTAAGGAAAAAGTACAATTTTGACTATTCACAGATAGCACAATGCTATATATAGAAAACTTTGAAGACTCCACCAAAAAACTGCTAGGAGTTATAAATGAATTCAATAAAGTTTCAGGATACAAAATCACCATTCAGAAATCTGTTCCATTTCTATACAAAATAATGAAGTAGCAGCAAGAGAGATTAAGAAAACAATCCTATATACAATTGCCCCCCCAAAGAATAAAATGTTTAAAAATAAACTTAACCAAGCAGATGAAAGAGCAGTACTCTGAAAACTCTAAGGTATAGCTGAAAGATACTGAAGATGACACAAACAAATGGGAAGATATTCCATGCTCATGGATTGGAAGAACAAATATTATTAAAATGTCTATACTATAAATTTAATGTAATTGCTATCAAAATGCAAATAACATTTTTCACAGAACTGCAACATATAATCCTAAAATTTGCATGGAATTAAAAAGAACTAGAATAGCAAAAACAATCTTGAAAAACAAGAATAAAAATGAACAGAATAGAAAATACAGAAATGAACCCACAACTATATGGTCAATTAGTTTCTGACAAAGAAAGAAAGAATATACAATGGGAAAAAGACAGTCTTTTCAACAAACGATGATAGAAAACTGGACAATTTCTTACACCATATACAAAAATTAATTCAAAATGGGTGGAAGACCTGTGAAAAATGCTGGTGGCATTTTGATAGGGATTGCATTAAATGCGTAGATTGTTTTGGGTGGTATAGACATTTTAACAATGTTTGCTCTTCCAATCTCAGATTGAAAGAAATCGGAAGAATGGAAGAATGGAAAAATGCTTTTCCATTTCTTTGTTTCCTCTTTGATTTTTTTTTTGTAAGTGTTCTACTTTCTGGAGTACAGATCTTTTACCTCTTTGGTTAGGTTTATTCTTTGATATCTTATGGGTTTTGGTGCAAATGTAAATAGGATCGATTCCTTGATTTCTCTTTCTGCTGTTTCATTACTGGTGTACAAAAATGGAACAGGGACACCTGGGCGGCTCAGTCAATTAAGTGTCTAACTCTTGATTTTGGTTCAAATCACGAGCCACAAAATGTTTCACAAAAATGCAACAGATTTCTGTACATTGATTTTGTATCCTGTAACTTTACTGTATTTAACATTTCTTGCACTTTTTAGTGGAGTCTTTTGCATTTTCTACATAGCATATCATGTCATCTACGAATAAAATTTGACTTCTTCCTTGCCAATTTGCATGGCTTTTATTTCTTTTTGTTGTCTGATAGCTGAGGCTAGGACTTCAAGTACTATGTTAAACAACAGTGGTGAGAGTGGACATCCCTGACTTGTTCCTGACTTGTAGAGGAAAAGCTCTCACTTTTCCCCATTTGAGTATATTAGCTGCAGATCTTTCATATATGGCCTATATGATGTACAGAGCTAGAACAAACAATCCTAAAATTTGTATGGAGCCAAATCAATCTTGAAAAAGAAAAGCAAAGCTGAGACATCACAATTACAGACTTCAAGCTCTATTACAAAGCTGTAGTGAACAAGACAGTATGGTACTGACACAAAAATAGACACATAGATCAATGGAAGAGAATAGAAAACTTAGAAACGGACCCAGAAGTATATGGTCAACAAAGCAGGAAAGAATATTCAATGGCAAAAAGACTTCAGCAAATAGTATTGGGAAATCTAGACAGAACCATGCAAAGGAACGAAAGTTCACCATTCTCTGGACTACCTTCTTACACCATACACAAAAATAAAGTCAAAATGAATGAAAGACCTAAATGTGTGACCCCAAACCTTAAAAGTCCTTGAGGAAAGCACAGGTATTAATTTCTCTGAAATTAGCTATAACAACTTTTTTCTTGATAGGTCTCTTCAGGCAAGAGAAACAAAAGCAAAAATAAACTATTAGGACTACATCAAATAAAAAGCTTCTGCATAGTGAAGGAAAAAAACTAAAAAGCAACCTACAGAATAGAAGATATTTTCAAACTATATGTCCAATAAAGGGTTAGTATCCAAAATATATAAAGAACTTATACTACTTAAAATCCAGAATAATCCAATAATCCCTTCAACAAATGAGTGGATAAGGAAGATGTGGTTCATCTATACAATGGAATATTATGCCTCCATCAGAAAGGATGAATATCCAACTTTTGTATCAACATGGACAGGACTAGAAGAGATTATGCAGAGTGAAATAAGTCGAGCAGAGAGAGTCAATTATCTTATGGTCTCACTTATGTGTGGAGTATAAAGAAAATCATGGAGGGCATTGTGAGAAGGAAGGGAAGGGTGAATGGGGGGAAATCGGAGGGGGCAATGAACCAGGAGAGACTGTGGACTCTGAGCAACAAACTGAGGGTTTGGAGGGGAGGGGGTGGGGAGGGTGGGCGAGCCTGGTGTTGGGTATTGAGAAGGGCACGTATTGCATGGAGCATTGGGTGTGGTGCATGAACAATCAATCTTGTAACACTGAAAAAATAAACATATTTGGGGAGAAAAAAAATAATAAATAAATAAATAAATAAATAAAATCAAGAAAGAAAAAAAGATTATTTTTCAGAATTGAAGGAAACATAAAGAGTTTCCCAGATAAACATAAGTTAAAAAAATTTATCACCACTAAACCAGCTCTTAAAAGAAATGTTATTGGGACATAACATTTAAGTGAAAAAAAATGGCCATAATTAGACACCAAAACATTATGAATAAAAAGATGTAGAAGATAACAGCATATACATTAAACATGGAGAAGGGAGTAAAAAAAGACGTTTTCTAAAAATGTGTTAGAATTTAAATTACCATCAACTTCATAGGGACTGCTATATACTTAGGATATTTTATGCAAAAGTTTTGTTAACCCACAAACCTGAAAAGTACAATAGATATACAAAAAATATAGAGAAAGGAACTCCAGCATAACACTACAGAAACTCATCAGAAAGAAAGAGAGTAAGAGAAGTAACAGAGAACTACAAAAAAAAAAAAAAAAACAGAAAACAATTAATGAAATGACAAAGGTACATATCTATCAATATTTACTTTAAATGTGAATAGTCTAAGTGACTCCTTCGAAAGACATAAAGTGGTGAAATCATTAAAAAAAAAGCACCATCTATATAATGCCTATAAAAGACTCACCTCCCATCCAAAGACACATACAAAATGAAAGTGAAGGGATAGTAAAATATTTACCATGCTAAGGGTAACAAAAACAACAAAAAAAGAAAAACCCAGGATAGCAATACTGAGTCAAAAAAGACAGTTAAACAAAACCTATAACAAGAGATAAACAAGGGTATTACATAATGATAAAAGGATCAAACCAACAAGATGATTTAATAATTGTAAATATATATACAACAAACATGGGAATACCTAAACACAATTAACCAATACAGAGGAAGAAATTGACAGTAATACAATAATAGTGGGGAAACTTAACACAGCACTTACATCAATGCACAGATCATTAAAACAGAAAATCAGCAAGGAAACAGTGGCTCCTGAATGACACATTAGACCTGATGAACCTGACATACACTCAGAACATTCCATCAACAAACTGTGAATTACACATTCCTTTCAACTGGACATGGCACATTCTCCAGAACAAATTACATGTTAGGCCACAAAACTAGTCTCAGTAAATTCAGTAAAGAATGAAGCATCTTTTATGACCACAATGATATGGAACTAGAAATTAATCACAAGAGAAAATCTTGAAAGAACACAAATACATAGAGACTAAGTAACATGCCACTGAAGAATGAATGAGTCAACAAAGAAATCAAAGAGTAAATGAAAAAAATGCATGGAGTAAAATTAAATTGAAAACAAATGGTTCAAAATTTGGGAGATTGAGTAAAAGAAGTTTTAGAAGAAAATATATAGAAACACCGCTCTACCTCAAGAAACAAGAAAAAACTCAATTTGACCTTACACTTAATGGAACCAGAAAAAGAGGAACAAAGTCCAAGGTGGGTAGAAGGAAGGAAATAATAAAGATCAGAAGGGAAATAAGTGACAAAGAGACTGAAAAAAATAGGAAAAATGAACCCAAGAGCTAGTTTTTGGAAGAGAAAAAACAAAATTGACAAACCTTTAGCCAGACTCATCAAGAAAAAAGAGAAAGGATTGAAATATTAAAATCAGAAACAAAAGACAAGTAACAAGAGACACCACAGAAATACAAAGGATTTTAAAAGAGTGCTATGAAAAATGATATGCCAACAAAATAGACAATCTAGAAGAAATAGATAAATTGCTAGAAACCTACAATCTTCAAAAGCTGAATCAGGATAAATTAGCAAATTTGAGCAAACCAATTACTAATCATGAAACCAAGTCAGTAACCAAAAAGGTATTAAAAATTTTGTAAAGTCCATGACCAAATGGATTCACAGATGAATTCTGTCAAACATTTTAAGAAGAATTAATGTTTATTCTCCTCAAACTATTTAAAAAAATAGAAAAGGAAGGAATAAGCTTCCATGTACATTTTATGAGGCCAGCATTATGCTGACACTAAAACCAGACAAACAAACATACACACACACACACACACACACACACACCATAGGCAAATATCCCTGATGAAGATAGATACAAAGATCCTCAAAAAAATATTAGCAAACCACATCTAACAATACATGAAGAGATCATTTACCACAATCAAGTAGGATTTATTCTGGGTATGCAAGGATGGTTCAATATTCACAAATCAATGAATGAAATACACTGCATCAAAAAAAAGGATAAAAATAATGTTATCCTCTTAATAGATGCAGAAAAAGCATTTGACAAAATTCAACATCTGTTTATGATAAAACTGTCAACAAGGTAGATTTAGAGTGATCATAACACAACATAATAAAAGGCAATAAATGAAAAACTCCCAGCTAACATCATATTCAACTGTGAAAAACTCAGAGCTTTTCCCCATCTGATCAGGAACAAGGCAGGAATGTCCACTCTCACTAATTTTATTCAACACAGTACTGGAAGTCCTAGCCATAGCAAATTGGACGAACAAATGAAAAGAAATAAGAGACATCCACATTGGTAAAAAAGAAGCTAATCTATCACTATATGCAGATCACATGATACTACACTTAGAAAACCCTAAGTACTCCACCAAAAAACTATTACAACTAATTAATGAATTCAGTAAGGGTACAGAATACAAAATTTATACCCAGAAATCAGTAGCATTTCTATATGCTAATAATGAAGTAAAAGAAAGATTAAGAAACCAGTTCCATCTACAATTGCACCAAAAATAATAAAATATCTAGGAATAAACTTAACCAAGGAGGATTAAAGATCTATTCTCTGAAAGCTGTAAAATATTGGCCAAAAAAATGAAGACACACAAATGGAGAGATATTCCATGTTCATGGATTTTAAGAAGTAGTATTGTTAATATGTTCATAGTACCCAAAGCAATCTACAGATTCAACACAATACTTATCAAAATACCAATAAAAGTTGTATGGAATGACCTCAAACAGACAAAGCAATCTCCAAAAAGAAGAATGAAGTTGGAGGTATCATAATTCCAGATATCAAGATATACTATAAAGCTGTAGTGATCAAACCAGTATGGTACTGGCACAAAAACAGACATACAGATCAATGGACCCGAATAGGGAATCCAGAAATAAACCCACACTAATATGATTAATCTACAACAAAGGAGGCAAGAAGACATAATGAGGAAAAGATTCTTTAATAAATGGTACTGGGAAAACTGGAGAGTTACATATAAAAGAATGAAACAGGTACAGTTTCTTACACCATACACAAAAATAAACTCCAAATAGATTGAAGATCTAAATGTGAGACCTGAAATCATTGAAATCCCTGAAGAAAACACAGGCAATAATTTCTCTGTCTTTGGCCATTGCAACATTTTTCTAGGTATGTTTCCTAAGGAAAGAGAAACAAAAACAAAAATAAAGTATTGGGACTATATCAAAATAAAAAGCTTTTATATAAGGAAGCAAACCATCAACAAAACAAAAAGACAACCTACTGAATGGGAGGAGATATTTGCAAATGATATGTCTGATAAGGAGTTAATATCCAAAATATATAAATTACTTATAAAACTTGATAAGAAAAAAACAAACTGATTAAAAAATGGGCAGAGGACCTGAACATTTATAGAATGAACAAGTCACTGGAATAAAAAGCACAGCACAACGAATACAGTCAGTAACACTGTAATAACATTGTATGATGACAGATGGTACTAGACTTCTGATGAGCACAGCATAACATATAGAGAAGTTGAATCACTGTGTTTTATACCCGAAATGAAGGTAACATCGTTGTCAACCATTCCTTAAAAATTTCAGAAAAAGCAATAAAGGAAGGATTCATAATTACAAGCCATTTTTAGTAAATGTTCTAAGAGAAGTAGGTCAGTGGCCTATTTTTAGGTGTTGGCTAGAATGAACAGTAAATTTTTTTTGACAGACCTGAGTTTTCCAAGACAAGAATTCAAATGTTCCAATTGATCATGGGAAACAAGAGTTCAGTGAATGATTTATGAGGTAAAGAATGAGAATTCTAGGGGCTCTGTGTCTGGCCTTATAGGTGAACAGGGCAGGACGTCTGTGAGTTTTTATCTAAGACAAAGGGGGAAGAATGTTTCTTTACATTAAGCCATTTTCCAGGATACAAAAGACTGGGAGAATTTTTAAACATTGCAGTCTTCACAGGATTATAGGGTTCATGTAAAAGCACTGTATATAACCAAAGAAGTGTTTTCCCCTCATATCCTGGGTGGGGGGGAAAGTATGATTCACAGTCATCTACCCTTCTTCCCATCAGAGACTTTGCACTTGCTGTTCCTGTACTGGAATGCTCTTTCCCTAAATAACTACATAAATGTTCTCCAATTTCTATGGTCAACCATTACTACTTTAGAAAGATAGTTTCTTTCAGCATATTTAAAATAGTGACATTTTCCCACCAATGAAATCCAGAACCCTTGGGCACCTGGGTGGCTCAGTGGGTTAAAGCTTCTGCCTTCGGCTCAGGTCATGATCTCAGGGTCCTGGGTTGAGCCCCGCATCCATCGGGCTTTCTGCTCAGCAAGGAGCCTGCTTCCCCCTCTCTCTGCCTGCCTCTCTTCCTACTTCTGATCTCTCTCTCTCTCTCTGTCAAATAAATAAATAAAATCTTTAAAAAAAAGGAACCCTTGTGCACCATTTGTGGTAATATAAATTGGTACAACCATTGTGGAAAACAATATGAAAGTTTACCCCCAAATTTAAATTAGTGGGGCACCTGGCTGGCTCAGTAGGTACAGTGTGTGACTCTTGATCTTTGGGTTGTGAATTTGAGCCCTGTGTTGGGTATAGAGATTAATTAAATTAAAAAAAACTTAAAGAAAATTAAAATAGAAATACCATAGGATGCACTAATTTCTCTACTGGGTATCTACCCAAAGAAATTGAAAACATTAATTCAAAAAGGGGCACCCCTTTGTCTACTGTAGCACTATTTACAATAACCAAGCTGTGGAAGCAACCTACATGTCCACTGATAGATGAATGGATAAAGAAAAGATGGTATACATACAGAATGGAATATTATGCAGCCATATAAAAGAATAAGATCTTGCCATTTGTAACAATATGGATGGACCTAGAGGGTATTATGCTAAGTGAAGTAAGTCAGTCAAAGAAAGACTGATACCATATGATTTCCATTCATATGTGGAATCTAAAAAATAAAAAATAAACAAAAAGCAAAAATAGACCTATAATACAAAGAACAAACTGATTGTTGCTAGAGGGAAGGGGGTGGAGGGATGGACAAAAGGAATAAGGGAAGTGGAAGATACAGGCTTCCAGTTACAGAATGAATAAGTCACTGGAATAAAAGGTACAGCATAAGGAATATAGTCAACGATATTTTCATAGCATTGCATGGTGACAGATGGTAGCTACACTTGTGAGGACAGCATTATGTATAAACTTGTTGAATCACTATGTTGTACTCTTAAAATTAATGTAACATTGTTTGTCAACTATATCCAAAAAATAATTTTTAAAAATTCCTTTCTCCTTTACCATTTTTATCTAATACACAGTAGGCACTAAATGAATGTTTGTTGCATGACTACATCTTTTGTACTTACCATCTGTCTCTTTATCTGTAACAAATCTTGTGTGAGTCAAATAAAAAATATTGGGATGATTATACATTTAAATTAGAGTAGTATTTCCTTACCCTGTAAGTCCAATTAAAAGTCTAACTCTAAAACTAAAAATGGTATGTAGTGAGGATCTATCCTTAAGAATGATTTAAACCTTAAAGCTGAAATCTAATTTTAACCATATAAAACTTTTATAAAATGACAGGAAAATCTGTGTTTGTAGGAGAGTATCCAGATAGCCAAGAATGTGATACAGGATTCTATTCAATCTGGCTTTCTCTATTCAACATATTCATTTTTCCCTTTTGAAATTGATATTTTAAGATAATCTTTTTATAAATCTAGAAAAAAAATCATAGTGAATGAAAAAAATTTTGAAGAGAAGAAAAAGTAGGCGACTTACTTGTTTTTCTTCAAGAATGACTGGTCACTCATATTAAGCATAAGGCATTTCTTTTTTTTGGCATTTCTTTTTTTTAAGATATAGTTATTTTAGAGAGAGAGAATGAGAAGGGGGAGGGGAAAAGGGAAAGGGAGAGAAAGAATCTGAAGCAGACTCCATGCTGAGCATGGAGCTTGACATGGGACTCGATCTCACAACCCTGAGATCATGATCTGTACCAAAATTAAGAGATGGCTACTTAACCAACTGAGCCACCCAGGCACCCCAAGCATAATGCATTTCTAACTACAGCTTTTCTTGAAGTAGAGTACATTTTACCTGCATATTTGGAGTCTTTTTTCACTTGTTGGTTAATTTTACATATTTTATGAATAGTAAATATGTCATTAAAAAAGATTTACAAATACAACACTTGCCAAATTAAAATTCTTGACTAACACCTTGTCATTTCTATGTTGATATCAGTATTAACTCCTGAAATCTAAGAAGCAGGCAACATTTGGAAATGACTATGCATCTGTTTTTTTTTTTTTAAAGAATTTATTTATTTATTTGACACAGAGAGAGAGATCACAAGTAGGCAGAGAGGTAGGCAGAGAGAGAGGGGGAAGCAGGCTCCCTGCTGAGCAGAGAGCCCGATGTGGGGCTCGATCCCAGGACCCTGAGACCACGACCTGAGCTGAAGGCAGAGGATTTAACCCAGTGAGCCACTCAGGTACCCCATTATGCATCTGTTTTTAAGGACACACTTTATCTTTCTCTGAACAAGCCCATTGTAAGAATAAATGAGAACATTTATAATGCAATTTGTTCTTCGTCAGAGAAGGTAGTAGCTTTTAAAAGGAACAAGAATGAGATGTAACTCTATTCATTAGTTCCAGTTCTCACAAAAGTTGTGAGAACTGTCCAGACAAGGGCTTACAGAAAGAACATTAAATAGATAAAAGATTTTATATCCCAAAGTGATTGAGGATATAATACAGGCTATGATTATCATTCTTTAATAGGACTTGCCATTCAGGAATATAAATTCTATACAAATATGAACTAACTAAAACCTTCAAACTACTCTTAGGAAATCCTCAAGTGCTTTGGCCTTTGTTTAAAGCTATGCAAATTAATGAACTTAAGGCAACAGAAAAATCCATGGCCACTTAAAATACTGCTTCCAAAAACGGTTTCCACTATATTTTAATAGCTTAAAGGAAATGTGCTTACATATTACAAAATTCACCAGTCAACTGATATGATCTAATGATTTTAGTAAATTAACAGTGATGATAACCATCCAACAAATAGAAATTTCCACTACTCCGGAAGTTTTCCTTGTTCCCATTTGCAGTTCATCTTCACCTCTAAGCCCAGTCCTAGGTTACCATTAATTCCGTCTCTATAAATTTTCTTTTCTAAGCATTTTCTTCAAATGGAATCATAATATATGTAGTCTTTTTCATCTGTCTTTGTTCACTTAGTGTAATGTGTTGTACCATGTATCAGTAGTTAACTTTTGATTGCTGTGTAGTATTTCATTATATGAATACATTACATTTTCTTTTTCCACTCAAGAGCTGATGCATGGTTGGATTATTTTCAGGTTTTTTTTTTTAAAGATTTTATTTATTCATTTAACAGAGAGAGAACACAAGCAGGCAGAGAGGCAGACAGAGGCAGAGAGAGAGGAGCAGGCTCCCTACCGAGCAAGGAGCCGGATGCGGGACTCGATCCCAGGACGCTGGGATCATGACCTGAGCCTAAGGCAGCTGCTCAACCAACTGAGCCACCCCCAGGCGTCCCTCCAGTTTTTGATATTGTAAATAATACTGCTATGAACATCTACTTTTATATGTCTTTTTATAGACATATGTTTTCATTTTTCTTGGGTAGATTCTTAGGAGTGCAATTTCTGGGATGTATAGTATGTTTGTGTGTAATTTTTTTTTTTTTTGAGCAACCCATTGCTTTCCAAAAAGTAGAAACCATCAATGCTCAAGGGTTCCAGTTTTCCTATACCCTGGCAATGAATACGTCTTTGGCCCTATAGGCACTCTAGGAGGCATGAAGTGGTATTTCATTGTGGTTTTCATTTTTGTTTCCCTAAAAAGTAATATGATAATCATCTTTACATTTGCCTATTAGCTACTCCTGTATTTTTGGTGAAATGTTTATACAATTTTTTTGCCCATTTTAAAATGGCTTATTGGTCTAATTACTGAGTCACAAGACTAGATATCTGGATTTAAGTCCTTTATAATATACAGAATTTGAAAATATTTTTCCTAGTCTGTAGCTTGTGTTTTAATTTTCTCAGTGGTCTGTTTTGAAGCATAAAAATTTAGAGTGTTATTAAGTCCGATTTATGAAAATTTTCCTTGTATTGACGATTTTGGTATCATAACTAAGAACTTAGCCTAACTGAATGTCACAACATTTTTCTCTTATGTTTTCTTCTAAAAGTTTAATAATTTTAGCTCTGAAATTTAGATCTGTTTCACCTTGAATAAATTTTTACGCATGGTGTGAAGAAAGAGTCGCAGTTCATTTTATGCATGTGGGTATTCAATTCTATCAGCCCCATTTGTTCAAATTATTATTCTTCCCCCAGTGAATTGACTTGATATACTCATTAAAATTCAGTTGGCCATAAATGTAAGGGTTTATTTCTGGACGTTCAATTATATTCCAAAATTTGACGTAACTACATTTACACCAATTCCACATAGTCTTGATTACTGCAACTTTGTAGTTGTGAAATGGAGGAAAGAGAAGTGTGAGTCCAACTTTGCTCTCTTTTTTAATATTGCTGTGGCTACTGAGGGTGATTCATGTTTTCAAATTAATTATAGGACCCGCTTGTCAATTACTAAAATGATTCTTTTTTTTTTCCAGAATGTAAGGATGTATTTTTTCTCTTTATTCAAATATACTTAATATAGTGTTTTATTAGTTTCAGATGTACAAATAATAATTCCACAATTCAAATACACTTCTCAGTGCTTATCAAGATAAATACACCCGGGTGCCTGGGTGGCTCAGTGGGTTGAAGCCTCTGCCTTTAGCTCAGGTCATGATCTCAGGGTCCTGGGATCGAGTCCCACATCGGGCTCTCTGCTCAGCGGGGAGCCTGTTTCCCCTTCTCTCTCTGCCTGCCTCTCTGCCTACTTGTGATCTCTCTCTCTCTCTCTCTCTCTCTGCTAAATAAATAAATAAAATCTTAAAAAAAAAAAAAGAATGATTTAAAAAAAAAAAAGATAAGTACACCCATCCTCCGACCTACCTCCCCTCTGGCAACCACCAGTTTTTTCTCTGTATTTAAGAGTCTGGTTTTTTGTGTCTCTTTTGAACTTTGTTTTGTTTCTTATTCACACATGAGTGAAATCATATGGTATTTTCTGTTTTCTGACTTATTTCACTTAGTAGTATACCCTCTAGGTCCATGTTGTTGCAAAGAGCATGATCTCTTCCTTTTAACGGCTGAGTACACACACCATTGCAGGGGTGCATATATCTTTTTTGAATTAGTTTTTTTTCTTGTTGTTTTCTTTCGGTAAACACCCAGTAGTAGAATTACTAGATCCTCTGGTATTTCTATTTTTAATTTTTTAAGGAACCCCCATACTGTTTTCCACGGTGGCTGCACCAGTTTGCATTCCCACTAACAGTATACGACTATTCTTTTTTTTTTTTCCACATCATCAACACTTGTTGTTTGTGTTTTTTATTTTAGCCATCCTGACAGGTGTGAGATAATAGCTTACTGTGGTTTTGATTTGCATTTCCCTGCCGATTCATGATGTGGAGAATCTTTTCATGTGTCTGTTGACCATCTGTATATCTTCTTTGTAAAAATGTTTGCTCCTGTCTTTGACCCATTTTTAAATTGAATTATTTGGTTTTTTGGTGTTGTGTGACTTATGTATTTATATATTTTGGATGCTACTCTTTATTTGATATGTCATTTGCAAGTATCTTCTCTTACTCAGTAGGTTGTGTTTTAGTTTTATTGATTGTCTCTTTCACTATGAAGAAGCTTTTTATTTTGATGTAGTCTCCATAGTTTATTTTGCTTTTGTTTCCCCTGCCTCGGGAGACTTATCTAGGAAGAATTTACTATGGCTGATGTCAAAGAAGTAACTGCCTCTGTTCTTTTTGAGGATGTTTATGGTTTCAGGCCTCACATTTAGATCTTTCATTCAATTTGGTGTTTTTTTTTCCTTTTCAAGTTTTTACTTAAATTCCAGTTAGTTAACATACAACATAATATTGGTTTCAGGGGTAGAATACAATGATTCATTATTTACATACAATGCACAGTGCTCATCACAAGTGCCCTACTCAATACCCATCACCCATTTAACCCATCCCCCAGCCTACCACCCCTTCAGCAATCCTCAGTTTGTTCTCTGTAGTTAAGAGTTTGTTTTGTGTTTTATCTCTCCTCTCCTCTCACCAAATGTTTATCTATTTTGTTTCTTAAGTTCCACATACGAGTGAGATCATATGATATTTGTCTTTCTCTGCCTGACTGCTTTTGCTTAGCATATACTCTCCAACTCCATCCACATCATTGCAAATGGCAAGATTTCATTCTTCTTTTACGGCTGAGTAATTTAGGTAAATTAAGCCCCGCTGGTTTTCAAAACCAAATATTATGAGGATTCATCTTCCCAGGGCATGTCTCGTATTTCCCATGTCTGGGGTGTCTAGTGTGGGTTCTGTTCTCCCTTCTCCATTCTTGTGATGTCCCTCTAATTCATGGTTAGTATAACCAAGAGCTTGGTCCCTGCGTTTCCACCCCTCCTACCCTTCTTTGTGTGGCCTCCTCTCTTCAGTTCTCTTTGGAAAGTCTGTTTTGCCAGTCTTCAGGTTGTTTTCTGCGTTGTTTGTAGTGATTTGGCTATTATCTGGGTGTGTCCATGGGACAGGATGAGCTTAGGATAGCTCTACTCTGCCATCTTCCAGAAGTCGTATCTCCACAGTGAGTCTTGCTGGGGCAGTGATAAGGATTCCAATGAATTTATAAATCAATTTGTGGAGAATTGCCATTTTCACAACAGTGAGTATTCTTAAAATTGAAACTGAATAATCTCTTTATTTATTCAGATATTCTTTAATTGTCTCAGTAATGTTTTATAGTTTTCAGTGTACAAGACATACTTACTTTTTTAAAAGTTTATTTCTATATATTTTATTCATTTTGGTATTATGAATAGAATCATTTTATTCCTTTCATTTTGACTGTTTTTGCTAGTATACAGAAATCCAGTTGATACTTTTATTTAATCTTACAGTGTGCTATCTATCATGCTATTCTTATTTCTAGAAGTTTTTTTTGGTTGATTCCTTTGGGTTTTCTAGATAGAAAATATATTCTACATTGGCAGTTATGCTATCTGTTAATCAACACAGCTCTACTTCCTTTCCAATCCGGATTTTTTTTTTTTTACTTCATTTTACCTTATTACACTAGCTAGAACCTCCAGTGCAATGTTAAATAGAAGTGATTAGAGCCAACATCCTTGTCTTGTATCTGATTTTATGGAGAAGACATTTCATCTTTAATGATTAAGTATGATGTTAACTATGGGGTTCTCATAGATGTTCTTTCCATTATTATTTGAAGGTGCCATAATACATAAAATACATATTGTCCAGATTCACTTTTCTTTCTTGTCCTTAAAATCATCTGTCAATGCCAGCTTAGGCAGCCATTCTGAAATTTTTTTAAATGGGTAGAAATTTGAAGAGGGAAAAAGGAGACTGCTATAGGGCCAATGGAACAATTTTACCAAACTTAAGTACTTCTTACATATTTGGGTATATATCACTGTAATAACTTGTTATATGTCAAAACTTGAGAGACTCTGTAAGGAACTTAGAACTTTTTAGAACACTATCCATACTACTGGATTTAGTTATATGGCCTACCTAACTCTAAGTGAATGTTACATAAGTTAGACTTGGTCTTCTCAAAATATATAGTTATAAATATTATTTTTTATATACAGAAACATTTGTTATTTTTTAAAGATGAAAAATAAGGCAGATATGTTCAAGATCAGCAAGACTTGATTTTCTTTTATAAAACTATAACCTTAATATACACAGATATATACACACATATAGAATATCTATAGTAATTTTTCATGTTCTTATGGCTATGCTTAAAATGTTTAAATTTTAATTATTTTAAATGTTTTAAATGTGACACACTTTTAAAAAATCAAACATTAGGTAAGTGCATACCATAAAAAATAAGTAGACGGATAATGCTAGTTGCTCTCATGCTTTTCTTATGAAGACCAACACTGTTATTCAGTATATATATATACTGAATATATATATATATATATATATATATATATTCTTTAAGAATGCATACTTCCCCAGACTCTCTGTAGCTAAATGTGGTCTCGTGTCTTAACTTTCACAAATAAGACCAAAGCAGAATTTGTAGGCAGGTTTCCATGAATTCCATGAAATTACTTTCCTGATAAAAGGGAAGAGTCTCCAGTAGCAAGCAAATTTGCCCTACAACCTTATACATTTTCTTGCTGCCTAGAATGTAAACTGAATTCTCAGAGGTAGAGTAGCCATCTTTGTAATAACAAAGACTAAACCTGCACATGAAGAGTTGCAAAATTGAGTGGGAAAAGAATCTGTTTCTTGAGCATTGATGCATTGGTTCTTGCCTGTCTATTCATTGATTCCTTGTTTTGTGAAACCAAGGAAACATACTTCGGATTTGACTAAGGTACCACAGTCAGCTGTTGCTACATACTATTGAATGCTCACCTTAAATAGGATACCTTTCCACAACTGGCCTTCAATGCCTGAGTCTCTATTCCCAGAGGTAACTGCAAATACCTGTTATTTCAATATTCCACAGAAATTTTATATATTCGATTCCAGTTTAAAGAGTGGATAGGAATTTTATTTACTTCTTCAAATTCATGATACACTTTCAGGACACTTGATAACCTCCCCTAAATTTTAATATAACTTAACCCTTCTGTATTTTCCATATGTAATTTAAAATGGAAAATACAACAAGTACATCTTGTTTTGGAAAATGATTAATAGCATTTCCAGTATTATTTCTTAATCTAAAAGGAAGACCTAATGAACAATTGTGAAAATAGTTGGCAACCCAGAAAGCTTTTTTCAAGACCATAATCTTTGGGAGGATAAATCTAGTACTCACTAAGGACTTGAGAAAATAAATTAATTGCATAATATGTAGAACTTTAGAACATTCTAAACAAAGATATCTGCTACTGGCTATAAAAAAAACAGCCTTTATCAAACAACCTTCCTACACATACAAATTATACAGTCTAAATAAAATATAGGAAACGGTTTTATCAAAGCATCAAAGAGTAATCAAGACACATAGAGTATTTGGGACTGCATCAAGATAAACAGCTTCTGCACAGCAAAGGAAACAGTCAACAAAACAAACAGGCAGCCCACGGAATGGGAGAAGATATTTGCAAATGACACTAGAGACCAAGGTCTGATATCTAAGATCTATGAAGAACTCCTCAAACTCAACACTCACAAAACAGATAATCACATCAAAAAATGGGCAGAAGACATGAACAGACACTTCTCCAAAGAAGACATACAAATGGCTAACAGACACATGAAAAAATGTTCATCATCTTTAGCCATCAGGGAGATTCAAATCAAAACCACACTGAGATACCACCTTACACCAGTTAGAATGGCCAA
>CM052801.1:20592894-20670665 GCA_028533885.1 Nasua narica
ACAGGACTAGAAGAGATTATGCGGAGTGAAATAAGTCAAGCAGAGAGAGTCAATTATCTTATGGTCTCACTTATGTGTGGACTATAAAGAAAATCATGGAGGGCATTGTGAGAAGGAAGGGAAGGGTGAATGGGGAGAAATCGGAGGGGGTGATGAACCAGGAGAGACTGTGGACTCTAAGCAACAAACTGAGGGTTTTGGAGGGGAGGGGGTGGGGGGTTGGGCAAGCCTGGTGGTGGGTATTGAGAAGGACACGTATTGCATGGAGCACTGGGTGTGTTGCATGAACAATCAATCTTGTAACACTGAAAAATTAAAATAAACATATTTGGGGAGAAAAAAAAACAAACTCATTTCAAACTGAAAAAGACAGACTAAAAGTGAAAAGGTAGAAAAATATATTATATGCAAATGGAAGCAAAAAATAAAGCTAAGGTAGCAATACTTATAAGAAATAAAATAGACTTTGTTACAAAGACTATAATAAGGCAGACAAAGAAGAACATTATATAATAATAAAGGCATCAAGCCAACAAGAGGATTTAATTATTGTAAATACCTATGAACCCAATATAGGAGCACCTAAATATACAAGCCTATATTAACAGCCTAAAGGGAGAAATTGACAGGAATACAAGGATAGCAGGAGATTTTAACACCCCACTTTTATCAATGAATAGATCATCCACGCAGAAAGTCAGCAAGGAACCAGTGGCTTTGAATGACATATTAGATCAGAAGGACTTAATAGAAATATGACTGAACATAATAAAAAAATTTTTTCTTTGATAACTTATATATGATATTCGAATGTGGTAGGGTTTATTGTGACTTTGTTTCAAATGAAGTAGGAATATCTTGTTATATTTGACACTTTGCACACTCAGGCATTAAAGTAGATTGCATTAAAAGAAAAAAATATATGTACAGAACATTCCATCAAAAGGCAGTAGAAAACACATTCTTTACAAGTACACATGGAGTGTTATCTGGGATAGATCACATGTTAGGCCACAAAACAAGACTCAATAAATTGAAAAAGATTAAAATCATATCAAGCATTTCCAATCACAAAGGTATGAAACTAAAAATCAATTTCAAGGGAAAAAAAAACACAAATACATGCAGTCTAAACAAATGCTACCAGATAACCAATGAGTCGGCACAGAAAGGAATGAAGAAAAAAAATATCTGGAGCCAAATGAAAATGGAAACACTATTATTCAAAATCTTTGGGATGTAACAGAAGTTGTTCCAAGAGTGAAGCTTATTGTGACAGGCCTACTTCAAGAAACAATAAAAATCTCAAACAACCTAACTTCATATCTAAATAAACTAGAAAAAGAAGAACAAAACAAAGAGTTCATAGAAGGAAGAAAATAAAGATTAGAATAGAAATAAGTGAAATAGAGACAAGAAAACAGAAAAAGAAAGAAACTAAAAGCTGTTTCTTTTATAATATAAACAAAATTAATAAAGGAAAATGAATAAATAATAAATATATAAATATATTTATTTATATATTATATTTATATGTATATAAATATAATACAAATAAAGATAAATAAATAATAAAGAAAAAAAGGAAACTGAAAATCAGAAATAAGAGAGAGGAATTACATCTCACACCACAGGAAAACAAAGGATTGTAAAAGAGACACCTACGTGGCTCAGGTCATGATTCTAGGGTCCTGGGATGAAGTCCCACATTGGGCTCCTCACTCCATGGGGAGCCTGATTCTCCCTCTGCTTGTGCCCTCCCTCCCTCCCCTTCTCTGACAAATAAATAAAATATTTTTTAAAGATCTCTCTATGTCAAATAAATAAAATCTTTAAAAACACACACATACACACAAAATATTTTTTAAAGAACAAAGAATTATAAAAGACTAGTAAGAAAAATTATATACCAACAAATTGGACAATCTATATAAATCCCTGGAAACTACAATCTTCCAAGACTGAATCAGGAAGAATTAGAAATTCTAAACAGACTGACTGCTAGGAATGAAATTGAGTCACTTATCAAAACACAACAAAGAAAAGTCAAGGACCAAATGGATTCACAGGTGAATTCTACTAAGCATCTGAAGGAAAGTTAATACCTATCCTTCTCAACTATTTCAAACAGTTGAAGAGGAATATGATGTTTCCAAATCCATTTTATGGGGCCAGCATTACCCTGATGCCAACATCAAAGACACTACAAAACAAGAAAATTAAAGTGCAATATTCCTGATTAATACAGATGTAAAAATATTCCACAAAATATTAAAATCCAAGTTCAACAATACATTAAAAGTGGAACCAAGTGGGATTTATTCCATGGATGCAAGGAAAGTTTGATATCCACAAGTCAATGTAATATACCACATTAACAAAATGAAGTATAAAAATCAATAGATGCTGAAAAAGCATTTGACAAAATTCAACACCCATTTATGATAAAAACTCTCAACAAATTGGAGAGAGAAAGCAAGAGTGAGAGGGAACATATCTCAACATAATAAAGCCTTTATATGACAAACACAGAGCTAACATCGTATGGAATGGTGAAAAGCTGAAAACATTTCCCCTAAGATCAGAAAAAAGAGAAGGCCCATTCCTGCCACTTGTATTCAACATACTACTGGAAGTCTTAGCCACAGCAATAAAACAAAACAAAAAACAAGTTGGAAAGCAAAAAGTAAAATTGTCACTGCTTGCAGATAAAATGACACCATATACAGACTTAACCAAAAATCTATTAGAATAAATGAATTCAATAAAGTTTCAGAACACAAAATTAATATGTATAAATCTATTGATTTCTATGCACTAATAATGAAATAGCAAAAAGAGACATTAAGGAAATAATACATTGCATGATTGCATTGAAAAGAATAAAATACCTAGGAATAAATTTAACTTATGTGAAAGACCTGTAATTTGAAAACTATAAGATATAGACAAAAGAAATTCAAGATGAGACAAATAAAGTGATATACCACTCTTACGGATTATGAAAATTAATATCATTATAATGTCCACACAACCCAAAGCAACCTACAAATTCAATGCAATCCTATCAAAAACAAACATTTTTCACAGAACTTTAATAATCTTAATGTGTGTATGGAACCACAAAGGACTCATGAATAGATAAATTAACCTTGAAAAAAAAAAAAACAAAAACAAAGATAGAGGTATCTGAATCCCAGATTTCAAATTATACTACAAAGCTACAGTATTCAAAACCCTATGGTACTGGCACAGAAACGAACACAGAGATTAATGAAACAAAAAAGAAAGCCTAGAGATAAAACCATTCTTAAGTGGCCAATTAATCTATGACCAAGGAAGCAACAATATACAATGGGGAAAAAGAAAGCGTCTTCAATAAATGCTTTTGGGAAAACTGGATAGCTATATGCAAAAGAATGATACTGGACCACTTTCTTACATATATACAAAAATAAGCTTAAAATGGATGAAAGACCTAAATTTAAAACCTGAAACCATAAAACCCCCAGAAGAAAATGTAGGCAGTAAGCTGTTTGACATTGTATAGCAATATTTTGGGGGAGGGTTCTGCCTTTTCAAGGAACAGCCATAAAAACAAAAATACACAAACAGGACTACAGATTACATTGAAGTAAAAAGCTTTTCCTAGCCAAGAAAGTGATCAGCAAAATAAAAGACAACCTATTGAATGAGAAAAGGTATTTGCAAATGATGTATCTGATGTGAGTTAATAACCAAAATATAGAAAGAACACATACAACTCAACACCAAAAAAACCAAATAATCTGATTAAAAATGGACAGAGGACCTGAATAGACATTTTCCAAAGAAGATATACAGATGGCTAACATACACATGAAAAGATGCTCAGCATCACTAATCGTCAGGGAAATGCAAATCAAAACCACAATGAGGGGTGCCTGTGTGGCCCAGTCAGTTAATCATCTTGCCTTTACCTCAGGTCATGATTTTATGATCCTAGGATCCAGCCCTGCATCAGGCTTCCTGCTCAGCAGAGTCTGCTTCTCCCTCTCTCTCTGCCCTTCCCCCCATTCTTTCTCTCTCTCTCTCTCAAATAAATAAAATCTTTTAAAAAGCCCACAATAGGGGCGCCTGGGTGGCTCAGTGGGTTAAAACCTCTGCCTTCGGCTCAGGTCATGATCTCAGTGTCCCGGGATCGAGCCCCACATCGGACTCTCTGCTCAGCAGGGAGCCTGCTTCCCCCTCTCTCTGCCTGCCTCTGCCTGCTTGTCATCACTCTCTCTCTCTCTGTCAAATAAATAAATAAAATCTTTAAAAAAAATAAAAAATAAAAAGCCCACAATAATATATTATCTCACACTAGACAGAATGACCACTACCAAAAAGACAAGACACAAGTGTCTGTGTGAAGAAATAGGAACCCTGATGCCCTATTGACATGAATGAAATTGGTACAGTCACTGTAGAAAACAGTATGAAGATTCTTCAAATGATTAAAAATAGAAATACCATATGATTCAGTAATTCCATTGTTGGGTATTTACCCAAAGAAAATGAAAACACTAATTTGAAAGATAGATGCACTCCTATGTTTATTGCAGTATTATTTAAGATATGAAAGCAATCTAAATGTCCACTGATATATAAATGGATAAAGAAGATGAAGTGACATATTATTCCCAATGAAATATTAGCTATAACAAAGAATGAAATCTTAACATCATGACAATGTGCGTGGACCTTGAGGGTACAATGCTAAATGAAGTAAATCAAATAAGAGTAAGACAAATACAGCAATCTCATATTTGAAATCTGAAACACAAAACAAACATACAAAACAGAAACAGACTCATAAATACAGAGAACTGGTGATCAATAGCAGGGAGTATTGTGGGGGGATGGGTGAAATGGGTGAAGGAGATTAAGAGGTACAAACTTAGAGTTATTAAATAAATAAGCCACAGCATAGGGAATATAGTCAATAACATGGTAGTAAATTTGTATGGTGACAGATGTCAGCTACACTTATGGTGAGCATTTTGCAGTGTATATATGTGTCAAATCACTATGTTGTACACCAAAAACTGATATAACACTGTATGTCAACTATACAGCAACTAAAATTTTTTTGAAGATGAAGATGCGTGTGTGTACAATAGAATACTACTCAACTATAAAAACATAAAATCTTTCCATTTGCAACCACACAAATGGACCTTGAGGGAACTGCTAAGTGAAATAACTCAGAAAAAAAGAAATACCGTATGATTTCACTGGTATGTATAACTTAAAAAACAAAACAAGTGGACAAACAAAACAAAACACATAGATACGGAGAAGGGAATGAGGGTTTCTAGGTAGTGATGGTAGTTGGTGGGTAGGTAAAATGGGTGAAAGAGGTCAAGATGTACAAACTTCTAACTATAAAGTAAGTCATGGGGAAGTAATGTACATCATGGTGACTCTATTGAAAAATATGGTACACACTTGAAAGTCATAATGAGAGTAAATCCTAAAAGTTCTCATCCTAAGGAAAAAAAAATTTAACTTTGTATGGTAATGATTGTTAAGTAGACACTGTGGTGACCATTTCACACTGTATACAAATATCAAATCATTACATCACTTGAAACTTATAACACTATATGTCAATTATAGCTCAATAAAAAATCTACAGCCTCGTGTCATAGCCATATATGAAGAAATCACAATGATCTGCTTTGAACTAAATATATGTTGGAAGAAAATTAAATTCATTTAGTGGCAGGCATTTCAAGGGAAATTATAACTCATTTCATGAAATAAGACAAAAATGACCAAATGCAAAGAAAAAAATTATATACAAATGTTAAAGATAAAACCCATACTGGTTTTAGCAAACACAGATTTTTAAGGTAACTAGGATTAATATATTCAATAAAATAAAGGAAAATTACAGAATTTTTCTAAAGAGTTGAAATATATATAAAAATGAATCAACTAGGATTCTAGAACAGAAATATACAACTAAAATTAAGAAATTAATAGGTGGGTTTAAACATGGAATAAACCATCTAGAAGAAAACATGGGTGAACAGGAAGATAAATCATATTTCAGATGGAAGCACAGTGAAGAGTATTATGTAAATACAGAAAAGAACATGAGACTTAAGGGACATGATTTTTAAAAATCTTATGTTTATACAAGGAAAAAAGAGAATGGGGTACAATTATTATAGACAAGGTGATTTTATTATCCTGTTTCATAAACCAACAGATAAGGCTCAAAGAGGTTAAACAATTTTTCCAAGGTAACATGAGATTAGCATCTCAAAAAATGTAGTTTCAAAACTAGGTCTTACTTCAAAGCCTATGCTCTTTTCTGTAAGCCATAATACTATAATACATTTGAAAGTGATTTTTGCAGTTTTGCACTCTACCAGACTTTCCTGATGTGTCATACTTCTAGTTTGTACATGAAAAGATGCTCTAGGGTAAAAAGCACACACACAGAGAGCATACCTCCCAATTGCCAAAATGTTCTTTGGTCTCTTAGAAACATCCTGTCCCTCTCTCAGTGCTTTCCTATGTAATTTTGTCCCCACAAACCCTGTTATCATGGAATCTCTTCAATATGCTTTAATCTAGTGTCTTCAAGCTTGTTTGAACTCAGATTCAACCCCTCCTACCCCACTGCATACATCTTTTTGGGGAGGCATGAATCCAATCTGTAAATAATATATGATGAAGATTATAGGTTTATCTCTTAATCTATCTGGAGACCTTCCTTAATAACAACATCTTTCCCAGTATAATTGTGTTACTTTACTTCAGATAAGGAATTTGCAAACTTTTCCAGTAAGAAATTATTTTTCCAAGTATTATTTTATCTTGGGGTATAACAGAATGGTAGATGGGCTGGGGATGGGAAGAAAAATACTGACTAGAAAAGTTATTTGGGCATCGGCCTGTGGCTTTATGACTCTTTCCACTGAAAGTGTTAATGGTTGGCAAGGAAAAATAAGGGAGGTTTTTTAAAAGTCCAGCACCAAATTAGACTCGTAGATTGCAATTAATTTGATGGCCGTGTTTCTCTCGGTCTTCCAACAGCCCATTGTAACCCTACTGCATTTGTCTCTGCCCCACCCTCAATCTTCCATTGTATTTTTGCACAATCTTTACCTCTTCTGAAAAATCCACTTCAATAATAGAGAATATCTGAAGGTGTTTCTGTATTCCTATTACCTCTCTGTATTTACACACCCAGCCTTTGGATCCCTTTTAACTGATTAGTTTCATAGAGGAAGAAATTATTTTAAATCTTGATAATGTGTCATAATTTTTTATATTTAAACATTTAAAAATATTTTAAAATAAAATTATTTACAGGGAGGCTTACATTTTTAAATTCAATTATCACAAAATTATCTAAAGCTTCAAAGTAGTAATGAGAGAGAAAATATGGTATTGCCAACATGAGTTTACAATAGATAGAAATGCAGACTTAAAAGATCCAAATGAAAACCTTTCCAGACAAGAGAAAAGTCCATATCCAAAGTCAGAAAAGTCAATCTTCCCTCAAACACATTTTTAAAAATTTATCAGTCAGAAAAATGCCAAATACAGGAAAATAATTTCAAATGCATTGTAATCCACAGGAAAATCATGAGCAGAATAATTCCTATTAACTCCTACCTTTCAACTCATAAGGCAAAATAATTATTAGTGATGAATAGTCTGAGTCACCTGTTCTAAATTAAACACAATGTCCTACTTAAGGTATATGCATATACACACATACATGCACAGGCACACACACACACACACACTAGTAGGTAGCTTTGAAATTTTGATCCATCACTGATATCAGTAGTAAGGAGTATAATACATGATTGATTGTTTTGAAAATTCAATGAACCATGTCACGATTTTTGATAGCAGAACCCCTTTACAATTCATTCTTTCAATTTATGTGCACTTCTTCAGTAAATGCACTAGTTTATACAAGTCTATGAAACAAGCCTTTCTCAACCAACTTATAAGAATTCTATACTCAACTTTCTTTGTATCTCTATTAACACAAACATACTCAGTAATATTTAGGAACAGCTATCTTTCAAGCCCCATGCTATCTATTGGGAGATACAAAGAAAAAGAAGGTATGGATGCTGCCAAAAAGGAGCCACGAACCACTGAAATCTAGTGAATTCATCTTAATTGGAATTGAGGTCACACTGTGCTAGAAAATGGTTCAAGAGGATTTTAAAACATAAAAGGAAACTTTCACTTTTGGAAATCTTTTGGGTTTCATGAACATTGTGTCACAATTTGGTTTTTAAACAAGATATTCACAAGCTTTCAAAGTATGGGTTAGGGCAAGTCTTTAGTATATTTTGTCATCTGAATTTCAGAGAAATACTTGGTTCTTACTTTTTTCTCCAATCTATCATGGTAAAAGGCATTTGAAGGTGAATGACTTACATCATGAATAAACGCAATTGTTCAGCAGACAGCCCTTTAATTATAAATCTTTAAATGTTTGGGAGGACTGTATTTTACTTCACTTCCTTTCACACAATGACAAATTTTAAAATACAACTTTTGTATTATATAATTAAGAGAAGATATTACTAAAGAAGGCCAAATGGCAAATTCTTTCTTTTCAAGTGTACTTAAGGCTACATGTTTACATGTGGTCTTTTCTATAACATTTAAAATCATATTTATGCAGTGAAGATGGCAAAGTGTCTATTAAAAATATATTCTTTCTGCAGTACAGAACACTTTAACAAAGTAATGCTGGATATGTTTCAAGTCAGTAACTCTAATGGCATTCTTCAATTTCTCATATTACCAAGCCCTCAGAACAAAAGTGCCACTATCAATAGGGTGCAGATTTTCTCACTAACTCATTTTGATTTCCATTGAAACCTTTTCTTCATACTTATATGGACTCTCTAAAAAGTCTTCAAGCTTTTTAAATATTGGATGTGAAGACTAAAGCCAGAAGCTATTTATTTGGGAAATGAATTATCCTAATCTCTTGCAGCCATTTTCACACTATAAAAATGTAGAAAAGAAATGAATAACAATGGAGGGACAAATGAGCAGTGACAAAACTGAAGCCCAGTTTGAAGGAGATAGTTTTAGACGTCTGAAGGAGGATTTAATAGTAAAATTCAAGAGTGTTCAAAACTTGGTATCTAGGGTGTAGCTGTTAAAATGAAATGCTCTTGCCTTGTAAAATTGGCTTAGAAATGTATAATATCGAAGTCTTAAAAATTCAAACCTATATGGGAAATGCATGTACTTCTAGTCAAAGTATCAAATGCTTTCCTCTAATCCCTCAGTGCACACTAATATGCTAATGTTAGGTCAGTAGTTCTCAAACTTCTCCTCGCATCAGAATGCCCTGGAGGGCTTGTTACAACAGTCTCCTTAGCTTCAACTCCAGAGCTTCTGGTCTGGGATGGAGCCCAAGAATCTGAATTTCTAACCAGTTCTCAGTTGTATTAGTCTAGTAGGGCTGCCATAAGAAAATACCAGTGACAGGGTGGATTAAACAGCAGAAATTTATTTCTCACAGTTCTGAAGACTGGGCAGTCAAATCCAGGTATCACCAAGATAGATTTCATTGTAAGGCCTCTTCTCTTGGTTGTAGTCAGCTGGCATCTTGCTGTGTACTTATATGACTACTTCTCCATGTGCATTTGGATTGAGAGAGCTCTCATATCTATTCCTCATCTTGTAAGGTCACCAGTTCTATCAGATCAGGGTCCTACCCTTATGACCTTTTTTAACCTTAATTATCACTCTAAAGACCCAATTTCTAAATATAGTCACTTTGAGGTCTAGGCCTTTAAAATACGAATTTTGGGGAAACGTGGTTCAGCCCATAACATCAGGTGATACTGCTGCCATGGTTTCAAAACTACACTTTGAGAACTAGTATATTAAGGATTGCAATGAATATAAAAGCATATTTACAAAGGTTACTGCTTTCAATAAGTTTCCACTATGTTGAGGGACAGTCTAGTACACAAAATAGTTTGAAACTAGAGACTCTGGACTCTGGGAAACAAACTGAGGGTTATAGAGGGGAGGGGTGGGGGGATGGGGTAGTCAAGTGATGGGTATTAAAGAGGGCACGTATTGTGATGAGCACTGTGTGTTATATGCAACTAATGACCCATTGAACACTTTATCAAAAACTAATGATGTACTATATGTTGGCTAACTCAATATAATAAAAAATAATTTTATGTATGTGTCAAAACATGTCTTTCTTGAGAACACATCACAGAGTTAGTAAAATATTCAATAGTGCTACCACAATCATTAGAAATGAATGAGAAATGAATGTGGACAATTATGTTCTAGGTATAAGGAATTTGGGAAGAAAGAAAGTTTGGAATAAGTAGATTATACCTGGTCAGGAGGAAAGAGGAATTTGTGTCTGAAGAAATTTGTGTAAAATGTGATATGAAATAAGGTTGGAAAATTGAAGCAGACTATGAAAAGTAAGAATTACAGTCTCTGAAAGTTCCAAAGAAAAATAAGACAAATTTAAATCAGAATAAACAGTGAAAACTGAATAAGAATAATATCTTGACGTTTAGAGGGTATCTAAATCTTACCTCCGCTTACACTTTGATGTATTTTAGGATTTTTTAAGACTTTTATGTTATAGAGCAGTTTAATATCACAGCAAAATTGAAGGGGAAGTTAGAAATTTCTCTTATACGCCCTGCCCTGAGATATAAATGACCTCCCTATTATCAATATTCCCTACCAGATTAAAATTTTGTTTAAATTAATAATCTACTTTGACACATCATTATCACCTATAGTCTATAGTCTATAATTTGCCTTAGAGTTCACTCTTGGTATTTTACATTGCATAGGTTTGAAAAGATGTATATTAACATATCCTTTATTGCATCATACAGAGTATTTTCACTGCCCTCCAAATCCTGTGTATTCTATTCATCTCTCTACCCTACCACCCTGGGCAACTATACATCTTTTTGTTGTTTCCAGTGTTTTCCTTTTTCCAAAATATCATAGTTGGAAACATATTTCCATGTCACCTTGTCATATTGGCTTCTTTCACTTTGTAATATGCACTTAAGATTCTTACATGTCTCTTCATGGCTTGATAGTTCATCTCATTTCAGTACTGGATAATATTCCACTGTCTAGAAGTATAAAAGGTTATTCATATATTCACCTACTGACGTATATCTTGATTGCTTCCAAGTTTTAGCAATTATGAATAATGCTGCTATAAAATCCACATACAGGTTTCTGCATGGACAGGTTTTCAGTTCCTTTGGATAAATATTAGAGAGTGCCATTGCTGGATCATATGGTAAGAGTAGGATTAGTTTTGTAAGCAGCTGCCAACCTGTCTTCCAAAGTAGTTGACCATTTTTCATTGCCATCAACAATGAGTAAGAATTCCTGTTGCTCCACATCAACAGCATTTGGTGTTGTCAGTGTTCCAGATTTGGGACATTTTAAGAGGTGTGAGATAGTATCATCTTTTCAGTTGCATTTGCCCTGATAACAGATGATGTGGAGCATCCTTTCATATGCTTATTTACCATCTGTATATCATCTTTGGTGAGGGGCCTATTAAGGTCTATAGCACATTTTTCATCAGGTTGTTTTCTTAATTTCAGTTTTAAAAGTTCTTTGTATAATTTAGGTAACAGTCCTTTATCATATTTATCTTTTGCAAATATTTTCTCCCAGTCTGTATCTTGTCTTTTTATTATCTTGACACGGTCTTTAATAGAAGAGAAATTTTTAGTTTTACAGCAGTCCAGCATATTAATTTTTTCTTTCATTGATTGGGTCTTTAGTGTTGTATCTAAAAAATCATTACCATGACCAAGGTCATTTGGATTTTATCTTATGTTCTATCTAGGTGCTTCATAGTTTTCCATGTGACATTTAGATAGGTCTGTGGTTCAACTTAATTTTTGTGAAAGATATAAGATCTGGGTGTAGATTCATTTTGTCCCCTGTAGATGTCCATTTGTTCCTTTACCATTCTTTGAAAAGATGATCTTTGTTCCATTTTATTGTCTTTACTCCTTTGCCAAAGATCAGTTGACTATATTTTTTAAAGATTTGTTTGTTTGTTTGTTTGTTTATTGGGAGGGCAGATAAAGTGGGAAGGGGAGAAGGAAAGACTCTCCAGCAGACTCCCCGCTGAACATAGAGCCTGATGTGGGGTTTGATCCCAGGACTCTAAGATCATAACCTGAGCCACAAATCAAGAGAGGGATGCTTAACCAACTGAGCCACCCAGGTACCACCAGTTGATTATATTTATGTGGATCTATTTCTGAGCTATCTATTCTGTATCACAGACATATTTTTCTATTCTCGTACCAATACCAACTGTCATGATTACTATAACTTTATAGTAAATCTTTAAGTCAAATATATAAATCCTCCAATTTCGTTCTTCTCTTTCAATACTGTAACTGTTCTCAGTCTTTTACCTCTCCACATAAACTTCAGAAACAGTCTACTGATATGTATAAAATAACTTTTTGAATTTTGATTGGAATTGCAATTGGATTGGAATTTTCAATGAAATCTGTAGATCAAGTTGGGAAGAACTGAGTCTTGAAAATAATGAGCCTTCCTATCCATGAAAATAGAGTATAATCTTTTTCTTTAGTTCTTTTTTTTTATTTTTTTCATTAGTTTTGTAGTTTTCTTATATAAATATAATGTGATATGTACAAGATCTATATCTGAATATTTCACTTTGGGGGATGATAATCCCTCTTTTCGAGATGGCAATGTATTGTGATTTCACTTGTTCATTTCTGTTTGGGGGATTTAAAAAGTTTTATTATTTACTTAAACTCAATTAACATATAATGTACTGGTTTCTGAGGTAGAGATCAGTGATTCATCATTTTTGGGATTTTTAAAAATGCAAAATATTAGTGACCAATGACAGTGATTACTTCTCAGAACCATAGTGCATAAAAGTCTTTAACTTCTGGCTTACCAAAAAGAATTTACAATCTTACTCCATATTAAAAATTAGATAATGCCAGACAGCAAAGTTCCAACTAAAATTACTGACAGAATTTTATCATTTCATTCATGTATTCTGTATGTTTACTCAACATCATCAAAAACCACTTACCAGAAATTAGCAGATACTTAGTAATATGTACATCTTAATTCATATAAGTTTAATATTAAATACTTTTAGTATACATAAAATATCATAAGATTGTATTTATTTCTTCTTTGTCCATCATTAGTATAAAGAACATATATTTGGAGGGGAGAGGGTGGGGGGTTGGGCAAGCCTGGTGGTGGGTATTGAGGAGGGCACGTATTGCATGGAGCACTGGGTGTGGTGCATGAATGATTAATCTTGTAACACTGAAAAAATAAAATAAACGTATATGGGGAAAAAAGAACATATATTATCTTCCCTATTGTATTTTAATTGAATGAATGATATTTATGCTTTTACAGTTATAACATATATATTTGGAGTTTTTTAAGTAAACCTGGAGAATAATAAATATACTAATAGTTTTTAAGGACTGTATCAGTCAACTTTATTTTGCTCTTTGTTCATTTGGATTAATTAAAGTAGATATATCTCAACTATTCCACTTTGTAATTAAAACATAAAAATTTAGTTCCCAAATGAAACTCAAGGCGTTTACTGAGACAAATAGACTATAACGTCACTGTTAATGTACACTGTTAATTTGTGCACTCAGAAAAAAAAAACAACAAACAACTCATTTTCAAGGAGACAATTTCACAATGCATGAAGAGAACCTATGTTTCTTGGCATTCCTCTTGTAATCTATTTCCCAGGGCAGTTAACTTCTATAAATACAAGTTTCTAGTCAAGATGTTGTCATAAACATAATGTTTGTAAAGGGAGTCACAATGGTATGACAATGTATAGATGTTTATTCAATGTAGGAATACAACTGATAAAATTATTGGTGTGAAAAAGCACAGGGACTACTAGCCCTGGGATGGCTTTTTATATTTACAAACTCCTTTGTACATGTAGTTACGGTTTTTTTTCTCATTCATAATCTCACATGCTACATCTTTAGTTCTTATTGGCTGAGTTTTATGTAATCCATTATTCTCCTCAACCTCTAAATTCTATTAATTTACTGTTTTCCAGTTTAACTGTATCATTTCATCTTTTGCTGTTTATAAAAATTATGCTGTTCTTAGTAATGTATATTTTATTCTATTTTTAACATTTTTAGAATTAATAAATTTTTACATGGGTCAAAAATTAAAATTTCTATATAGAACAAGTTGTACAGTGAAAAATCTCCCTCCTTCCCTTCTGGGTAACAACCCACTTCCTCCTCCCTGAGTAGTGGCTATTAATAATCCTTGTGTATCCTTCCAAAGATTTAAAAGCAAATGCTAGCAAATATGAAGATATATTAACCTCTCCCTATTCTAATAAAATAACTTAAATATACTGTTTTTTGGTTTGCTTTTACTTAGTATTTCTTGGAGATCTTTCTATAACAACTTATAGTTTCTGTATTCTTTTAGCCAGTTGTATTTTACTTACAGATTTACCATGATAAAATTCACCAGTATTTTATTGATGGATATTCATGATTTTCTTTTTTGGTTTTAGTATTTTTTATAAACAATAGATGAATAAAGTCTTTTCACATAGTGAATATACCTATAGGATAAATGCCAGAAAGGGAAATTGCTGGACTGGAGAGTATAATTTTGATAGATATTGCCAAATTCACTCCAGATAGTGGTAGAAATTATAATTCCAACCAGAACCATATAAGTGCATATTTCCCTATAGCCTTGCCAGCACTGTGTATATTGGCAAATTTAAAAAGAGCCTGGTAGTGGGTAATAAGGGGAGCACGTATTGCATGGAGAACTGGGTGTAGTACATAAACAATGAATCTTGGATCACTGAAAAAATAAAATTAATATAAAAAAATTTAAACCAATAGGTGAAAAATATTTCAATATTTTAATTCACATCTCCTTTTAGTAGTAAAAAAGGATGCCTCTATATATTTAGATTCATTTGTATTTCCTCTTCTGAAATCATCTGTTTATGTCCTTTAACCATTTTTGGGGGGTGGTTAGGTATTGAGAAATTCAGGGAATATTCTTTTACTTGTGATATGAATTACAAATATTTTTTCATAGTCTGATGTCTTTTGACTTTGCTTATGGTATTTTTTGCTAGGCAGATTTTTAAATGATATGTACTTGAATTATCAGTCTTTCATATGTGGCTTCTAAACTTTGCCTAAAGTAGGAACATTTTCCCCAATTCTTGATTGTACAAGAATTCTCCCAAGTGTTTATCAAATCAGTTTTTTGTTCTATTTTGTACATTTAAGTTTTTTTTCTTCTGGAAATTGGTATGTAGTATGACACAGAGAATAACTTTTTCCCCTACAAAATTACCCAGTTATGAAAACATTATTTTTACTTCTTTTATTTTATACCAAATTCCTTCTGGCATTTGTGCCATCCTTCCCAATTTCTAGGCTGTGTCTGGCTCCTCTAGTAATAAGGGGGGGAGGGACCAGGAGTAATTAGGGGTCCAGAAATTCTTCACTTGACTGGTGTCCATGTGTCACAGGCTTCCTATGGTTGTGTCAAGTACTGAACTTGAATCTATTTAAAAGGTCTTTTTTTTGTAGTTGTCCTCTAAGCAAACTACTTAATAATAATTCTCTTGAAGTTGGTGAGGGCTTGTCCATAGCTGTTAACTCAATATCTTTCCCATTATTCTACACCATATTTTTGCTGAGGTTTTCTTTCTTGTCCATAAGGTTCTATAAAGTAAATTTCGAAATTCTCTTCCCCTTATGTTGCCCATATCTGTTCCTCTGATAATGAACATCAGTTAAAAAACAAAACAATTACCTTTTTAAAAAAAATCCTCTCTATTATTCAACATACTTTTTGCTTAGTACATGTGCATCAGAAATTATAAGTAATATAATTTATTATTTTTTAACATCTTAATTTTATTTTTTTCAGTGTCCCAAGATTCATTGCTTATGCACCACACCCAGTGCTCCATGTAATACGGGCCCTCCTTAATATCCACCACCAGGCTCACCCATGCCCCCAATCCCTCCCTTCCAAAACCCTCAGTTTGTTTCTTAGAGTTCACAGTCTCTCATGCTTCATTTCTCACTCCGATTTCTCCCAATTCACCCTTCCTTTCCTTCTCACAATGTCCTCCATGTTATTCCTTATGCTCCACAAGGATAATTGACTTTCTCTGCTTAACTTATTTCACTCAGCATAATCTCCTAAAGTTTCTTCTTTTTAAGCCCTGTATGGTCATTTTATGACTTACCCTGAACATAACAGGCACAGAGCTTAAATAGTTCAATTTAATATCCTGTTACATAAACTATTTATCATGCTATTTCCTAATTTCCTTTCTACTTGTTTTTTTCAAAACCTATTGCTATGTTTTAAATATTCTGTCATGACTGTGGTTTTCTTAATTTTATCTTCTATTTCTCTATTAGTTTCCCATTCCTGCTTTAACAAATCAACACAAATTTAGTGCCTTAAAACGATACACTTCCATTATCTTAAGTAAGGGCTAAATAAACTGTAGCCATTATAATCTATTTTTTCCTATTCTCAGATCTCCTCTCTTTGAATTTCAATTCTTTTGTATGTTTGTGGAACTTTTGGTCACTTTTTTGCTTACCGTTGGTTCTCTTTGTTCTCTTTATGGAATTCTTATTATATATATTGAATTTCCTGGATATGTTCTCCAGCTCTCTTATCTTTTTACTCATCACCTTGATTTCATTAACGTTTTCCTCTGACTTCTGAGAAAATGTCTCAGGTCAGTCTTTTAAATTAATTATATGAACTTTTGCAGTATGGAGTTTTTTGTTTAATGTCTGTTGCATTTTTAAATTTGATCAGCATGTCTACTGATCTGTAAAGGCTGAAAGAGATATGTTAAAATCGCACTGTGACTGCAGTTTTGTCAATTACTTTGAAAATAATAATTTTGGATTTCTGATTGATTCCTTTCCAAAGTTAAAATGTCATGGTTCATTTTAAGGCTAAAAAGTACAGATTTCGAAAAAGTTTCTTCTGTTTTTTAATAGAAGGATATTTACTTGGAGTTATCAACACTGTAGAATATTTGTAATTTTTTCCTTGCTTCTCTCCTTTTTAACCTTTTTCATCCTTCAAATTAAAGATAGATTTTACAAGAAATCTTGTTTGTATATTCAAATGTTGTAGTACTAGACAAAGGAAAAAGAATAAAGTTCATATTTTGTTTTTATTTTGCTAAAGTGTGATTTTGAAAGCAATCTAACATAGATTACTACTTTGTTGTACAGTTAATTTTCAGCATTTCATATGTAGAAACCATTGGGTGAAATTCCCTAAGTCTTCTTGGGATCAAGATTCCCTTATTGCCAACTCTTTCAAGCAAAACTTTGTTTCTTACCTTATCAAATCTGAGCTTGGGAGCCGTACATTTGGCCAGAGTACTAATGACCTTTGGAAATGTGGAGGCAACTACCACACAGGGGTAGTATCCTTTATCTCCTCCTATGCATCCACATCTGGTTGAGTGGGTGGCTGAGCATGAATCTGAGTGCAAGTTACATTTATTATAGAAGCCTGACACTGACATTGTCTGGATTGCTACAAGTGCTTCTCTGAGTGAGGTGGGTACCATCTATGAAGGACCCCTGGACCACATGGACTTAACAGATACAGAATAATCCATCCCCAAACAGTGGAATAGACATCTATTCAAGTGCACATGGAACATTTTCCAGGAAAGATCACATGTTAGACTACAAAACAAGTCTCAATAAACTTAAGAAGACTAAAATCATATCATGCATCTTTCTGATCACAATGGTATGAAACTAGAAATCAATTACAAGAAAACTGAAAAAAACAAAAACATGTGGAAGCTAAACAACATGCTACTTAACAATTCAGTCAATGAAGAAATTAAAGAGGAAGTCAGAAAGTATCTTAGACAAATGAAAATGGAAATGGAATGATAGAACATTTTTGGGACAAAGCAAAAGCACTTCTAGAGGGAAGTTCATAGCAGTACAGTACTCAAGAAATAAGAAAAATATCAAAATAATCTACCTTACATCTAAAGGAACTAGAAAACAAAGAACAAAGTCCAATTTTGTAGAAGGAAGGAAACATAAAGATTAGAACAGAAATAAATGAAATAGAGACTTAAAAGAAATAAAAAAAGATCAATGGAACTAAGAATTGATTTGCTGGTTTTTTGAAAAGATAAATAAAACAGACAAACCTTTAGCCAGACTCACCAAGAAAAAGAGAGGAAGAGCCTCAATAAATAAAATCACATATCAAAGAGGAAAAATTACAACCAATAACACAAAAATACAAATGTTCATAAGTTAATACTATAAATAATTACATGCCAACAAATTAGACAATCTAGAATAAATTCCTAGAAAAAAACAATCTTCCAATACTAAGTCATGAAGAAATAGAAAATCTGAATAGACTGATTACTAGTTATGAAATGGAATCAGTAATGAAAAACTCACAATCAAAAGTTTAGAATCAGATGGTTTCAAAGGTGAATGCTACCAAAAATTTAAAGAGTTAAAAACCGTCCTTCTCCTGTTCAAAAAAAAAAATACAAGAGGAAGAAATACTTCCAAATTCATTCTATGATCCCCGCATTACCCTGATACTATAACCAAAGACACTACACACACACACACACATTGTAAATCAATATCCTTGATTAACATAGATGCAATAATTCTCTACAAAATATTAGCAAACCAAATTCAACAATACATTAAAAGGATCAGGGTATCGAGAGGGGCACGTACTGCATGGAGCACTGGGTGTGGTGCATGAACAATCAATCTTGTAACACTGAAAAATTAAAATAAACAAATTTGGGGAGAAAAAAAATCATACATGACAACCAAGTGGGATTCATTCCAGGGATGCAAGGTGGCTAACATCCACAAATCAATAAACAAGATACCCCAAGTTAACAAAATATAGGACAAAAGTCATGTGACCATCTCAACAAATACAGAAAAAACATTTGACAAAATCCAACATCAACCCATGACAGAAACTCTCAATAAACAGGGGACAAAGAGAATATACCTCATCATGATAAAAGTCATATATGACAAATCCACAGCTAACATCATACTCAATAGTGAAAAACTGAGAGCTTTTCCTCTAAGATCAGAAACAAGACAAAGTTGTCCGTTCTCACCACTTTTACTCAACATAGTGAATCTTGGAACACAGAAAAAATAAAATTACATTAATTGGGAAAAAAAAAAGAAGTTCTAGCCATAGTAATCAGGTAAGAAAAAGAACTAAAAGGCATCCAAATTGATAAGTATCTGTCACTATTTGCAGATGACATGATACACAGAAAACCCTAAAGACTTCATCAAAAACCTATTAAAAGTAATAAATTCAGTAATGTTGCAGGATACAAAATTAATATACAGATATCTGTTGCAATTATATACACTAATAACAAAGTAGCAGAAAGAGAAATTAAGAAAACAATCCAATTTATAATTGCATCAAAAATAATAAAGTATCTAAGGATAAATTTAACCATGGGGTAAAAAACCTATACTCTGAAAACTATAGAACACTGATAGAAGGAAAGAAAGGGTGAATGGGGGGAAATCGGAGGAGGCGATGGACCATGAGAGACTGTGGACTCTGAGCAACAAACTGAGGGTTTTGGAGGGGAGGGAGTGGGGGGTTGGGAGAGCCTGGTGGTGGGTATTAAGGAGGGCACGTATTTCCTGGAGCACTGGGTGTGGTACATGAACAATTAATCTTGTAACGCTGAAAAAAAAAAATAAACGTATTGGGGGGAAAAAAGACCACTGATAGAAGAAATTGAAGACAAAAGAAATAAAGAGAAATATGTGCAGTGCTCATGGTTTAGAAGAAATAATATCATTAAAATGTCCACACTATGCAAAGCAGTCTATAGATTCAATGCAATACCTATCAAAATATCAATGGTATTTTTCACAGAACTTCAACAAATGATCCTAAAATCTGTACATACCCACAAAAGACCCCAAATACCTAAAGCAATCTTGGGAAAGAACAAAGCTAGAGGTATCATGCTTTCTGACTTCTAACTATACTAAAGTCATAGTAATCAAACAGTATGGTACTGGCCTGAAAACAGACACATAGATCAATGGAACAGAACAGAGAACCTAAAAATAAACCCACACTTACATGGTCAATTAATCTACAATAAAGGAGGCAAGGCAAGTGCACACACTGGGGATAAGAGAGGTTTTTTAATAAATGGTTTTGAGAGAACTGGACAGCACATGTAAAAGAATGAAACTGAACCACTTTCTTTTTTTTTTTAAGATTTATTTTATTTAATTGAGACAGAGAGAGAGAGAGAACGAAAGGGGAGAGGTCAGAGGGAGAAGCAGGCTCCTCTCAGAGCAGGGAGCCTGATGCGGGACTCGATCCCGGGACTCCAGGATCATGACCTGGGCCGAAGGCAGTCGCTCAACCAACTGAGCCACCCAGGCTCCCCTGAACCACTTTCTTATACTATAAAAAAATAAACTTAACTAGATTAAAAACATAAATGTAAGACCTGAAACTGCAAAATTACTAGAGGAAAACATAGGCAGTAAGCTGTTTGACATTTTCTTAGCAGTATTTTTTTTTCTATCTCCTCAGGAAAGCATGACAAAAGCAAAAATAAACAAAAAGACTATATCAAACTAAAAAACTTTTGTACAGAGAAGGAAACCATCAACAAAATGAAACAGCAACCTACTGAATAGGAGAAGTTACTTGCTAAGGACAGATCATTTAAGGGGTTGAAATCTAAAATATCAGAACTCCTATAACTCAATACATGCAACAACAAAAACAACCCAATTAAAAAATGGACAGAGGACCTGAATAGATATTTTTCCAAAGAAGACCTACAGATGGCCAACAGGTACATGAAAGATGTGTAACACTACTAATTTACAGGGAAATACAAATCAAAACCACAATGAGATATCATCTCACACATGTCAGAATAGCTAAAATAAAACAAAACAAACAAACAAACAAAAAATAACAAGTTCGCAAGGCTGCAGAGAAATGAGAGCCCTTGTATCCTGTTGGTGGGAATGTAAATTGGTACAGCTCCTATAGAAAACAATATGGAGGTTCCTCAAAAAAATGAAAACTGGAACTACATGATCAAGTAATTTCACTTCTGGGTATTTATCAACCTTCCCCCTAAAACACTAATTAGAAAACATATGCATACCCATATGTCACTGCAACATTATTTATAACAGCCAAGATATGGAAACAATGCAAGTGCCCATCAATAGATGAATGGATAAAGAAGATGTAGTGTGTGTGCATACAATAGAATATTAGTCGTAAGAAAGACTGAAATCTTGCCATTTATTACAATTATGGGTAGACCTAGAGTATATTATGCAAGTGAAATAAGTCAAACAGAGAAGGATAAATACTGTATAATTCACTCACATGTGGGATATAGAAAACGAATAAACATAAAGAATCAGAAACAGACTTACAGACAGAGAGAACAAACTGGTAGCTGCCAGATGGCGGGGGTGGGGTGGGGATGGGGCCAGGGGGACGTGTGGGAAACAGGCTAAATAGGTGGAAGGGATTCAGAAGTACAAACTTCCAGTTATAAAATATGCAAATCAAGGGATGTGATGTACAACACAGGGAACATTGTCAATAGTCTAATAACTTTATATAGCAACAGATGATAACTAGAACTATTAAGGTGAACATTAACAGTATATTAAAATATTTAATCAATATTTTATAATCTGAAATTATAATATTGTATGTCAATTATAATTCAATAAAAATCTGTATGCAAAAGAATTAGGCTAACAATTGATCATGATTTTATGAATTTCTAAGAAGGTGAGAAGGACTTGGATAAATACAATGTATCACACCCTTCCACAACAGTGTCAACAGAATAAAAAGTGATGCACACTAATTTGTTTCCTTCTGCAAGCCATTTCATTTTCTTCCTAAGCAACTGTATCCTTGATTAAAGCTGTAGGAAAGAATAAAAGTTGTATTGGCTCTTATTTTTTTAATGCTGTTCAGATAGAGAAATGCTAAACCATTGTCATTAACAGCAAGAAATATTTATTGCCCCAGCCATCATGGATGGATCACTAAGGTCAATGGAATGGATTTGGATGAATCAGCTTACTAGAAATACATTTATTGAGAGCATAAGGCTTTAGTCCAAACTTTCTATGACAGTTTAAAAAGAAGAAATATACCAAGTAAATCATCTCTGCAAAGCTTTCTAAATTTTAAAATAGTATAGCAATAGAGGTATTTGGAATAAACAATGCACATTGAGATTACAGCAATGTGACTATTTGGGAAAGAACGGGTTTCAGGCTAAGTAAAACAGTGGGACTGAGGAAAATGACCTGTGTGCAGATACTGGATCATTATTAAGAGCGGAGATTGTGTCGATGTTATCAAGGGGTAAGTACAAAAGAGCTTAGAAAATTGCTGTGTATCTAGATGTGTATACTTTATCAGTCACTAGGCCCTGTGTTTAAAATTAAAAAAAAAAAGACAAGGACAATGACAAAGATTATGAGGAGGGAGGGAAAGGAAAGGAACGAAGGAGACAGAACAATTATGCCCCTTTTCACATTAAAAAGCGTATTTTACTGTTCCAAGCAATTAGTTATATTTAAAATGAGTTTCTGACATTACTGACCAACTATATTTTTAATTCAACTTCAAACAATAAACAGCCTCCAATCAGAATAGAGCCTGCATTGAATAATTTGAAATAGGTATCTCTTGGGGTAGTTGCGGGGTCCACCTTCCAATGACATCCCATTCTCTAAAAACTGCCTGGCTGCTGGGAAACTCACTTTGTTTTGTGACCCTAGATCTTTACTTATACCTGAATGAACTTGGGGTAGGATTAGGACCAAAGCTAGGCCAGTCATATACTGGTAATTTCGAGAAAGAAAGAAGGTGAGAGTTAGTTGAGTTACGCTAACTGAATTGCTCATATTGATTAGGTTCTTGATCTCTTTCTGCAGAGGTCTATTGGCCTCCTTGGTTTTGTTCTAAGCTCTTCCTGCATCCTGCTGATGAGTTCTCTCACCAGTGTTGCTAGCCAGAGTTACTCTCAACCCAGAGAGTCAGAATTCAATTCACTCCGTATCACTGATGCTAAGAACAGTTGGTGGCCAAACTGTGGATGGTGTAATTTCAAATTTTAAAATGACAAAGATACCAAATAGTACAATTTGGTTCAAGGAAATGTATAAACTCTAGCATATGTCACAGCATTTCCAAGAGTGCAAGCATTTCCAAGAATGTCAAACATTTTGCTTGCGTTCTCTTTTAGGGGTTTGACACATCTACTTATAAGAGTAATCAATTATTTCTGCAGAGCCAATCAAAATTCATTTCAAATGACTTACAAGTGGATTTTTTTTTTTAAGAAAAAGCCATCAGCTTTGTATTATTAGGACATCAGAGTACATTTTTACATTACTTCATATTTTTAAAACCCTTAACCAAAACTTAAAAGTTAAACCTGATCATGCTGGTTAATATAGTCTCAAATAAGTAATTTCATACAAGGAAACTCAAGCACAGAGAAGTGTCCTTAACTCATATTTTCAATCAACATTGTTGCTGAACCAAGAGAACTCCCAGCATGCAACTTCTAGGCCAGTGAAATTGATTCTAAATTATAACAGCTTCCTTAAAACTTGACAAATACCCTCAGTTAAAATTGAAGGGCATGTACTACCACAGGAGTTACTTGTCCAAATGCATTTTAACATGACCCAACATGCACATTGCTCTGGGAAGAACATGAGGGTTGTGAGTCAAGAGCAGATACAGTTGTGTAAGAATTACAGCATTGCTGTGTCTCCAGCACTGACTTATTTTCATACCCAGAAAGATAAAGACTCCATCTACTACATTCACCATTATATTGGGGAAGTTACCATAGAGATCTCTAAAGATTTTTTTCCTCTGTGATTTGGTTTTATGAACTTTGAAACTAGATAAATGATAGGTTTATCAAGATATCTAGGTATTAAATACTTGAACAAAACCAAAGGACAGTCCATAACAAAGCCATTGTTCTACTTTTTATCACACATAACTACTTTTACTTTTCTCAGCTTGTGAAGAAATATCACTTATGGGACAAGTCCAAATTCTAACTCTAACCGTCTTATGCAATTATTGGTTCAACTGTTAGAATTCTAGGATCATCCTTAGACTGACACCCCTTATTCTCCTTGTATTATGTAACAGATTCTACTACAGTTCTATATAATATTCAACTCCAAAATCTCAGCGGTTAACAAAAAGCATTTCCTGACCATGGATCCATAGGTCACCTGCCATGACCCAGGCTCAGGTAGAAGTTCAAGTTACTTCTCATTCTGGGACCCAGGGTGAAGAACATCTCCTACCTATAATGGAGTGTTGTCATGGAGAGGTGGGGATTTAGCAGGACTTACAGAAACTTAGAGTACCTCTTAAAGCTTTTCAAGACTGCTTCAGTTTAAAACTGGCGCATTGTCACTCTCACCCACATTCCAGTGGTCAAAGTAAATGATATGATATGCCCATCACCAATGGGGTGGGGAAGTATACTCTTCTTATGATGGGGTGGGGGAGAGGAATGAAGATTTTTCTCAACAATACTGTAATCTATTATATATTTTCAGCCCAAGATACTCCAGAAACCTCATATCCTGCTGAGTTTTCAGGCAAGGACTGGGAGCCACAGGCAACTGGCAGATTTGAAAGGATACTTTTCTTTTTTATTTTTTTAAAGATTTCATTTATTTTTTTAGGAGAGAGAGAGAAAGAGAGAGGGAGAGAGAGATCACTAGTAGGTAGAGAGGCAGGCAGAAGCACGCTCCCTGCTGAGCAGAGAGCCCAATGCAGGGCTCGATCCCAGGACCCTGAGATCATGACCTGAGCCGAAGGCAGAGGCTTTAACCCACTGAGCCACCCAGGCACCCCTGAAAGGATACTTTTCAACAAAGAAAAATGAGGTTTGAGAAGCTCCATGAACTGTGGTAGGAATATGAAATGTTAAAAGTCAAAGTGATCATCATATGTGGAAATTATTAAAATGTAGTCTCCTTTTGGTATCTTGATCTATTATCACAACTCAATTTAGTATTTATTTTCTTTGGCACTTATCAATAGTATCTAATAAGTCCTTAAGAATAACCCAAATATATCTTTAAACTTGAATTTTAACTGAAAGTGGTATGTGCTCAGCACTTGATCATGTTTCATCTCAGGCATCTTGCTCAGAAGTGTGTCACTTGATAGGATATGCATACAGAGCTGAAGTTCAGTATGCTGTTTATTGCTTTTTAATTTTTTTCCTGCTTTAATTAAAGCTTTCATTGATGGTGAAATTATCGGTCCTGGAATGATCCTTGACAATGTCTTAAAAAAAACACTTAAACTCATTGTTATATGGTGCTTTTGAACTAGCTTAGCAAGAGAATAGCTATTACATTGCACAAGACAACTAAACTTTATTTGATAATTGCCTGAAGGACTCTAACTCATAAGTTACTAAAATATCTGTGGAGCCCTAGTTTTCTGACAATTTAACTTTTGTTTTTTAATGCAGACTACAATAGCTATCACTTCATTAGAATTTTTACATCTGTGGAAAGAAACAATACTGTACATGATTTCTATTTTGTGGGAATTTTAAAAGTTTTTTACTTAAACAATATGATGTTGTCAAATTTAACTTTTTGTCATCATGCGGCATTTAGTTTTTAGTAACTGAAGCTTTCATTTATTAGTTTGGTTGGGTTTGGGAGGGGTTGTTCTTTTGTTGTGTTTTGTGGAGGTTTGTTGTTTTTTTTTTTTCGCCTAAGTTTTTTGTTTGATGTCCTTATAGATACTCCATGTTAGGGTGTCACCTTTTCCTTTGGTGGGCTCGAAAGAGATTTCCTGGCTCAAATTTAAACTCAAAATTCCATCCATCTTCTAATTCCAAGTATATTATTATTAAATATTTCAGTCAATTTCTCTGAATTCTATATATCATCTCTTAAGAATGAAACATGCAAAGCAAAGGTAGAGTATGCTCTTGGATTTGTAGAAAAGCAAAGCAGAATAACTATGGTTTTAAAAGACACACGGAACGCCACCAAATTAAAAGTGCAAAGCTGCCAACCTCCTGTTCTCCTTTTCAGAAACATGTGCAACAGGATTAGATAAGCTACCATCACCTGAGTGGTTTCTTCTAATTAAGGCAGAAGCCCCACAAGGCCACAAGTGGCCATTTCTGTTAGGAAAAAAGGAAGAGAAAAGCTCTGTCCTATCTTTAGAATGTGGACTTTGTGTTCCACTAAATTTATTTGGAACCCCATAATTTTGAAGCTTAGCATGACCAGGTAGCTTCCTGACAAACCTACCCCTTGCCCAGACTGCCTTGGCTGATTTTCTTAACATATTTTTAGTCAAAGGAAAAGGCAAGAAAATAAAGTAGACAGAAAGAGGTTTGGGCTGAGATTCTGACATTTCCACTTTACATATCCCATTTTAGCAAACAAGTTGGGGCATGGCTCACAGCTGCAGAATCCAAATGTCTGTTTCAAACGGCTGCTTAATGTCTGGGGTAGAGAAAACAGATTCTAAGTTTGACTCTTAACTCTGCCAATGTGTGATCTTTTTCATATTACTTATCTGTGCCTCAGAGTCCATGTTAATAGAAGCAACATCTTCACAGTATCCACTTTATAGAGCTATGAAAGGATTCAATGAAAAGATATATAGAGAAAGCATTTCATATAACATTCAAGTCAAAGAAAGCAGTCAGTAAATCATAATTTAGAAAGATTGTTCAGTGAAATTACACATCATCCAGGAAGGAAAAACAAAACACACTCTCGTCATAGATTCTACTTAATGACAATCAAGTTGGTCAGGATAGAGGACACAAGCAAATTATATTCTTGGTTGACCACCCCTCCTCCCTTCAAATACGCTGTTTATAACAGCATGAATTAATTATTTGGAAGGAATTGCAGCTTTTAGGTGCTTCCATTCTGAGAAATAGGGAAAGGACTAGAGCCATGCTGTTCAACAAAACTACAGTGTGAGCCACCTAGGCTAACTATATTTTAAGTATTTTAGTAGCCACATTAATAAACTAAAAACAGGTGAAGTTTATTTTAATATATTTTATTCAATCAAATTTATCTAAAACATTGTAAGTCATCTAACTCATAAAGATTGTTAAGCTATTTTGCATTTTCTCCCACTCCAAGATCTGGTATGCATTTTCTACTTACAGCATATCTTAATTCTGACCAGCCAGCCACATTGCAAAGTGCTCGATAGCCATATATGGTTAATGGCTACCATACTGAACAGGGAAAGTGTGAAGGATGGGGAAGGTGAGGAAGAAGAGTTGAGTGGGGAAACAGGTTATGAGGCTGTCCAGTGGCATTCATGTAAATTTTGTGACCTAATTCTTTGTTTACAAGCTGAATGAGATCAGAGGATCATTTTCAAGGCTGCAATAAGCCACATTATCCAAATATGTTGGTATGTGTACTAAGATAACTTTACCATTTTAACATGACATGAATCAATTATAAGGGTTGAGAATATTTTTTGTTTCCTACTTAATAAATTTTAAGAGCTCTAACACCTTGAAACTGCTTTTACCATGAACGATCTAATGAAAAGGGAAGATGGTTCTTCGAAATGGTTTATTAAAACTCTGTTGTAGTCTCTCCTAGCCTTACCTTAGATTCTTCTCAAGATACACCTCTGAGGATGGCTCTAACACTGAGCCTATTTACAGTGTTCTGCATATAGGAATATTGACCAGTTTTATCTTGGTCTCTTATGAATTGCATGTTTTATTGTATTAATACTTCTTACAGTAACTATCATATTAAATCAGAACTTTAACATTATGATTCATAAATATCATGAAACTTGGCACCCATAAATCACAGCACTAAATTGGAAGTTTAAAGTTAAGATTTATAAACTAACATACTAAATCACAACTTTAAAATTTAGGATTCATTAATAAGAACTTCTATATGCATGATATATAAATCAAAGCACTGCACCTGATTCTTGGAAGTTAATGCATGTAAATCAGAATTCTGAAAGTTAATATTAATAAATCAAGGAAATGCATTTTACTTGGTAAATTTCTTTTTTAATAGAATAGTTCCTACATTACATAATGGGCACTGTCTTTTGAAAACTATGCATCTCAAAATCTCCTTTGATAGCCATTTCCGGAACATCTTTTTTTTTTCTGAGAAAGAGAGAGAGAGAGAGAGAATGACAAAGAGCAAGAGCGAGCATGAGCAGGGAAGGGGCAAAGGGAGAGAGAGAATCTTAAGCAGGTTCCATGGCCAGCACAGAGCCCCACTCAGGGCTTGATCTCATGACCCTCAGATCATGACCTGAGCAGAAATCAACAGTTGGACACTTAATTGACTGAGCTACTCATGTGCCCCTCCAGAACATCTTTCTTATTTAAGCCCATTGCTCTTATGTGAGCATGGAAATATCTGACATGCACTTTATTCTTACAAATGTTCTTATTTCTAAAGACAGTAATTAAGTCACACTACAGGTTTTCCATTTCTAGGCAAAAAAATACCTGCAAAACAGCCTTCCTCCATAGGAGTCATATTCTGCACCTTTGATCATTTTTAACAAGTGACTACAAGTCCTTTTGAAGGTGATGTGAACAAACCTGAACAAAATGTTCTTTCATGGGTCCCATTAACACACAGTGTAGTGGATGAATTACCTATGGACCCTAATACATCATGCCTGTTTGTTACAGTCCATTTATATCTCACTGCCAAAATACCAGAAACATCTTGAGTTTCCCATAATAATGTGTTACTGTGAGCTCAGTGGTTGAACTGCTTCACTTCCTTCATGCTTCCAAGTAGCCCAAAGTAAACTAGATTCTGTCTTTCCCACTCCATTAAAATGGCTCTTTTTAAAGTTACTAAAGACCTACATGCTGTCAAAGACCAAAAACCAAGTTGAGTTCCTATCATAAATGAATATTAACTAACAGTTGTCACTGTTATTTCCCATATCACCAGTATCTGTGATCCTTCCTTTCTCTTACCTCTCCAGCAGCATCTATCTTCTACTCTTCTTTACGGCACCTCCTATCTTAACACCTCCTACCCTCAATGTTAGTGTTCCATACAGTTCTCCCCTGAAGCATGTATTTTCCCCCCTCACTATACGACTGCTCATCTTTTCCTAAATGATCTATTACCATTTAAATGTTGATTATTTATGGGGTTCTTTTCTAAGATCTAGAAATATTTACCAGTTTTTTTTCCTTATTGTGCTACTAGCCTCTCTAAATTTACATTCTCAAAATGAGATTCCTTATTTCCTTGGCCAAGGCAAATTTTTTCAATCCCCAATACCAACTCCCAACTCTAAATGGCTAAAACTTCTCTCAAATTTCAACCATTCATTCCATTCTTACAGCTACTGTTTTAATTTAGGCCCTCATTAATTCTTTCCTGGACTGTTCCATAGTTTCCTAACCGCTACTCAGCATTCCACAATGATCCATCTGCTTCTACCTTCTCAACTCTCTCACTGCCATCATATTCTACACTTGAAATTAGTAGTTCTCAATTTGGGTAATTTTGGTCTCCAAGGAACATTCATAAGTGTCTGAAGAGATTTTTGGTTGTCTTGATTAGGGGTAGCAGTGCTACTGACATATAGTGGATTGAGGCCATGGATGTTATGAAACATCCTCCAAGGTACAGGACAGGCCCCCACAACAAATAATTATCCAGTCCAAAGTGTCAATAGTGCGAAGATTCATAAATCCTACTTCAGATGAACTAGATATGCCTATTTCATCAAGAGAATGAAACTGTTGTGTGGATCTTTGAATCTGCCATATAGATACTATGTTCTTCACCAGAAGTGGCCCTTCCTCAGTCACACTCAGCCCCAGGAATCTTTAACTGGTAAGCCCCAGTTCAGTGTGGGTTTGAGCTGTGAAGAATTTCCTTCCCTGTGTAGAATTTGGCTCATGTGTTTAAGCATCAGTGACCTACACACATGGTGTTGTGGAAACAACATTCATGGAATTCACAGAGAGAACGATCTTGCTTTGAAAATGAAAGTTGGTGCAGCCACTTTGGAAAACAGCGTGGAGATTCCTGAAGAAATTAAAAATAGAGCTACCCTATGACCCTGTAATTGCACTACTGGATATTTACCCCAAAGATACAGATGTAGTGAAAGGAAGGGTCACATATACCCCAATGTTTATAGCAGCAATGGCCACAATAGCCAAACTGTAGAAAGAGCCAAGATGCCCTTCAACAGACGAATGGATAAAGAAGATATGGTCCATATATACAATGCCATATAAAGAAGATATGGTCCATATATACAATGCCTCCATCAGAAAGGATGAATAACCAACTTTTGTATCAACATGGATGGGACTGGAAGAGATTATGCAGAGTGAAATAAGTCAAGCAGAGAGAGAGAATTATCATATGGTTTCACTTACTTGTGGAGGAAAGGAAAAATATGGAGGACACTGGGAGAAGGAAAGGAAGTGTAAATTGGGAGAAATTGGAGAGAGAGACGAACCATGAGAGACTGTGGACTCTAAGAAACAAACTGAGGGTTTTGGAGGGGAGGGGGGTGAGGGGTTGGGTGAGCCCGGTGGTGGTTATTCAGGAGGATACGTATTGCATGGAGCACTGGGTATGATGCATGAACAATGAATCTTGTAACACTGAATAAATTAAATTAAAAAAAAAAAAAAAGAAATAGCCCTCTACCTTACTAATGGTATGTACCTAGGCAAATTAATTTCTTTGAATCCTAGTTCCTTCTTAGAATTATTAAAATATCAAACCAACAAGTTTATCATTAGGACTTACTCAGATAATGATCCAAGGGAAATCTATTTCCCTATTTGTCACCCCACTGACTACTAAAATTAGTGTGGCTGTGGTTTTATAGGTTACTACCTACACAGTAAATGGAAAGGAAGGATTATCTCACATAAAGGATGTACATTCTTCAAAGAAGAAAATACTAATAACTTGGCTCCCCAAATAGACTCTCCTAAGATGTTTCAAAGTTGCAGATGAGTATAAAACACGAAATCTAATACTAAAATGTACATTATCTGTCATGAGGTACACTTCCATAATTGGGTTGTTCTAGCAAGGAAACTGTATGGCACCTGATTCATCTACTTTTGGAAACATGCTAGTTTATGTGGATTATATAATGAAATGTAAGAATTTGTAGTTTAGTTGGAAAACACAGGACTGGAATTTTAAAGTGAGGAGAAAATAGAACGATATAGCTTATCATCAACTAGTAAAATGATGGCACGGAAAAGCACTATACACTTTTCTTTACAATTGAGGTAGTGAAAAGGTAGTACTTGCAATTAATGTATGAAACTGAAGATAGTGTAGCCATCACTGTGTGTGTGTGTGTGTGCATGCACATGTGTGTTTTCACTCTTCTCTTTCCTCCGCCAAAGATTTTTCCAGTGAATTTTGTAGCATGGAAGATGCAATATGCACACTCTAGAGCACTCCTATTTACCAAGGTTATAAATATAAATTGATCAACTCTAAGGAAAACATTTATTTCAAATGCATGTGAAATAATTCTCAAAAGTGTGATTAATTTTTCTGCTGAAGCTCCCACAACAAATGTTTACTTGAGAATTTTCCGAAGCTGTGTTTTTTAAAACTTCAGATGAATTCAACATTATAGTAAGCAGAGCCATCCTGTCTGCAATAACACTCTTGCATCATCTAAGCTATTCCCAGAGGAAATAAATGGTGAAAGGAAAACCAAGTGAAAAATAACTTTTATCAGATCTACTGTAAAAGGCTTTTCTGACATCAAAGGCATATGCAGATTTTCTTGATAGCTTGATTCCATGTGATTTGGTTTAGTAATTTTCTTACTTCCCATTCCTTACTTTATCTAAGTAACTTGCCTTTCGAATATATACTTTTATGCATAAAATTGCACACATTAAGAGGAAATACAACATTGATACCATTTTGAAAACATCAAAATGCATGCCTCTTGAGAGTTTAGTAACGTATTTGTGGTTCTGAGAGAATTATTTGTTCTAAAATTCAAAAAGCATTAGTTCTCATATTTAGCTACTATTTTATGTCGATTAATTAAACTCTGAAAGATGTATAGTATTAGGTGAAACTGTATGAAGCTGTCTGATTTTTATCTTTAAGTGGCATTTATTATCAAAAGAGAAAAAATTAAAACATTTTCCTCCCTCAAGATTTAGTTCACATGATAGTATTCTACAGTCAAGGAAGAATCTCAAAACATAAAGGGACGTGCTTCAATGTTAATTTATAAAAAGCCTGTATGCCATGAACATTATTTTAAAATGAAAGGTGAATTATAATCTAAAAGAAAAATTAAACATTAGGAGAAGGCATTACTAGTTTAATACATAAATGTTCTCATAAACAAAATTGGGTAAATTACATTTGTAGAAACATGATAAGGGGATAGGAAGAGGTAATTTAGAAAAACCCAAAAAATACAGATGGTCAATAATATAAAAATAGCATTAAGTTTACCAGTTATTAAGTAAGTTACAATTGAAGAAATCACATAATTTATCTTCTAAATAGTTCATCTTTCAATGCACTGTTACTACCAAGTACTGGCGGGCATATAAATAAAAAGGCATGGTAGTTTGATACACTTCTGGTATGTATATAAATTCATACGGCTTTCTAGGGATAAATGGGTCTTTTAAATGGTATTATCTTATGATATAAAAAGTTTCTAGGAATTTATCCTGAGAAAATACCTACAACCACAAGACTGTCCCATTATTTAGTATCCAAAATCAGAAATAACCTAAATATCCAAGGAAAAGTTATTATTTGAATAAATCATGGTATACCCATAAGAAGGATTACTGTGCAGCCATGAAAAAGATGTCCCGGAAATACATTTACTGCTGAAAAAAAACATGTTTGTAACTCATGGTTGTGTGTGTATTTGGGGGGGAAGCTCCCAAAAAATGCAAACCATTTTTAAAAAATGTAAACCATGATCCTGTGTTAAAACCTTTAGCCATAAAGATTGCTTAATTCTACATAGGCAATAAAATTTTATTATAACATGTGTCATAGAAAACCCTGCCCAACAGCTTTCTGTTCAGGACTCATGAATAAATAAGAAAATGGTCCTTCACAACTCAAGACAGGAAAGCAGCTCTGAGGATCAGTTATTCCAATATCCCTCCACTGATAGGTACTTGTTGTCTTCTCCAAGGAGTCTCCTTTTCTTGCCCTCCCTCTCCCTTTTTATTTCTATTTCTCTTGTTTCTTACTCATCATTTGTTTCTTTTTTCTATGTACTCTACTTCTGCTGTTGTTACTGCTTTGGTTTCTTTGTGTGTCACAAAGAAAACTCCCTAAGTGAGAGGATCTTATTGAGCCTGGTACCCTGGTATGCCCACACTGGGTAGAGTTCTTATGGTAGGCGACCTCTTGAGCTTCTGGTCCAGTCTTTAGTTGGTTATCTTTGCCTGTGCCATTGATTCACGACCCAAGTAGTTTTGTCTGGGACAGTGGAGTCACATGATACAAACCATGGTGACTTATGCAGAACAAGCTACTCCTTCTTGCTTGCTTCAAAAGGGAGTTGCATACATGGAGGACACTTAGGGTTACCTTTCTGTGATGAAATTTAAGACTCCATAACAGAATCTATAACAAAGATCATTTTATTTTGTTCTTATTAATGGTTCACTTTTTTATATTAAATATTTCCATTATCTGCCTATAAGAAAAAAATGAAAGTAAGTTTTTATAGTTTAAATCACTTGATCCAGTCTCCTGACTAAAGGCTATTATAACCCTAAAAGCAATTATTTGTAAACATAGTCTTCAAAAACATCCATTCTATGTCATTTATCATACCGTCAGCTATTCTTGCTCCTGTTTCAATGCAGATTCCTATAAGAACCTTGTTAATAATGCTTATGAAGGTCAGTGACTTCTAAATACTGAAACACTCCCATTATCTACTTTATGTTTCATTTCACCTTTTTCTAAAAAAAAATATGTAGGTATTGCAGTTAAGTGATTACTTATATGTTATGCAGAATCTTGCAGAACTCAATTTTGAGGCCATATGAACCAAGAGTACACTGCCTTTTCACAATTTGGTGGTGCTTTTCTATCTTAACAATTTCTTCATTCTCAAAGCCTTTGTCTTTCCAAATTGATTCTTTCCTAGCTTCAGAAATAATTCTCTAAAAATTCCCATATCTGTAGGGGTATTATTTAATATCTTACTTCATGTCACCTTCGTCTATCTATTTTCATTTCTTAAGCCTGCTGTTATGGTTCGTTTTCCTCCTGGTGGGGTTTTTTATTTGGCTTTTTTATTCTATCATCAATTTGATCCTATTCTTTATAGACTTTCCATGATATAAATTGTGTCTATGATCACTGTACACAAAACTTTGTGCTAGAAATTCTGAGTCATATAGGTCCCCTGCTTATTGGTAGAGGGAAGGAATGTATATGGTTATAATATGGGGAAAGGGGACAAAGAAGAGTACAGAGAGCTAAGGACTCTGCTAGAGAGGCAACATAGGGAAAATCTGAGGAGTACAGTAGTCATTGATTAGGGGTACTGTGTTTTTTCCTTTGTATTTTATGTACATAATGAGATGAGTATTAAATAAACCACTTCAAATAGAAATCGAATGATTCAGAACAATGTAATATCAGAGTGTCCTTATGGGGAGGGGGTATAAAAACCTGTTCAGGATAAAATGAGTCATGGTCAAATGCAGTAGAATGAAGACTAAGTAAGGAAAACTCTTAAGGGAAGCCATTAAGAAGAAACTTCAGGAATGCCCATTCAGTAGGATACATATATTCAAATGCCATGTTGCAAAGAGAGTGTTGGAAGGACTGTTACCCAAGCAACTGAGCATTTTGGTAGTGAAAAGAGACAAGAAATCACAGGAGAGGAAATAGATAAATGGCATGGGAATGCCCAAAGAATAAAAATGATTAATAGCAGGACAACTCTAAGAACAACATTGGCCAGCTCAAAGTATAAATTGAGATTTTTTTTAAGTACTGTTAGAAAAAAGTACTGTCAACATCAAAACTTTCAGCAATATTCAAATGTTTACATGAACCAAATATTAAAAAAGGAAAGAAAGAAAAGGCCCTTTCATTTGTTGTTAAATAAAACAACAACAAAAACAGTTATGGGGAAAGGAAGGTCTTCCAAACACAATCGTTGGAAAAAAATGGATATCCATATCCAAAATAATGAAGTTGGACCTTACTTTATATACAAAAATTAATTCAAAATGGACCAAAGACTTAAATGTAAGGGCTAAAACTATAAAACTCTTTGGAGGAAACAGGAGAAAACTTCTTGACAGAGAGTTTAGCAATGATTTGAATATGACACCAAAGCAAAGATAATTTAAAAAAATAGATAAATATTACAGTTTAAAACTTTTGTCTTTCAAAGGAGAGTGTGAAAAGGCAACCAGAGGAAAAGAAAAAAATAATTGTAAACCATTTATCTGATAAGGAATGTCCAGAATATATAAAGAACTCCTATATCTCAAAACCAAAAACAAAGAAATGGACAAATGTCTTGAATAGACATTTCTTCAAAGACATACAAATGGCCAATAAGCACATGAAATGAAGCTCAACACTAATAATCATTAAGGAAATGTAAATCAAACCACAATGAAAACCATCTCACATCCATTAAAATGGCTAGTATCAAAAAACAAACTAACTAAACACATGTGTGGGTGAGGTTGTGGAGAAATTGGAACCCTTATGCACTGCAGGTAGGAATATAAAATGGTACAGGCATTATAACAAACAGTAGGAGGATTCCTCAAAAAATTAAAACAAAACAAAACAAAAACCCAAAAAATTAAAACCAGAATTACCATCTGGTCTAGCAATTCTACTTCTGGGTATATACCCAAAATAACTGAAAGCAGGTTCTCCAAGAGGTATTTCTACATCCATTTTCATAGCAGCATTATTCACAATAGCCAAGAGATGAAAGCAACTCAAGTGTCCATTCACTGATGAATGAGTAAGCAAAATATAGTACATGCATATAACCAAATATTATGCAGCCTTAAAAAGGAAAGAAATTTTAACACATCTTATAACATAGATGAACCTTAAGAACATTATGCTAAGTGAAATAAGCCAGCCACCAAAAAAAAAAAAAAAAGAAACACAAATACTGCATGATTCCACTTACGTGAGGTATGGAGTATAGTCAGACTCCTGGGGACACACACACTGCCAGAACATCAAGGAGTTCACTGCCCAAAACAGGCAAACTCTTCATGGCCCAGGCTCGTCAAGAATACAAAACTAAGAAAAGAAAGTTTCCCAACAAAAAAGTTAACATGGATTTTTGAAATCACAATGGGACAAATCTTGGAAGAAATACACTTGCATAGTGAAAATTCTTTCAAGCTAATAATAAAAACAAAACAAGAGAAAGTAAAATGGTGATTGTGAGGGAAGAGAGAAATGGGGAGTTGTTTTTAAATGGGTATAAATGTTCATTCGGGGAAGATGGAAGTTTTCATCTTGTTTGCACACAAATCTGTATTTAATACTACTAAACAGTACACTTAAAAGTGGATAAGATGGTAAATTGTATGTGTATTTTACAACTAAAAATAAAAACATATGCATACATGTAAATGATTAAGATGATAAAGTTCATGTTATATGTATTTTGTCACAATTAAACAAACAGTGCTCATCATGTCCTGGAAAGTCTTTCCACTCTCCCTTAGCCACATATCCTTCTACAATCCCATGAAGGTTCCAGGATCTTTCTCATCTCCAGTGTTTGCTCTTGTTCTCCTGGCCCGTAACCTTCCTCCTGCCCTCCCCCATCCTTTTCTTCTCCTTCCCAGGCTATCTTCAAAGCTTTCATATCATGTTACCCTTTTTAGGAAAAGAACACTTTTCTTTACCATCCAAATCAAAATTATACTCTCAAGTTTTAATGCTTTAGCTTACCTCCTACTTTTTCCTACAATAAGTTTAAGTATACATTTTGGGGTGATTGTTTCGTACAGTCTATCTTCTCTTCAGGACAGAGACTATCATCTGTCTACTCAATACATAGCTGCATTCCGTACAGCTGGGCACTAGCCTGGCACAGAGTAAGGTTTCAGTAAATAGGTCTGGTGAGTAAGGGAAGCTACTTGCTAGTAAAAGCTGTTTAGTATTTAGGTTAAATATAGAGAAATAATTTATTGTCAAAGCTGACAAAACTCTAAAAAGGTGTTGGTAACATTTTAGGAATAGAAGTGAAATCAATACAGTTGACTGATAGCTGCCATTTATTTACATTCTCTTCTATATGCCTTCATAGACCACAATGCAGAAAGCTAAAATTACATTCTCATACTCTCTTCAAATTAGGTCTCTAAATGCTAACAAGTTTCCAGCAGTGAGACCCACTCTAAAGATAAAATGGCACAGAAACCATCTTTTTACTATGGCTACTGTCAATACTTGCAAAGCATTCATAAAGGTATGTTTGTGGCCCGACACAGAGTCATAGGGACAAGTCAGTAACTCATAGGTTTGAGAAGCAGATGTGACACAGCAGGTATAGTGCCAACAGCATCTGCCTCCTCTTTGGATCTCAGCTATGGTGAATCCAGTGGCAGGCTGTTGACCATTGCTCCTCCATTTTTAAATGCCTAAAATCTCTATTAAATCCCTTTCTACTGAAAATACATAGAATTGTCAGTGTACTGCACTGATAAGCGTAAAGCTTTGAAAAGATCAGAACTGGAAAAATGTTAAGTTTTCCTATTATTGACATACAGCTATAACCTCAAGCCATGGCAAAATTCCAGCACAACAACTAAATCAACAAGAGGTGATCATTTTAAAATGGAACTGAAGTGATCGTGCAAAGCTAGCAATAAATTGCTAAATGAGTGTCATGGCACGCTAACATTGTTTCTTGACAGAGCCTTTACATTAGAAAATCAGTTCAATACCACACTCATAGTGTACTTGCCATCTCGGCAAACATTTAACAAAAAATCCCTCGTGCAACTTCCTCTGAGAATCCTGTCCTGATCACTCAAGTATACCTGAAAACTCTCTTCTCTGCTCCTATGTCATTGTGTTTATTCTTTATGAGAATTATCATCATATTTGTTCACAGTTACATTTTAACATGTCTGTCCCTCATCCTGCTGCATTTGGAGGTTGGACTGTCAATAAATGTATTTTTCCATAGAACCCTAAGACCTAACACAATGCTTGCCATACTGTAGGTGCGTTCAATAAAACTGAATTTTTGATATTATATTATGACATAGCTAGGTAAACTTAACTGACTGAATAATATTAACCACAAGTACACTGATTAATGGGTCTATACAAACTGAAGATCATTCTCCATTAGAATCACCCAGGCCTTTTCATTCTGAGTAACTTTTTTAATACTAGAAAGTAGTGTTGCCTTGTCTTGTGCCACTGTGTCGTAATGTATTAAATTGGTACAGTAGGATTTTTATTTTGCTTTACAATTGAGCTCATCATTTTGTGTGGGTGGTGCTCAACCTCATGAACTGCATTTATAAATTTGTGAAAAGTTCAGGCTTAATCTACCTCTTTCCCTCTGCCTGATTCATTACCTTCAGAGCTACGCCCACAGTGGGTGTGCAGTGGGACCTTTTTACATGACCATAGTCTTGTGACTGGCTCCTTCCCTCTTAGTTGATACCTCTGCTGGCCTCTAAACCTCTATGGCAGGTCTTCTTTCAATTTGAGAATTAGTAGAGCATCAACAGAAGCTATTGTATACTGCCTCTCATTTCATCCTTTAGAATAAACTGACTTTTTTGGCCAACACCCATATACTTAAGACGCCCACATATTTGGAGTAAATCACTGTAAATAGGCGATCAGGAGAAAACAACAGCCTGTAGAACACATTACCAAGGAGCAGCAGGCAGCCAAGTTTTTCTTAACTGGGCTACTAGCCACCAATTTAAAGCTTTCATCTGAACACACTTTCACCACACAGAAGTCTGTTTTTCTGCACAACATAAATGGAAGGGGACAAAACACTGCTGCTCTAAGTTATATTAAATTGATATTGTTAAACACAATTCTGGCTTTCAGTCAGTAAACATGCTTTCAAAAATGTATCTTCAAAAAATGAAGGATGCTAAAAATAAAAGAATGTATGTAAATACACACAAAGAGGGGTCTTTCTTGTAAATTACTACCACCCTCACCATCACCCTTCTATTTCTGAAGATGAACTTGAAACTAACCTGTTGGGGGAGGTATTGGAGTCAGTCCTTACATAATACCACTGAATGTTTTCTCTGTCATTTCTCTAAGAATACTAGCTGTCAAAAGGAAGGCAAACAACCACATTCTACTTCATTTGAATGCTGGAGAACCTTTTTAAATTTTTGATATTTTCAGTTCCAAACTGAAAATAAGCATTTTCTAAGAAAAAAAAAAAAACTATTTTAGAGGTGAGTTATTGAGAGTGTTCTATTCTAATGACATTCTACTACAGAGCCATGAATATGAGCTTATAATTATAAAAATTCTTGATGGTGCCTTTTTATCCAAATATCCCAGAGCATTAAAGGAAATTAAAATTCTATCCATTTGCATACTACTTCTGATAGAGAATAAAATAAACAGGCAGAAAATTGTTTAAGGAGTTTATGTGCAATTCCCAGTACTAAAATCACTGCCAAGATATTTCTGATTTCCTGCCACCAAGGCTAACCAAACAGACCATTTTCCATAGAAAACTTATATGCGACCTAAAACCTACATTCTGGTTTTAATTGTCAGCCCACTATGTACATTTTGTTCCTTAAAAAATAGTTTCCTTCATATCCCTTTCTCCATCCCTGGACTTCCAGAATTTCAAAACCTTGTCCTGAGATGCACCTTCCCCGGGCTTTACATGAAAAACTTTCAGGGATTTCAAAGAAACAGTTAACCCATTCGCTATTATCCCTGTGTGCAAATAAAATCTTTGTAAATTACTAGAAAGAGATACTTTGTTGGAAAGAAGCAAAAGCAACATCACAAATGGCAACTTAACAGCCCCAAAAAGGTCAACCCTGTGGGTCTGGGAGCCAGGTGGCCCCAATCCTGCCCCAGGAGACCTGCTTTTGGTTTTGTTTCCAAATCCTTAATCCACAGAAAAGAGATAGAAAACCTCCTTCACTCAGGATGCATTCTTTTGTTTTTTTACTCTTTTTTTAAGCTTTTACTTGAATTCCAATTAGCATACAATGTAATAGTATGCTTCAGGTGTGCAATATAAGGCAGGCTGCATTGTTGTAGTTCTTACCTGTGGCAACTGGAGCTGGAAGACTTGCAAAACACCAAGGCCTGAAAAAACAACCAAGAGTAACTCTACCTTAAGAAGAGCTTATCAGATTTGAAAGCTGATCACGAAGCTCTTTAAGTAGCAAGGGCCCAGAGAAGCGCTGAATGGTCGTTCTGTTGAGCGCTTCTCTGGGCTCTTGCTACTTAAAGTGTTGTTCAGCAGCATTGGAATCACCTGGGAGCTTTTTCAGACAGACCCAACCTCTTATCTCCAAACAAGAAACTATGTTTTAACGAAATTCCCAGGCAGTCCAAATTCACAACACAGTTGGGCAGCACTGGTCTCAAAGTGTGTTCAGCTTCTGACGATATGATTTGACAAAATGGTCCTTAGACCAGAAGATATTTAAAGAACTTTTTAGGGGTGCTTGGATGGCTCAGTTGGTTAAGGGTCTGACTCCTGATCCCAGCTCAGGTCTTGATCTCAGGGTTGTGAGTCCAAGCCCCGTGTTGGGTTTCACACTGGGCATGGAGCCTACTTAAAAGGAAAGAAAGAAGGAAAGAACTTTTTAGCTCTCAGAGATTTTGGTTGTATACATTTAAGCCTTAGATGGTGGGAACACTCTGCAATGCTCTACAAAATCTTTGGCCAGTGTGGCTGAAGTGAGAGGGCCAAATGGGCTTGTTAAGTTTCCCTGGCCTTGCTTCTAACTCACTGCTCTCCAATTCAGACTTTTGAGCAATAGTTTTCAAAAAATTTCGGAGCTCATTCACCAAGAAATAGCCTGGCGTGAGGGAAGGAAAGAAGACACAATGCCCAGTGCTTACTGGCGTCTAATCAATTACCCCACACACTTTTAAACACATGGACTAAAAGTGTGCTGTTCAAGCAGTGGGGAGAAATGTGTCTGGGGCATAAGGCCAGAAGTTTTACCCTGGGAAAAGCCCTTCCAAATGAACTTCCTGATGTCTTTTAGGATATCTTCTTCATTTAAAAAGTCATTTACCAATCTGTATATTTGAATGTACAAAAATCCAATTTCCACTAGAAATTATTATGGATTATTTAATCATTTTTGCTTAGAAATATGTTAGGAACACATACACGCATGCCTAAGTTTCATGGAGTTCAAGACATCTCTATAGAGGACAAAATACATATTTTTGTACTAAGTAGGAAATTAATAAGTTCTTGAAATGAACATGATAGTAAAACAGAAACTTAAAAGATGTTAGTATACCCTCATTCAGAGGTTTAAATATAGTTACAGATCATCTGGGAAAGTCACAGGAATGGAGCTCAGTTACTAAGAATGACTATGATTTCTAAACATTTAAGTTGGGCCTTGTGAATCAAAAGAGTGATGGACTAGAAATACAGACATCTCAATTACTGTTCCATCTTTGTTGCTCACTGACTGTCTGAACTTGTCATCTTTGTTGTTTTCCCATCAGTCTCTGAAGAAAGTAAACTAGCTTAAGAGACATTTCCCATCCAGGCCTGCTGTAAAATTGTTTCCAATGGCTTCAAAGACTTAAATATTATTAGCCATATTATACATAAAAGAATAACCATTAGTAATTTTTTTTGCTTGCTTTGTTCATTTCTTTTTAATTTTGGGTAACTTTCAACTGTCCCTAAGTTAGCATTATGGAAAGGGACACATAAATGACTTCATCTTATTAAAAATTCCATCAAAATTTTAACGAAAACTTTTCCCAAGAAATTTTCTGTAAAACTGTAGTAAGTGCTATGCTTAAAAAATTGATTCCACTGACAAATAAGTTGGGAAATACTGGATTAAACAAGAGAAAAAGAGCTATACACTGGTATTTAGAGCTTTAACATGTTCATGAGAGCTGAAGTATGGTACAGTTGCAAAATTCCCTACATTTATTTGGCCAAAGGAATACTTTTCAGGTGAAATATCCCAAGAGACTGGTATTCTAAGGGTAGTGGAAGTTGGGTCCTTAAATTTACAATGTTTTTCAAGTGGGGCACCTAACAAAACAAGGAGGAAGAAAGTTATCATAATTTAAGTCTACTTTATGCCTGATGAAGGCTTCATGCCCATGTCAGAAAAACTGACCTTTCTCTGCGTGAAGAAAAGGATCACCACAGGGAATTTCTTATCTACATAAAGGGACACACTGCAGAGGATTTATCCTTAGCGGCTAAGCTAGGACCATTCCAATACATAAGAAGAAGGATGACCTGCAGATTTGGGACCTTACAGTGGAGATATTTTTAGATAATTCAATACTTGAATTAAATGCAAAACGTAGCTGACTATATAGCAGTGTTAAAAGCTCAGCATTTACACTCAAATAAGCAAATTGCAGCATTCTGCACCAGGATCAAATTCTGAATACTTTTTACCTAGATATCCTTCTGCAATTCAGCTTAAATGGTAGAAAATTACATATTCCCAAATAAGGGTGGACACATAAGAAGCCAAGAATGCCAAAGAGATGATCAGAAAACCAGGATGACCAATAGGTTACATTATATCAAAATTGTTTCTCAATAAGGCATAATTTTAGATAAACAAATATTTATGACATGTGAAACATTTATGCACTCCTTTAGAAAGTGAAGAGTTTGTTTACAAGAAAACCAACTGAAATGGAATCGTATGTTTTGATCTTTGTAGGGTAAAAAAATTTAAAAAATTAAAATGTTGCTTAAGGCCCCAAAGACAGCCATATGCTTTTGCATACATTTTCACAACTCAGCAGCTGCTCACTGAACCTCTTCCATTTCAAGTTTTCCTGTTGACCACTCTCTTCTGCGAGGCTTCTGTGACTGCCGGATGGAAATATTTATGAAAACACTGGGGCAGCCAGGATCGTCCAAGTGTTTTCAAAATGTTTGGTTGGCAAAGAGTTGCTGGCAGGCAAAATGTGCTCCTACAAGGGTTTCAGTAAGTGTTTATGCCTCCTCAGTGTATTCCATTTGTAAATGTGGGCAGAGACCTAAACTGTGATCTCTAGAAGCTTTAAATGAAGAAGCTGAAATTCACTTTGCCTTAAAAGTCTTCGCACCTGCCAATGCTACCCTTTCCAAATCATGTTAATGGATTCATAAGCAGCCTCCATTTTTAACCACCTCTATAATCACAGGCACAAACTGAGAAATTTGAGGCTCCCCAATGATCTCCATGAAAGAAATCAGGGAATCTGTTTCAGGAGAGGTGTTTCTTGATTGCTTGACATATAACTTTAAGTGCTAAGAAAGAGAATGATATAGATGGACAAGAAGGGGGAGGGTTCACATAAGAGGGAAAAGACATAGAAGAACTAGAGAGGATGATGCATTCAAGGAACTATAATAATATGTGATGACTATTAGAGCATTGGCCATCAGATGGGTGAGGCAGAAGATTAATCTGGAGAAATAGGAAAGACTCACATCATAAACAACTTTCTAAATCATATCCACGAAACACCACCAGCATTTCTCACTGAGCTAGAACAAATAATCCTAAAATTTGTGTAGAACCACAGAAGACCCTGCATAGCCAAAATAATCCTGAAAAAGAAAACCAAAGCTGGAGGCTTCACAATTCTGGACTTCAAACTATGTTACAAAGCTGTGGTCATCAAGATAGTATGATACTCGCACAAACCAGAAAGACTGGACCAAAAAATTGCCAGAACTAATACATGAATTCAGCAAAGTTGCAGGGTATGAAACCAATGTAAAGAAATCTGTTGCATGTCTATATACTAATAATGAAGCAGCAGAAAAAAAACAGTCAAGGACTTGATCCCATTTACAAGTGCACTAAAAATAAAAAGATACCTAGGAACAAACCTAACCATAGAGGTAAAAGATCTGTAACCTGAAAACTATAGAACACTTAAAAAAACTGAAGAGGACACAAAGAAAACAGATGAACAGAGGGAAAAGAAGAAAAAAAGAGGGAGGCAAACCAGAAGACACTATTAACAATAGAGAACAAACTAAGGCTTGCTGGAGGAGAGGTGGCTGGGGGATGGGCTAGATGGGTGATGAGTATAAAGAAGAGCACCTGTTGGAATGAGCAGTGGGCATTATATATAAGTGACGAATCACTAAATTCTACTCCTGAAACTGTTATTACACTATATGTAAACTAACTGGAATTTAAATAAAAACTTGAAACAAAAAAATCATATGCAAGAACCTATGGCATCATTGACATGGTTTAAGCAATTCTCTGGTATGATTTTATTTTTATTTTTGCTTCAAATGGGCCAAATTTTTATATTTTTCTATTTCTATTTATTTTATATTTATTACATATTTATATTTATAAATTAAATATTTTATATTTATTTTTATTTTTAAATATTTTTTATTTATTTATTTGACAGAGAGATCACAAGTAGGCAGAAAGGCAGACAGAGAGAGAGGGGGAAGCAGGCTCCCCACTGAGCAGAAAGCCCTATGCAGGGCTCAATCCCATGACCCTGAGATCATGACCTGAGCTGAAGGCAGAGGCTTTAACCCACTGAGCCATTATATTTTTATATTTAAATTTTTATATTTGCTTCAAATGGGCTAGAAGCTATATTGAAAACTGGAACAACACTGGACTTGAACCAAATAGGAAAGGATTGGAAAGTTCAAGTGAAGCACGATAATGTTATATAGATGACATCATACAATGTGCAAACTTTTGAGAATAGGCTCTTTTACTCAGCATAATCATTATAAGATTCATCCAAGTTGTTGATTGTATCAGTAGTTCCATCCTTTACATTACAGAGTAGTATTTCATTATGTGGATATACCACAATTTATTTATCCATTCGTCCATCTAAGGGCATTTGAGTTGCTTCTAGTTTTTGGAGATTATGAATAGAGCTACTTTAGACACTCATGCACAGATGGGATTGTTTTGTTTTCTGACTACTGTGATGGGTACACACATAAGACACAAGTCTATACATGGTTTAATATTTGTAGAACTATATACCATGTAAATTTTACTGTACATTAATTTAAAAATAAAATATTAAAAATTGATAATGAGCTGAACTAAGTGGCAATGAGACTTAAGAAGATTTTATCTATTTATCTATTCATTTATTTATTTTAAAATTTTTATTTAAATTCCAGTTAGGTAACACACACTGTAGTATTAGTTTCAGGTGTACGATGTAGAAATTCAGCACTTCTATCCATCACCCTGCGTTCATCACGACAAACACACTCCTTAATCCCCATCACACATTTCACCTTTGCCTGCCCCCACTCTGGTAACCATCAGTTTGTTCTCTGTAGTTAGCACTCTGTTTCTTGGTTTGCCTCTCTTTTTCCCACCATTGCTTGAAATATTTTAAACAATTCCAAGGTTGATTCAACAGATTCAGTTTTACTAGATCACAGAAATTTCAAGAAAGTAGATTTCAGCAACTGCAGGGACAGTAGTGACCTTCATCCATTTATTCATCATTTGTTTCCTGCATTTGATGAGATCTTAAGAACAACAATAAAAATAAATAAATAAAAACTAACCCAGAAGGCTCTTAGGGAGTTGGTGTTTCTGTTGTCAAGGCTTCCTGGGAGAAACAACTTCACAGTTGATCAAGTCACTGCTGCCACACCAACCCATCTGGACACTGGAACTTGCATGATGCAGGCCCAATACTTCTTTGATTGTAATAGGCATCCGCATATGTGCCTACACAATCATTGCTTTAAAATCAAGTAACACCTGGATAAAGAAACAGGAAAAATCTTATGTAGAAAAAGCAGTATGCAGCATATGGTCTTTTTGTCCTCAGCTAAGCTGTGTTAGTAAGAGTTCAGAAAACTTGAGATAACACCCCATTAGTAATTCCACATGGGTGAGGCTTGTTAAACCTGGAATCACATATTGAAAAAGCAATTTGGCAAAAGTTGTTAGACACTTTGCCATTAAAAAGTCAATATAGGAGAGGGTAGGATGGGGGCAAATTTCACCAGGTAAATAGCTATGAATTTGAATGAATTCATTAACCAGATCCTTTCTTTTTTAATCAGATATTTTCAAACTCTAATAGCCAACAGTGGGTTGTGCAACTTGTCAGTATATGGGTGTTATACAAAGAGAGGAAATTATGAAAAGGGTTAGGGGATAGCCAAGTGCAGGGGCTGATGAATCAGGTGGAATTCAAGATAGATGTTTTTCCAAGAGTATGTGGTACAGTGATTACAAAAATAACTCAAATTCTTTACCTCTCTATAGCCACAGACCATATGACAGAAATTTCTTCCACTAAGAAGTGAAATCTGTTTCACTAACCACTAAAACCTGGCCTCGTGACCTGCCTTGGCCAATAGACTGGTGTACATGACACTGTGTCAATTCTGAGCTGAAGCCTCAAGAGGTCAAGCATCCTTTTTGTTCTCTCACTTGGAAATCTGCCAACCCACCATTTGAAGAAGCTTAAGCTAGCTCTTCTGGAGAACATGTGAAACAGAGATGAATCTCCCCTCCGCAGCTAAGGCCTCCCTAGACCAGGCAGCACACAGCATATCTGGCAATGTAACCTCAGGTGCATGAGTAAGCCCATCTGCAATCAGCCAATCCCAGACCAGATCAGCAGAACCCTACAGCTTGCAATCCAAACACTTGCCAGCTAAACAAATGGTTGTTATTTTAAGTCACTGTGATTTAGAGTGGTTTATTACATAAGCTAGCTAACAGATACAGACCTCAAATAACTTCATCTCTACCTGCATTAGTTTCTTGTCGCCACTCTAAAAAAACTACCACAAACTCAGTGGTTTTAAGAAACACAGAATCAGGGGCCCTGGGTGGTACAGTTGGTTAAGCATCTGACTCTTGATTTTGGCTCAGGTTGTGATCTCAGAGACATAATATTGAGCCTTGCATGAGGTTCCATACTCAGTGCAGAGTCTGCTTAAGATTCTCTCTCCCTGATTATGCTGAGTGAAATAAGTCAAGCAGAGAAAGTCAATTATCATATGGTTTCACTTACTTAAGGAACATAAGGAATAGCATGGAGAACATTAGGAGAAGGAAGGGAAAAAGGAAGGAGGGGAGATCGGAGGGGGAGACAAACCATGAGAGACTATGGAACCCGGGAAACAAACTGAGGGTTTCAGAGGGGAGAGGGGTAAGGGGATGGGTGAGCCCAGTAAGGGGTATTAAGGAGGGCATGGATTGCACAGAGCACTGGGTGTTATACGCAAACAATGAATCATGAAACACTACATCAAAAATTAATGATATACTGTATGGTGACTAACATAACATAATTAAAAAAAAAAGATTCTCTCTCCCTCTGTCCCTCCTCCTCCCTCTCACATAAATAAATCTTAAAAAAAGAAATACAAATATATTCTCTTCTAGTTCTGTAGGTCAGAAGTCTGAGATCAGTTTCAACGAGTTAAAGTCAAGGTGTTGGTGGGTGCGGTCCCTTCTGGAGCCTCTAAGGGAGAGTCTATTTCCTTATCTTTTCCAGCTTTTGGTGGCTGCCTATATTCATTGGCTTGTGGCCCCTTCCGCCATCTTCAAAACACATCACTCAAATCTCTGCTTCTGTCATTATACCATCTTGTCTTCTAAATCTGACCCAACCTGTGTCCTTCTGGTAAGTACTCATATGAGTATATATATATATATCAGGCCCATCTGGATACTCCAGGATCATCTCTCAGCTCAAACAGTTTCATGTAAACAGATATGCAAAGTCCCTTTTGCCATATAAGGCAACATATTCAGATTCTGGAGCTTAGGATATAGACATAGTCTAAGACCATTATTCAGGTTTCCCACTACTTTTTCCTTAAAGCCATTACAGCAATTTTTCCTTTTTTTAAATTAGCAGTAAAAAGTTCACATATGGGAAGAGAAATGAATATCCTGTTCAGTTATAGCAAGATGAGGGAAAGTAAGAATCATAACATCAGATTTAGTTGGGAGAAAAGTCAACTTAATAATAACAATAACTACCACTTACTGACCTCCTACTATGAACTGGAAACTGCTAGGCATTTTACCTTAAATTTCCGTAATTGTGAAATAGTTGCTTGCCTACATGAAGCCGAGTCTGGAAATTTAAATAGAACTTGTCTGCAGCTTCTAAGTGGCTGAGCTGGAATGTGATCCCAGATCTTTCTGCCTCCAAAGTATACTATTCACATTGCTTAATTAAAATCTCCCTTACTCCTTGATCCTGGTCCCTCAATTTGCAAAACTAACAGTCTACAGGCAAGATTTATACAATAGAAATCTCTCAAGGCAAGAATGAGGAACATTCTCTAACTCCAGGGTAGTGAGGGTTCTACCACAGTTTAATATAACTAGAAGTCAAATCCAGCTTCAGTCATTTTTTAATGTTACTGGATTTTAGTCTAACAATCAGTAACTAAAATTCTTCTGATATTTTTAAAAGATTTTATCTATTTATTTATTTGAGAAAATGCATGTGCTTGAGCTGGGGGAGGGGCAGAAAGGAGAGGGACAAGCAGACTCCTGGCTGAGCACAGGGCCCCATCTCATGACCCTGAGATCCTGACCTGAGTCAGATGCTTCACTGACTGAGCCACCCAGGTGCCCCTCTTCTTCTGATATTTTAAAACAAACTTTCAAATTTTGACCCATGGCATAAATTATCTTAATTATCCTATGAATCATGTTTAGTATTAATATAAAATTGCACTCAGCTTAATTTATTTTCACTTTGACCTAATTTTTGTTCAGGTAACAAACTTCTAAGTTTGGGTTACTTTACAATTTCTCTGAAATTTTTACTTTGAGAAGTAAATATGAAGAGTCTTTCTGGTAATGAGGAAATACTGCTGCTTTGCTGAAAAACATTTCATTTGTAACTGAATAGTTAAAAGCTTTTCTGACTGGGTATGTGTCACTGGCAAGGAACACAAAGTGCAAATGCATGGTTAAACGAAAACAATTTAAATATGTGCATACTAAATGCACCCTTATTTGAAATATTTGTTAATAAAATATTCGTGCACAATTGTTACCAAATACCTGACTTCAGTGTATTTTTAAGTACTTGAAGCTATTTGGGAATTTATAAGATCATTATAAAGGGAGAGGGTACCTTCTGTTACATTGCAAACTAAAGCCCACCGATTTATTTTGTGGTAGGGTCAAGTTTATTCACATCTCTTGGTGTATTAGTTTGGTAGGTCCTACCATAACAAAGTATCACAAACTGGATGGCTGAAACAAATAAAAAGAAAGAAAGAAAGAAAGAAAGAAAGAAAGAAAGAAAGAAAGAAAGAAAGAAAGAAAGAAAAAATTTGCCTCACGGTTCCAGAAGCTGGAAGTCTAAGATCAAGGTGTTAGCAGGGGTGATTCCTTCTGAGGTCTATGAAAAGTGATCTGTCCCCACGTCTCTACTAGCTTCTGATGGTTTGCTTGTGATCAGTGGCATTCCTTGACAAATCACCTCAATGTCTGCTTTTATGTTCCTATAACATGTTCTCTGTGTGCATGTGTACCCAAATTTCTCCTTCTTATAATGACACCAGTCATACTGGATTAAGAACCACCCTACTCCAATACCACCTTATCTCATCTAATCACGTCTGCAAATATCTTATATCCACATAAGGTCACATTTTGAAGTACTGGGACTCCAACATATGAATTTTTGTGGAGGGGGGATAAAATTCAAGCCCCAACACTTGATAGTAAACAAGTTTCCAACTTGAAGCTTGAGTGTAGTTTATTTTTTTCCCCAAAAAAACTTTTATTTTATTTTTTCAGTGTTACAAGATTAATTGTTCATGCACCACACCCAGTACTCCATGCAGTACGTGCCCTCCTCAATACCCACCACTGGGCTCACCCAACCCCCCACCCCCGCCCCTCCAAAACCCTCAGTTTCTTGCTCAGAGACCACAGTCTCTCATGGTTGGGTGTAGTTTTAAAAAAGCAACTAGGAATAAACAAAGACCTACCATAATGATGAGAAAACCCCTGCTGCTCTTGCAAAGGGACATTTCAGAAACAAAAGGTTTTAATTTGAGCACAGAAGGAACCAAAGAAGTCTGAAGCTGAAATTCCAAAACATTTTCATTACAAATGGTGATGTAAATTTATAAATTTTATGGTACAAATTTTCATGCATGCTAGATAGGATATCCATCTAAATGAAGAGGAGAAATACTAATAAAGAAAAGCATAGTGGCAGGGATAATGTAATATTAGAATGATTGGCTCATCTATTTCTACTTTTTAGCCCTCAGCTTCTATTTCCTCAAAAATCTTTAGCTACCTGTCTATTTTAATCATTAACAAATCTCCCACCAATTCACAGTACTAAATGCAATAATAGAAAAGCTTCAAGATGTGGCAGCTTCACAGAAGAAAAGAATCCTTGATTTGAAAGAAACATGGAAAGCTATCTAGTTCGAATTTCCTCCACTTGCCAAAATCCCCTTAGAGAACCCATGACAGAGTCAGGAATACCTCCACTAAAGTTCTTTCAAAACCAATTCCTGCCAAAGATAAGTCATTTTACTTGTGACAGTTCTTATTCTACTTAGCAAAAATTTACATCTTTATAAATGTACCTATTGGAACTTCCACTGTACTCTCTAACAAGTTAGAGTAAGTTTATTTGTGTTCCATGTAGCAGCTCATAGACCATTTGAAATGATGGGCATGTGTCTATAAGGTTTCTTTTCTGGAGTTAAGCATCTTCATTTCGCCTCCCATATAATGTTCCATTTGATAATGTTCCAGGAGCATCTCCCCAATGCAACATACAGTGAGACTGTCACTACCATTGATTGCTTACTCTTTATCAGTGCACACCAAATTTGAAATAGCTATTATATACACTAGATCACATTCTTGGCCTAATCTAACATATACTAGAGAAAAGAAAAGTCAACTCAAAGAATGGTTATGATTTAACCTAGAAGCCCTAAAAGTAGGAGAAGTGTATTTAGACGTTCTGGTGTTTGCTTTGGAAGATTACCTTCATAAGGTATTAGGCTATTAGAGAAGATACATTTGGAAGATAGGAAATAAACAAATTGCTCTGCATAACCAAGAAGCAGAAATTTAGAGCTAGTCTTTTGGCAGTTCTAGAGGGAGATCATTAAGTCCTTTGTGAAAAGATAACAACTAAGATTAAGCAAAAACAATAGCAAAAACAAAACTCTAAAATCACCTGGGAATCCTGGCTATAACAACAAAAAAGTTAAAGTTAATACATAGCTGATCTCATAAGAAAGAGGAACTCGTGTGTGGAATTTAAGAAACAAAACTGATGAACATAAGGGAAAGAATAAAAAATAAAATAAGTTAAAAACAGAGGAAGGCAAACCATGAGACTCTTAACTTTAGGAAACAAACTGAGGTATGCTGGAGGGGAGGTGGGTGGGGGTAATTGGATAATGGGCATTAAGGAGGGCACTTGATGGAATGAGCACTGGGTATTATATTCAACTGATAAATCACTAAACTCTACCTCTGAAACTAATAATACAGTATATATTAACTAACTTGAATTTAAAATTTAAAAAAAGGGAAAAATGAAGGGAGGGAAATCAGAGGGGGAGAAGAACCATGAGAGAATATGGACTCCAGGAATCACACTGAGGGTTTTTGAGGGGAGGGGGTGAAGGGATGGGTGAGTCTGGTGATGGGTATTAAGGAGGGCACAGATTTCATGGAGCACTGGGTGTTAGATGCAAACAATGAATCATGGAACTCTACATCAACAACTAATGATACACTATGGTGACTAACATAATTAAAAAAAAAAAGAGTAATCCCCCATTCCAGTTGTCAGAAATAGAGAAATGAAAGTGCTAATTGGTTCAGTTGTTATTGCTAACTGCTACTCTGGAAAAGGGTGATTGGATGCAAAAACCAAGGTCTTTGTTTCTTACATCACATAGAAGATAACATGCAGGAACTGTATGAGAGAGGAAGTTGCAAACAAAGCCCCAGGAAATATTCAGGACACTCAAAAATCTGCATCTTTGGTTAAACTATTAGAAAAAATAAATTACTAACCAGCAATGAAACTTTGGCTGTCTCCTGGATGTTAGAAAAATACTTCCTCTAAAAATTCAAAATCTGTTCCTTGAGTCAGTACATATTTGGAAAAGTAAAAACAAAACTTAAATTTAAAACTTTTTAATATCAAAAATATGACCAATGAAATGTATGTGTTCATGTTCCGAAGCAAATTAGACCCAGCTGAAAAGTCGTGATCTGAATAATAGATGTGAAAAATAATTGCTCTAAATATTGTGGAGAGAAACAGAGATGGAAAATAGAAAAGATGTTTAAGAGCAATTGGAGATAAAATATAAGTCCAATATATTTTTCATTTATGTTCCTGAAGGAAAAAAAGAGTAGAGAGAATGTGTATTAGGCCATAGTAGAAGGAAAAATGTCTGAGACTCTTCCAGTATTGACTGAAGGTATTTATATTTAAAAAGAGAAAAGCATAAGTCCTGAGTGGAATAAACAAAAATTTTTCCACAGTTTTATGAATAATAGGGAATTGTAGACCACCGCTGAAATATCTATGTATCAATACTAAGGATGAAGCTAAAAACACTTGGAAGGACATTTTAAAAATTAAACATACATATTAGAAAAGAAGAAATATCAAACAAACAGAGCAATCAAGTCAAGAGTTCAAAAAAAAAAGAAGTAAATAAAATAATCATTGACGAAAGAGAAAACCAGTAGAAAAAAAAAAAAAACGTTATCTATAAAAACAGATTAAAAATATAAAAAGCTCTAAAAAGGTTGCTGCATTTGGTAGAAGGGTGTACTGTGTGTGTGTGTGTGTGTGTGTGTGTGTGTCAGAGAGAGAGAGAGAGAGAGATGGTACACACCCACTATTAAAAGTAAAGAGAACACAGGACTGCAGTAGTTATGGCAAAAATTTTTAACATATTAGAGTATACCATGAACACAATCAACAGAGTGAAAAGACAACATATGGAATGGGTAAAAATATCTGCAAGTCATATATCTGATAAGGCATTAATATGCAGAATATACAAATAATATACCCATAACTCAACAACAACAACAACAACAAAAAACAGCCCAGTTAAAAAAAAATGGGCAAAGGGGTGCCTGGGTGGCTCAGTTGGTTAAGCCTCTGCCTTTGGCTCAGGTCATGATCTCAGAGTCCTGGGATCGAGCCCCCCATCAGGCTCTCTGCTCAGCGGGGAGCCTGCTTCCTCCTCCTCTCTCTCCTCCTCTCTCTCTCCGCCTGCCTCTCTGTCTACTTGTGATCTCTCTGTATCAAATAAATAAATAAAATCTTTAAAAAAAATGGGCAAAGACTTGAATAGACATTTCTCTAAAGATGATATACAAATGGCCAAGAAATTCATAAGATGCTCAGCATCACTCACCATTAGGGAAATCCAAATCAAAGCCACAGTGAAATACTACCTATATCCTTTGGGATGTCTACAATCAGAAAACAAAAATAATAAAAGAAAATAAACTCCGAGTGTTAGTAAGGATGTGGACAAATTGGAATCCTTGTATGCTGCTGGTAGGAATGTCAAATGATTCACCTTCTATGGAAAACTGTATGGCAGTTCCTCAAAAAACCAAAAATAGGATTATCATATGATCCAGAAATTCCATCTCTGGGTATATATCCAAAAGATTAGGATGCAGGAACTTGAAATGATATTTGCATGCCCAAGCTCACATCAGCATTTTTTACAGTAACCAAGAAGCGGAAGCAACCCAAGTGTCCCTTGGCAGGTAAATGAATAAGCAAAATGTGATATATATACACAATAGAATATTATTCATGCTTTAAAAGGAAGGAAATTCTGATACATACGACAACACGAATGAAACTTAAAGACATAATTCTAATTGAAACAAGCCAGTGACAAAAACAAATATTTTATGATCCCCCTTAGTTGAGCTATCTTGAGCTATCTTGAGTAGCTACCTTTCTATTCATAGAAATAGAAAGTACAGTGGTGGTTACCAGGGGCTAGGGGAGAGGGGGAATGGAGAGTTATTTTTTAATGGCATTGAGTTTTAATTTTGCAAAATGAAAAAAAGTTCTGGGAATTGGCTGCATGACAATATGATTATACTTAACTCTACTGAACTGTCACTTAAAAACAATTAAAATGGTATGTTTTATGTTATATGTTTTTTACAGCAATAAAAATAATAATAAAAAAGAAACACTATGTGCATCTTTATGTCAATAAAGTCAAAATGTGATAAAGTGGACAATTTCCTGGAAAAAATTTAACATACTAAAATCTGAACAATCAATCTTGTAACACTGAAAAAATAAAATAAACATATTTGGGGAAAGAAAAAAAAAGAAATTTTTAAAAACCTAAACCAGTCCAGAAGTTTTCACATGACAGTCTAACAAATTTTCAGGGACTGGTTCATTCTAATTTTAGACAAACAGTTCCCAAGAATGGAAAACAGACAAATCACCTAAATTATCCTATCAAGTAAATATAACCCTCATACCTAAATCAGCACTGGCAGTATGAGAAAGAAAAAACAGGAGTGCCTTGTATGCAACTCTTGATCTCGGGGTTGTAAGTTCAAGCCCCACACTGGGTGTAGAGATTACTTAAAAATGAAATCTTTAAAAAATATATAGACAAACCTTGCTTATGAACATAGACAAAAAATAAGAAAATCAAACTCAGCTATATTTTTAAATAAACCAAAGTTTTTAACAAACTGTTTTATATGAGAAATACGAAGATGGTTTAAAATTGGAAATTTTGACTATAATTCACATTCCTATTTCAAAAATAATTATTGAGTCAAAAATTTGCACATGAAAATAAATAAAATGATAAAATTCTCTAAATTATTAGATGCAGAACCAAAAAAGGATATATTTTTAAAGACACTTGCATTTGTAGTAAAAGGGCAAAAAGATATTTGGAGAGAATATATAATAACTTCAGGGCAGTGGTCAAGAAAGAGGACAAGAAAAGAGGGGTTTGGGACTTTAGTTGTATATATTGTAATTTATTTCTTTTAATAAAAAGGAGATCTGAAATAATAAAGTAAAATGTCCTTATCTTTTTTATAGGTCATATGCATCTCTATTGTAGGAAAAATTACATCTCAATGGAAAATTGTGTATTTTCTACAGTAGACTCTTCTGAATTATCAGATTCTAGCTCTGTTCACCTTCTTTGAGCTATTTTGCACCTCTTCATAATCTGCAGGTAACTGATAGGTGCAAGGCACAAAAAAAAGTTTGATATTGTCTCATTAAATGTCTACAGTCTATTAAACTGGTAGCGATTTAATTGACTTCTTCTCCCATCGCCAAAAATAAAAACCAGTTTTTTCTCCTCTTACCATCTCTACTTTACTCTGTATAAATGGTGCTACTTTAACTTTTCCTTTTTAACCACTTTAGTGAGGCATAATTGACATACAAAAAGCTATACAAAAAAAGTTGTACATATTTAATGTATAAAACATGATGAATTTGGAGATAAGTATACACCCATGAAACCATCAACACAATCTATGCCATGAACTCATGCTTTGAACTGGTTATAACAACTGTCTGGTTCCCTCATAGCATATGAATGCAATAAATTATTTAGCATGTGTTCACTTCTATATCTGTATGAGAGTCATGATTTTAACTTTTCTGAAAATCATCTTTTAACACTATTTGCTCTGTCTGTAACGTTTCACAATTTTTAAGAACTAAGTGACAGAGGTTTGGAAAGACCCAGAAGAAGGAGAAACCAGAGTTATCCCAGTGGCAAGGAGCACTGCAGAGAAAGAGAAACACAGTGAGGGGTTTCTCAGAATGGAGATCACAGAGAAACTTTGGGGCAATGATTTTATTATATATTTTAAATTTATTTCCTCTTCTATTTTCTGTTTTACTTTCTCTTCCTTTTCCCCAAACCTTTAACAATATATTTTACTTCAAAGAACCTTGTGGAAATGCTTTAGGAATAAATATAATTTGGGCAAATGTAATTAGAGAACACAGCAAACATTACACGAACACTCCTCTAGGCACATTGGTTATTTCCCCATAGTGAGTTTCAAATGTTCAGTTATTCGTGCCAATTATTACTTTGTTTTTGTCCATAGGGATGGTTAAATGACAGGTAAAGTATTTTAAGCCAAAATTTTTAAATAACTTAGCTCTTTTCTAGTGAATTGTTTCACAAGATTTATAGTATAACATTTACTGGATCATTATAGAGTCATATTATTTTTTTTTCTGATAAATGTCAAGAGCCATGATAGTAAAGGGGTTGTTTTCTATTCAAGAGCCTTTGCTCTTGCCTATGAAATACAATGTATCACTTTATTGGATCTTGATATTTGTGAAAGATAGAATGCACCGGACAATTAAAGAGGTGATTTTATTCAGACTATTATAACAAGGAGCATGTTCGTTAATGAGAAACAGCTCAAAGGAAAAAAAAAGGAGGCCTGGGATTTTTATAGAGGCAGGTAAACAAGGGAGTCATTAATGAGTTTTATGAAAGTCACAGGATGGATGGAGAGGGATGACTCTTAACTGAGTCAATGAGAAAGGGTGAAAGTGGTCTTATCTCAGAATGTGGGAGAGCAGGGGTGTCTTTTATGGTTAACCTATTCTCAGAAAACAAAAGTGTGGGGGATTTTTCAATCTTCACTGTTTCCCAGGAGTACAGGGCCCAGATAAATGTCAACATTGCTAGTTCTCTTTTTTGTTCTTGAGGAATGAATATCATTGCTGCCGAATAACTCAGAAGCATTCATAAACCTGAGTGGGGCAAATCAGAATTTAAGACAATAGTCTCCCAAGGATTCTTGTTGGCATTGTCCCTGTAACACCAGTTGAATGATCTCTTGAGAGTTAGTGACAGAAGTCAGTGGTTTTAGGGTTCTGGGAAACGCGTCTTAAAAGAAGATTGTCTAAATGAAGAAGGAGAAATATATAAATGGTTGCCTTTAAGTAAAGATGCAGAAAATGAACTCTGAGAGTAACTAGTCTAGTGGATTCCAAGAGGCTGATGGAAGAAAATCTTTCAGTTAGGTAGCACCACTCACTGAATTTCTTGAAACTCTCAACTAGGATGTCAATGCTCTTAGTGAGGTTGTTTACAGTTCTGGTTACCTCTCATAAAGGACATAGATGACCAAATGTCTTGCTAGAATTCGTTAGTGGTCCAGATAGTGGTTTTTCCAGGGAGAATTCCAGCTCATGCATAGTCTGTTGCAGTGATGAGTTCTCCAAAGTTTGTAATAAGTCACTGAACTTCAGCAGGCAAGGCTTCTTCAGATCTTGGGGGAAAGGGTCAACTGCAAGAAAACCCAGCATTCCAATGATGGCCTGGGTGGTGAGATTTTAGTTCTTATTGGCTCAAAGTCAGGTAGTGGGAGAAAAGTCGTAAATATTAGTTTAGAGAATTGTAACCAGATATTGAGGGAGACACAAAGAATTAAAAATTTGGTAAGGTTTGACAATTTGGGCAAGATAACAGAATCCACTTTAATTTGCAGCTAGATACCAAAACTGGGTTTTGCATACTGGGAGAAGTCAATACAATCTCCACCAGGCAAGAGAGTTGGGTATCTATCAGTTACCCACAATTTACAAAAAGGTGTTAAATAGCTCAAAGACAATGAATATTATTAACATCTGATAACCCAGAAGACTATACTAAAGATACTGCATAGTTTTCCATTGAAATTCAGAATTCCTATCTCTACCTTTTTCATCAAAAATAATCTCAAAGAAAAAGAAAGATGTATACAAACGTGTACAATAACAGATGCAGGGCTACGCTTTCTGGCACTCTTATTAATGAGAAAAAAGGCTGGATGTGAACTACATGTCCGTCAATACTTGTTTAAATTACAAATCGTGTAAGTATTATTTAGCCAATAAACAGAAAAAGGTAGCTTTATAGTAGAAAATGATAGAAAATGAACTCTAAGATGCACTGTAAAGTGAAACAAAGGGATAGAAACACTGTACTGTTTCATATGTAAAAAGGTAATAGAAAAGAAACATGGGCTTTGTTTATGCACAGATTATCTCTGGAAAAATATACAAAAACCAATGCAAACAGCTGCTTGGGGGTTTGTGGCAGGGGAGGGAATGAAGACCAACTTCTCATCATATACCCCTGGAATTTTTGGATTTTGTACCAAGCACATGTATTACCTATTAAATAAAGGACATATTTTGGTAAAAAAAAAAAAAATGTCAAAGAAAGATTATTCTTGATCACAGAATAAGACTGGTCCCATTAATCTCATTAATTATTTACATAGGTGAAGCAAGATTGTCAGTTTATTATATAGGCTTCTTATGTTTTTTCTTTTCCTGGAAATTCAGATTGGACTTTTAAAAGCCCTTGAGGCAGGGCCCCTGGGTGGCGCAGTTGGTTGGGCGACTGCCTTCAGCTCGGGTCGTGATCCCGGAGTCCCGGGATCGAGTCCCGCATCGGGCTCCCAGCTCCATGGGGAGTCCGCTTCTCACTCTGACCTGCTCTCTCTCACTCTCTCTCTTTCTAAATAAATAAATAAAAAATCTTTAAAAAAAAAAAAAGCCCTTGAGGCAGAGGAGTCAAGCCAAGAACTCACCAAAAGATTCCATCTGCAGTAATATAAATTTGAGCAAATTCCTGTCTTCTTGAGGTCCCCCCAATATCCTGTTTCCTAGGCCTGCCTGGAAGTAACCCTCCTTACTCACGTGTAAGCCTGAGAAACCTGTAAGCCAGGCACCAAACCAGTTTCCCAATAAGACTTTGTAAATATTGGCTCCATAAAGTGAACCTTAGTTCATCAAAAAGCTTCTGCTAACATTTGATTACATAAGTATCATTCTTAAATATGACAGTCCAAGCAAGGTCTTGATTGTATAATCAATGTTTCCAAATATGTCCTGTTGTTGTCTAATATCAAAGTACTGGGACTCTGATAAATAGAAATATACTATGGACAGATGGGGCATTGACAATTTCCTAAAATTCTCTAGAAGCTTCTCATACTGCGTACACCATCTGAAATATACTAATAATGTTTTACCCATATATATTTAACCCAGAAAAGGCTAAACATCTCTTCTTCTTTTCTGATTTGACAATGCTTCCCATGAAACTCATCAGTCAAATAAATTAATAATCATACAATCAAATCAAATAAATCTAATTATTCTTAGTACCTTTTTGCTAGGTGAAAGAACAAGTGCTTTGTGATTATCTAAGGGCCCATAGGAAGACAATGGTATGTGTAAAAGACATCAATTAGGATTTCATTTTGGGAAGGCAAAATACCAAAAGGTGTCAAGATATTTGAACACTTCATTAAGATAGGATCATTGGCTAGTAAGAAAAAATATTTGAGTACCTATTTCAGCCAAAGTGACAATCATATAAATATTTTATTTATTTATTTGAGAGAGAGCAAGCAGGGAGGGGGAGCAGAGGGAGAGGAACAAGCAGACTGTGCTGAGCATAGAGCCCAATGTGGGGCTCAGTTCTACGACCCTAAGATTATGACCTGAGCCAAAATCAAAAGTCATATGCTTAACTGCCTGAGCCACCCAGGTGTAATGACAATAAGATATTTTTTAAAGTAAACATAGGAGGCAAAGAACCTTAGCTCTTTTCTGAGAAACCTTTGTTTTCTCAGGAAATTAAGGATTTAATAAAGTCAACACAAACCATAAATGGTTATTCTGTTATGACACAGAATCTTTGCTATACAGATTATAGAGAAAATAACTAATAACATTTTATACCAAGTTCATAGATACAGAGAATAGATTGGTTACTGAGAGAAGTTGAGGGGGTGGAGGGTAGGGGAAATGGATGAAGGGGGTCAAAATGTACAAACTTGCAGTTATAAAATAATTAAGTTCATAGGGACATAATGTGCAGCATGATGACCATAGTTAATAATACTGTATTGCATATTTGAAAGTTGCTCTGGAAGTCTGAAGTCCTCAGTACAAGAAAAAAATATTAACTATGTATGGTTACAGATATTAACTATAACTAGGGTTATTGTGGTGATCATTTCACAATATATACAGACATCAAATCATTATGTTGTATACCTGAAACTAATACAGTGTTGTATATCAATTATACTTCAATTTAATAAAAATATTTTAAAAAGAATAACATTTTACAGCCTCTCATTAAAAGCAAACCAATAATCTAAGAAAATTTTGTCATTTTAACAGAAAGAAACCAACCTCTAGTTTTGCATCAGCATAACATTTAACACTAAACCTCTTTCTGAATTGAATGTATTATCTTAAAACCCCACTAAATCTTTGCCGGCTTTGAACACAACATATAAAATTCCCTTTCTGAAAATCTCCTACAGATTTCTATATCCATAAATATCTCTTATACTACATTTTCTCATAGTGACAACAATCAATATGTTCATTTGCCGATCCAAATATCTATAACCTTTCAGTAGTATATATAAAGAAGCAAAAGTACATAAACTTAAGTTATGTTTACTAATCAATGTCTCAGTATTCCATTTTACCTAGGAATGAACTAGATATACAATTGATACCCATTAAGTAACCCAATTTAGCATCAGTACAAGACTTTTTTTGTTGTTGTGTCAGAATAAGACTTTAAATTACCTAGAGATCTTGGAAATTATGTTCAAGCTAACATAATACAAAACATAATTTCTGTTTAAATGAAGCTTGTCAAAATAATGATATGACTCACTTAAATACAAATTTACTTTTTCATAATCTCAAGCATTTAGTACAAGAAATGCTAGCCTATTCAGTCAGTAAACCTGTATAATTTAGAAGGAATATACCCAAGTAGAATAATAGTCTAGCAGTATACTATACTTAACACTCATAAATCAGAGAAGATATAAATTTTTATTAAACAAAAAATGTCAAACTAGAGTCATTTACCAAAGACTCACCTAAATTAGGTAAATTTTATTTCTTAACGTTTCTTTTTTTTAAGATTTTATTCATTTTTTTGTCAGACAGAGAGGGAAAGAGAGAGCACAAGCAGGGAGAGCGGGAAGCAGAGAGAATCAGGCTCCCCAATGAGCAAGGAGCCCCATGCAGGACTCCTGGGACCTGATCCCAGGATCCTGGGATCATCATCTGAGCCGAAGGCAGCAGCCCAACCTACTGAGTAACCCAGGTACCCTGATTTCTTAACATATTTCTGAATTTATTTCTGTAAGGATACTTTTTAAAACAAGCACACTGAAAGTTATGAAAGTTAAATCTCTTCATATTCAGAGAGTTTTAAGAATATTCTATTTACATAAATTATTTCTTTTTAATCTTTATAAGTCAAACAGAATAGAGTTCTTTTAAGGAGGTTTTATAGATTTATTAATTTATTTATACCATCTGGAGGTAGGAATATATTACACACTCACTCAATAAAAGGTAAATTATATGAATTACAGACATATAAACATATAGACAGACACAGAGAGAAATCATATAGCTTCAATTCTGAATTTTTTAAAAACTTTTAATTAACATTAAATGTTACCCAGTCAGACCGGGAAGGTGCTCCCTTAATATCATGGCATGTATATGGTATAAATTTAGTAAACACTATTAGCTTGCCTATTGGATCAACTTCAATTTCTTCTCATTTCTCCAGGAACAAATTCTGATTGACCAATTTACAGATTTCAATTCTGTAAGTTCGGTGGTTGGATATTTTCTTGTTAATAGACAACAATACTTAAATTCACATATGTAGATATAATGCTAGAAAACTCCTATTTTGATTTTATGGCAAAGAAAAACCAAGGATATTTTCTCATACTAGGGACTTATTCCAAAGAGCTAAAAATATGTTGGCATGTCAGAGATATATATGTACTTTCTTCCTCCTGGAATAATACTAATATTGTACTAAAATTACTAGCAAATATATTTTTTAAAGGTTTTATTTAAATTCCAGTTAGTTAACATACAATATAGTATTAGTTTCAGGCATACAATATAGTGATTCAACATTTCCATACCACACCAAGTGCTCATCACAAGTGCCCTCCTTAATCCCCATCATCTATTTCCCCCATCCCCTCACCTCCTCCCTTCTGGTAATCATCAGTTTGTTTTCTCTAGTTAAAAATTTGTTTATTGGTTTACCTCTCTCTCTCTCTCTCTCTCCTGTCTTTCCTCATTTGTTTTGCTTCTTAAATTCTACATATCAGTGTAGTCATATGATATTCATCTTTCTCTGACTGACATTTTGCTTAGCGCAATACTCTTCCAGCTCCATCCATGTCATTGCAAATGGCTGCTAATCATCAGGGTGTATGTATACCTTTGAATTTGTATTTTTGTATTTTGCAGGGTAAATAGCTAGTAGTACAATTGCTAGATCTTAGGGTAGTTCTATTTTTAATTTTTGAGGAAACTTAACACTGTTTTCAACAGTGACTGTACACAGTGCAAGTGTTCCCTTTTCTCCACATACTCACCAATACCTGTTGTTTCTTGTGTTGTTCACTTTAGCCATTCTGACTGGTGTGAGGTAATAGCTCATTGTAGTTTTAATTTGCATTTCCCTGATGATCACAGATGTTGAGTATCTTTTCATATGTCCTTTGGCCATCTGTATGTCTTCTTTGGAGAAATGTGAGTTCATGTCTTCTGCCTATTTTTTAATTGTATTACTTGCTTTGGAGGTACTGAGTTTTTATAAGTTCACTATATATTTTGGATACTAACCACTTATCAGATATGTCATTTGCAAATATCTTCTCCCATTCTGAGGGCTGCCTTTCAGTTTTGCTGATTATTTCCTTTCCTGTGCAAAGCTCTTTTTCATTTTTTGATGCTTTTTTATTTTGATGTTGTCCCAATAGTTCATTCTTGCTTTTCTTTCCCTTGCCTCAGGAGGCATATCTAGAAAGAAGTTGCTTTGTCAAAGAAGTTAGTGACTGTGTTCTCTTCTAGGATTTTTATGGTTTCAGGTCTCACATTTAGATCTTTTCTCCATTTTGAATTTATTTTTTGTGTTTGGTGTAAAAGAGTGGTCCGCTTTTCCAAATACCATTTGTTGAAGCTGTCTTTTTCCCATTGGATATTCTTCCCTGCTTTGTCAAAAATATACTGGTGAGTTCATTTTCAGGATTCTATTCTGTTCCACTGATCTATGTGTCTATTTTTGTGCCAGTACCATATTGATTTGATCACTACAGCTTTGTACTATAACTTGAAATCTGGAGTTGTGATGCCTCTGGCTTTGCTCCTCTCTTTCAAGATTGCTTTGGCTATTTGGGGTCTTTTGTAGCTCCATACAAATTTTAAGAGTGTTCAAGTTCTGTGAAAAATGCAGTTGGTATTTTGATAGGGATTGCATTAAATGTGTAGATTGCTTTGGGTAGTATAGACATTTTAACAATATTTGTTCTTCCAATCCATGAGCATGGTATGTCTTTCCATCGCTTTGTTTTGTCTTTGATTTCTTTCATCAGTGTTTTATAGTTTTCAGAGTATAGGTCTTTCACCTCTTTGGTTAGGTTTATTTTTAGGTATCTTACGGTATTTGGTGAAAGTGTAAATGAGATTGCTTTCTTAATTTCTCTTTCTGCTGCTTCATTATTGGTGTATAGAAATGCAATAGATTCCTGTACATTGATTTTGTATTCTGTGACTTTACTGAATTCATTTATCAGTTCTCACAGTTCTTTGCTGGAGTGTTTCAGGTATTCTATATATAGTATTATGCCATCTGCAAATAGTGAAAATTTGACTTCTTTCTTACTGATTTGGATGCCTTTTATTTCTTTGTGTTGTCTGATTGCTGTGGCTAGAACTTCCAGGACTCTGTTAAATAATAGTGTGAGAGTGGACACACTTGTCTGGTTTCTGACCATAGAGGAAAAGCTCTCAGTTTTACCTATTGAGGATGGTATCAGCTGTGGATTTTTCATAGATGGACTTTATTATGTTAAGGTATGCTCCCTTATTGAAAGTTTTTATCATGAAACTTTATCATGAAAGTTTTTATCATGAAACTTTATTGAAAGTTTTTATCATGAATAGATGTTGTACATTTTCTTTTTTTTTAAAGATTTTATTTATTTATTTGACAGAGAGAGAGAGATGACAAGTAGGCAGAGAGGCAGGCAGAGAGAGAGGGGGAAGCAGGCTCCCTGCTGAGCAGAGAGCCCAATGTGGGGCTTGATCTCAGGACCCTGAGATCATGACCTGAGCCGAAGGCAGAGGTTTAACCCACTGAGCCACCCAGGTGCCCCGATGTTGTACATTTTCAAATGCTTTTTCTGCATCTATTGAGAGGATCATATGATTCCTACCCTTTCTTTTATTAATGTGATGTATCGTGTTGATTGATTTGAGAATATTGAACCACCCTGGTAACCCAGGAATAATTCCCCCTTGATCATGGTGACTTATTTTTTATTGTATTGTTAAATATCATTTGCCAGCATTTTATTGAGAATTTTTGCATCTATGTTCATCAGGGTTATTGACTTGCAGTTCACGGTTTTAGTGGTGTCTTTTTCTGGTTTTGGTATCAGGGTAATATTGGCCTCATAGAATGAATTCGGAATTTGCCTTCCATTTATATTTTTTGGAATAGTTGGAAAAGAATAGGTATTAACTCTCCTTTAAACATTTGGTAGAATTCCCTTGGGAAGCTGTCTGGTCCTGGACTTTTGTTTGTTGGGAGATTTTTTTTATTACTGATTGAATTTCTTTATTGGTCATTGGTCTGTTCAAGTTTTCTATTTCTTCTTGTTTCAGTTTTGGCAGTTTATATGTTTGTAAGAATTCATCCATATCTTCCAGGTTGTCCATTTTGTTGGCATATTGTTTTCCATAATACTCTCTTAAGATTGTTTGTAGTTCTTTGGTGTCAGCTGTTATTTCTCCTCTCTCATTTGTGATTTTATCTAATTCGGTCCTTTTTCTTTTATTTTGATACATCTGGCTAGGGGTTTACCAATTTTATTAATTTTTTTAAAGAACTAGCTCTAGTTTCATTGATCTGTTCTATTGTGTTTTAATTTCTATATCATTTATTTCTATTCTAATCTTTCTTATTTCCTTCCTTCTGCTGGCCTAGGTTTCATTTGCTGTTCATTTTCTAGCTCCTTTAGGCATAAGAATAGGTTGCTTATTTGACATTTTTATTCTTGCTTCTTGAAGTAGGCCTGTATTGTTATATACTCATAGGACTGCTTTTGCTGCATCCCAAATCTTTTGGACCACTGTGTTTTCATTTTCATTTGTTTCCATGCATTTTTTATTTCTTCTTTGATTTCCTGGTTGACTCATTCATTTTTTTGTTAGCATGTTGTTTAGCCTCTATATATTCATGGTCTTTCCAGATTTTTTCTTTCGGTTGACTTCTAGTTTCATAGTGTTGTGGTTAGAAAAGGTGCATGGTATGTTCTCCATCTTTTTGTATTTGTTGAGGACTGTTTTGTGACCTAAAATGTGATCTATTGTGGCAAATGTCCCATGTGCACTTAAAAAGAATGTGTATTCTGCTGCTTTAGGATGGAATGTTCTGTATATATGTTAAGTCTATCTGGTCCAATGTGTCAGTCAAAGCCATTGTATTCTTCAAGATTTTCTGATCTGTCCAGTGATGTAAGTGGGGTGTTAAAGCCCCCTACTATTAGTGTATTATTACCAATGAGTTCCTTTATGTTGCTATTAATTGTTTTATTTATTTGGGCAAGCCCATGTTGGGTGCATAAATATTTACAATTGTTATATCTTCTTGTGGGATTTCTCCCTTTGTTATTATATAGTGTCCTTCTTTGTCTCTTGTTACATTCTTTGGTTTAAAGTCTAGCTTGTCTGATATACACCTTGCTACTCCAGCTTTCTTTTGACCTCCATTTGTATTTAAATGTTTCTCCATCTCCTCACTTTCAATCTGCAGATGTCTTTAGGTCTAAAATGTGTCTCTTGTAGGCAGCATATAGATGAATATTGTTTTTTATCAATTCTGACACCCTATGTCTTTTGATTGGAGCATTTGGCCAATTTACATTCAAAGTAATGATAAATATGTATTTATTGTCATTTTAGTATTTGTTTTATGGTTGTTTCTGGAGATTTTCTCTGTTCTTTTCTTATCTTTGTGACTTTTGGTCTCCCCTTCCCACTCAAAGAGTCTCCTCTAATATTTCTTGCAGTGTGGTTTAGTGGTCATGAATCCTTTAGTTTTTGTTTGTCTGGGAAACTCTTTATATCTCCTTATGTTCTGAATGGTAGCCTTGGTAGATTTTTTGCATTTACTACTTTTGATATATCATACCACTCCCTTCCGGCTTGCCAAGATTCTGTTGAAAAATCTCCAGCCAGCCTATGGATTTTCCCTTGAAAGTTAAGGACTTCTTTTGTCTTGCTGCTTTAAAGATTTTTTCTTTATTGCTATATTTTGCAAATTTAATTACAATATGTCTTGTTTTTGGCCTGCTTTTGTTTGATTTTGATGGGAGTTCTCTGTGTCTCCTGAATCTGGATGTCTGTTTCCTTCCCCAAATTAGGAAAGTTTTATCTTCAAATAAATGTTCTGTCCCCTTTTCTCTCTTCTTCACTGGGATTCCTATAATATAAATGTTATCACATTTGATGGATTCACTGAGTTCCCCAAGTCTGTTCTTGTGTTGCATAATTCTTTCTCTCTTTTGTTCAACTTCATTGCTTTCCCCTACTTTGTCTTCTAGGTCATTAATTCATTCCTCTGCTTCTTTCAAGCCACCTATTCATTGCATCAAGCCTATTTCTAATCTTGTTTGTTTCACTCTTAATCCGTGATCCATTCTTTTTTTAACTCTTTTATCTTTGTGGTAAGAGTCTCACTGATGTCTTCTACTCTTTTCTCAAATCCAGGGAGTATCCTTATTGTTGTTGCTTTGAATTCTCCACCGGGTATGTTACTTATATCTGTTTCATTTAGATCTCTGGCTGTGGCCTTATCTTGTTCTTTCATTTGGGATAAATTCTTCCATCATCACATTTGTCTAAGTCTCTGCCTTCTTTTGTGTATCAGAAAAAGCATTTCGGTCTCCTTCTCCCTGGAGCTTCAGGGAGTCTCTGGCTTTGTGCTGCTTGCCCTCTGCTGTTGTGTTTTGGCTGTTCTAACTTACAGGCCAGTCATCCGCAGAAACTCTGCCTACAGTGGGCAGAGTTTAGTCCTTAGCTAGAATGTGGTTTTAACTAGGTGTGGGTGTGCTCTGGTCTGCCTGTGTAATGAGACCTGATACTACTTCTACTAAAACTGAGGCCCTGCAGAACCCTCTGGTTGGAAGATGTGGTGTGGGCAGGAGCTTCTGCTGATCTTTAGGTGAAGGGGCCTGCAGCATGGGGACTGAGACATACTTGACCAGGAAGGATAGTCCCACCAGAGCACAGGGGCATAGGATTTGGTGCAAGCAGGTGAGGCAACCAGTGACAGGGCCTAGCTGCCCTCTGCAGGTGGCTCTGCATTTATTCTGAGAGGTGGAGGAAGTAAATGGCACTAGCCAGCAGCCCTTTTGTCCCCAGAGAGGCATTTCCATGAATGCTACCTCTCAAGGATGTGCTGTAAGAAGAGGGAATAATCTTCCCTCTTTGTGCTCCAGGTGTTCCTCAGATCTCTCTTTCCATGCCTGTCTTCCACTGGGGTGTTTGCCTGCCTTCTCTCCAGGAGCAGGGCTGCACCCTCAGGAATCTATCCCTGCCAAGCCCACTGACCTTTAGAACTCGAGTCTTCAAGCTTCACTGGTTGCAATAACTCAGGAGATTCAGCCCTTCTCATTGTCCAAGCCAATGGCTTTGGAAAAATGTTCTCCTTTTCTGTTCCCCACCACCACCCTTCTCCATGACTATAGCTCCTTCCCTTTTGCAGCACTTGTGATCTATTTCTCCCCAAAACCGCATCTCCAGACTTCCTACCTTCCTTCATGTGGCCTCTTCTCTCCTTTCAGTTGTGGAGTTTGTTCTATCAGTCCTCAAGTTGATTTCTGAGGTACTCAGAATGATTTGATAGTTATCTAGTTGTGTCTGAGGGAGAAGACTAGCCTAGAGTCCTTTTACTCTACTGCCATCTTCCTCTCACAAATATTTTTCAACCTAATTACTTTATAATTTATTTACTACCCAAGAAGAAGAGCATTTTTGCCCACTCCATGGACTTTATATATCACCTAAGATGAAATTCTTCCTTAAGAGCCCAGGTTTCAGTCTTTTTAAAATTTGTGGTTTATTCTGGTTCCCATTATGAGACACCATTCAGTCTAGAAAAAGAAAGATGCTGGAGGGACCAGGCATTTTCTACCTATATGGAATCATTAAAATTAATTGCATTTATTTTAAAAATTATTTACATGCAAACTTCCTTTATATGGGAGATAAAGGTAAGGTGAAGAAAAGTAAGGAAGTGGGGGGTCAAAGAAATCCAAAACATAAATTGTCAGTCTTTGAAGAAATAAATATATACAAAACCCAAACTCTTAAATTATTTTCTAACTCTTCAAATAGTAATTAGATTTATGAAAATCTGTTTTTTTTCTGTTATGACTCTTTCAATTGACTCTACATAAGTTAATTAATTCAATTTGTGATTTGTTTGATTGTAGAAAGATCAATTTAAAAATGATTTATCATTTTGAAAGCTTCCCAAGATGTCCTCTGGATAGATAAATTAGGAATTTACAATATGTATCTTTAATACAAATGCATTTTATAAGCTTCAGATGATTAAAAAGATTCATAATAAAACTCCATAGTTTTTCTGTCAAAATTTTTTTCAATAGTTTCAATAATAAATGAAATATAAGACTCATATGTGAATTTTCTTTTTTATGCATAATACATATTTTGTACCCATACTAAAATTGTTCTTTTAGGAAGAAAAATATAAATAGAATGGTATGCTATTTTTGTACTTCTATGAGAAATTTTTCTCTACAACTATTCCTAGAGACTCTTGCCAGTATAAATGTATGGTTTCAGGACATAGTGGACAACTTAGAGTAAGTCAAAAATTTGCAGAACTTTTCTTTTTTCATGGCTCCTACTTATGGCTTTGCATTAATAAACTTTGTCTTTGAAATTCCTGAGTGAATGATGAGTTTTACTCCTCTCAACCAGCTTAACGAGTTAATTTAAAATTTTCTCACCTCTTTGACGTAGTGGCCAGGATCCATAAATTTTGTGGCGATGTGATTTAATCCAATTAAAAGGTCCCTTCTTTCCTGCCGTGAGGTAAGCTGCACCTCTTTTTTGTTCCAATTTTCTGGTATTCTTCCCAAAGGGTGCCAGCCCTAGATTAATTAACAACTTTGTAAAGCCTTCCTCACTGAAGTGACTTCAGGACAACATGCTGAGTCTTTCTAAGGTCAGCAGACCAAGAATTCCATTCTTTTTCTTTCATACTGGAGTTGTATATGTGTTTTTTTCCCCTGTCTTTGGATATCATAAGTCTATACATAAATATTATAAAAACATGTCATGAACCATCTTTCCTAATATGCCATTAAACTTATTCAATAATATTGTGAGGCAGTTCTGGTTTATGATGATGAAGGAGGACCTTACCAGGACCTTACCATAGAGCAGTATTTTATCTACATTAATTGGTTGAGTTGTAGGTTTGGTATGAAAATCTGTGACCATTCATCAATTCACAGATGTAGTTGTTAACTCTTCCACTTATTCTATCTGAATGGAAGATAGAGCTCTACAAAGCATGAGATTTGAACACATGCTAAGTCTCCGTTTCTTAGAAATGTATGATCGTCCCCGGAGTGGTAACTTCTTAGACAAGGAAAAGGACTTTCTCAAGTCTTGTGAAAGATGAGAGTGCTTTATAAAATTATCCTCTCCTCATAATATTAAAGTTAATGTTTTCTATTTGCTTGGTAATGTTAAAAGTTAATGTTCAGAAAAAGGTAGAATCATGACTCTCATCCAGATATAAAAATGAACACGTTGAGAGAAATGAAAGATTTCTCTCACTCGTATGAGGGAATCAGGCAGATGCCATAACTAGCTCAAAAAAAGCCAAAAATCACAAATCTGTATGGTGTAATAGAATTTGCAAGAGGAGGCAAAGCAAGTTTTTCCAGTAGAAGAGTGTGTGTGGGGGGGGTAAAGGGATGTTAATTAAAACTCTATCAGAGAGGACAAAATTTACATGAGTATCAATTATCTACAGCTTAAAAGGTTGGAAAATGGCTAAAAGTTAAGGAACAAGGCTAGAATCCAAGAGCCTATATGTACAGATTTCCATGAAAACATATTTTTTTTTTCTACAGCAATTTACTAATCCTATTTGCTTTTGATAATTTCCTTACTGGATTTATATATCATACTCTACTTATTGGAGTTAGAGTGAAAAGGAAGAATTATATATATTCAATATTGGGTTCTAATCCCTTATGTTACTTATTAAGCCTATCATAAAAAGAAGAGCTGCTTTCAAAGATTATGAAAATACCTTGATAAATTTTTTAAAAAGGATTAATCTTATGAAAATAACATTGAGAGAAAGAAGCATGATATAAAAGAACACATTGAACATGATTTTATTTTAATAGTTCTAAAAACAGGTATAACTAAACTATTTTGTTTATAAATTTACATATATGAAATTTAATTATAAAGACAACAAAGGATATAAGTATCATAAAATCTATATATGAGATGTTCTTACTTGACAAAATGTTTCTGCTGATAAATTATTTTTTTAAATACTACATCAAAATAGAGTGGTATATGAACAGCACAAATACTCCACTCCCCATTCCTGTACCCAAGTACCACTGTTTCTTTTAATGTTTTTGCACTATTTCAGAACCTGTGCATGTCTGAAGCATCAACCCTTATGTGTAGGGGTAGAACAGAAGTTTTTTTACCCAATTAGAAAGTGTTCTCATGGCTTCCCCTTTCCTCACATATTATCAGCTACTATTATAACAGAAATCACATAGACGCAGATGGACTGAAGCTTGGCCATAAAACATTGTGCTATAGAGTTTTCCTCCACAAGGAGTAGAAACTTAGATCCAGGTATATAGGTAAGGGCCCTAGCATGCACATTAAGTGAAAGCCAGCTATATACTGTCTTTAAAATTCACAGAATTCTAGGGAGAATTGAGTCCAATATGTTAACAACCACTTGAGTTATTCAGAATTTCTCAGTGGGGTGCTATTGGCATTTTGAACAGGACAATTCTGTAATATGAATCATCTGTGATCTAAATATTGCATGATATTTAGCTTCCTTGGCAGTTGGGCAGTAAATGTCAGTACCATTCAAGTCATTGTGACATCCAAAAACTTCCTACATGTTACCAATTGCCCTGGGTGTGGGGGGATATACCACATCTGGTTGAAAATATTACCATCTACACAGTAACATTATTCATAATAGCCAAAAGGTGGAAGCAACCCAAATATCCATAGACAGATGAATGTATAAACAAAATATGCTCTATCCATACAATAAAATATTATTCATCCTTAACAAGGAAGGAAATTAATATATTAGCTACAACACAGATGAAACTTGAGGACATTATGCTAAGTGAAATAAGCCAGTCACAAAAAGATAAATACTATGATTCCATTTATATGAATTATCTAGTGTAGTCAAACTCATAGGAACAAAAAGTATAATAATGGTTGTCAGAAGCTAGCGGGAGGGAGAAATGAAGACTTGCTGCTTAATGGGTATAGTGTTTCTGTTTTGCAAGAGGGAAATGTTCTGGAGATTGGTTGCATGATAATATGGAATATACTTAACACTACTGAACTTCACACTTAAAAATGGTTAAGATGGTAAAATTTATGTTACATGTACTTTACCACATTTTTTTAAAAAATGCTACTACCAATTTGAGATTTTAAGCAAACATTGAGGTGGGCACGTATTGCATGGAGCACAGGGTATGGTGCATGAACAATGAAACTTGGAACACTGAAAAAATAAAATTAAATTAATTTTTAAAAAACATTATTTTTTATTTATTATTTCTTAAATTTTATTTTTTCAGTGTTCCAAGACTCATTGTTTATGCACCACACCCAGTGCTCCATGCAATACGTACCCTCTTCAATACCTACCACCAGGTTCACCGCCTCCCTTCCAAAACATTATTTTAATGTATATATTATATAACATTTTGTAATGGGGCATCCAAATAGTGATTTTTTATAAATAAATTATAACTTTAAATTTGCAAGGGAAGGTAATTAATCATACTTTTCAACATTTCAAGAAAGATTTCTTTTAAATATGTCCTTTACAATAACACCAGTTCTTTACTTCATGGAGTGGACTAGAGAAATAGTCTATTGAAGTCCTAGAGATTTTCGATACAAGTTATTTCACAGAACTTTTGCAAATAAATGTATCTAGGCCTAGCTCTGGAGAGACATGTGAAGTCATATTAAAATTAAAATGTATTAACATAACTTTCAGAACTTAAAAAATGACTACACAGGACTTTAGACTCTGAAGAATCTTGTATAATTTTTTTCACGCTTCCAATCTTATCACAGTTATTATAAGTACTTATAAGCTAGTATCTGCATGTATCATATTGCTTGTATTGAAACATGCTAAGAAGTGATATTTCTTTAGGAAAGAACATATTCCTCAATTCACCAAATCATGTCAAATCTTGAGTTTTTACATGTCACATTAAGAGAGAAACAAAGAACACATTTAAAAGACAATAAATAAGCCTGAATCAAGAGATTCAAGTTTACTTATGTAATACTATGTTACATTAAAGTTTAAGCTAAAAGTAAATTAAAGGCTAACCTAAGATGTCAGTGTCTGAGCGAAATAGAGCCAAGATAGTTCCATAGTGTTCAATATTAAGATATGAATTTGGCTATAACATAGTACTAAAATGTGTACCAGCTTTTCTAAAAGAAAATTTTTTATTTTATATATGTGATTCCTGTCCTCCTTTGATGCACAGAATATCCTTCATCATGTCTACCCAGTTTATTTCCTTTATTATACTCCTTTCTTCATGGAGTAGTGCAAAAATGTAGATGTAGGGGAAGGAAAGGTATGATCATAAATGTTATTTATATAAGAAGTCATTGACTTAAGAACAGAAAGTCAGTGTGATGTTAAATAGTCAACAACTAGGGATTTAGGTAAAGAGATACTTTACTCAAAGAAGAAGACTACTGCAATAGGAAGAGGGCAATTATTGCAATAGGGAGAACACTGACCCCATGGTTCGTAAGCATCTCAAAGTTCAGGCACATGGCTTTTCTTTTGCAGGGAGAAGTAAACAAGAAAGAACCAGGCATGGGGACTTGGGATAAGTAGGTGGAATGATAGGGCAGTTAACAGGAAATATTTTTCTTTGAGCTCAGCCGATTCTCTGGGAGGGACCACTAAGGAAAGTGGGTCATGCATTCGATGCTTGCTTAAGCTCAAGGGTGGGCCAAAGATCAGTGGTCTGGGAGAAAGAGAGAAGCCTAACAAGTTTGCTCATGTGAAGCTAGCAGGCATCTGTCCATCCGTGAGCAGTTACAGACAGTTCAGCTAATCATTTATGACACAAAGAATGGAAATCCAGAGGGTCTGTGTCTGGTCTTGCTAGAGGTAAACAAGAGGGGCATCTGGGAGTCTTTTCTCAGTCTTATGCAAAAGGGTGGTTCTTTGCAGTAAGCTCTTTCCCAGAACACAGAAAAGTGACAGATAACTGTCACTGTTTTCTAGGAGCGCAGGGCTCAGGGAAAGCTCAACACTGTCAGTAGGCACAGTGGAAAGCATACAGATGTTCAAACAAAGCATCTGGCTGACATCTGAACTCTCCAACCTACCAGTAAAATTTTTAACAGTCTTTATGGGATCAATGGCAGCAGATATCATCCGTACATTAAGCGTAATACTTTATTCCTTTAAAATGTGCTTTATCCTCATTCAAGCTCCTTGCTGCCCTTCAATTTCTGGTCCATTCTACTCATGTTACTCTTTACCATGGAGATTAAGTAGGTGAGGATCTCTTTTGCATTTGCAGTTATGTTCCTGAAGTGTCAGCCGACAGTTTCTGCTCACTGGGGCTCATGGAAGCCAGGCTGGTCTAGAATTTATAGTGTCATTTAGGACATCACAGAGTGTTCACCTGCAGCTGAAACAGATAAGCCTCAGGAAAGTCAGTATCCTGCTCAGAATTTCTGTCATTGTCACTTGTCTTCCTCTGCATCTTATTTAATACACTCTGGATGGTTTGACTCTGCCCAATCTCCTTGGCATCCTTGGACCTCAGTATCATTAAAGATAGCAGTACATGCCCAACTTCCTTACACAATGGTTGCAGGGATCAAATGAGAAGAATAGGAAATGCATTTTAGTAATTCAAATATAGTTGCTACTATGAAGTCATCTAGAGTCAGGCCATTTGAGGAACAACTGCTTCATGGTTATCATTTGTCCCTGAAAACATCAATTCCTATTTGTTCAAGTTCTGTACTGCTGCCATGAAACCAAATTCAGACTGCACTATTACAGACACCCAATGTTTTGGCTCATAATTCTCACTTGTTCACTGTGCAGTAAAACTCTTATAGGGCCATAAACACTGATAGGACTGGATTTTCATATTCATCCATTTATTTAATTATCACACTTTCATTGGTTCTGGGGAGAAAGGCTCCTAGATACAATAGGAGAGAATTGAGCTCAGTGACTCAATGGTTGGGAAAGAAAGAGCAGTGTTACACGTTTCACGGTGGAGCCCCCCCATATTCTCACCCATGTGATACAGTTATATGAAAATTTTGCAAAGTGTTTATAACAAAACACATAAATGGAAGCACTATAATGATTTAGAGATTAAAATATCTCTAAATTTGGATATCCATAATATCCATGGTACCATGGATATCCATACCATGATACCATGATACCATACCATGATATCATTTGGAATCAAAAGGATATTTATCAAATTTTAAAATCAAAATTCATTTGTTTTCTCAGCAGAACTACCAAAGTCTCAATAATAAGTATGTTCAAAACTCACTCCAGTGCTATAAAAGCTCATATCTCAGTATATCTTGGGTTTTTTGGGGCCCTGTTTTCTTTCCTGTAAGTAAGCACCAATAGGTCTCTTGAACTTACTACTGGCAGGGGCTGCATTTTATGGAAATTTGGCAGAATATGCCACCTGAAAATACATCACTTTGGCATATTCATTATTTTGAGCTAAAGACAACTGAGAAGAAGCACATTTAAGAAAATCTTTCTGCTTTCTTCCTATATGCTGAAAAGCAGGACATAAATTCATAAATGTGTCCTTCCTCCTCTGTATCAAGAAGGACAGAAGGATGATTTTAGACCTTGCTCAGCCCAGAGACAGCACTGAGGAACATGCATAGCAAACTTTGCTAAAACTAGCCATGACTTTTCTCATATATTTGCCTTCCTACAACTGGCCACTCTTAGAAGCTCAAAGTCATTTTCCTTTGTCTTGTCACTTCACTAAAAAATTATTGGGCAAGTCCCATCCAAACATTGCTCTTTACCCCACAGTTTCTCTGGTTCATATTACAATCACTTCCTTAAAAAATATTCCCACTCCCTTGTACTCCCTCACTCCCATAATTACTCTCACTCGACAAATCTCAAACATTCAACTATTTTCACCCAAGAAGCTTAATGTTTCTGGGAAAAATAAAATCCACACAGCTTTGCCAACCATTTCCTCTTCAAATTTCTAACAACAATCTGAGAAAAAGCACTGAGAGGAGGTGTATTTTCCCACTTTCCAAAATGGCCAGTTGATAGCTCTTTCTCTTCAAATCCCCTTTTATCACATGCCACCCCATTCCCAAGTTGCCTCCTATGTCATGAATAAAAGAGAAACAATTGGACAATAGATCTTTCATTCTCTGAGTTGGCCAACACCTCAGTGTCTCCACTCTTTTTACAATTTAGCAAGAGCCCTGCTCTTATCAAAAGCCATCACTTCCATTTGAGCACTGAGTGACATTTCTTCTGCCTTCTCAAGGTCAGTGCCTCCAAGGGCAATGCCATCAATGTACACAATACTTAGGTAATTCCCTACTTATAAAAAGAAAGAATTCCCCTTCCTATATGCTCCTCCAACCTCTTTTCCTCTGTTCTTCTTCACATAAAAACTTTTATTTTTAAAAAAGATTTATTTATTTATTTTTGAGAGAAACAGAGAGAGAGAGAGAAGAGAGGGAGAGAGAGATCAGGGGAGGGCAAAGGGAGAGGAAGAGAGAATCTCAAGCAGACTCCTTGCTGAGCGGCAAGCCCAATGCCGAGCTTGATCCCAGGACCCCAAGATCATGACGTGAGCTGAAATCAAAAGTTGAACACTTAACTGACTGAGTCACCTAGGGGTCTCTCACATAAAAACTTTTCAAATGTGTTATGGTTTTGGATTCCTCCACTCGATCACCACCCATCTCACCAGCTCAACAAAACTATGTCTGTCAAGGCTTCTAAGAGCTTCTATATTTTCTTATCCAAAGGTTCTCATCTTACCCAACTTCTTTGTATTCTGAACTCTGTTGACCTTCTTGAAATAGATCTATTCTTCTCAAAACATTTCCCTCTCTGGATTGCACAGTTTAGCTTTATCTTACTGTTTACTCCTCAGCCTCTTTTTCTGTTTTCACCTCTTCCACATAATGGAATTGTCCAGAGATCACAGCCCTATCTATGCTCTCTTCCTAGACCAGTGGTTTTCAAGCCTGGCTGCTCTATCCAATCACTTACAAAGCTCTTTAAAAATATGGTATAGGAAATATCCCTTCAAAGATTCTAATTTAATTGGCCTGGGGTTCCAAGGTACAATCAGACTGAGGAACACTGCCTTAGAAAATACTGAGGCCCACTGCGGCTATGAACATTGGGGTACATGTGGCCCTTCTTTGTACTGCATCTGCTTCTTTGGGGTAAACACCGAGTAGTGCAATTGCAGGGTCATAGGGTAGCTGTATATTTAATTTCCTGAGGAATCTCCATACTGTTTTTCAAAGTGGCTGCACCAACTTGCATCCCCACCAACAGTGGAGGAGGGTTCCCCTTTCTCCACATCCTCTCCAGCATTTGTGGTTAACTGTCTTGTTGATTTTGGCCATTCTAACTAGTGTAAGGTGGCATCTCAGTGTGGTTTTGCTTTGAATCTCTCTGATGGCTAAAGATGATGAACATTTTTTCATGTGTCTGTTAGCCATTTGTATGTCTTCTTTGGAGAAGTGTCTGTTCATGTCTTCTGC
>CM052801.1:20671165-20716004 GCA_028533885.1 Nasua narica
TTCTTGGTGCTACAGTAAATGGAATCGATTCTCTAATTTCCCTTTCCATATTTTCATTGTTAGTGTATAGGAAAGCAAAGAAGGGCCACATGTACCCCAATGTTCATAGCCACGATGGTCACAATAGCCAAACTGTGGAAAGAACCAAAATGCCCTTCAACAGATGAGTGGATAAGGAAGATGTGGTACATCTATACAATGGAATATTATGCCTCCATCAGAAAGGATGAATATCTTACTTTTGTATCAACATGGACAGGACTAGAAGAGCTTATGCAGAGTGAAATAAGTCAAGTGGAGAGAGTCAATTATCTTATGGTCTCACTTACATGTGGAGTATAAAGAAAATCATGGAGGGCATTGTGAGAAGGAAGGGAAGGGTGAATGGGGGGAAATCGGAGGGGGTGATGAACCAGGAGAGACTGTGGACTCTGAAAAACAAACTGAGGGTTTTGGAGGGGAGGGGGTGTGGGTGTGAGCGAGCCTGGTGGTGGGTATTGAGAAGGGCACGTATTGCATGGAGCACTGGGTGTGGTACATGAACAATCAATCTTGTAACACTGAAAAATTAAAATAAACATATTTGGGGAGAAAAAAATAAGAATAAATGAAATTCAAGATTTAAAATAAAAAAGAAAGAAAATACTGAGGCCCATAGCTTTAAGTACCAACTGTATGCTGCTTATTCTAAGTAGATATCACCAGCTCAGACTCCTGTCCTGAGCTTTAGACTCCATCTACCTGTATGCTATCTACCTTCAGACATCAATCATCTCAAAAGGAATATATTCAAAATGGAATCTAATGTCTCACTTTCTTTCAGTCCTACACAGCCAATGTAATCTGTCAAGTATTATTGACTTTCTAGCCAAAATTTCTTGAATGTATTCTTTTCTCTCCATTTTTCTACCACTTCCCTAATTCAAGTTGCCTTAATTTTATTCCTTGACTGACCACAATGCCTTTCAACTGTTCTTACTTCTATTCCCCACTCCCCTCCATTCTGCATACAGTAAGCAGACTTTGTTAATAATGTCAATCATATCATCTATTTCTCTTATTTTAATGTCCTATAATTGCTTTGCATTGCTCTTACAATAAAATACAAACCTCCTACCATGATTTATAAGGCCCTATATGATCTATCCCAAGGTACTTCTCAAAGCAATTTTCATATGACATTTTCAATTACTCACTATAATCCAATCCAACTTATTACTTTCTCGTCTGCAAATATACCGTTATCCTTCTTGCTTTAAGGCCTTTGCATTTGCTATTCCCTCTGTCTGTAATTTATCTCTTCCCATACCCTATAGCTCATCTCTCTGTGAAGCAACATGTAATTTCCTCAAAAATAGTATAGTGGCTAATAACACTGCTTCTGTGTCAAACTACATAGCTTCAAACATTCTGTTGTTTCTTTTGTTTTGTATGTTTAAATAACGTTTGTAATCCAATGGACACACAAAACAATACTGTGCTGAGGAAAGCAGTTTCATAAATTAATAAGTGTTAGGAAGCTGGGAGGAGAGGTCAAGGTAACAGGAAGAGGAGAAAGCAGTCTTTTTGTGTGTGACACTTCCAAATTGTGGGGGCAGGGCCCATGCTGTAATGAATGCACTTATACAAATGAGTGACAATACAAAGACTGAGCATGAAAATAAAATTTTCTCTTGCCATTTGCAAGGATGTGGATGGAACTAGAGGGTATTATGCTAAGTGAAATAAGTCAGTCAGCAAAAGACAAATACAATATGATTTCACTCATGTGGAATTTAAGAAACAAAACATACAAACATAGGGGAAGGGGAAGGAAAAGTAAGATAAAAACAGAGAAAGAGGCAAACCATCAGAGACTCTTAACTACAGGAAACAAACTGAGGGTTGCTGAAGGAGAGGTAGGTGGGAGGTTAGGGTAACTGGGTGATGGGTATTAAGGAGGGCACTTGATGTAATGAGCACTGGGGGTTATATGCAACTGATGAATCACTAAATTCTACCCCTGAAACTAATAATACACTGTATTTTAACTAAATTGAATTTAAATAAAACAAATTTTTTAAAGAAAATAAGATTTTCTCTGAAAACACATTTTTTGGCACAGATTTAAAGAAATGAATGTCAAGGGAATTTGATTTTTTAAGACAGTATTATACATATTTATATATATTATATATTTATATATACACATATCCCAGGTTCTGCACATCCCATCAAGAAAGAAAATCCTGTTTGCTCTTCTTAAATTGTAAACTGTATAGCCAGGTGACTCAAAGATGGTGATGGCAATGAATTAAGAAACTTGACACATCCAAATGAACAAGGAGAAGGGTGGGTCGGGACAAAACAACCCAGTGAAATATTCACTGACCCCAAGATTTCAGTAGAAACCTGAAGTCCTATGTTGGAGTCCTTAATGTGTGTTCAAGTATACCACGACATCCAAAGTGTCATGGCATGTCTTCACTGTGCAAAAGCCCAAGTGTTTAGCCAGTGTTTCTTAATAGTGTAATCTTCAAAGACTGAGGTAAACAATCTGCGTCTCAGTATCTGCCTATGTAAAATTAAGTTGACAAAAGTATCTACATGATAACGTTGCTAAAAAAGCCTATTCTAAGTGAATAATCACCAGAGAAGGACTTGGTACATAATAAGTGTCCAATAAATGTTAACTATTATAATTCTCTATCCTATATAAAGTAGGGTATCTAGTCTATTACCCTGTTTTTTGTCTTCAAAACACTTATCTCCTTTTTCCTGATTAATTCATTAAGTAATTTTTTGTGTTTGTTAATTTTGTGTTTGTTAACTTAAATTAACAATTTAAATTTTTTTAAATAATTTTAAATAACTTTTTAAATAATTTAAATTAAAAACACAAATTTTGTGTTTGTTAATTTTTATTTTATGTCTTCCCAAACCACACCCAGCACCACAACCCAGGTCCTACTAGAATTTAAATTCCATGAAGGCAGGGATCTTATCTGTATTGGTCAGTACCGATTACACAGAACACAGAAAAAGACCTAGAAAAGAGTATAGACTCAGTAACTAATTGCCAACTTAATGGTGATTGGCCTAAATAGAACATATTTCAGTGAGTACAGACATTCTAAAGATCAAGAGCAATTCTGTTGGGTGTAAATCTGACTGTATACCTGTTTCAAAAACAAGACTTTCCATAACTCAAAAGTGGAGTATGGCATATTACCTCCATGGAAAAAACAAGTTTTTCAAAAATTTGTTCTGCATTTTCCATGATCATAGTAAAACCAATTGCATTTTTAGAGGCACCATAGCAAAATAAATTCAATTTCGGGTTGTCAAATTGAAGTATCTTAATGTAATATTTTCATCTGAAAGTTGTCAGATCAATTCATTTTTTAATACAAATTAACTATATGTTCAGGATGCCTGGGTGGCTCAGTTGGTTAAGTATCTGCCTTTGGCTCAGGTCATGATCCCAGAGTCCTGGGATGGAGTCTCAGGTAGGGCTCCTTGCTAAGCAGAGAGTCTGCTTCTCCCTCTGCCTGCCACTCCCCATGCTCTTGCTCTTTCTCTCTCTCTCCCTCTGACAAATAAATAAATAAATAAATAAATAAATAAATAAATAAATAAATCTATCTTAAAAAAAACAAATTAACTATATGTTCAACAAATCCACAATTGTTTCATTAGAAGAGAATACCTTACAGTTTTTCTTTTTTACAATATCGAGACAAATATAATCTTTAAATTACTTCATAACTCATTTAAAAATAATGTAATTTTTTTTGATTATCATTACTTCATCCACAGAAACCATATTTTATCAGCTTAGAAAAGGATATGAACAGCATAAGGCAAGTTCAAAGACTCGAATGAATAAAGAAGCAGTCACACTGAAGGGGGTTCACATTTTCACAAATGAGTTCTCAAAGGACACCATATTCTTCATCATATCCTCATCATTTAGTTTGAATAGATTCTGAAAAATCAGATGGGAATTTCAGGAACAAATGTCTCTTTTATTATCTCGTAAAGAAAAAAATTAAACCCTACAGGTTCCTTCCAAATCATCATTCTATATTTTTTATTGAACTTGAAAAAGTGAAATGGAACAGAATAAAATTTCTTTGTTGTGACACTAATCTTTCAAAACCTAGGCTTATAAATTGTCGCCAAACCTCAGCATTGAGACTAATGAATCTCTGCTCTTTTCAGTGCACTCTTGGTATAATAATGTTGAATGGCCCAGGAGTCTCAACTGCTCATTTATTTGAATCACAATGGCTGTCTAAGAAAACCCTAAGTAAAGGTAGGTTGGTGCATGAATTTTCTATTCCCATATTGTTTTCTTGGAGTCCCAGTGTTCTGGTAATTTCTGCCAAGAGTAAACCCAAGAAGAATTTGAATCATACTGCAGATTTAATTTCATTTCAAGGACTTGTCATCTCACTAAAAACCATGCAGAACCACCTTAACATTAGTTCTATATTTTTAATGATCCATGAAATGTGACTCATCTGTCCTTTTACACGTATGAAGTGATTCTTTTATATCAAAATTGTTTTTAAGAACTTTTAAAGCACCACTCTAATGCACTTTATTGACGACAATTGGGAAGAGACTTGTTCACACATATTTGGGTATTAACTGTCCAATGGTAACAATTAAATGTTTTTTTAGAAGAACTCATATAGTAGAATAACTTTATAAGTGGATTACTTTTTCAAACACTGTTTTGAGAAGAAAAAATAGCTCTTTAAAAATAAGAATTTCACAATTAAGAGCCCAAATATCCATCGACTAATGAATGGATAATAAAGATGCAGTGTATATATATACAATGGATGATTACTTAGCCATAAAAATGAATGAAACCTTGACATTTGAAATGACATGGATGGAGCTATAGAGTATTATGCTAAGTAAAAAAAGTCAACCAGACAAAGACAAATACTATATGATCTCACTCACATGTGGAATTTATGAAAACAACATAGGGGGGAAAAGAAACAGGCAAACCAAGAAACAGACTCTTAACTCTAGAGAACAAACTCATAGTTACCAGAAGGGAAGTGTGTGGGGGAATGGGTGAAATAGGTGATGGGGATTAAGAGGTGTGCTTGTTCTGATAAGCACTGGGTGATATATCAAAATGCTGAACCACTGAATTGTACACCTGAAACTAATATTGCATTGTATGTTGACTAACTGGAATTTAAATAAAATTCCACTTTAACAAAATAAAAGCACTTATAGATTTAAAAACTTTATAATTTATATAAAAATATTTACAGGGGAGAGTATCATTCACCAGATTCTAAATAATAAGTTAACTATCAAATTCCTCACTCATTTTGTCCATGTACTATTTAGTAAATATATATTTGAATGTCAATATTAAAATATCACAATGTCAATTCATAGGAGGCTTTACATGTTAGTAGACTTGGTGAAAAGATGCCAAAAGACACATTCTGCCTCCAAAAGATATCTCCCATTTCACTTCATCTGAAGCACAAATTATTAGTCAATTAATTGAGCACCTTCTCCAGAAGAACTTGGTTTACAACCACATTTTGCCTCCTAGAATCAATAGACGACTTATCACTACTTTAACAAAAGTATATTTCTCAAAGTAGCTAATTTGAAATTCTAGGGAACCAATCCAGAAGGTCTGATACCAAAATAGAGAAGTTTCCATGCATTGTATGGATAGCACATAGGAAGGTCCACTTGTTCCCAGTTCAAATATTAAGTTTAGATCCAGAAGAGAAAGCAGAATGGAACATTCCAGGCCATGCTAATATCTATTGGGTAGGTTTACAAGAGCCACTTCTGTGACCTAAGTGGAGAAATCAGTTACCAGATATGTAGTGAAAACAAAATGTAAGTAAAGGAAGGAGGAAACAAACAATTCAGGGGGAAAAGCTTGTGTTGGGGAAGGGAACAAAAAGAAACAAAATCTGAGAGTCCAGAGAAGAGCTGTTTCTGTAAGAAACAACATCTGAGAGTCTAGAGAAGAGCTGTTTCTGTAGGAATCACCATGACAGTGAATTTCAACCATGCTAGTTTTGAATACTTGGGTGTGTGTCTCCTGCCAATGAGAATTTTTAGACAGACAAAGCTATTCAGAGAGTTTTGAAGGTTATGCTTAAATAGTGGTTTCCAACATTTAGACTATGGACTTCTGGGTGACATTATTTCTTTAATAATTGAATCCTAAAATCACCTCTATTTCAACTGGGGAGCCATGAACAACTTTGATATGAAGAACAAAAGTATGCACAATCAAAAAGTTCAGAAACAACTTCTATGCTGGATAGTCAATCACTAGATGGGATTCTGATCTCAACAAACATGACCTTTTTTTTATTTCCAACCCTTAAGTTCTATTCTCAAAATCTAATCATGAAAATGGTACATGCCAAACACAAAATACTAGACCACTTTTCTTTTAGGAGCAAAGAGAGGATTTGGCAAAAACAAAGGCTAGGTTAATGTGCTTGTGGATGCATAGCGGACTAGGTGTTATTACAGATATTTGTCAAAGTTGAGTTAATGTCCCAAAGATACAGTAATATCTACAAGAAAATCAGTGTATTTGCTTATAATGGCTAAAAAAATGGAATTATGCTTTTATCATAGGTTGAATTGTGTATTCCTACAAAAAGATATGTGGAAAATGAACTCCCAGTGCTGCAGAATGTAATATTTGAAAATAGGGTCATTGAACATATAATTAGTTAAGATGAGGTTACAAGGGAGTAGGGGAGACCCCTAATCCAATATGACTGGTGTACTTTAAGAAAGACAGCCTTGGAGGGTGGAGCAAGATGGTGGAGGAGTAGGAGATTGAGATATCATCAGATCCCAGAAGTTCAGCTACATAGTTATCAAACCATTCTGAACACCTACAAACTCAACAGGAGCTAGAAGAGAAGAACAGCAATTCTAGGAACAAAAAATCAACCACTTTCCGGAAGGTAGGATGCACGGAGAAGTGAATCCAAAGCAATAGGAAGATAGACTGCAGGGGGTGGGGTCGGGTCCTGGCAAGCCTCAGAGCAGCGGAGCACAAAATTGGAACATTTAGGAGTCTGCTCTGCTGAGGGACATCGCTCCAGAGGCTAAGTGGTGTGGGGATGGGGGAAGTGGAGCCCTCACTGGGATGGTGTGGTCTCAGGACCCATGGGGATACAAAAAAAACAGGGATGTCTGAGGGTAACAGAGCTCCCAGGTATCAGAGTGGGGAAGCCAATGGCAGAGAAGGAGCCAAGAAGCGGGCAGGATCTCAGCTCAGGATTACCTTAAACCATGATCAAAGACACAGTTGGGCCACTGCTCTTCGAGCAGGGACCCCACAAGTGGCAGATCTGGAGAGACCCCTTCCTTCCTCCTCCAGGAGGAGTGGTGCAGGAGCACATGGGAGGAATCTGCTGGGTTTGGAGACTCCAACCGGAACTGTGCACCAGAGATAGAAATGCTCTGTCACAGGCTAGCTGAGCTCAGACTGTGGCCGGAGACCAGGAAGACAGGAGTGATTGACTACTTTTCTCTGAGGGCACACTGAGGAGTGGGGCCATGAGCTCTTGGCTCCTATGGGCTGGAGATTGGGAGGCTGCCATTTTCATTCCCGCCTTCCAAAGCTGTACAGAAAGCATTGAGGGAACAAAAGCTACAAGAGGGAACCCGAGTAAATCACTTAGCCCAGCCCCTGGCAAGGGCGGTATAAATCCACCTCAGGCAAATACATTTGAGAATCACTGCAACAGGCCCCTCCCCCAGAAGATCAGCAAGAGTATCCAGCCAAGACCAAGTTCACTGAGCAATGAGAACTGTGGAACTCCAGAATTAGGAAAAAGCAACACATAGAATTCATGGCCTTTTTTCCACAATACTTTAGTCTTTCAAAGTTAAATTTTTTTAATTTTATTTTTTATTCTATTTTTTTAATTTTTCCTCTTTCTTATTTTCACGTTTTTTAACTAGTATCCTATCAACACTGTTATATTCATATTTTATCCCCTCATTGTATTTAACCTTATTTTTTGTATACATATAGGTTTTTTCTTTAAAATTTTGGGATACAATTTCTTCTAAGATCAAAATATACCCTAAATAAAGCACACAGCTTTGTTCTAGTCTCAAACCTGATTACATTCTTCCCTCTTTTTTTTTTATTTTTCAACCAACTTCTTTCTTATCAATCCCTTCTTTAGAATCTTTTTTAATTTTCATCTTTACACTCATATTCCATCCCTTCATAGTGTTTACCCTTATTTTTGTATAAGTTTTTCTTTCTTTAAAATTTTGGGAGGTACTTACTTCTAACAGACCAAAATACACCCAAAATTAAGTGTGCGGCTCTGTTCTAGTCAGTAGTTTAATATATATATATATATATATATATATATATATACACACACACACACACACACACACACACATACACATACACACACAAACACATATTTTTTCTCTCTTTTTTTTCTTTGTCTTTTTCCACCCCCTTTCTTCAACTCCCAGTTTTGGCTCTCTTCTGATTTGGTTAGTGCATATTTTTCTGGGGTCATTGCTACCCTTTTAGCATTTTGTTCTCTCATTAATCTATTCTTATCTGGATAAAATGACAAGGTGGAAAAACTCACCACGAAAAACAAAGAACAAAAGGTAGTACCGATGGCTAGGGACCTGATCAATACGGACATTAGTAATATGTCAGAACTAGAGTTCAAAATGACAATTACCAAGGTACTAGCTGGGCTCAAAAAAAGCATGGAAGATATTAGAGAATCCGTTTCTGGAGACATAAAAGAACTAAAATCTAACCAAGTTGAAATAAAAAAAGCTATTAATGAGGTTCAATCAAAAATGGAGGCTCTTACTGCTAGAATAAATGAGGCAGAAGAGAGAATTAGTGATATAGAAGACCAAATGATGGAGAATAAAGAAGCTGAGCAAAAGAGAGACAAACAACTACTGGACCATGAAGGGACAATTCGAGAGATAAGTGATACCATAAGATGAAACATTATTAGAATAATTGGGATCCCAGAAGAAGAAGAAAGAGAGAGAAGGGCAGAAGGTATATTGGAGCAAATTACTATAGAGAATTTCCCTAATTTGACAAAGGGAGCAACCATCAAAATCCAGGAGGCAGAGAGAACCTCCCTCAAAATCAATAAAAATAGGTCCACACCCTGTCATCTATTAGTAAAACTTACAAGTCTAAGTGACAAAGAGAAAATCCTGAAAGCAGCTCGGGACAAGAAGTCTGTAACATACAAAGGCAGGAACATTAGATTGGCAGCAGACCTATCCACAGAGACCTAGCAGGCCAGAAGGGACTGGCATGTTATTTCAGAGCACTAAATGAGAAAAATATGCAGCCAAGAATACTATATCCAGCTAGGCTGTCATTGAAAATAGAAGAGAGATAAAAAGCTTCCAGGACAAACAAAAATTAAAGGAATTTGCAAACACCAAACCAGCCCTACAGGAAATAGTGAAAGGGGTCCTCTACGCAGAGAGAGCCTAAAAGGAACATAGACCAGAAAGGAACAGAGACAATATACAGTAACAGTCATCTTACCGGCAATACAATGGCACTAAATTCATACCTGTCAATAGTTACCCTGAATGTAAATGAGCTGAATGGCCCCAATAAAGACACAGAGTATCAGAATGGATAAAAAAAAAAGACTCATTGATATGCTGTCTACAGGAAACTCATTTTAGACCCAAAGATACCTCCAGATTGAAAGTGAGGGGGTAGAAAAAAATTTACCATGCTAATGGATATCAAAAGAAAGCTGGAGTGGGAATCCTTATATCAGATAAATTAGATTTTAAGCCAAATACTATAATAAGAGATGAGGAAGGACACTATATCATACTTAAAGGGACCATCCAACAAGATGATCTAACAAAAAGAAAAGTAGAACAAATCAATGAAACCAGGAGCTGGTTCTCTGAAAGAATTAATAAGATTCATAAACGCTGGGCCAGACTTATCAAAAAAAGAGAAAGGACCCAAATTAATAAAATCATTTATGGAAGAGGAGAGAGCACAACCAACACAAAGAAATATCAACAATTATAAGAACAACTATGAGCAGTATACATGAGCAACTATACACCAGCAAATTAGACAATCTGGAAGAAATGGATGCATCTCTAGAGATACATAAACTACCAAAACTGAACAAGGAAGAAATAGAAAACCTGAACAGACACATAAGCAGTAAGGAGATTGAAGCAGGCATCAAAAATCTCCCAACAAACCAGAGCCCAGGGCCAGACGGCTTCCCAGGGGAATTCTACCAAATATTTAAAGGATTAATACCTGTTCTCCTGAAATTGTCCCAAAAAATACAAATGGAAGGAAAACTTCCAAACTCATTTTATGAGACCTTCATCTCAAAACCAAAGACCCCTTTAAAAAGAATTACAGACCAATATTCCTGATGAACATGGATGCCAAAATTCTCACCAAAATTCTAGCCAATAGTATCCAACAGTACATTAAGAGGATTATTCACCACGACCAAGTAGGATTTATTCCTGGGCTGCAAGGTTGATTCAACATCCGCAAATCAATCAATGTGATACCATACATTAATAAAAGAAAGAACAAGAACCATGTGATACTCTCAATAGATGCATAAAAAGCATGTGACACAATACAGCAGAATTTCTTGATCAAAACTCTTCACAGTGTAGGCCTAGAGAGTACATTCCTCAATATAATCAAAGCCATCTATGAAAAACCCACAGCAAATATCATTCTCAATGGGGAAAAACTGAGAGCTTTTCCTCTAAGATCAGGAACACGGCAGGGATGTCCACTATCACACTGCTGTTCAACATAGTACTAGAAGTCTTAGCCTCAGCAATCAGACAACAAAAAGAAACAAAAGGCATCCAAACTGGCAAAGAAGAAGTCAAACTCTCACTCTTTGTGATATGATACTTTATGTGATGATATGATACCTTATGTGGAAAACCCAAAGACTCCACTCCAAGACTACTAGAACTCATACAGGAATTCAGTAAAGTGTCAGGATATAAAATCGATGCACAAAAATCAGTTGCATTTCTATACACCAACATCAAGACAGAAGAAAGAGAGATTAAGGAGTCGATCCCATTTACAATTGCACCCAAAACCATAAGATACCTAGGAATAAACCTAAGCAAAGAGGCAAAGAATCTGTACTAAGAAAATAATAAAATGCTCATGAAATAAATTGAGGAAGGCAGAAAGAAATGGAAAAGTGTTCCATGCTCATGGATTGGAAGAACAAATATTGTGAAAATGTCTATGCTACCTAAAGCAATTTACACATTTAATCCATATCAAAATATCAATTTATTTCAAAGAAATGGAACCAGAAAAGACCCCAAATAGCCAGAAGAATGTTGAAAAAGAAAACCAAAGTTGGTGGCATCACAATTCCAGACTTCAAGCTCTATTACAAAGCTGTAATCATCAAGACAGTGTGGTACTGGCACAAAAACAGACACATAGATCAATGGAACAGAATAGAGAGCCCAGAAATGGACCCCCGACTCTATGGTCAACTAATCTTCAACAAAGCAGGAAAGAATATTCAATGGAAAAAAGACAGTCTCTTCAACAAATGGTGTTAGGAAAATTGGACAGCCACATCCAGAAAAATGAAACTGGACCATTTCCTTACACCGCACACAAAAATAGACTCAAAATGGATGAAAGACCTCAATGTGAGACAGGAATCCATCAAAATCCTTGAGGAGAACACAGGCAGCAACTATTGGGTCTTCATCAAGATCAAAAACTTTTGCACAGCAAAGGAAACAGTCAACAAAACCAAAAGACAACTGACACAATGGGAGAAGATATTCACAAATGACATATCAGATAAAGGGCTAATATCTAAAATCTTTCAAGAACTCCTCAAACTCAACACCCAAAGAACAAATAATCCAATTAAGAAATGGGCAGAAGACATGAATAGACATTTCTGCTTAGAGGACATCCAAATGGCCAACAGACACATGAAAAAGTGCTCAACATCACTTGGCATCAGAGAAATATACATCAAAACCACAGTGAGATACCACCTCACACCAGTCTGAATGGCTAAAAATAACAAGTCAGGAAACGACAGATGTTGGTGAGGATGCAGAGAAAGGGGAACCCTCCACACTGTTGGTGAGAATGCAAGCTGGTACAGCCACTCTGGAAAACAGTATGGACGTTCCTCAAAAAGTTGAAAATAGAGCTACCCTATGACCCAGCAATCGCACTACTGGGTATTTACCCTAAAGATACAAATGTAGTGATCCATAGGGGCATGTGCACCCAAAAGTTTATAGCAGCAATGTCTACACTAGCCAAACTATGGAAAGAACCTAGATGTCCATCAACAAATGAATGGATAAAGAAGAAATGGTATATGTATATATATGTATATGTATATATATATATATATGTATATATATATATATACACACACACATGTACACACAATGGAATACTATGCAACCATCAAGAGAAACGAAATCTTGCCATTTGCAAAGATGTGGATGGATCTAGAGGGTATTATGCTAAGCAAAATAAGTCAATCAGAGAAAGACAATTATCATATGATCTCTCTGATATGAAGAATTTGAGAGGCAGAGCAGGGCGTCATAGGGGGTGGGGGGGAAATGAAACAAGATGGGATCACATGGGAGACAAACCATAAGAGATTCTTAAACTCACGAAACAAACTGAGGGTGGCTAGGGGGTGGGGAGGTAGGGATAGGGTGGCTGGTTTATGGACATTGGGGATGGTATGTACTATGGTAAGTGCTGTGAAATGTGTAACCTTGATGATTCACAGACATGTACCTCTGGGGCAAATAATACATTATATGTTAATAAAAAATTTTGAAAATTTAAAAAAAGACAGCCTTGTAGAAGCAACTGAAGTATCCCTCAATAGATGAACGTATAAATATGTGGTGTATATATATACAATGGAAAATTAGTCAAAAAAAGGAAGTCACGCCATTTGCAACCAAATAGATGGATTTAGAGAGTATAATGCTAAATGAAGTAAATCAGTCTGGGAAAGACAAATACTTATGATTTCACTCATATGTAGAATTTAAGAAGCAAGACAAATGAAAATAGAAGAAAAGAGACAAACAAAAAAAACCCAGACTCAAATAAGAGAACCAGGGCGCCTGGGTGGCTCAGTGGGTTAAAGCCTCTGTGTTCGACTCAGGTCATGATCTCAGGGTCCTGGGATAGAGCCCCGCATCAGGCTCTCTGCTCTGCAGGGAGCCTGCTTCCCCCTCTCTGCCTGCTTGTGATCTCTCTCTCTGTCCAATAAATAAAATAAAATCTTTAAAAAAAAAAATAAGAGAACCGGTGGTTGCCGGAGAGGCGGTAGGCAGGCTGATGGGGAAAATAGGTGAAGGGGATTGAGCACCATTACTGTGATGAGAACCGAGTAATGTACACAATTGTGGAATCATTGTATTGTGCACCTGAAACAAATATAAGACTGTATGTTAATTTTACTGGAAGAAAAATAAAATTAAAAAAAAAAAGACAGCTGTGTGAAGACAGATACACAGAGAGAATCCCAGGTACCACAAAGGCAGAGATTGGCATACTGCAAGCCAAGGAATTCCAAGGACTGCAAGCAACCACCAGAAGGTAGGAAAAGGCGAGCAAAGATTCCCCTCTACGGTTCAGAGGAGGATGCCCTGATTTCAACTTGATTTCAGACTTGCAGTCTCTGGAACTGTGAGAAAATAAATGTATTATATTCTAGGCCCATGTGTGGTACTGTGTTGCGGCAGCACTGCAAAACTAATGCACCCTCCTGGGCTGCAGGAGAAGGCTCCAAGCACCATAACATGTCTCCCAGATTCCCCACACAATGTGAAGCTCCTAGAGAATGGGAAATTTAGGGAACTTACTTTCAAAAAATCATTATTTTCTAGGTGATCTCATCTTGCCTAACTTTTCTGCTCTCCCATTATATGCTTTGAAAATTCCTCTCTACCTCTGGGTCCTGAAGATGTGCTGTTGCTTCATACTTTTCAACTTAGTGATACTAATCCCTCTAAGTGAAATCCCTCTGCACTCACCAGGGTCTCCCCTCCCCATTCCTGTCCCAAATGAATATTCCCGTAAGGGCCACTTCTTCAAATTATTTGTTGAATATATAAATTAATAAATTTTATCAAATATATGAGACTTATATAGACTATCTGATAGTATACATAATCATGTGATCTAATGAGAAAATAAGGTAACTAAAACATTTACTTAGAATTTTTTAAAGGAAAGGAAAAACTGAAATTAAACAGCTATCTGAAAAGTAAAGAAAAGGAAAATACTCCATATGAAAATAAATGGGAGACATCAAAATTATACAGATTAGATATATGTATAGGTATAAAGAGTAAAATTTATATCTTTACATTCTTTCATTATTATTGAAGAAAGAACTTTTGAAGGAACTATTAGTACTCATGGAAAGAAATTTAAAAGCAAAAGGAGAGAAACTAGAAAAAATAAATTAATGTAGATAAAATTAGCTAAGAATTTAAATTAATTTAATACAAAAATCAAACAAAAGTTAAGGATAAAGAAATCCAAAAAAGCAAAATCTTTACAAAGATATCCAGACAAGGTGATTCTACAAATGAATTCTGAACTTCTGAAGAACAGATTATTTCAATGTCTTTAAAAATATTCTGACATTTGGGGGTACCTGGGTAGCTCAGTTGGTTAAGCATCTGCCTTTGGCTCAGGTCATGATCCCTAGGGTCCTGGGATAGAGCCCCGCATAGGGCTCCCTGCTCAGTGGCGAGTCTGTTTCCCCTTTGCCTCCCCCAACTCCTGCTTGTGCTTTCTCTCACTCACTCTCTCTCAAATACATTAATGAAATCTTTTAAAAAATAAAATAAAATAAACGAGTATGTAAAAAGAATAATAAATTATGACCATGTAGAGTTTGTTCTAGTAATCCAGTAATTTTATGTAATTTTATTTTATTTCTTTGCTTTGTGATATGACTTAATTTCTGGAAAGGTAAATCTCATTTCCATGCTATTCTTTTTTCAAAATTACTTTGACTTTTCATGAACCTTTAAATTTACACAAAGGATTAGAATCAATTTGTCATATATCTCAAACTTTTCTACTTGAATTTGAATGGCATTCCATAAAATGTAAATATTAATTCGGCTTTTACAATGTTGTTTTATCACTCATTAACCTAGTATATTTTTCCATTTATTCTTACCTGCTTTTATATTCTATTTAGGAGAGGCCTAAAATTTTCTCTATAAATGTGCTGTGAATTCTTGGTTAGATTAATTGCTAGTTACATGTTGAATCCTATTGCTAATGTAGCCTAGTTTTGATTATAGTTTCTAATTCGATGTTGCTATTTTACAGGAATGCTTTATCCATACTATTTGAAAAAGGTGACAACCTTACCTCTTTCAAAGCTTTATATAAATATATCATCTATATAGATATTTATATAGAGAGATATTTTTATATGTAGATCTTACTCAATTGGCCAGAAGCCAATTATAAGTGATATCCTTGTCTTAATGACCATTATAGGGGAGGAAATGCATCTTACCTTAATCCATTAAATGTAATAGTGGCTGTTGATTTTTTGGGTTACTGCTCATTAGCTATTATCTTATTAATTTCTCATTTTCTTTTTTTTCTAAAAATTTTTCAAATGCTTTGCTTTTGAATGCTTCAAATGTACATATTGAAAATTATATGCCTTTTTTCCCTTTAGTTCAAAAAGTGTTTAATATCTATGAGTTTTTCTAACTTTGAATTACCTTTTATTGTAAATACAGTCTCTACTTAATTATGAGATAAGTTTTATTTTAACCACTGTTAGATTCAAATGCCAATATTTTGTTTAGGATTTCTCCAAATATGTTCATAACTGAAATAAGCCAATAAGGTTTTTTTGTACCATTTTTTTCTGTGAATTTGGCAGTGTTTTTTCTTTCTTTGCATTATGTGAAATAAGATTGTATACTTCTTGAAAGTTTGAGAGAGCTTGTGAGTAAATTCATCTAAATTGGAGGCTTCAGGGAAGAGGGATTGATTATGAGTGAATGTAAGGGTAGAAGAAGATAAATATTTTCAATATCTTTATGGACTTTTGCTCTATGCATATTTTTGACATTTCATCAGATTTTCAAATATATTTGATTATGATTGTCTATAATATTTTAAAATGATTTCAATGTCTATTATACCCACAGTTATTTTCCATTTTTATTCTACATTTGCTTATTTACATATTCGCTTATTTTTATTCATGTCATTTAAGATTTGTCTACTTTTTAGTCTTCTCAGAGAGTCAGCCTTTGGGTTATTATTTTCATTTTCACTGGTTTTTGTTTCTAAAGTTCATTAACTTCTGCCTTTAATTTTATTTTCTATTTTATTTCTATGCTTTATTTTTTTCTAGCCTCTTTAGTTAAATTCTTAGCTAATCCATTAAAATTATTTTGTTTTCTGATACAAATCTTTAAAAATATTGATAAATATATATATTTCTTTACCAAAGTGGTTATGTAGTTTCTCTAAAAGATGACAAATTTACAGGCTATAAAATTCTATGTACATATAATTCAGTTCAAGCTTACCATGATATTAGTCAATTAGCCTTTTGTTGCTCAGTTATTTATTGCCTGCTTAATCTGTCTAATAGGAAAATGTGTAGTAAAATTATTAATTACAATAGTTGATTTCTGCATTTCTTTGCTTAGTTTGGTCAGTTGTAGTTCTATATATTTTGACATTATTGTCAATGTAAAAATGTTCAAGACATATCTTTTTGAGCTATGTTTCTTTTTATGAACATATAGAGTGCTCAACTTAAAGTCTCTGAGATTAAAATCACCTCTCAGCTTGCCTTTTTTTATGTTAATCTGCTGTATCTTTTTCCTTCTATTTTAGTTTAATAAATAGCTAGCTGTTACCTTCTGTACTGGTTTGCTCACCTTTTAATCCAATTTGAGGGTCTATCTGTACACAAATTTAATATATTTATATTTGTATAATTTTTCATCATATTAGCATTCATTTCTGTACCTTATTTCATGATTTTAATTTAAAAATCATTTTTAGGGGCGCCTGGGTGGCTTATTGGGTTAAAACCTCTGCCTTCAGCTCAGGTCATGATCTCAGGGTCCTGGAATCAAGCCCCACATCGGGCTCTCTGCTCAGCGGGGAGCCTGCTTTCCCCCCTCTCTCTCTTTGCCTGCCTCTCCGCCTACTCATGATCTCTCTCGCTCTCTCTCTCTCTGTCAAATAAATAAATAAAATATTTTAAAAAAACAAAACTCATTTTTAATATATAGCATCCTTCATTTTTTTACCTTTCATTAGCCCCATCGAATTATTTTCTGAATTGAAGTTTGAATATATTTTTGTTCATCAGATCATTACACTGAATTATTAAGATTAATATTTATGTTGTTTTTATCAATCCATTTCTAAATTTGCTTCATATCTAGGGTTTCCCTCCTCTAAACAATTAAGTAGCTAAGCACACTCTCTCCTCCCTCTGCTCTCCTACCTTAGCACCTTTCCTCACAGCATTAGCATTGTTCAGAGCAGCGGTTTTCAAAGTGTGGTTCTTCTGGGGATTCCCAATACTTTTTTTTCATAATATTGATTTTTTAATTATGTTATGCTAGTCACCAAACAGTACATCATTAGTTTTTAATACACTTTGAAAACATCTGCAAAGTTAAAATTATTTTCACAACACTAAATATTCATTTGCCTCTTTCACTCTGCTGCTTTCATGAGTATACAGCAGATTTTTAGAGGCCACATCACATTGTATCAAACCAGACTAAATGCAGAAGCACAGATGAGAATCTAGCTATTTCCTAAAATTGTACACATTAAAGAGATTTGCAAAAAGTAAAGAAATGCCAATCCCAAATTAGTTTTGTTTTAGAATTTTTTCATAAAATATGCCATTTTTGTTAATGTGCAATAAATTTATTATTGTTATTCTTAATAAATAGTTTTAAATTTTCTGTTTCAATTTGTTTAAAGGTTAATTTATTTTTTAGGAAGAGAGAGTGCAAGGGGAGGGGCAGAGGGAGAGAATCTTCAAGCAGACTCCCTGCTGAGAGTGCAGCCCCACATAAGTCTTTATCTCATGACCCCAACATCATGATCTGAGTTAAAAACAAGAGTTGGACACTTAACCAACTGAGCCACCCAGATGCCCCTCTATTTCAATTTTTAATATGTTAAATGTTGATGGACACAACCAACATAACCAAAAGATCTTTGGCATTCTTAACAATTTTGAAAAACTAAAATGATTCCTGTGGTCAAACTATTTGAGAACTGCTGGGTTAGAATTTTGTTTCCAGGTATTTGAGAAATACAGTTGTAAAATTATTCTTTGAAGACAGCAATAAGCCATACTAGATTATATGCTTCTAATTATATTGGTCATTTCTTTTTTCACAGAAATGCTTCCTTCAACACTATTTTGAAATACCATGTCTGAGTAAATAAGTGTTTTAAGCATTTTATTCCCAAGAAATTTTTTACATTTTCATATTTATATATTTTAGTAGAGGTAAAATTCTAAGCTCAAGTTTTTTCTTGAACTCCTTTATTATCTCCTTTCACCTACCATTTCTCTTATGAAGTTTGACATTAATTCTTGATCCTTTAAAAATTTATGTTGTACAAATTAGAACTGAAAAAAAATGATCTTAACATTGTGAAGATACAAAATACTTGCATAAAAGATGGAAAGGATGCACAAAATTACTATAAGTTTTTATCTCTAGTTGGCACAAGTACATGAATTTTAATATTTTCTTAAGCTTTTCTATATTCCAAAGTTAATACAGTGAACATAGATTTATTTTATAATCAGAAAAGGAAAGTCTCTCTACAATCTTCCTGAACAAGAGTAGAAAAAGGTAAAAGGGAAAAATAATTATTATTGGGTAGGTACCCTAAGTTATGTGCTCTGTATATACTAGATTCTTTTAAATTTTACATCCTGGGCACCTGGGTGGCCCAGCTGGTTAAGCATCTAATGCTTGATTTTGGCTCAGGCGATGATCTCATAGGGTCCCAGAATCAAGCCCCGCAATGGGCTCCACACTCAGCAGGGAGTCTGCTTGAGATTCTCTCTCTTCCTCTGCCCTTCCCTGACTCTATCTTTCTTTCTAAAATAAATAAATAAATCTTTTAAGAAATGAAGTCTACATCCTTTGATCACCACAAGAACATTGTGAAACACTTACTGTTAGCAACATTGTTGTCATTTCCTATACTTGGGATTTTGTAGGTTTTTGGCCCAAGGTATGTATTTTCTCTTTTACTCACAAAATAAAAATGGCCTAAGTTTGGATAATTTTTCAGAATAGTTTTTTTTTTTAGAAACAGTTATTCTGATAGTGATACCTTTGAGTATTTGTTTCCTATTTGGCATTTTTCTTAATGTAACACTATTGTTTCCAGTGAGTCATAAAAATGTATATTTGTGCCCCCTAAAATGGAAGTTTTAAAATACTTTGAAAATGACAGGGATATAACTGTTAAACATGATTTTTTGTTCCTAAACCTATAATTGTCATTTGTAACCAAATGGGAAAGGAACTGGAAAACAAGATCAATAACCCCACAAATGTAAATAAAACTTTAGAGAATTATTTTTAAAAACAGGAATTAATGACAAAATGGGGGGATATAAAGCCCTCAATCTGCATTTATGGCTCATATATATGTTCATTTACATACAGGATCATAAAAGTGACAAAGAAAAGTGATTATAGCAACAAAAATCCAGAGAAAGCTTCTCACATGTCAAAGCAAACTTAGGAGATTAGCAGCTGTAGACAACTGAAGGTTGGTAGAATCTTGAAGATCAATCTTTATATGATCATTAGGCAGTGAAATACATACAGAAGAGAGACAAAATCAAGAAGAATTCTCTCAAGTGTCAATGTATATTGCACATTACTAAAGAAAGTACTGCTAAAAGAATAATTTCTTTGAGTAAAATTGAACAGCCTTAAATCCAGAGCTCCTGTTCTATTCCTGTTAGGAACCTGAGTCATTGTTTTATCCCAGGCAAGTAAGTCATTTTGCTTCTTTTTGCCTCAAATTACTCATCTATAAAAAGCTATACTTCCAGCATTCTTATAGACCATCCCACCACGCCTCTTCTCTATCCACTGAGTGCCGGATATCAACCCAGGAAGCAAATTTAGGAATTAATTCAGAAATACATGCTCTGACTCCAAAACATAAAAATAAAGATAGAACATAATGAACAAGCTAACTCTGAAAGTCTTTAGTTGTATGTTTTATTTTAGTTCTTGGATATGATTGACATAACCTTTAAAAAAGTATTATTTGCTGTGGTTCAGATTTAACATAACCTATGTTGAAGCTAGTTTATAGATACAGAGAGCTCACATTATCATCATCTTACTCTGGGGAAAATTATTATATATTGACTACTAATATATTTCATGATTTTGTTTTTGCTGTTATTATTTTACAAACAGTAATGAATACCATTATTGTGCAAGTCACCTTGAGTTTTTTTTTCACTTTGAGCTTTTTATAAATGGGGGAAAGATTTTTAATATGATGGAAATAATCATTCATTTAGGAGAAGAAATGTAAATCAAAACCACAGTGAGACATCACTTCACATCTGTTAGTACTACAATTATTTAAAAAAAGTGTTGGTGGAGAATGTGGAGAAAGTGGAACCTCTGTACACTGTTGGTGGGAACGTAAAGTGGTACATTTACCATTTGTAAATGGTACAATTTACAATTGTACCATTGTACATTTGACTCCTGATGGAGCCAGCTTTGCTCACTGGGTAGCTTGATTCCAATTTTTGAAACGGCTTCCAATAGTTAACCTGGTAATATGCCCTCTTATTCACTTCAAGGCACTCACTTTTAGGCATTGTGTACTTAATGCAAAGTAGGGAACATGTCCTTCCTCTTATAAGGATGAACTATGTCCCTGGTTTCTAGGATGATGTCACATGCTACCTGACTTAAGCCTAGATTTCAGAACCAACTGACTGGTAGAGAAATGGATATTTCCCAATAGGCTCAGACAAATATAAAAGCACCTGTAGATATGGGATTAGAATTAGCTCACCTAATGAGACATGGGGTTATGTAAGAGGAAGAGATGAGGTTGGAGTTACCTTACCCAGTACCACATTGGCTACAGAGGGGGAGGCTGATACCTGAACAAAATGCAGATGTGAGCTGACCTAAGCAAGTATGGGCCAATGACATTTGAGAAAATCCTTGCTCAGATGTTTCTGGAAAGTATATTTCTCAATTTCTGTCTGTCTCTCTCTCATCTAGTGAGTATGAACATAGAAGTATCTTACCTTACTACTGGCAGCCATTCTGCCATCATGATGGAAGATACACCAAGCACAAACTTACATATATAAAAGGCACAACTTAAACTCACAGGGAGATGGGGCGCCTGGGTGGCTCAGTCATTAAGTGGCTGCCTTCGGCTCAGATCATGATCCCAGGACCCTGGGATCAAGCCCCACATCAGGCTCCTTGCTCAGGGGGAAGCCTGCTTCTTCCTCTCCCACTCCCCCTGCTTGTGTTCCCTCTCTCTCTGTCAGATAAATAAATAAAATCTTCAAAAATATATTTTAAAAAAATCACAGAGAGAAAGAGAGAGAAAAAGATCTAGAGTTCTGCTGGGTTTTTTTTCTGTTCTAAAATTATTTTTATGCAAATAAAAATCACAATAAAATCTCACCTCACATCTGTCAGAATGGCTATTATCAAAAAGACAAGAAATAATAAATGTTGGTGAGGATGTGGAGAAAAGGAATCCCTTATGTACTGTTATGGGAAAGTAAATTGGTGCCCCCCCTATGGAAAACAGTGCAGAGTTTCCTCAAAAAAATTAAAAATAGTACTACCATGTGATCCAGCAATTCTACTTCTGGGTATTTATCCAGAGAAAATTAAAACACTAACCTGAAAAATATATCTGCAACCCCATATTCAATGCTCTACTTATAATAGCCATGATATGGCAATAACCTGTGTTTATTGATGGATGAATGGATAAAGAAATTTTCACACACATACATACGCACACATACATTCTCCCCTTACACACAATGGAATATTATTCAGCCAAAAAGAAGTATGAAATCCTGCCACTGCAATAACGTGGATGGACCTTAAGGGTGTTATACTAAGCAAAATAAGTCAGACAGAAAAAGATAAATAATGTATGATCTCACTTATATGTGGAATAAAAAAAAAGCAAGCTCATAGATACAAAGAACAGATTGATGGTTGCCAGAAGCAAGGGGTAGGGGTGGGTGAAATGGGTAAATGTGGTCAAAAGGTACAAATTTCCACTTACAAATAAGTCATGGGGATGTAATGAACAGAATGTCAACTACAGTTAATACTGTAATGCACAGTTGAAAGTTGCTAAAAGAGTAAATCCTAAAAGTTCCCATCATAAGAAAAAAAAATTCTAACTACATACGGCGCCCAGTGTTAACTAGACTTATTGTGGTGACCGTTTCACAATAAATACAAACATCGACTCATTACATTGTACATCTTAAACTAACATAATGTTGTATGTCAACTATGTTTCAATTTTTAAAAAGATTATAGTCTTTATATTCATGTCTATTTTACTGTGTCATGAATTTTATCATGATGCCTTTTGGATATCCAAGTGAAGTTGCCAGAAAAACTGTTGGACAGAGGAGAGCAACGTTTAGAAAGTACTCTGGGAAGATACATAAATTCAAGAATCATCTGTATATAGACGGCTTTTAAGGACATGAGTCCAGATGAGATGACCTAATATGTGAGGGCAGACAAAAAGTAAAAAAGGTCCATGGACTGCATCTTCCAGAGTAAAATGAGGCGATCTGGAAATGCCAGCACAGAAAGTGACATTATCATCAGTTGAATTGAGTTAACCACTAGATCCTCCCCATAACGGATACATTCTCAAATTTACTTTAAAAAAAAAAAAAAAAGATTGATTGATTGATTTGAGAGAGAGTGGGAAGAAGGGCACAGGGAGAGGGAGAGAGAAAGTGAATCAGACTCCTCCCTGAGCGCAGAACCAGACTTGGGGCTTGATCCCAGGATGCTGAGATCATGACCTGAGCTGAAGTCAGAGGCTTACCCAGCACACCTACCCAACCCACCGTCAAATGTACTTTTAATGTAATCAGGGCATAATCCTCTCTCCCTGATGGCCAACCACAGTGGCGAAATTACTGAACAGATACTAATTTAGTCCTTACTATGTGCCAAGTCTTTGTGAAGATCATAGGACAAGTCTTTGTGAAGATCATAGGACATTTGACAGCTAGCACCAGTGATAGCAACAGATAAAGAAAAAGAACCCTATACTAAAGAGTGTTGATGTTTCTAAAGAAACAAAGCTAGAGGAGAGACAGCAGTATGGGGAGACAGATAAATGCACTAAACTGCTGAGCAAACATTAATTGTCCCTCCTTCTGAGGGTGCCCAGGGCCTAGTAATGAGAATTTAATGAATGATATTTAAAAAAATTCTTGAGAGTAAATTTTTTTGTATTTATAATAAAATATATAAAACAGGACTTTTTGAAGTCTGCTTTATCATTAAAGAAATTTGAAATAGGATTTAAAAAATAACATTCTCTTAGGTGGTATTTAATTCTCCTTTTGCTGCCCACCTTTTAAAAGAAGCAAAATGGGATTTCAGAGAGGCAACTGAATCTAAGGAACACAAAACAGGTTAGCAACAGCTAGAGTTCATGATTATTTTTCTAAATATAGCTACTTGCATTTTAGAAATACACAAAGGGTAATTTAAGAGGCTTTTTTAAAATAATAAAATATATGTCAAGCCCACATTGCAAACCAGATTTAAACTCAGTGATCTTTCATACATTATACAGTGGCAATTACCATGTAAATAGATTTTAAATAAAGTGATGTATTATTTAAAACCTCAGTGTTATATAAAGCAAGCATGGGGAAATGCTTGATGTCTATTTTATTTTCAAATCAGCAACCCCTTTCCACACAGAAAAAGGACAATGATTGCATTAAGTAATTTTAATTATATTTCTCATAATAAGGTGCTATAACCCCTATGATTATACATTTTCCCAACATTTGTGGGAAACATTATAATATCCCCTATATAATCATAAGTCTGACATTTTTCCCATTTAAAGGCATTCTCCTTTCAGAAATTTTCAAATGAGAACTCCTAGAGAATACATTTAATTCAGACTGTTATAAATTACCTAAAATAAAAAAAATCATGATGAATGAGAGTCAGAATTTCCTCCCAGATTAGGAAAATATTTTCAAGGTGTCCTTGCAGGAGCAGGCTGAGAGGAAAGAGAAAGGTAAGAGAAAGGAGTTAAGGAGGGTTACATGGGCCCTACTGAGGAGACTGGATCTGACAGACTAAGGCAGAGCCAGAGTCAGTTGACCACTAGGCCTCCTGCCAAAGTACTATTTGTACAACCATCTAAAATTCACATGGGAGTTGAGTAAGTGACCATCAGTGAAACCAGTAAGCCTTTAGGCTCATCTGGTCTCCACCTGAATGGGAACTGTGGGGATTTCCTTCTCTTCCTATGACTTTTCATCTGTTTTCCTGAGTCTGGGCTCTTTACCCATCCACCTTACCCATTTAGGCCATACCCATAAATGCAGGGGAAGGGGAAAGTGGGAACGAATGCATTCCTGAATATTCACTGAGTTGATAGTGATGTGGAAGAGAGGATTACCACATTTTACCTGAGGATATTCAGCTTGAGATTCATCTCGTCCACCCACTTCCACTCATTAAAGAATCAGAGACAAGGAAAAACACATTCCAGAACACAAATTCCCCAAATCCATGATATAGTCCTTTCAAAGAAAAAAAAGACACTCTACTTACTATTTGGAAATCACAGCACCATTTATTGAAGAGACTGTCTTTTTTCCACTGGATATTTTTGCCTGTTTTGTCACAAACCTAACTCTAAGAAGTACTCAGTTATTATTTATCATCTAATAACTTCTACATTCTGCATTCTCCCTGTCTCTTCCTCCTCCTATTCATCATCTCAATTTTCAACTGGATTCCATTTGTCTTTCTTCCCCATAGTACCCTCCTACCCACTTCCTATCAGATTACTCTAATAGCCCACCGTTTCCCTGACATCAAACATCCTTTTACTCAACAAACATTTCTCAGCTCCTGCTCTGGAGATTCGGCAGCTAAGAACATGCAGTAGGACACTGTTCCCCTAGTTTGTTACAGTTTTCATCCCTGCACAGATGACCAAAGTTTTAATCCAGCTTCTTTATGTCACTTTTCCACTTACACTGCTTTTTAAAGCAAACATAAACACTTCACCCTTAACAATCAAACAGTCATGTATTTATTCATTCTTATCTCCAAACACTAAATTCCAGACCTTTCACTGAGCAAACTATAGTTCAGTTGAAAGAATGCCAGATGTTGGTATGAATTCTCATTCTTGTTCTGGACACAGGACTTAGCTTCTCTGAAGTACAGTTTCCCAATTTCTAAACTGGAGGTAACAGGTCTTCTCTCACAAAATTTTTGAAAGATTGCAATACCACAATATCAATAAAATTATTTTGTGAACTGTAAAAAACCATATCAAGATAAGTAATTAAATTGCCTTTCACCTTTGATATTCTCTACCAAAACCAGGCTTAAACTATTTTGGAAACAGGATTGCCTGTCCTTTTCTTTCAGCCATATCTAATGTAATCCAGTGTAAGTCTAACAACAATTTCAAAATTACTTTCAAGCACTATTTCCTTAACATTCACAATAACATAATACATAACCCCAACTGAAAGCTTACTATGTGCCATAAATAAAGCCTTTCTAACACATTATCTTATTTCAACTTTTAAACAACCTTAAGAGGTCATAAATACTATTAGAATCCTCATTGTTCATGAAGAGAGTAAGCATTAACTAACCTGAGGAAGTAGACCACAGTAGCACAACTAATAGAGAATAGACTCATGAGTCAAGTATGGATAGGTCTCCCTGGTCCATGATCATACCAGTACATTATATTTCACTTCTAAGGCCTTCTGTTAAATCTCTTTCTCATCTTCTATTTCACATTATATTTTTCTACTTCTGGATTTCAGTAACAGTGAATTTTCATTTAATTCTTCACTTTACAAAACCTCTACATAGTAAGCTTGATTTCTCCATAATGGTTATCAACTCCTAAAGGAAAAGGACATTGGGTTCTCCTTCACTGATGTTTTGTTCCACAGCTCCTGTACTTCTCTGCATGGAGAGCAAAAAATTAATAAATAGACCTTGCCTTTACTTGACATTATAAGGAGACAAGATAAAAGACAGAAATAATATATACAATAAAAAATACTGAAATAGCAAAATCTGATAATGAAATAATTCAAGAATTAGAATCCAAGGTCTTCTCTTTTTATTCTCCTTTAATCACCCAAATTTCCACAAAAATATATGTCTTTTTTCCCCCATCTAGCATGTGTAAGCAGTATATCTTGAGTTAGTTGGTTGTGGCCCACCTAATACTGAAATTCTTTTTAGTGACCTGTTAAAGAGACTTGGTGAGAAATTGTGTTTAGCATGTTAGTGAACTTAAAACCTGTCTTGTTATTTAAACACTCAATTTTGTAGGGTGTGGTAATGTGTGTGTGTTTGTGTGTGATAACAAACTGTGCAGTGCTGTTTAAATTGACTAAGTTATCACTGAAGAAGGGATAACTAGTGCCCTCAAGAAAAGGCAGGGAGATAGTGTTTTGATTTTTCATTATGCCTGGAAAATTTAAGAAGAAACATCTGTTTGTTTGAATTGAACATTAAACTCATAAAAGGGAAATTCTGTATAATACATTTATTTCTGTCTTCATGTACACGCATTTATTTAGACATAATCATACTCATAGCAATTTATTATTTTCTTAATTAAAAGATGTATGCAATGTAACCAAGCTAATTAATGAAAGAAAACACCCAATTTCACATACTTTAGCCGCTCTGAGTATCAATTTTCTCAACTTTAAAAAGCAGATGTTAAATCACACCTCACAAAACTATCACAAGAATTCCAAGAGGTAAGAAAACAGTGACTGGCATGTATTAGGCATTCAATAAATGCTGACTCCCTGGTTCCCCCAACACAAAAATGTTTTTAAATCTCTCATATCGAGACAAAAATTATTGGTGAAAATTGCAAATAAACAATTACTCCTCCCTCAGAAAAGTGAAGAATAAGGAAAGAAATTAATAAATCTGTGCATGAGCTTTACCAGTAATTTTTTCATGAAAACATGACTATCCTTAACAACCTAGAAGTCACTGATGATGTCTCTAGGGAATAGATGAAAAAAATAGTTTTTAATGGAGTAGAACAAAGGGAACAACCTGTAAGATGAGACCCTTGGAGTTAGAAGACAGGTTTTCATCTCATTTGACTTGATTCCTTCTCCTCTGTTCCACCATGGGATATGAGGAGTAAATATTAGGGACTGAGCCTCAGAATTAAAATACATACCTAAAGGTCAACATACGTAATTATTACAAATGTCACTTTGTGATATCTTTTACCTACCAAATTTTCTTACTTCCGAGGCTGTGATTGAGAACGTGGGGCATTAAATAATAATTAGCCAAAAGATTTTTTTAGTGAATACTTGCCCTGCATCAATAAGCACCCTAAACACCGCGAGGCATGGAGAAGTATAAGCCAGAGTTAAATGCAGGAAATTAAATCCAACAAAATTTCCATTCAAATCAACACACATGCAGGGAGACAGCGATAAAATATTCCTTATAAAATCCAAAGACAAACCAAAACATTGTCTTTGCCTTCAAGAAGTATTTGACCCTATAATGAATTACATGAATGCTATTTGGCATAGGGTGTCAGTGCTATAGATTTTGAAAAGAGAAAGCTATCACTGAGCCCAAATGGGTTTTTATCATATTTCATTAAGTAAATGGGAATTTAGTTTTATCTTAAAAGATGGTAGCATTTGAGTGGATGAAGTGGACAGGGCATGGTAATGGGTTACCATGGAAAAGTGAATAAGAAAATAAGTCTCATGCCACCTTCCTAATTGCTGACAACTCCTTTCAGAAAGATTCAGTGGAAATGTTTAGTGATTTGATAGAAAGTGTGGACTAGGGACTGTTTTTTAGGGTTTTTTTTTTCTGTCTTTTGTTTTCTAGCAGTCAGATCCTACTGACCAAAGTATAGTATTTGTGTATCATTGACATGATCACCTGCACTCAAACACATCTAAGTATCCATAGAAAAAAAATATGTATGTGAGCCAATACCTGTCTTCAGAGATGACTCCTTATCAGGGAGGACTTATCACTGTATTTTTTAAAGATGTATTTGTTCAAGAAAGAGAGAAAGTGGGGAGAGGGGCAGAGGGAGAGAATCTTCAAGTAGACTCCCCTCGAAGCATGGAGCCCAATGTGGAATTGGATCTTACCACCCATGAGATCATGACCTGAGCCAAAACCAAGAGTCGGACGGACAGTTAACCAATTAAGCCACTCAGGCATCCCAAGGGGACCTCTAATTTTAGTTGGTTATCTATCTTTCAGCATACACCAACTCAGTTGAGTTAACATGCACTATATGATTTTAGGACATGTCTAATTTTCAAGGTTGCAGAAAAGAAAAGGTGGCTTTATATTTGTTTACATCCACATATTCTGACCCTTATCCCTGTACATCCATTAAGGGAGAAATACTTTGTTTTCACAAAAAGCATAGAGTAGATTTTAAATGAGCAGAAATGTGAATTATCTTTCTATTTACTCTTAATTATATTTTAAACAGGGCAAGTGCTTGGCAAACCTTTCATTAGTGAATACAATAAAAGGCTTAAATAAAAAGAACCTGACAATATAATTACGAACTCAAATTTCTTGTAGACATTTTTAACGTGGGTCATGTAAGAAGTCACCAGGAGATCTGTCAAAAAAAAGATAGCTACATGGAAATAAACAAAGACCACCCAGATGAGAACAAGCAAACATTACCTACTTAGAGTTTCCTATAGCAGACACTCAGCTACCGTCACCTGCATGTGGAAGAGACTCAAAGGCAGGCAGGGAAGTGTGAAAAATGGAAGGCTTCAGATGTGCCCTGACTGGAAGATGTCAGCAGGGGGAACCCGGAGGTGGGCCAACTATAAGTAAGGAGTATTATATGATAGGCTAGAGAAGCATATTTGGCATTCTCTGCTCGGGCCCAAGTTGTAAGTAGGAACATGAATCAGGGAAGCTGGCAGTTATTGAGCAAGTCTTGACCATTTGTGACCAACTGCTGCAGAGATTATGGTTTGGCTTCCTGGACTGGTTGCCCCATAGGTTGTGGGTCAAACATACATTTTTATACATGGTCTGGCCAGCGTTCCTTTGTATATTCAGTCTCTCAACCATGGGTTTCAAATAATTTGGGCTTAATGTTATAAATAAGCCCTACTTGGGTGAAAAAATATTGTGATACCTTCATCATCATATAATTTCTTCTTTCATCCAATATATTCAATAGTTATAAGCCCTTATTACATGAAAGGTAGAATACAAACAATCACTAAATGTTCCTCATATCTAAAGCAACAAAATGTCAGCGGCATGGCAAATTACTTTACCATATGTTTGTTGAAGCAAATAAAATCTGACAACAATAATTTGTCCATTTAATAAATATGTATATATTTATGAAAAAAGAACAATTCATCAATCTTACTTTGAGTATGCTTTAACATCTACAAAAATTGATTCATCATCCTGTAATAAAATATTGGTATAATATTTTTATTTATTTTCTATTTTAAAATAATTTCATTTCCTAAGGGACAAAAAATAAATTCAAGGCAAAGAGATAATATTTCACTGCTTACAGTTTTTAATTCCCTATGTATGGTACTTTTCTGTACCATACGTAGGGAATTAAAGAAGTCATTACCATTTGAAAGTTGAAAAAACTGAAGATCAGAGAACCATACTAATTTGCCAAGGATCTACATAGTCGATGTTATAAATTAGATTTTATGAGCTCTAGTTCCATGCTCTTTTCTCTACACTCTCCATCTTCTTCTCTTCTCTTTAGGGTTGTGGAGTGGGGAGAGGAAGAGAGAGAGAGAGTGAATCTTAAGCAGGCTCCATGCCTAGCATGGACCTGACATGAGGCTTGATCTCACAACCCTGAGCTGAAATTAAGAGTCAGACACTTAACTGAATGAGCCACCCAGGTGCCCTTACACCTCCACCTTTTAATCTAATTGTTGAAGCTAATGCAATTTTATTGGCCCTGGAATAATCTGAGGCTTGAAAAAGAAAAAAAAGAAAAAAACGCCAATAACACACCTGACATGACAAGCAAATAAAACATTAATGAAATTATACACAATAATGATATTTGTTTTCTCTTTTCCCAAGACCAACCCCCAGGCTCCCAATCATAGAGTGGAACTCAATAGAGTGAATGAATGACTGTCAATCCATGCATGAGGTTAAATAAGGTAGTAATCTTGACTACAGAGAAGGGGAATGAAGGATTAACAAGCACAAGGCAGTGGTTGAAGGAGGACAGAGAAATTTTAGATGGAATAAATTTAGATGGAATAAATCAAAACTTTTTACACTGGGCCCTTTGAAGAAATATCTTATTCCAAGGCTGAGTCGAAGAAAAACACTTCTAGAACACTTTTTTGGTCCAGAAAGTATGGAAATTCTCAAAGAATTATAAGAACAAGTCAAAAGGAAACAGTAGCTAGCTTGAATGAACTTCCACTGGCCATAACTGATATTAATGATAATAAAGATGACAACAGCATTAATGGCTTACAGCCCATTAAATAAGAAGCTATGGGTCCATGATGATAGCAAAAGAGCAGGGCAGATACAGTGTCTCTTCACTATAGAATATCCACTAATAAATATAGAAAGAATAATAAAATAAAAGTTAATGTTTTTCAGTAATAACAATTATAATTGATTAAAATAAAAATATCATTGGTTGCTAAAACCAATGCATGAAAATTTAAGAGGGAACAGACTCAAACATCTTCAAAGCATCTTCTATATATTTCTTATTAACTATAAATGAGAAAAACAACCATACCATGAAGAAACTTGGTAGGCATCATCATATCTAAGCACTCAAAATGAACATCACCAATAATTAGACAAACCAACATCATGTGCCTCCTGATATGATGGACTAATAGAAACACAACATCTGATATGTAGTATTCCTGCCAAAAATACATAACCTAAATCTAATTAGGAGGATATTTTAGACAATCCAAAATTGAAGGACATTCAACAAAATAACTGGTCTTAACTTTTCAAAATGTCAATGTCATGTAAGATAAAGAAAGCCTTAGGAACTGTGCAAATTAAAGGAGCCAAAGAAATATGACAACTGAATACAAAATCTGATCCTGGATTAGAGCCTGGACAGGAAAAAGAAAAGTTGCTATAAAAAAACATTACTGGAACAATTGGAGTAATTTGAATACAAACGCTGTTTAGATGATACTACAATATCATTGTTAAGTATCCTGATTTTGATAATTATTCTGTGATTATATAAGATGACATTTTTGTTCATAAAAACAATACAATAAAGTGTGAATTGTTTAGGAGAAATGAGGAAAGATGCCTATAAATTACAAATATTTTAGAGAAAATTTATGTGGATAGATAGATATAGATGTAAAATTTCTTTGACTTTTCTCTCTAACTCTCTATGATATCATATCTATGTATCAATCTATCTATCTATAGATACAGAGAGAGAAAGCATGAGAGGCAAATTATTAACACTTAGTGAACCTGGGTGAAGATTAAGGATAGAAAAAAAGATGAATAGTTATGGATTATTTGTGATACTTTTACCACTTTTATCTTTTCCCCAAATACGTTTATTTTATTTTTTCAGTGTTACAAGATTAATTGTTCATGCACCACACCCAGTGCCCCATGCAATACGTGCCCTCTTCAATACCCACCACGAGGCTTACGCAACTGCCCAACCCCGTCCCCTCCAAAACCCTCAGTTTGTTGCTCAGAGTCCACAGTCTCTCATGGTTCATCCCCCCCTCTGATTTCCCCCCATTCACCCTTCCTTTCCTTCTCACAATGCGCTCCATGTTTTTCCTTATGTCCCACACGTGAGACCATAAGATAATTGACTCTTACCACTTTTAAATAGTTTGAAATTATTTCAAAATTTAAAAATTAAAAGGTGGAGTAAAAATAAAAATTACAACATAAAAACTTTTTCACAGCAAAGCTAACCTTTTGCCAGTAAAGCTGCTGAACCTTACTAAGCTAAATAAGTCTTTCCCCTTCTCCAACCTTAAGATCCTCTAATAATAGAGTCCTTCTCTCAAAACATTGCTATCTTGTGGATTCTAAAGAGGTGGGATAGATAACTAGAACCGAAAGTGACATATTGAACCATTCTCCAAAGTACCAATTTGTGAGCAGGTTAACAGGAAAGCTGTACTACTTCTTTCTTCCACCAGGGAGAACACAGCACTGGGGTTATTGTATTATGCCTAGGATGGTAATTTACCTTGGTTGTAATTAACTTATTCTCATGTCTTTCCTTCCACTCAAAAAGCTAGTCCTCTAAGTCCTTTAAACTAGTCCTCACTTTCATATTTATTTCTTTCCTGTGTATCTAATCTTAATGATTGGACAGTTACTCATAATTTTCACCTCTTTCTCAGATGTAAAAAGTAGACCAAAATCAATTTGGTCAGTTAGCAAACACCAGGGTGTTCTCTTTTACTTTAGTAGCTATGTAGTACCTTCTCTACCACTTCCATGCCATATGGTATAACAGTGAAAGCAAGTCTCAGAACAAATATTTCTCTATAGACAAAGTTTGTTCATAAACAGGCATGGAGTTTGTTCTATAACTACAAAAAGGATCATTCTCTGACTAATAACTCAAACAAATGGCAGGAGAATATTACCCTTACTATAATCTTGCCTATTCTCATGAAAGACTGTTTGTCCTTGTACATTGCTAACTACAAGTCACCCATCTTGAATTCTCTTTCTGTCTGTGTCTCTCTCTCTTATACACACACACACACACACACACACACACACACACACACACACACACACACACATATTTCTGGGGCTGGGGAAAGGAAGTGGTTCTTAGAAAACAAAACCCACCAAAATGTAGGTTAAAACATTTGCTCATTCAACAATGATGTGGATTGCCTCCTACATGCCCAGCCCAGCACTTTAAGACATTTTTCTCTTAGAATAGAGTGTGGCAAACTTTTCTGTAGAGGTCCAGAGAGTAAATATTTTAGGCTTTGTGGGTCAAATGGCTTCTGTTCAAACAACTTCACTGTTCCCTTGCAGTGCAAAAGCAGCAAAAGACAATATGGAAATGAATGAGCATGGCCATGCTCTGACAAAATCGCATTTGTACAACAGGTGGCTGGCCACAGTTTGCTGACCCATGGATTACAGTACTAACATAGACTCATAAACTGTGAAGATTTCATTGATGGGCTGAAATAGACTGGACTTTCCTCAAAGTTTTCTCTCAAGCTTCTCATCTTTTCATAACTTATCCCATTGTGCTTTTGCCTCCTCCTGGTTCCCTCATCTTATAAATGCCACATCCCCTTTACAAAACCAAACCACAGCAGAACACTTTGGAATGCATAGGGAATGACTGCAAAGTAGGTGAGCTACAGAAATAAATCCACTTTCTTTACTCTAGAATGGTCAAATAGTTTGTTCTCTCCTATTTACTACATACTGACTAAATTCATTCTCAGAGTTAAATAGACTCTCTTGAAAGAACAGAAAACACCTTTATGTGTTATTTTCATTGATACAGCTTTACTTTATTAATATTTATAATATTGCAAATATATAGGGTTTCACAGTTGGCAAAGTTTTTTTCGTACACATAAATTTGTGTGGTAGACAAGGTTGGTAGTGCTTTTCTTAAAAAGATCATAAAACTGAGGTCCTGAGACATTCAAAAATCTTCCCATGTCTAAAATTACAAACCTATCCCACCTTCACCTCTTTCCACCATAATATAGGGCACTGCAAAACTTACTCTAGGGGCTACAGATAAGCTCAACAGAATTTCAAAAGTTTAGGAACTTTCATCCTCCAGGACCACGATGAGATCAGAAGTCAGAAGAGAAAATGTCAAAGATCATGACCCAGAAAGTGCTGAAGACATAAAATCTATTTCTTCTTATTTGCAAAAAACGAACTTCAGTCATTTGTGGCAGTATCTTTAGTTTTGCTCATGATAAGCTTTCCCCTTAGAAAAGACAGGACACTGTGCAAAAAGAAGTCTCAGTCTATATTCTCCAAAGCAAATAATTAATATAAAACAGAAATTGAGTTAAAATCAAAAAGGAAGGGGCTCCTGGGTGCCTCAGTAGGTAAGCCTCTGCCTTCGGCTCAGGTCATGGTCTCAGGGTACCGGGATCGAGTCCCGCATTGGGCTATCTGCTCACCAGGGAACCTGCTTCCCCTCTCTCTTTCTGCCTGCCTCTCTGTCTACTTGTGATCTCTCTCGGTCAAATAAATAAATAAAATATTTAAAAAAAATCAAAAAGTAAGAGTATTGCTATTGTAATGACAATATCCAAAATGACAATATCCAAGAGTATTGCTATTGTAATGACAATATCCAAAATGTTACTGAAACATTGAAAGACAGAATAAAAACAACACTGTATCTTTTTAACTAAGAAAAAAATAACTCTTGGGTGAAATATTTTAAAATTTGATTCAATAATGCAGTTATATTCTCCAAAGATTATAGGGATTCAAGTGTTTTCTTCTAAAAGATACTTATTATAAAGTAAGTAAATCAGGTATATATTCAATAATATAGTTTCTATGTCTCCTATGGCCTAAAGAGATACAAGTGAATAAATTGCACATTTGCAACTGCTTAATAAAATCCCAAACTGTATTCATGAAAGGCATAGTGTTCATTAAGGGAAGTTGATCTTTATTGAAATGTTTTCCACTCAAAGCATTGAATTTAAAATGCTATATAAAAGGTTTTCCTTTCATCATCAAGAAAAAAAGTAATATCATTGGAGACAATCGCATTTACTAATCATATCAAGTATCTTTAGCCAACTACTTACTTTGTTCATTATTCATATCTACCAAAGATTGGAAATATTGATTAATGAATACTTTGACAATCAGAAGTATACATGCATTCTCTCAATAAATCAGACCATTCCTCTTTTTTTTCTTTTTTTTTTTTTTTGCTTTCTTACCAAATTTTCTTTATGAATTTTGTATGCACTTGTGTTCTGTTCCTATTCCAATACTGGATTGCAGTCTAGAACAAACACAGCTATTAGCCTTATTGGCAGGACGCTATATTGCCCAACCTGATATCCTTGTAGGACTCAAATGCAAGGATTCTAGCTGGGGATTTTTTTGTTTGTTTTTGGTACCCTGAAGCAACCAGAAGGAACTAATTTCTTAGTGACAGCTGTAAGGAGCTATTTTTTGAGAATTAGGGTTTTACTTGCACTCTTATTCATAAAACTACTTTATGACACATAAGACTTTCTTATGTGTCAAATCCACAGGTGAGGGTAGGAAGTGACCAATTTTTTATCCATGATCTAATAGCATAATAACACTACCTCGCATATTAATAACATCCTGCTATTGATGTACTCAAAGCTTTTTCAGAGATAATTATCTACTTTATCAGCAAAACACTTCTCAGAGAGAAGGAGAAGCAGGAAAAGGTACTGCTATTCTATTGTTACAGGATGAGAGACTGAGACTTAAAATTATTTCATAACTCATTTTGTTTCAAAGATTTTTATTCAAGTAAACCAGGTAACTCTGACTTATAAATTTCACAGTATCTATGTTCTGGGCATAATACATACATACTTTTCCTGGTTGCTTAGACTGAGCTGCACTCATATTTTTTGAACAACAAATGGAAAAATAAGAAGTACATATAATTTATAAATGTATTTTATAAAGTTAATTCATATATAATATATATTATACATATGTATATATATACACTTATACATACTCAAATGCCTTTTGTCTTTTGACTTATTTTTCAAGTTAAGCAAGTTATATCAAATTTCTTTTCACATATTTTTTTAAAGATTTTATTTATTTATTTGACAGAGAGAGAGAGATCACAAGTAGGCAGAGAGAGAGGGGGAAACAGGCTCTCCACTGAGCAGAGAGCCTGATGTGGGGCTCGATCTCAGGACTCTGAGATCATGACCTGAGCCAAAGGCAGAGGCTTTAACCCACTGAGCCACCCAGGCACCCCTTTTCACACATTTTTTATATTAGTGCTTGTTTTGATTTTCTCAGCTAAAATGAATATGACAAAACTAATTAGTTTGACCAAAAACTAAGATTTTTCACTTCCATAAATTGCTAAGATGTCTTTCTGTAAGCTCTATAAATCTGTATTTCCAGATTTGGCAACTCAAAATTTACCTCCAAATTGTGATCTCCTTGAGAGAACAAGGTACTAGTTATGGTAAGCAACTAACATGTGCATAGTTTGCTATTTCAAAAACACAAAGTTCCGGGTGCCTTGGTGGCTCAGTGGGTCAAAGCCTCTGCCTTGGGCTCAGGTCATGATCTCAGAGTCCTGGGATCGAGCCCCTCATCGGGCTCTCTGCTCAGCAGGGAGTCTGCTTCTCCCTCTCTCTCTCTCTGTCTGCCTCTCTGCCTACTTGTGATCTCTCTCTGTCAAGTAAATAAATAAAATCTTTTAAAAAAAAGTTCCTATTACCAGAACACGCAAACTATGTATAGCACATGTAGATCAAAGAGCATAGAATATTAAGCTAGACAAAAATTGAGAAACCACCAGATCCCTTCTTCTTAAAGATGAGTAGCTGGAGGCCCCAAAAAGTTATCAAGGTATGAGTGAAACAGGCTGGATCAAGTAATCAGGCCGTAGGGAACAAAGATATCTCTGATTCAGCTAAACATGGAGAGAAGGACACTAAATAAAAAGAGCACCAGAAGGAAGTACATCCTTTGGAAAAATAATCTAAGAGACAAGAGAATGGAATCGAGTCCCAATTTGTTCATAAATGGCTGATAATCATATCTCTCAAGCAACTTTGGTTATGATACGGGGACTACTCTTCTAGTGTATTCAGCATCATGGGGGTATAAATGTCAGTATGGTGTAATGGAATGTGGGTGAGCTCTTGCTCTTGATGAATCTGGGACCAATCCGCTTGAGATTCAGAATCCTAACTACTGTGGTCTTTCTTGTGCCAGCTTTCCGCCATTTGCAGAACTGGTTTACAGGTTTACAGAGACAATCTTTCCACTACTGACTAAAACTCTGAGTATTCAAGAAAACTGAGTCATGGACTCTGAAGTCAAATGACTAACATATAAAATGGATGTTATTAACTAAGATATCAGACACTACTTCTGTTTTCCGATGTCACATTCATAGACCCACAACTAATTTCAGCCATCGCTGCTATGAATAAGCTGTCTCCTTTCTGTTGTGCATCATTTCCAGAACTTCTCTAACACTGCCTGAATCCACTCATTTTAACAGGAAGTCCAGCCCACAAGTATAGGTTGTCCTAGAGGCAATACTCAAACAGTAGTGAATAGAAGCCAGAGGATAAGTATTCCTACCCGTCACCAACTTGGGGCAGCATTCCGTATGTTTCTTGGACCCTGGTAGAATGGGGTTCTGAACATTTTACTGAATCACCTTGATAAAACACACTTCTACTGGCTTTTCATTCTTCTCATCCTTCTCTGTTTTGCTTTTCCCTCCATGGAAGGCTGGCAATCACCTAATATATGCATGTGAGAACTTGCCTCAGGCTGTGCTTTCAGAGAAGTCTAGGCTAATGAAATTAAAAGTGTTATTTTAGGCAAATTACTTAAATTTAATAAGCCTCAATTTTCTCACCTTTGAAATGGAGATGAAGAGATCTGTTATGTAAGACTCAGGAAACTTATACGTCAAGTGCTTAGCATAAGATTGTACTAAACTCCATGAGAGCTATGATGATGAAGACAACAATGACAGTGATAAATGTTAAATGCAAATTTAAAATTCAATGTGCAATTACCTTGGAAATTACTTTGTTAATCTAATATATCAATGCAATCATGCACACATGATATATCAACACTAATCACCTGCACTGAGGTCACCTAATAAAAGTCTAGAATTATTCTGTAGTTTCAGAATACATCTATTATTTTTAGGTACCAATCTAAAATCTTAATACCATAGTTGATAAATACAGTATTATAAAGAACTATACCACAAAACTACCCCTAAAAATGGACTCATAAAGTTTTATCAGAGACTCCACCAACCCGAAAATGTAATATAGCATGATAGTTTATTCCGGATAAGTAAGAATGATTCAAAGTCAGCAAATATATTAATTTTAGTCACCATATACATAAGTTGAAGAAGAAAAGCCACATTATCAGATCAGTAGATACAAAAAAAGTTTTCTGATAAAATAAATATCAATTTCTGATTTTCAAAAATACTTATTCAGTAGGAACAGAAGGATAGTTCCATGGCATGATAAAGCTATAGGCATAACTCAAAAACATTCCTAGTCTAAAAATGTACTTTGTCATTAATATAAGGAATAAGACAATAAGTTTCATCTATGTTATTTAAGCATTGTTTCAGAATTACTAGCCAAAGTATAAAGAAAATCATGGAGGGCATTGTGAGAAGGAAGGGAAGGGTGAATGGGGGGAAATCGGAGGGGGTGTTGAACCAGGAGAGACTGTGGACTCTGAGCAACAAACTGAGGGTTTTAGAGGGGCAGGAGTGGGGGGATGGGCGAGTCTGGTGGTGGGTACTGAGAAGGGCACGTATTGCATGGAGCACTGGGTGTGGTGCATGAACAATCAATCTTGTAACAATGAAAAAATAAACATATTTGGAAAAAAAAGAATGAAGTAATGGTAAAATATTGATTTTACATATATATATATATAATTTATTATTTTCAGATGCTATTATTGCCTAGTGGTAAAGCCCAAGAAGATTAACTAGAAAAGAGAAAACATGAGAACTTAGTAAAATTAGTACTATAAAATAACTCAACATAATTCAATAATTTTCTTTTATGCGAGCAATAGATAATAAGAAAAATCATTCCATAAACAGTATCACAGTGAAGTAAAATATCTGAGAATAAATTTAGTAAGAAATGTGTAGGATTCATATGAAGAAAACTAAGAACCTCAAAGAAATAATAAATAGAGGTTTGTTTTGTGTTTTTAAATAGAAAAAATTCAATGATGTGAATTTCACCCCATCAACATTCCCTAAACTAATCTGTACATTCATTATAATCCTAACCAAAGTCTCAATGATTTATTTTTCTTTCAAGCATTCCATTTAATGAAATTTGGGAAGTGTATACAGTTGCATAACCAACATCACAATCAAAGAATTTTTGTATCACTGCAGGAAGTTTTTTGTAGTGAATCCCTTGCTTCAGTCCCTGTCAGCCACTGATCTAATTTTGTCCAAGAACAGGAAAATTCTTAGTTATCAGATATTTTCAAACTACAAAACATACTTTTAAATGGCCTATGTATCAAAGAAGAAATCCTAAGGGAATTAAGAAAATATTTTGAGCAAAAAGAAAATAAAAGCATAACCTACCAAAATTTGTGGGATGCCACAAAAATAATACTTAGGAGGACACTTATTGCACTAAATGTTAGTATTTGAAAAGAGGAAAGATTTAGAATCACTGGACTTAGTTTCCATCTCTTTTTATAATATTTTTTATTGTTAACATATAATGTATTATTGGTTTCAAGGGTACAGGTCTGTGAATCATCAATCTTACAGAACACCCAGCACTCACCATAACATATACCCTTCTCAATGTCCATCACCCAGCCACCCCATCTTCCCAACCCCCTCCCCTCCAACAACTCTCAGTTTGTTTCCTATGATTAAGAGTCTCTTACGTTTTGTCTCTCTCTCTGGTTTTGTCTTGTTTCATTTTTCCCTCCCTTCCCCTATGATCCTCTGCTGTGTTTCTTGAATTCCACATGTAAGTGTCATTAAAAATGAGCCTTCCCTGACACCCCCAGACCAAGTGAATTCCCCATGTTTGATTTTCTCATGCTACCTTACACGTTTCCAGTATAAAAATCATTGCAATTTTCAATTGTATATGTTAAATGTTTATCTCTGTTATTAGTCCAGTTTTAGTAGTAGACTTTAATCACTAGAACTACAAAATCCTACAGTGCTCATTCAGCACAATATTTTTTATTGTGATTAAATATACATAACATAAAATTTACCATTTAACCCTTTTTAAGTTTACAGTGCTTTGACATTAAGTACATTCACATTGTTGTGCAACCATCACCACAATCCATCCCCCAGTGAAACTGTATACCCATTAAACAATAACTTCCAATCCCCCTACCCTCAGCCCCTGACTCATCATTCTACTTTCTGTCTCTGTGAATTTGACTACATTAGGTACCTCATGTAAGTAGAATCATACAATACTTGTTCTTTTATGAATGACTTATTTCACTTAGCATAATGCCTTCAAGTTTCATCTATATTTTAACATGTGTCTGAATTTCTTTTGTTTTTTTTAAAGATTTTATTTATTTATTTGAAAGAGAGGAGAGATCACAAGTAGGCAGAGAGGCAGGCAGAGAGAGAGGAGGAAGCAGGCTCCCTGCTGAGCAGAGAGCCCGATGTAGGGCTCGATCTCAGGACCCTGAGATCATGCCCTGAGCCGAAGGCAGAGGCCTAACCCACTGAGCCGCCCAGGCACTCCTTGAATTTCTTTCCTTTTAAGGTTGAACAATAGTTCGTGGTAGGTATACATCACATTTGCTTATTCATCCAGCTGTCAATGGACACTTGGAGTTGCTTCTACCTTCTGGTTATTATGAATAAAGCTGATATGAATACAAGTGTATAAATATCTATTTGAGTTCCTGCTTTCAACTCTTTTGGATGTATATCCAGAAGCAGATTCGCTGGGTCATATAGTTACTCTATGCTTAGTTTTTTTATAGAACTGCCATACTGTTTCCCATAGTGGTTGAACCATTTTACATTCCTACCAGCAATGCACAAGCGTTCCAATTTCTGCACATCCTCATGAGCACTTGTTAGTTTATCTTTTGTATTAAAAGCCATCCTAAAGAGAAAGAAGGAAGATGTAATTGTGGTTTGGGCTTGCATTTCCCTAATAATTCATGATGTTGAAAGCTTTTCATGTGCTTATTGGCCATTTGTATATCTTCTTTGGAAGAACATCTATTCAAGTCCTTTGTACATCTCTTAATTGGATTTGTTGTTATTGCTGTTGTCGTTGTTGTGAGGTAGGAATTCCTTATATATACTGGATATTAATTATTATCCAGTGAGGAGCTTATGGTAGAACCGGAACTATTGTTAGCTATATGATTTCCAAATATTTTCTCCCCATCTGTAGGTTAACTTTTCACTCTGTTGATAATGGCCTTTGAAACACAAAAGTTTATTTTTGACACAGTGTAATTTACCTATTTTTTAATTTTATTGTTTGATTTGGATGTCTTTGCTTGACATTCTATTCCCAGTGTCTAATTCATAGGAAGCACTTGATAAATATTTATTAAATCAAAGATATAAGATAGAGTCATAGGTATAGATATAATTGATTCTCATTATTTTCAGTAGTTATAGTCTATAAAGTCTCCACAAACATCTAATTAGTGAATACTGACAGATTGCTCTTAAGGGAAATATAGGGTTAAGTTCTTGCAAACCTCTGGTCACAACATTTTCATCAACCAATCAATACATAACCCTGATTTATGTGTATCTCCATCTAAAGATAATTTACTTAATATATTTTGGTGACTTATGAACATTGGAATCATGGCCAACATTATAATTTAGACCTAAATAATGCTTATCAAACATATTTTTTTCATAAGGCATATCACAATTTCCTTGCATTTCAGAACATTAGACAGCATTTCCACTGTTTTTTCGGGGGCCATTTTAAGCAGCAAAATCACCAACAAAAAACACAAAAAGACAAAAAAAAAAAACAAACCCAAAACATGTCACTAAGAAACCATGAAAAGGACACTTATTTACACTGCGATGGCTGAAGCAAGTAGGCAGAACATCACTTTGTTGGACCTCAGCTGGGAATGTATGTGTAGGATGACTCAAAGTTTTCACCATTCTGTGCATGACCATAAGTAACCAAAAAACTGCCATGAGTATTGATTTGAGTGTTACAAATAAATTTAGCAAGTAAGCACATTTGCACATGCAGAAACCATGAATAATAAAGATTATTATTAGATACATAGACATAGTCACAGACATATATACAGATTTAGACATATTCATACACATTAACCTAGATACATGTATATAGCCACAGTTCTTCCACAAACACAGACACTAACACACACACAGACATCAATACACATACATGTATATGTATTGACCAGACTGACATTGATAATAGCAAATTACCACCAACATCAGGAAGGGTATGTGGAAAGGTCTATCAAATTTTTAAAAGTATATATATTTCATCAAGATATCTGCTTCTAGAAAACTATCCTATAATTGTGGAAGTGAGCAATTTTACAAGCACAAAAATCTTCAATCTGGCATTATTTATCATCATAAGAAATTAAAAATAATCAAAACTGCCTTTGAGAGGAACTAGTCAAATACATCATGGGTCATCCATACAGTGAAATATGTGGTTGTAAAAAATAATAATCTGCATGGGGCAACATGGAACAATGCTCATGATATGTGTGAAATAGGAAAAGGAAATTGCCTTATAGTATGTAAGTTGTGAAATAACCTTGTAGAATTCAAGCATGTTTATATAGAATTCATTTAGTGTGACTATTTTATTTTATTCCTCTTATTTTATGCAAACAAGATATCTGAAATGATGTCAACATTGGTTATCTGTGAGTCACAAGCTGGCCTTTGGCTCTCAGATTCCTCCCCACCTGTCTCTGTCCTTTACTGCATCACAAGAAACTACATTTCTCCATGTCCCTTTCCCTCTGTCTTCAAGTTTAAGAATTCGGGGGCAGGGGCACCTAAGTAGCTCAGTTGGTTAGTCACTGACTCTTGATCTCAGGCTCCTGAGTTCGGGCCCCTATGCTGGGCATGGAGCCTACTAAAAATAAATAAAGGAAGGAAGGAAGGAAGGCAGGCAGGCTGGAAGGAAGGAAGGAAGGAAGGCAGGCAGGCAGGCTGGAAGGAAGGAAGGAAGAATGAATGAATGAATGAATGAATTTGAAGGCAGCATTAGAAGGCTAAAGAGTGGGAGGAAAAAAGCCAAGGGTCTCTCCTCCCCTTATTTTCTGCTTTTGGTTTATATAAAGCAGTGGCAACTCCTCTGCTCCAATCTATGTAGCAAGCCTTCTTTGTGGCTCCGTGTCCCACCAGGGTGACCTAGTATAGTTCTGGTTCCACCATAAGCTCCTAATCTTCAGTAATGCAGCTCCCTCCCTTTACCCTTCCGCCTATATAGTAGTAGCACTTAAGCACTGCCTCTGCTAATGTCTGGATTCCCTTATGTACTACGACCACCACCACCACTGCCCCTCCTCCTGCCCCTGTCCTCGCTTTGGATTTTCAGTTTGTCAGCGACTTTCATAAATCCCTGTATAAAATTCCCCCTGTTTAAAATATCTAGTGTGGTTTCTCTTTTCTGACTGGAAGCCATCTGACAAGTATTTGGGTGGAGAGGAGGGAAAATACTTTCTATTGTTTGTTTGCCAAAACAACTGGGGAGAGAGGGGAAAAATTTTGATCTTTCTTTCAAAATAAATGAAAGTCTGAGGAAACTCTACATTTTACAGGGCAATCAATCCCAGAGTAAGAAAAGGAATTCTCTTTCAACCATTGACATTATGCAACAAAGTACTCTAGTTCATGATTCTTTTCCATCCTAAAATGAACTTTCTTTAACGTTCATTACCATTTTTTACTGTAGTTTCAATTCAGACTAGAAATAAATCAAACCTTATATTCTTTGGGTCTGTTTCGGTCTGTGGCAACATATTTTCATATGGCATATTATTCTGTTTCCTGATTTGGTTACTTGCTGACTTTACAGGAAAGGCCTAGGTAGCTATCCCTAGAGAGCCATACCAGATTGGCCAAGATTAAAATGATGGATAGTATCCACCGTGGATGAAGGTATGGAAATATGCAGACTTACTCTAATTTGGAATATTGTCAGACTGTCCTTAGTTATCACTACAATATAAATTCTTGGAGGGCAAGGATTATTTCTTGTTTTCTATTGTAAACCTAGTTTACGGTATAGTATCTTAGACTTAACTAGGTGTTCTAAAAGATATTGTCTTGATGTTCCCTGTATTTCACTAAGTCACTCTTCTATTCCTGATGAAGAAAAAGTTCGTGTTTCTCCTCTGCTACATTAAGGGCTTAAATAAACACCATCAAAATTAAAATGTACTGGATAATCACATCAAAAAATGGGCAGAACACATGAACAGACACTTCTCCAAAGAAGACATACAAATGGCTAACAGACACATGAAAAAATGTTCATCATCATTAGCCATCAGGGAGATTCAATTCAAGACCACACTGAGATACCACCTTACACCAGTTAAAATGGCCAAAATC